>CP092093.1:13187500-13232500 GCA_029203775.1 Neoneuromus ignobilis
ATCAAAGAAGTCATATTTCACAAAAACAATATTAGGCCTCCATTTCTCTAACCAGCTGATAAAAATTACTAAAACTTAAATATAGACGCCTTAACAATAATATTATCAGATATTACATATATTGATTATCACTTATTATTTTTGTATATAAAAAATATTTTGAAGATTTTTCGTCGAAAAACTTCACATATTCTAGGAAGATGGAATCATTGAACATTTTTTTTGATAACTGAAATTGTTTAATTACCAATTTTATTCAAAGTATTTTTTTTAAAAATTTTACTTATTGCATATGTACATTTTTGTTTCGAATTGTAATTAAACCTTAAATCTCTTTCAATCTAATAACTGTTACACATTAATCATACCAACATGTATTTAAAAAGTATAAAGATAATAACTATTCATTATTGTTTGTTATATACTAGCGAGACTATTTATTTTTACATAATATTTTTAAATATCGAATCCAGTATAACAGACAAATAACAACTCAACCTACTTTTAACCACATTGTGTTCGTTGTTCTGACATCATACAGGTAATATACGTGGAGAACGTGTCGAGAAAAGTGGATTGAACGAACGAAAAACCTTGTATTCGACTCACGAACTAGTACATCCACAATTTTATAAAGAATGATTTATAATTAATTAGATTGCATTTTTATACATACCAATTTATTTTGCATAAAACTGATGGAAAAAATAAAAATATACATTATACGATATGAAAATAATATAAGTTTAAAAAAAGGAAACGACTTTAAATAATATTTATATTAAAAAAGTATGTATTAGAAATTCAAATTTAATTACTTTTTGGAAAATAACTCCATTAAAGTAAACTACTACATAAAATAAATCTGAAAAGATATTTACCATTTTCAAATCAAATAAGTATTTTAATATATAAACAAATACTTATAATTTTTTAATTATCTCTTTAAAAATAATTAGAAGAAAATAAGAATATACCTCATGTATTTCTTATTGAAATTCAAGAATTCAAAAAAATTGAACCTTAAGATAACATCTTGAAAATATTATGCTGAAGGAAATGTTCAAGTTAAACTGTAAATACTCGTCCTTTTGGAAAACATCCTGCATCCTACACGATTCTAAAATTATATAGTAAATACTTCTTTAATGAATGTAAAAGATCTTTACTCTTGGATTATAGGTGTAGTAATTGTATATGTAATATATATATATATATATATATATATATATATATATATATATATATATATATATATATAATAAGCACACATACACAGTTGTAAATATATAACAAAAATGTGTTTTTGAAAAATAATGACAACCAATGGAAATTGGACATAATAACGAATACATAAGTAAATGTAAATAAATAAAATCAATTATATTAATTTAAAATGTATGTACACACAAATACATACTTTAGAAGAAACGTCTACATTATGAAATCAAATATTCCTTTATATTTAAAAAACGATCTTTAATTAATAAAAACCTGCCTGTTCTCACTTATGTAGTGAAATATTAATTTTAAATAAAAATATTTATCAACTGAAAAAAAATGAATGGAATGGAAGAAAAAAATGTAAAATCACTGGAGTTGGAAAATTTTGAAAAAGACCATTATCCAGCAGTGGCTAAAAAGAGTGATTATGAAAATAAACACATATACAATAAATACATATAGAGATATAAAAACAAAATTATTATAAAATAATATTCAAATTATATTTAAAATGCAATTGTAAATGAAGATTATTAAACAAACAAAACAAGATGAGAAGAGTTACACTGCTAACACTACAATTTGTGAATACATGTGTTCAGTAAATGTATAAATATTTATTTTAACATATAAATTTTTGCAGTTTTTTTTTATTTCAACTGCTCTGAATCTGTTCTGAATTGCTGTGACTCCATTCAAGCCAAAAAGAAATAATTAGAACACAAAATAAAAGAATATGATTATATATATATATATATATATATATATATATATATATATATATATATATATATATATATATATATATATATAAACACAAGTATGTAGAAAATCTACAAGTTTGTAACACATTGTGTAAACTTATCTTCAATCTTCTATATACATACACATGTACAAAAAGTCAATATTTATTTTGCATATGTCAAGCTATCTTAACATATTGAATAGTCAAAGATTGAACATCATTTATGACCTCTGTAAACCAAACACCCAAATCATGTATGTTTTATACGTTCACTGCCAGTTTTTTCAGTTGCAGTACAATAAAACAATATGTATATAGATAAAAATAGTTTAATTCTTACAGATACATACATACATACATACAAATGTGTGTGTGTGTATGTATTTATATATATATATATATATATATATATATATATATATATATATATATATATGTATAAAAATTATTTTTGTATAATGTTAAAAAAGAAGTTGAATTTTATAAAAACTTACTGGTACACCAACTTATTTTTAAAATGAAGTTGTATGGTTGATTCCAGTTAATCAGAGTTTTGTTGTTTTATATAGTTAAAATTTATTAATAAAAAAAACTTCAAACAGCATCGTTGAATTTACATCAAAGTTTATTATAAATAAATTCTTTCAAGTTCAAGATAAAGAATTCAAATTATGATACATGACTTTCAGTAATGTTATTTATATTTAATTAAAACTTTAGATAATTATTATACTTGAAAATTGTTATTATTAAGTAAAAAAATGCATACTTTGTTTAAAAATAATAAAATAAATCCAAATATGAATTCTATTTAGAATTTATATTTATATGGACGCGAAAACAAATTCAAACTTTTCTAATAAAAATAGTTTTCTAGAATTTATTTTCCCAGGATAGAAGATAAATTCAAATCGTACAAAAAGTTTCTGATAAAATTGTTTATACAGAGATAATATAAGTTATAATTTAATTCAAATATCGAAAAATTATTTTAAATGAATCTAAATCATTATTCTGTATCACTTTTATATCGTCATAATCACACAGAATTCAAATATATATTCAGAAACAAATAAAATCTTTATCAGTAATTTATTATGTGTTGTGGTATAATTTTCTAATTTTTAACATTTAGATAATTTACACAACAGTACAAATTTAAAATATGAAAAAATATAAATAATTTAGTGTAGCAAAAATAAATCTAAGAGGAGTTATTTATTAAGAAGAAAAAATATATATTTCGAAATTTACTAGGTTTATTTTTTATTTGATTAACAGTAAACCTGTTTTAATTTTTTACAAATATACAATAAAAATGCAATTAACATATATAAATTTTTACAAATTGGAAAAATACAGTTACACGAAAAAGCATTTTAAATGAAACATGTATACAACTATCTAAAACTCCATTTACATTACACAAATATGTCCGTCAAAAACATGTGTTATACGAAATTGAAAAACAGAATTGTTTACAATTACAATTTGGTATTTAAATTCATTTTTGAAATAAATCATTACTCCAAATATCACAAAAAAATAACTAGAATTAATAATTGGATAGACTTGCAACGCAACTGTTTTAACAACTTTTCATTAATTGAGGTTTTCTGAACAAGAAAACTATTTTTATTTTTATCCACTAACAAATTAGTGGAAATATTAAAATCATTCCATGTTATTTGATTTATTCGATAAATACAATGATTATCTCAACAAATACATCATAGAATATTAATTAAAAATGATAAAAATACTCATCAAGAACCTTCATAAAAAGACTTTAAATAAAATATAAAAAACTATTTTGTATAATTTCGTAGCAAACTGCGTTTTTCTTAAAAAGTCAAAATGAAAAAATAAATTTCAATTTACTAGGGACCATGTTTATGAAGACACTAGCATTAGAATACAAGAACATAAAATTCTTTCTGATAGGTCTTGGTAACAATAGACAAAGGTCATTGGTGATTTTTCATTGAAAACTAAATACTCATATATATTATTAAAATAATAACTAAATCATAAAATATTTTTGGAAAAAAAGAAGATACAACAAAAATTCTCAATCCGCAAAAGATAAATTTACAACTCAAAGCTTTTTATGCTATTGAAAATAATCAATATGATTAGGTATATAGTTTTTTCAATACTAATGAACACAAAAATGTATATATAAACTGAATTTCTATACAAAACTTTAAGAATGAAAAATGAACTTTTTTTTCTAGAAAAAATAATATTACTTTTTAATTACGTTTCCTAATGCTTTAGCAGATTTATTGTTATTGTGTAGTTAATTACATTGTTAAATCACTAAAGTTAATTAAACACAAAAAAAATTTTTATTACTGCGTATTCGTGTCGTGTCTATATCAATTTTTATAGCCGAGTTCAATTACGAAACTTTTAATTATATATTAAACATTGCGATTTGATGATAATGTTTAGTATATGTAAGAATCTATCACGATAATTATAATTTCAAAACAGGTGATAGTTTATAATAAAAAAAACTACGCTTCGATCAATGTAGCTAGTTATCAAGGCAGAAAATATTATTTAATTCAGTTATATGTAGTTAGTTTGAACTCAATTTTCAACATGACATACGAATGTGACGTATCACGTAAAGTTTTCATGAACATGAAAAGAAGTCAAATAGTGTAATGTACTTTATAAACTTTCCTCATATTTATTAAAACTTAAAGACGAGTTCGTTTACGTCAATTAAATTCGAGTTACTTTTTGTTTTCGATAAAATAAATGATAATAAATTTTATACGAAATAATAAAATCTTACAAACGTATAAGAGCAACAGAAATAAAATAATTCTGAACTACATTTATATAAGAAGATATATTTGAGGGAAGTAAATAGTTTCATGCGTAGAGAGAATATCATGAAATATAGAACAACAAAATAACTCGAGCATTTAACTGGGACGGACACGATGGTACTCCGAAATATGTGGTTGAATATAAATCCGTCGAGAGAAAACCATAGGTACATAAAAGACAAAATAAACTAAGCAATTTCAAACTTTATGAGAGAAGATCAAGTTTCCAGATTTAATTCTCGCAAAAATAAATTAAACATAAAATAAAAGTAAAGAGTCATTATATGTAATAAAAAAGTGAGAGTGGAGTTAATCACTCAAATTATTTAAATATTTATTTATAACTTTTCAACTTAAGGTAAATGAAATAAATTCAAGGATGTAGAAATGGAATGTACATACATACATCTAAAAATACATACATATACAAGCATGCAGAGATAGCGACAATAAAGAATTCTCAGAACTGTAATCTCGATTTACATCCCAATAAAATTTCTGAAAAAACCTTCATTCAATTTTTTTTCAATTTAAATATTTAATTTTTTAGACATGTCATTTACATTCTACAAAAAAAATTTATTTCACTTTTTTTCTATAGCTTGAATTTTATTAAAGATATGATATTTTTTTCTATAAGGAATAAATTAGAAAGTCATTACTACATCTCAATTACAAAATTTTCAAATTAATCGACTGAAAGTATTGACTAAAATTCTGAAAAATATGTCAATTTAATTTGAAATTTCTAAAAATAACTAATAATTATATTATGTACGTTGTGAAAAAGAGAAATAAATTTGGAATTTTCGAAAAATTACATACAAAACAACTAATTACAAATGAATAATTTTTAAAATAAATTATTACTACTAAATGTTTTATTTATTAATATATTATTTATTTGAATTGTTTGGAGACATTACAAAAGAATAACATTACCGAAAACACTTCATGCTTGCAGGCCAGATGATGAAATGAAAAGAAAGATTCAACCTCCAGTTGTAGATCGATTGAATGACACAAAACACAAATTAGTACATGTATATATAAAAAGTTAGTCTAGATTTTAACAGAAAGGCTCTAACGATGATGGCGTCGCCATCGAAATGCATCAGCCGATATAATTATAGATTATATAATTATAAATAATAAGTGAACAATAAGTGATTATTGAACACTTTAAATTATTGTGGTGTTGAGTTTAAAATTCATTTATGTAAAGTGAATCAGCAACAGTTTTAAAACAACAAATAAATTGACATTACACATTTATACGATTTTCTATATCCAAGTTTCAAATCAACAGACAACAATTATTAACTACATTAATAAAGAAACTTTGGTAGTGTTTCAAGCAATGATTCATTTCTATAAGTGAATTATTCACAATGCCATAATTGAGAAAGCTTTATGTAAAATTCAGCTATAAATTTCGAATTTACAGGATCAGAAAGAACGAAAATTATCTGAAGAATTTATTATTTAAATTGAATAATTACATTATTTGAAATAACATTTTCAAATCAATAATATTTTCCTTTTTCAACAAATTAATATGTTTTTCATAATCTAATTTTAATAATAAAAAAATTTCTAGAATAGATCTCAATTTTCATGAACAATTTAAATATCCCAGTTTTAAATAATATTTTAAATTAAAAAAACAAAAAATACATACATTTTTAATCAATATACAAACATATATATATATATATATATATATATATATATATATATATATATATATATATATTGTATATAAACGCATACATCATCGTCATAAAACCCTATATCAGCCCATTTCTAGGCAAAAGCCTCATTAAATGTCATGAAATCATCTTGAATGTTTTCCTAAGTTTCTTCCATTATTTCCTTTGCGACTAATCTCATCGAACCTCTATCTCTAATAATTTCATTCTTCCATCTTTGATAGGATCTCTTTCTTGACCTCTTTTTGTCTCTTGGTTGCCATTTCGTAATTATATTCTATAATATATTCTCTTTTCTTTTACTGTATATCCTTCTCATGCTACATTCATCGAAAAAATATTTCTCTTCAATTAATACAATGTTTCTTATCTAATAACCTATTCAGATATAACTAACATAAATAACTTCATTTATATCTACTTAAGATTAAAATCATTTATTTTATTTAAATAATTAGTATAAAAGAGAATAATTAATATGTTTACATAAAATGTCGCAACATGTGTTTGGTGGTATCTTTTCTGATAACATATATTACTTACTACTACTACAACTACTATTAATATTGCAACAGTTTTATAATAAATACTATGATAAAAATTGTTAATTATTGTTTATTTCATACAATCGTGATATATTGAAACTATTATAAAGAAGTAAAAATAATCCGATTAATATATATTTTTTTAGTCTTTCATAATGAATTTATGTTTTTTCATTCAACTTTTTTTAACATATTTCAGCATTAATCAACAGACGTTATAAATTGTTTATTAAAGTAGTTAAAAAAAAAACAGTTTTACACAAAAACGTCGTAAATACATTTTCAATAAATAAAGTATTATTTTTAGAAATAAAAACGCATTTCATTAGGTTTAAATTTCTCACAAACGAATCATAGTTTAAAAATAATTAAAATATGTTTCTTTTTTACTTGCAATATACTTGATGGAAATATTTAAAGACTGTTTGGACGATAAAACATATAAGAAGCAACGAAAGCGTTGCGTGACTAACCTACACGAATGAGAATGATTCCTATTCTCTTATCGTTTTGTTTACGCACATACTTTTTTTAACTTATATAGGTCAATATGATACCCTGAATTAAGGGCGGCGAACCTCTTTTTTATGTTCAATAAAGCTAAATTAATAACAGTATAAAGAATGTTAACAATTGCGATTACAAAAAACACATACGGTATGATTTTCAAATACAAAAAATGGCGTTGATGTTTAAACTATTTTTGTATTTAAACATAAAAAGGATGACATATTATGACAAACTGATGGAACATAAAAGCTGTTATTAATTTTATTTTCTAAGTAAAAAAAATGTTCAGTGCCTAAATATAAATATATATAAATTAGATTATTAAATTGACAACTGATAAAAAATATCAAATAAAATATAGACAAATGAATTAATAATAAAATCCGTTTATAATCGTAGAAATTCAAGTACATAATATTTTTTTTATATTCAACACAACTATAATATTATAAAAATCATTTAATTTAAACGATTTCATAAAAAAAATTAAAAGTGTATATGTATGTATATATGTATATATATATATATATATATATATATATATATATATATATATATATATATATATATACATATTAGTATTAATAAACACTGAAAATGTACATAAAAAATTAAAAAATATACACAAGTATATAAAAAATTTAAATAAAAAGTTATAAAAAAATTAATGTGCAATATTTCATTTTACATTAAAATTATATACATACATAAATACATACTATATATATATATATATATATATATATATATATATATATATATATATATATATATATTTATAGTTGCATACATAGATGTTATGTATGTATAAATATATAATGTATATTTAGCACGATTACTATTGTGTATTAATTATAAATCGTTTAAGTAATTATCTCTTCGTGAATTGACGATTTTGTTGCATTTTTTTTATATTTAAGTCGACCTCAGTTTTATACAAACCAGTTTTGTATTTTTATTGAAAATGACTTTAATAAACTACATAAAAATGCTGTTATCTTATCAATTGCATATAAATTATGTCATGAATTATTTACTTAAATTGCATGTTTATTATATTATTTTGCAGTGTTGACTTTTGATTAATTTATATAATATAAATAATTTCATATTATCTTTATATGTATACGTATACACAAAAACACATTTCTGAATTATTTTGTATTCTTCAACTCAATGTATTATAAAGAAAATCATTTTAAATTACATAAAGAAGATATGTATAGTAAGTAAATTAGATTTTGTTTAGTTCTATATTTTCTATCTAATTTTTATATAAAACATTTATGTAATCGTTTATTCGAATACATAATAAATATACTTAAAACCTAATTTTTGAAAAATAGGGATCTATTATTACATGTTAATATAAAATAAAGAAATGAGTATATTTTAGCTCAAATATAATTTATACACAGAAAAATTTAGATCTCTCTTATCAACCGAGAAAATATTAACTGTTTTGATAGGTATGCATTTATAGTAATTATTCTTTGTATATATAGGGCCTTTTCACACTAGTCAGCATGCATACAGTATTCACGCCCATTACCGCTCGTCTCACACCCTCTTATCAACAAACATCCCCAACCTAAAAAAAATAATTTTCGGGTAAGAGCGTGTGGACGAGTGGTAATGGGTCGTGAATACTGTATGCATGCTGACTAGTGTGAAAAAGCCCATAAAAATTATTTAAAGATTAAATGATATAACCAAAAGCGTTTTAAGTACTCAATAATGATTATACTTTCTAAATAATTTAAAAATTTTGGTGAAATTTGTCAAAAAATGACAATAATCGATTTAGACGATGGACTATATTTAAGGAGACTAGTAAAAGTTTTATCTTCAAAAAAAAAATGTATAAAATTGACTGACAAAACTGTTATATAACAATTTAGTAAATTAATAAAACAATTTTATGACGAATTATATCAAAAAGATGGAACTATAAAGACTTATTTATAAAATTAGATGCATACAAATTTGAAAAAAATAGAATACAATGATTTTAAAAAAAACGATAAGTAGTGAAAAACAAGAAACTAGTTGAAAAAAATAAATAATTACAATTGATAAATGTGATGAAACGTGGTTATATTATTACAATATTTCGATAATCACGAAACAAATTGTATTAAAAATGAGAAACCTTCAACACTAGTGAAACAAGTATAAACTATTAAAAAAGCAATAATCGTTTTTTTTTCTTTTTGTATATATATATATATATATATATATATATATATATATATATATATATATATGAAATTGAATGAATAATATAAAAAGAAAAAAGTCACTACTATATGACAATAAAAATATCCCAAAAGTCGTTATCAGCTACGTTCAAAAATGTCTTATGAATAATAATATCCCAAAAGTCGTTATTATAATCAGCTACGTTCAAAAATGAATTCTTAATTATTTTATTAACGTAGCATTAGATATAAATAATTCCCTTATTCTATGTATAAATTTTTGAGAAGTTCAAATATACAGTTACTTAAAAATTATCAAATTAATTTAGGATTTGTTTTTTATAACTTACGATCATTTTAAAATACTAAAAATCAAATAAAATAAAGATGTATAGTAGATGGAGAAAAACTGATATTCACATAGGAGTTTATTATACACCAAAAAAATACAAAAATTGTAATAAAAATTACAATCAATGATAAAACGAATATATTATTAAAAATATCTTGAAAATGTGTTATATAATAAACACAAATTATGAGAAAAATTTCCTAATGACCTATAAATAATCGATTCCATGAAAACACTTCATAAAGAAGGAAATTAATGAATATATTGATAACCTTTGGAGATTATACAATATTTAAATTTCTCTACAGTATATAAATTACAATATAATTCATTAATGACAAAAATCTTCAAAGTTGTTATTTTTATCTTTCTTTACTCTAATGATAATGGTACTGCTATCAAAATACCTATTAGTAAATGAATGAAGAATAGATGATTATTCAATAAATTAATAAAGATTTTGTAATTGACTTGAAAAAAGATTAATTATGATTAAAACAAAAACATGTTCAACCTCTTACTGGTCTATTCAGTGATTAATAAGATTAAAGTTTCACAAACCTTAAACTTAATTAAGTATTTAAACAGAATCTAATATAACGACGAGGAACAAACATACGAGAACTGCTTACCTAAAATAAAAGTCGCAAACAAAATTCGAACCAATTATATACCAAGAAGAACATAGAACGTTACGAAGAATATAGAAAATCAGCATTGAGAAAAGTATGATGAAGTTATAAAGAAACTTTATTAAGACAAGCTTATTGATTTTCAAAATACTCGTTCCTTAAGAAAATATACATGTGGATTTCATAATGTATTTTATTGGTCGCATCCAAAAAAATCTAACGTAAAATCATATATATTCACAGTTTTTTTTTTGTTACAATAAAAGTCTAAATTGCAATTAGTGAATTTCATATAAACCCACACAATCAACACTGATGAATTCTGCTTGATGTAAATTTACTAAATAAAAAACAACATGTAAATAAACATAGCAATTAAAAAAACATGATATTATTTCTCTTCATTAAGGTTTTATTGAGTCTCCAATACATATGTCAAACGCCAAAACAGATCGTAAAAAATGATCATAAAAAGAATAATTCGTCACCATACACGAACAACATAATAAAGTTTTTAATGATAATTATTATCATACGTTCTTCGATTTTACAGGTATGCCAACTGTAGCATGCTGTTGTTACTGTCTAGAATATGATATTTCACGCGAGTACATTGAATGCCTTTAATTAAACTCGATGGCAGATATAAAAGATAAGGCACTGTATATTATAATAGAAAGTAAAATGGTGTCGAGTGGGTAAATAGTACCATCGTTGTTTAATTACGATGTCGACTAGGGGTTCGAAAGACAGACACCGAACATCGTTCCGAATTAGATAATTACATAAAATGTATACAATGTGTTTGTAAGTGTGTGTATTATAATTATATATATATATATATATATATATATATATATATATATATATATATATATATATATATATATATATAATATTAATGCACATGCAATATCTGTTTTTACCTGCTTTGAAGATTTTCTAGGTCACTACCTTTGTATTGTTTCTAAAGTATATATATATATATATATATATATATATATATATATATATATATATATATATATATATATATATATATATATACGTATGTATATAATAGTAATCAAGTTAATTAACTGCTATTACTACATGGTTATTTTCTATTTTTTTACCAATTTTTATAATCGACTGATGGACCATAATAGTTTAGTTATTTTTTGAAACTAGTTAAAATTAGACACTAGTATAGTTACAACAAATCTTTATTTTATTAAAATATTTATAAAAAATATATTATTAAAATATAATAACTCTCTTAGATTTTCTAGAAATTTGTTCACTAAAAATTAGTTAATTATATGTGATGCATGAGGATTCAATTAATGAAAATAATGAACTATTTTAAAACTAACAAAAGTAAGTACATTATATCATTTCGGAGTAAAAAATGAGTGTATAGAGCTGAAAGGAGATTATGTTGAAAAATAAATATATTTTTTCCAAAATTTTTGTGTTTTCTTTATTGCGTCGGGTATTTCTGGAACCACCCTCGTATATCATTTCGGAGTAAAAAATGAAAAAAAGGATGAATAAAGTGGTATCGAATAAATTAAGTTGATTGAAATGAGTGCAAGAAAGTTACACACTAGAAAATTATGTTATAAGTACAATCACATTGTAGTGAATTTTAGTTTATCTTGAAATTAGTAATGCAATTATTGTCAAAAATATCGTAATAAATAATGAAAACTAGCCGAAATTAAAAAGAAACATGCAAAACTAGATTAATTAGCATTTATTATGATACTTTATTGCCAGTAATTACAGTTTATACCTTCCAGATATGACAATTATAAAGTAAAATGAGAAATACTGAAATATACTATTTATAATTATTAACTTTCTTTTATTTTTTAAGGTATTTATGCTAAGAAAAAAAGTACTCAGAAATAAAGATTTTTAATTTATTTTTTTGTACTAATTATCAGATTTTTAAATAGAAAAATATCTCCTTTTAGATGTTTCCAGAACAGACGAGTTTCACACAATACATCTTAAATAAATTGTATTCAGTCGAAACTGGCAATCAAATAATTCACAAAATTCAATATTCCCAAACTAATATAATATTACATCAATTGAAATCATATCTCTGCATTATCAAAAATAAATTTCACAATTTAAAATCGTTCTCAACATTTTACTTTATCTGCATTGAAATATTAAACCAATATATGACAAATTGTAGTCTTGTATCAAAAAAATATTTGCTATCGAATTGATTTGTTTCCCAGAATTATTATTATAAACATATATATTTTTATAAAATCATTGAATTTAAAAGAGTTTTTTTTAAAAAAACAGGTTCGATATATGGAAAATTGAATGAAATTATTTATTCAAGCTTGTAAAGTTATTTTCAAGGCATGTTATTTTTTTTATATAAATATATATTGAAATATTTCATATACATACATATATATATATATATATATATATATATATATATATATATATATATATATATATTATAGTACTCTAAAATGTAATCAATTAAAATTCTAATATAGTGTTCCAACAATTAAAATCGATTTAGTGCGAATAATAAGCGACTGTTCCGCTTTAACAGAGATTCGGTTTTAAGCACATTTACATATATAGACGAAACAGTAGTCAAGGAAACGATGTTGTACCGTTCTCTTCTGATTTTCATATTATTAGCAAGCCGATCGACAATTATTCTTCATGCAGAATAATGTATACACGGAAGGCCTTATATCGATCAAAACTGAAATGTTACCTACAAATTAAATTACTTTTTCAGGTGATATACTATATACATATGAACAAATTTACATATGTATGTATGTATGTGTGTATATGTTCATATATGTACGCATTTTCGTTCAATAAGTACAAAAATTGAAGATGTTGTGAGAATTGAAAAATCTTCCATTACACAAAGCGATCTTACATTGTTCGAAGAGAAAATGAAAATGTCAATCTTACCTAAACTAATTTTTTTTCGTAAATCAATTTAGGCTCTGACTCTCAGAAATAAATAGTATTTGATCGTATACATTTCACGTTTTAAAATTTATTGAAAATAGGGGTCGTACGAAAAGCCTGACACTGATCGGTACACTCGATTAAATAATATCTTATTCACAAATTCACGACCAGAATATTTTTAATCGTTCTTTAAATTCTTTTTTTTACGGAAGTTGGAAACAAACAACTTCATTTTATGTTGACATATACGCTGAAAACTTTTTTCGAATAATTTTTCTGCAGCAACACGAAAATTCTAAGCATCTGTCTTTCAGAAATATATATATATATATATATATATATATATATACACACACATACATATAAAGAGAATTTTAATCGAAAGTCGCGATTTTTTTATGTATCTAAACTTAAAATTATGGCAATTCATAAAATGAATAGTTAAAATTAAAATACTTTAATATATTAAAAAATTATTTATAAAGGCTATACAATTTATTTTTGTAGTTAAGATATGTACACACACACACACACACACACACACACACACATATATATATATATATATATAACATACATGAAAATAAATGTTGATATATTACTAAAAAGGGTACAAAAAATAATGATAAAGTATAAGAAATAAATTCTCTAAGAAAGGAAGTCATCTATTAAGTACAAAAAATAATTGATAAAGTACGACGAACTTAACTTAGAAAAATATATTTTTAACAACACACATATACAAATATACGACGGTCGTTTGATAAGTATGGTAAAAAAATAAGAAAAACTAAATTGAAAAATTTAATTAAATTAAACAATAAATAAATTTACCATACTTATGACCCTCGTATGTATACATATATATATATATATATATATATATATATATATATATATATATATATAATTCTGTATCTTTGAAAATATATATTTTATGGTTAGAGAATAATAATTCTTTAAAATTTGTATCTTTAAATCCTATTAAAGTGTGTAAAAATTGTCAAATTTATGTTAAAAAAAATGTATATTTTACTATCTTAAATTTTAGAAAATTTAATATAACATTTATTTAATATTAAATAAAAATGTCAAGATAAAATAACTTTAAAACAATCTATTAATAACTGATAAAAACAATAATTTATACATAATTGAACAAGAAAACTTTTCATTTTTATTATTAAAATACTCGAGGATGTTATTATCCCAAATGTTGTTAATCTCAAGTATTATATTTCATATAACTGACAACATAATATACAATCTAAGATTCAAACTCATATCCGTTGTTAAATTTCATATTTAATGTGTTATTTCCTATTATATACCTATAACTGTAATACCACAAACTAAAATTAATGAAGAAGATGAAACAAATGTTTGTATTTCTGGATGAACTGACAATACGAACATAAAAATAAGAATTAAATACCTGTATATTTTTCTATAGAAAATATATAGTGCAGTATAAAGTAAATGAACATAAAAAATTCTCGATAAAAACGTTATCTATTTTTTTATGAAATTCTCAACGAAGAAAACATACATTTATGAGTGTACATAAATATTTTTATGGATAAAAAGAACTAATACTTGGTTTGGAGTTTTTAATCGCGTAATCAATTTCTATTTTTTTTATTCAATATCTTATAGTATATATATTTTTATAAAATTTGAAATTACCTGATATAAAAAACAAGTTATATATATATATATATATATATATATATATATACATATATATATAAAATTGATAAATATTTACTATTTTTATATTGACTTTTTGAAACTGATAAATAATTATTTTTACTCATTCATTACCTACATAAAATACTCAAATAATTATTTTTTTAGTATCAGTCATTAAAAACAGTTTTGTGATTCATTTTTTGAAAACTGAATATATATTTTTTACTAACAATATTAATAATAATACAATTTGTGAATAACATATATAACATAATTGAAATGTTCATAATTACTGTTTTTTATTTCTTCAATTTCGTCAATAACACATTAAAATTAAATTATATGTTGACATTTGCTATATTAGAGTTGTACACGTCATTGTAGTAGTCATGTGAGTTACAGAGGGATAAAAAAAATATTACAACCGAGAATTAATCAAAACGAAATGAAAAAAAATCATACAATATTCAATACAATAAATAAGTGGTATTGATGTCATTTTAGTCATGTTACGTCAATAATACTTTAATGTATGGTTACATTACGATATTTTTCAATTTTCTGTACTGTGTAAAATATTTACGTGCTTAAATATAAATCATAAAAAAGTAAAGCAAAAATATAAAAAAAATGTTTACTATTTACTAGACAGAATATATATACACAGAATAAAGTTCTAATTGATACAGGATATAATTTACACCGCTGTCTAATAATTTAGCAACCTGACTTAATTATTAGTCTCATGAGTATTATTGACAATTGACAAATACGTCCTCTGGGTAAAAATGTTCAATGAAATTATTATTTGAAAGTTTTAAAACATTTACTGGCAATAATTCATCAAGTTTATCGTCATTACTTTAAAACAAGTCGAATAGTTTTCCTTACAAATCAATATCCTGCTTTATAAAATCACTATCATTCGATTTTTGCATCCAAAAGTATCATAATCCTCAACCAGTTTTTTAAAGAATTTAATTTTTTGTTTTGTAATAATCTTTCGATTTTTACACTAAAACTAAGAACAAAAGGTATGTATATTAATCAAACAGAAAACATGTTACGATTTATTTCCCAGATTAACGATGATTTGAAAAGTTTTGTTTGTTTTTTCTTAAAAAAAAATACTAGAGATAAAATATTTTTCTTGTAATAAAAAAGAATATACTTATTTTAAAATCGTCTATAAACCTGTCTAAAAATATTATGTATACTATTTATTTAGCACTGTGGTTAATTCACTTTAATGTAAATCACTCCCACATAAGATTATATAAAAGTGTTTAATATCACTTATTATTCAGTAAGAATTGTATTAAACAATAAAAGATTATTGAATACTTGTAAAATTTTGTGTTGAGATGACTCATTCATTTGTGTAAAACTGTATAGTATAAAAAATTAGTACGAAAATGAAAAATATGGGAAAAATTTAAATACACAAATTAATAAATAAAAGAATAAAAATGAAAATACAAATTCTCAGAAATTTGTATTAAATATTAAATACTATATTGCAAATAGGTTAATTGAGATAATATAATATTGAAATTAAATATAAAATTAAAATTTCAACTCTTTCCCTTATTCCTCTACATTAACAATATTTTTCGTTGAAAAATTAAGCTCATTGCATTTATAGTGCATTTCCTTACATTTTCAAGTATATGAAGAGTAAATAAAAAAATAATCGTGATATTAACTCAAGACGTTAAATAAAAATATTTCTAGGACTTTTCTATACGTATTACAAATTCAATATTATAGTACAGATAGTAAAATAAATTATCATAAGAGAGTCGTTTGATAAGTATGGTAAATTTATTTATTGTTTAATTTAATTAATTAATTAAATAAATTAAATTTTTCAATTTAGTTTTCTTACTTTTTTACCATACTTATCAAACAACCCTCGTATGTATAAAGACATCTATTCGAAATTATTAAAAATATGCAATAACACAAGATAATTTTTTTATACTGGAACAAAGCAGGAAGTCTAAGTAAAAGAAACTCTACAAAAATAAATGAACAACCAGATTTTAGATTTACAAAGTCCTGACCTGAATATTACTGAAAATATATAGACATACTCAAAAAAGAAACTGTAAGTGGACTATAATATACCTTCACGATCAATCACTATACTTCGGAAAAGAATTTAGGAAGAATAGGATTTGATTTCACCAAACTTTTGTAAAAAAAACTTATTTATAGTATAGCATATCGTTTGGATTTAGTAAATAAATGAATTATGATTATTTAATGATTTTTTATTTTATTATTACTACTCTCTAATTGTTATTTTGTAGTTTAATTCAAATAATATTTACTAATTATATATTGATCTTAAGCAAGGACGAGAGAATCATTAGAGAAAAATTTATTGATTAACTCTGTTCCCTAGTATATAATAAACATTATATATATATATATATGAAAAAGGCGATAAGAGCGAAAATTTGAGTTTAGTTTAATCGAATACAATGACGGAAAAAGAATAAATTTTCATTTAATTGACGACTGTTTTGACATCGACTTGTTTTTTCCATCTCGTTGTTATTTTTCATTCGGTAGGTCTCGTTCCAAAGACTGCGCGCGTTTGTCTCATCTCCACATATTCTGTATTTTCTCAAAAATACTTTTTAAACAACATCCGTTTCATACGCCGTTCAATTACCGTGTCGAGAAAATATCGTAGTCATTATGTAGACGATTTTCTTCTACTCGACTGAATGTCGAGTACAGACTCATGTACGCGTGATCGATCCAATATTTTTTTTAACGAACGAATTGAATTTTTTAATACTATTTTATTAAGATTTCATTTGCAGGGATAAAATAAAAAGATGAAACGATATAAGAGAGAATATTTTGTCGAGTAAAAAGAGTATTATACAACTCAGAATATTTATATAGTTTATATTTCTTTGTTGACATATAAAATCAAATAAAAAGTTTAAATATTGAAAATCGTAGGAAATAAATCTCAAAAAGTAGTTCTTATTGTGATTTATACCTATTATAAAAATATGTTTTGTTACAAAAGTGAGTATATTGAAAGATAAGAGTAGTACTCACTTAAAAGATAAATGGGAAAGAAATATAACATAAACAACTGTTGGTCTATTTATTTAAAAAAACAAATATGTACTAACAAATATGTACTAATATATATATATATATATATATATATATATATATATATATATATATATATATATATATAATTTAAAACTTAGTATTTATTTATGTCTACTATTTTTCATAAAAATCAATACGAGTTTAGAACTTTAATATTTATGTGAATTTCAAAAAACAAAGTTTAAAATTTAAAGTGTTTTCAATCAAACAACAACTCCTTCTCTAATTTTTCTAAGTTATTTTTTCAAATAAATTTCTTCATAATTTAATTATAAATAAATTATATTAATTACAAAGTAATTCTATACTAATAAATACTCCTATATATAAACTAAATCAAAGTATAAAAATAGAAAATACAGTAAAATAATATTTCAATATTTTTAGACATACATCAATAAAATTTAATTATCTTTTTCTATTCATCTTATTTATTAATTACTTTCCGTACTGAAATAATTCAAATATTTGTATTTTGACAAGTACCTACTTGCAGCTAAGTAGTATTAGAATACGATACTAGACACAAAATGAAACTATTAAATTGTTTGATATGAGTATGAAATAGTAAGAAATTGTCCCTTAGAAGAGAGATTTTGTTTGGTTAATTAATCGACGAAACTTTACCTATTCATCAGATTTTATAGGTATAATAGAATTAAATACCACTAGCTCATGTCACTACTTAGACTGTGAGTTTCAGTTATCTTCATTGTAACAATGATATATTAATATTTCAAATAGAATTCGTAAGAGTCTTAACTTACTCGAGTCTGTGATAAAAATAATTACAGACTGTACTTCTATAAAGAAAGAAAGTATTCATTTGGCTTTAATAAAATCGATAACGAGTACTGTATCAATATCAAATATCTGCTCTATATAATATAACAAGGCTATTTTATTTGTCTTAAAAGATTCACCACTAAAGTATTATTGTCTAGGTACTAAATAGTGATCTATTTATTTGATTTAAACTCCAAAAACTGATTATTTTCCAGACGTACCGAATATTTTCAAAAACTAAAAACCACTGCACAAGAGTTTACTGATAAAACTGTATAAATTAATATACTTGTACATGTTACATATGTGACATTATATTATAGAGAAAACTACATATAACAGACAGTGATGAATATTCTAGAAAATATATTTCATGTATAATCTAAATAAAATACTAAAAAATTGGTTAAGAAAGTTTGCAAAGAAGATAAAAACTTTCAAATTTAGTTTGTGTGTTTAAAAAAAGTACGTGATACTAGCATTCTATGAACTCGAGGAATAAATCTTTTTATATATTGCAAAAATAAAGTTTATCAGCTAGAAATTAAATTAGAAAATTATAAAAAGCTGATTAGAGAATATTCAATTTTTCATAGAGATGCTCTTGCTTGACTTAAAAAACTGCATTTTTATACGATAAAATCTAGTGTCTTGTTCAATAAAAAATTTAAGAACAAACTGAACAAGTAATAATTAAAGCATTTTTTTCAATGAATTTATTACTATTTTTATTTTATTAATATTTTTCATTTATATTATGAAAATTGTACTGTAATTTTATACATTTCAACAAGTTTAATAAATAAATAAAAATAAACGTTATACAAAAAATATTTTTACTGTAAATTAATATCTATGGTCTTAAATCACTAAAAGATAAATTAGTTAAAATATATAAATAAAATAAATAACACAAGTACTTCTATAGTAATCTATAATTCTTAGTGAAATTTTTTATAATTTTTTTTACAGTTCATATATATAAGTTCAAGGATTTTATAAACATCAAAAGATTAATTTACCTTTTTTAAAAAAAACTAACTTCAACACATAAATAAATAAACTACTTAATTGATAATTAATCATATTTCAAGTTCAGATTTCGTTAGTTTATCATAAAATTCTTTGTGAAAACTTGAACTTCTAATGAATTTATTTTCTTAAGATAACATGCAAAGATGACACTCAATGAAAAAAATTCTTACACTCTATACATTTGCAGAACTAGACAAAAATATAGTTTGTTATTGACCGATAAGAAAATCAATCATTTGCAATTAAATCAATCGATAAGTATTACCGAAAACAAAAAATACATAAAAATATTTATCTTCAATAAATATGATGATACTGGATATTTATATATTAGAGTATAACCAATTGAAATTATTAAAAAAATATCTAATAGTGAAATTAAAAAAAATGTCTGTATTAAAAAGTGCATTGACATTGGATTTATATAGATAATAAACAAGTAATCTTTCCGAAAATGATTATTTTAAATCCGTAATATTTACTTAATTACATTTCAACTTGTTTTGTTATTTGAATTTCAAGTGCATGGTTACAAAATAAAGCAATCAAAATTTACATATATATATATATATATATATATATAATATATATATATATATATATATATATATATATATATATATATATATATATAATAATAATAATATAAATTGTAGTTGGGGTAATTTTTAAGAAAATAGAACAATTTCAAAACATTCAAAATCTATAAATAGCTTAGTAAAAATAAATTAATTTTAGTATTCATTTACTTGAAAATAGAATTAGAGCCAAAATCAATCATAATGAAATATAATATCGACCATTCAATGTCAGACAACTAATATAGATAATTAAATATATTTACATATTAATAAATTGATTTTTAAATTCTATGAATATCTTTTTATCAAATTTAATTTATAATACACGAGTGAGGCTCCTATTCCCTCCCTTAAACAAGTACCTTAACAGGTAAGGGATAGGAGAAGCCTCTTAAAATATAATTGGATATCATCGAGCTAAAATACTATCTTGATACTCCAGGTTGGGGGTTGAGATGATAGGTCTGTACATAATCATTAAAAAAAAACCTCTATAAAAAAAATCCTCAAATGCTTCGAAAAAATACAAGAAATGTCAAATTGCTATTAAATATTGCTATATATATATACACATATACATACACACACACGTAATGATACTTCAAAAAAATCATTTTCAGATTTTTTTATTCAATTCAAATAATTGTAATACTCGTTTTTATTAAAATATTGCAAACATAAAATAAAAAGATACTATTGAAATATACAAACATATACAACTACTTGAATTTTTTTTTAATTATAAATTGAAATCTTCAGTGTATTCAGGTAAATACTTATTTGTTGTACGTTAAAGGATAAACATTAAATGGGAAGCCAGAGAGAATAGAATAGCAGTGATTGCTTTGCATAATGTCAACAAGTCTCTGGGAGGAATATTTAAAACGCTGCTGTCAATTTGTGTATCAAGCTATTAATTGTTACAAAGATGTAAAGAAAATAGAAAGATCTTCAGGGAATAGTAGATCAGTGCTCTTTAATTAATTTGGAGATTGTGAGTAGTTAAAGCGAATTAATCAATCTTTTTAAAAAATATTATTAAAAAAATTAAGTTGTTAAATCAAATTCTAAAAATAATTTCATATATATATATATATATATATATATATAGAGAGAGAGAGAGAGAGAGAGAGAGAGAGAAAATAAAGAAGAGACTAAAAAAGGTAGATAGCTAGATACACACACATATATTACTATATTTTATATAAAAAAACAAACTTAATAAATTAAAACCACTCATTCGTAAATAACATGTGAAAAATCAGTTATTTTCCAATAAATCATGTGTCAAAAATAAATAAACAAAATCCCAAATCTCAAAACATAAATTCCAATCTAAAGCTGTTTATCACGAAAAATAAATTACTTGAACATCTTATTTAATGTACTTTTTATCGAATAATATTTTCATATACGTAAGTTTATACGAGTAGTTAAGAATAGACATTAATTTTTCTAAAATATCGTAAAGTGTATATTAAATATAAAATAAATTTTAATTAAAACTAAGAAGAGACAAATATTAAATTACATAAATATCTTTTTTCAAGGAAACATATTTCTTCTCTCTAGATCAAATGAAACATAATTAATTTTTCTGTAAAATAATAAAAAGTAAATATTCTAATTTAATAAATAGATTTCTTGCTTTTAAAAAAATATCTGATATACAGTCAGTTTTATTAAATACCGTGTGAGTTATATAATAATAGATATATTATTTTATCAATTTGTATTAGAGAAATTTATTCAGAATGAATTTATATTCAATACTGTAATTCACGAATACACAAAGTCTATTTATTCGATGAATAACACGTAATCACGTAGTTTCAAATGGATAGTTAAATATTTTCTCAATTTAATTTATGTAAATACTAAAATATGAATACAGACAACTGAATCTTTAAATGTTATACGTATAGTAAATAGTAAAATATCAAATGTAAATTTCAAGATTGTGAATAAGAGTATTATAAATAATGAACTAGAAGGTAAAATGTATTTCTAACAATAATATCTACTTTCCATATGTTGTAAAAAATTGTATTACGGGAAAAAAATATTGAATAATTATATTAAAAAATTTTTTAAAATTGAATAGAGTTTATATGCCTAATCATTTTTTAATAAAAAATATTCAAAGATATATTTTCAGTTTGATTATTTGTACTCGATTTTCTTTCTACTAAATTTTTGACTGAAGTTTCCTAACAATTTTTTTTAAGTTAAGGTCAAAACTAATCTGATAATTCGACTGATAAAAACATTTAAAAAACTAACAACAATCATTTAAAAACTAACTAGTTAAATAGAAATTTCAAAAAAATGTCTACAATTATCTTACATGTTTGGAAAATATCCAATATTATGTTAAGAATTCATGTAAATTATTAAAAAAAATAAACAAAAAGTTAATATTGATGAGTGACAGACGGTACAGACGTCTGAATCTATTAAAAACTAAATAAACTGGCAATTGTGTAGATATTGAAAACCGGCACAAGGGAACAGAATATTGAATATGACTTTTTACGTTTAAAACTTTTAAAAGTTTTATAAGAAAAATATAATTACTTAGGATAATGATAGCTTTTGGAAAAATATGACATCTAATGAAAATAAAGAAAAAATAAATAAAGACATTTTTATCAGTTAATTTGTTGCTAATGAAAAGTTACTATTTTACAATAATATTCAGATATATATATATATATATATATATATATATATATATATATATATATGTATGTATGTATGTGTGTGTGTGTGTGTGTGTGTAAAAATATTTTAATAATATTTTATAAGTATGGTTTCCATTTTTTACTTCCAGTAAACGAATTAATAAAATTCTTTAACTACAAAATAATATTAGTTTTTATCCTTAATCTTACTATAAACTGTAAAAAATAATCTTAAACAATAATATTTTGTGTATTAAATATTATTTACTTCTAACCACATCAACTCATAACGTTTAATTTAAATTTTTCTTAAATAAATTTTAGTACCCATATAATTGTTAAATTATTTATTCAATTTTGTTTATGTAAAAATGTATATGAATTAAATTCTTTAATACAAAAATTTTTTCCTATGTATTTTACATACTACCTGTTTTATTTTTTAAAGAAAACACACAAATTATTTATTTGAAGACATCAAATTAATTAAATTTTATTTTAAATTGAATGAAATACTTGAAATATTTTTTAAACAATTTTATAATTTAATACTGAATAGACACAATATTTAATATTTTCAATTTTATAAAAAAATTATATAATTAATTACAATATTTATAAAAACAATTAAATGAAGTGATAGCAAAAATTAATTAGAGAAATAAATCATACTTTTCAAATGAAAATCAATAAAAGACGACATAGTTATTGAAAAAAAAAATACAAAAATTAATGAAAATGTCATCTAACTTTCTATTTTAATTAGTAAGTTCCTTTTTATAAAGAAAAAATATTATCTAAAATAAATCAGTTTAGCAATTATCAAAAAATAATATACAGTGGATTAAGTATGTTTTTGAGTAAGATTTAATGTGTAAAAATATTATACACACACACACATATACAACATACATACACACATATATCATATGTATATATTCATTTTTAAGAATTTTACAATTCATCTAGACGGATTTAATAACTAAACTTATGTAACTAAGAATTAGGGAATCGATATGACAGTAATTTTAAAATTATACTCTAGAAAATTTAAATAATAATTTGCTAAATTATTAGAAAAAGTCTATTTCGTTTAATTAAAAAAAATATATAGTACATAATTTAATAAACTAGAAACTGATTCTATTTCATTTAATCATTTGTAATCTAATTTTGTCTTGATATATATATATATATATATATATATATATATATATATATATATATATATATATATATATATATACACTATTATGCACCTAGCAACAGTTCCAGTGTAATATATTCAATCTGCAACTGTAGATATATCGAAAATAATTTGTATTGAACGAACACAAGCCCTGTACTACTGCGGCGCAATGAAATTTCATTTCAGACTCAACGACTGAAACGCGCCGACGTTATTCAAAATGCATACAACGGCGCATCGTCGACGTCGAATCGAAACAGCGGAGAACAAAGGACAACACGACCGTGTAGGATTCACTTTCAACGCAGACGCAATTTCACTCTCGTCCTTAAAGTTGCCGGGCATCGATCGCGGACGTTTCGCTTTTACAACCGTATCCCCACCAGAAACTACTAATACATAGGAATAACACTCATTTTCCTTTCGTTCTCTTTTCCGCTTCCGTTTCTATCTCGCTCGTCGCAGTTACCGATTCGCGTGACGTTCTTTTCCATCCACATTTTATATGTATGTGTATTTGTCGGTCAATGTATATTGAGGACGAACGATCCGATGCCGGTCAGTAGACGAACAAGTTTCGAAACCCTTATTTCACTTGTATTGTTGAAGAATGAGAAAACGAGATGCAAGACAAACGAGTCTCGGCTGAAGTGGATTTTGTATCAGAACAGCGTTTCAGAAGTATTACTAGAAGTATTGTACAAGGATTGAAGATATTGAGAACGAGATGCGTTCTATGACCTTTGACATTTAGTGACGGATCTGTCTGGTACGCGGGGAGGTATTTTTATATCTGTCTGATAAGAAAATAACTATGACAGAATTTAAAGCGTCGATTGGGAAAAATAGTTTTATAATCTCACTTTCTGACGACATATTTCTTTTATATCTTTATCGGCTTGCAGATCTAAATAACAAAGGACGATATTCAGACACTGAAATAAAATGGATGATATATAACACGACGAACATCTATTTTTGAATTTATACCACAAAAACAACATTTTTAATCTTAAAGATAATATTTTGATGACGAATAAATCAGAATATAAAAAAATGATATTTTTTTAAAGAGAAAACTATTATAATTTGGTATTTCAACAGGAATTACCACACACACCCCATAAAATATTATAAAGGTGTTTGAGAATTACTTACTGCTCCTTTTATTTATTTATTATACATGCTTATAAACAAATAAAATAAATAATATAGAAAGCTTCTACATTTTGTGGTATTGGGATAATAATTTTAATTATGTTAAAGTGAATATATCACAATATCAAAATAGTGTCAATTTTATTTATTGACAGATACTATTTATAACGATAAAAATTATGACATTTGTTGATTAAAATTATCACTAATTAATAAAATGACAAATAATCATAAAAACTGATATTCATAAATAAAGTTATATATATATAATTCGATTCAATAAATATTTTTTTCAAAAATATAAAACTTTTTTTATCTAGTCTTGAAAATCATTTGAAAAAAAAACCTCGATTACAATGCATATAATTTCCATCAAACAAATTACAGTATACTTATATATCTAGAAATAATATTCTAGTGATTTATAATAAGTGTATGTAATAGCAAGTAATAACCTTACAAAATGATAACGAATATATTTAAATGTGTCAAACGCAATCAATAAAGCTTTTTTTAATTTAAAGAAGTGAAATAATTTTTTAATATATTCTGTAACTTGATTTATATAGAAATAAATACAAGAATACACACTATATATATATATATATATATATATATATATATATATATATATATATATATATATATATATATATAGTATAATCTGAACAATGAAATTATTGATCGGAAGCCAATAACTGTAAGAACGCTGAAAAAGACATTCTTTAAACATTTAATTGAAATTTTGTTGGAAAAAAGACAAAGGACAATTTAAATTATAAAAATTTTGAAGAAACCTTACTCAACAATCCATTAACAATGAATCAAGATTTATACATTTATATATATATATATATATATATATATATATATATATATATATATATATATATATAAATATAAAATTAAAATATGTAAAATTGTCCAAACTTGTTATCTCTCTAACAAAATGAAACACTGTTACTTTACTAATTTCCCGTGGGAATTAGAATTTATTTGTAGAAATCAGTTATAAATAAAATTTTATATACGTAAAAATATATTACTGTAATTTTATTTTTAGTATTTATAAGATACTTTTTCATTGAATAGCAAAAAAACAGTAATATAATTTATTATTAAAAGTTCAATTAATTAAAACCATAATATAAATTAACGTACTCAACGTTAATTAAATAATCTTTAAACTACAAATTAAAAAAAATGATAATACATTATTTTTTTAAATAAATATGATATATCGATAAAGTATATAATTCATCTATATTATCATAATTGTTTATTTGCATTATTAACAAACATTTGAGGTAAATAATAAAAATATTCCAAATTTTAATTTTAATTCAGAATTTTAAATTGTTTAGTTATAATGAAAGAACTATTAGAATAATCCTATTTTCAAATACACATTTAACCCTTTTAATTGAAATTATTTTATTTTACAGCAAATGTATTTAATCTGACTAGTACCTTGGAAATAGTTTCAAATGAAACCGCTTTTAAAGGCTCTAATAGACACTACTTACTGTATAGGTATTTTACATAGTACATATTTTAAACATAAGTAACACATTTTATTGCATTCTTGAAATTGTACACATAAGAGCAGAAGTAAAATGTTAATTTCTTTTCAAACTGGCTAATAGAACATTTTCATTTTTACAAAAAAAATGTTAAATATTTTTAATATAGCTTAAAATTCTGATGATTTTTTTGTAAATTTCCTATTTTTAAAAAATATATTTTCTCAAAAATATATATAATAATATTAAATATTTGAAATGAAGTATTTACAAAATAAATAACGAACATTATTCAAAAATAAACCAAATAGCTACACTCATTTCAAACGAAAATATATTTGTATTTTACTCCACGAATATATATATATATATATATATATATTACAAAATATTTTTTTTATCAATTATTTATATACAATGACAACAGATATTTATATGTAACTATAAAAATAAAACATGAATTGCACATAAGTTTTGATTTGTTTAATAAAAAAAATCTGTAATATTTAGATATGTATTAGATATTACCATCAGACTAATAAAAAACTTCTCCAGATCCACATATACAATTAACAATGATTTTCACATGAATATCAATTTTATTGAATGATTTATAATGGGATAATTTAAATTGTACAAAAAATCAATTCAATAGAAATTATTTTCATAGTACTGAAGATAGAAAAAATGAAAATATTTTTTAAAACAGTACAGAAAGAAAACTTCCTATGACGAATTTAAAACAACAAAAACATTTCACGAGATATTGTTTAAAACAGAAACGAATTATTATAATACAAATAAAGACTAAATAATATCTATACTTTTTATACCACAGAACTGTTTTAAAACTTCAAAATTGTTTTTATAGTCACATTTTATGCATGTCATATTTCATTAAAAAAATAAACTGTTTGACAAAAAGTTAATAATCTCTGGTCTTGACATTTATAAAAAAAAAAACAGGAACATACAAAGGCATGTTTATATATATATATACATGAATATTTTCGGAAAAGATAAATATGCGATTATATTCATACACGTATACATAAACTGTATTTAAAGCACTAAATTTTCTACATGAACTTGACATTTTAATGAAAATACGAAGAATATAAAAACGCGTATGAGGCGAGAGTTCAATACTTTATACGTGTTTGCATTTGTGTATGAAAATCGAAAGTAGACTGTAATAAAATCCAATTTGCTATGTATACACGAAAAGCCGATACGTTTCGTCAGCAAAAAGTTAAATGAGGCTGTAACAATATAAAATAAGTGAAAAAGAGACGTAAGCTTACTAGGCAACGATCGTGGTGGGTCCACCTGTATATTTCTTCAAACATTTACATGTATATATGAACAAATGTATGTTCTCAAACATATAAATAACTATATATGTGTGTTCTTATTTTCAATAAGTTTTCTCTTTCAAACATATATGCATATATATATATACATATACATATATATATATATATATATATATATATATATAAATAATCTATGTGGGGAAATAAGTTATATGGATGAGGATGTACGCACATATTACTGGCATTTGTGAAACTATATAAGTTCCCAATTTTGATTGTGTAATTTATATAGATGAATGTATCAGTGGTTTTAGTAGAACGCATACCATAGCATATATTGGATAGAATCGTTCCCCTTTTATTCATATACGACCACCGTTAATATCCAATCAGCTGTACGTCTGGTGCGCACGCATACGATTTTACACCAACCTTGAACTCTACATCGAACCGACATTTTCCCTTGCGTAATTCATTTATAGTGAAATAAACTGACTGGCTCTGCACATAGGGAGAGAGAGGAAAAAGAAAAATATTTATCGAATCAACCAACCTGCAAATATATCATTTGCAGTTTTTATTTCATAATCAAGGTCATTATACACGTGGCATTTTTATTGATATTTTCTTCAAAAAAATATAATGATACTTTTCTCAAATTTTCAGTTAAAATTATTTCATGCTTTTATTTATATTTAGAAACACACACATACACAATTAATAACCTATTTCTAAAACTCTTCCCATTATTGGATAAAACGAAAATGACTACAACTGATTTACACAATTAGTAACCTATTTCTATCCATTATTGGATAAAGATTTCTAAAACTTGTCAATTTCAGTAATCCAACGTCATTCCCTTCCAGACTACAAAGGAAACATTTTCTCATACTTTTATCCATGATTTTCTTTTTAGACTCTTTGAACTTCTAAGTTCTCAATAATATCTACTGTTTATCGAATTTTATCTCTTCTTATATGACTAACTCAAATCCATTTTAAACTTTTCACTCTTATTAAAATGTCTAACTTTTATTTACATTCGAATCTACTTGTTTCTCTTTTCATCTCTACATATTATTCTTGACATCCATCTTTTCATGCTTCTTTGTATTGTATGGAATTGCAGAATTGTTTCGAAATTTAATATCTATATATTTTTTTTAGAAAATTGAATAATTGCAATAAATATTTCTTAGAAAGATAATTGAATGTTTTTAGCAATTCTAATCCATAATATAAAATCTTGATGACTACAATTTAAAACTTAATTAAAATCTAATTAAGTATATATATATATATTATTTTTCTAATTAATCATTTTTAATACCTACAAATAAAACCTATAAATAAACATATCTTAAAACTCAATGAAAGCTTTGACATTTCGTGATATTCGTCACTTTGCTATAATCCGGAATATGAAGAATTAGAGTCAATGCCATGTGAACAAATAAAACATCTGTGAGAAATACACACAATTAAGTTATCCAATTAGAAAAATTGTATGTACTAACTTACACTACGATTATAATAAATGACCGAAAATTTCAGTTTTAGAATTACACACACACAATATAAAAGTCGATATTTTTTGAACTTTTGTAATTTACAAATGTGTAAGAAATATAAACGTGTTTCAAGTACTAAAGTAAATAAAAATGTATCGAGAGTAAGATAAACATTGAATATGCTTTTAAAAAAAGAATATACCTAAAATATGTTTTTTTTTTAAAAAAAAAGTATATAGCGATTTACTTCATTTCGTAAACAGAATTAAAAACAGTATTAATTTAACGTACCTGATATAACATGATAAACATTCAAACAACTAAACCTTATACGTTCATGAATTGCATTATTAACTACAAAATAACATTTGGGTATAATTATGTAGCTGACAATTTAGAGTAGCGTGCTCTCGATCAAATGTATATGCGTGTTTATTTAAGTACATAACATAAATATTGACCGTGTTTGGACATACATGCATTTGTATGGATTTTTGGAAAAGCGTGCGAATAAGTGTACATATTTATACAGATATCAACCATATACAAAAAACGAAAATGACTACAACTGATTTTTTATTTATATAGTGACGTATGAGTAAAGTATACAAATCGATCATATAGATTGTAACATCAAATCACATTTTTTCGATTTCGATTGAATTAAGAAATGTAAACAATATAAGCGATAACAAATAATTAAAATTTATTTTCGATTATCCGAAAATGAAATATTTACAAGATTTTTTTTAAAGTTCATTTATTAATTGAACAAAATTTAATAGTATAAAAACTGAATTCTTCAAAAAGGATCATAAATGAAAAAGTACTAATACATAAAACTTTATTTAATCATTTTTTCTGTCGAAAGAATAAAATGTTAGAACTTCAAATCGCATTACAATCATATTTATCTTGGATAAAATATATGTCCAATATTGTAATGATCATAAAAAATATGACCTTTATAAAAAGTGTAAATAAGAAATGCTAGAGAAAAAATTAATTTGTCTTTGTTTAGATTATTACTGAAGTAATGTGGAAGAGTACGTAATCCATATTCAGTAATATAACTACGGAATAAAAAGAACTGGAAGAAAATCAGTACATTTTCTCATTCACTTGAAACATTACGAGTAAAGGTCTCTATAGCGTATCTGATAAGGGAAAATTTTAATCAAAGAATAGCTTTTTATTCTTTCTATGGTAGTGAAAATTAAATTGAAAAAGTATATAAAAATTTCAAGAAAATCCAATGTTTCCTATACATGCTTGACCTTGAAATTATTTTTATTTTAATATTTCAATTCCCCATCCTCTACAATGAAAACTTTTAAACTCAGATTAAAATAAAATAACAATTAATCAAAAAAACTGTTAGTAATTAGAACTTTACCAGCAGATTTTTAGTTCTAAGTAGACATAATATTATATATATTTATTTACACCAATTGTATATAGTCTTGCATAAATATTAGTTCAATTAATAACTGTGTTCATCTAAATATGTGATTCGTTTCGTTTAATATTTAATTTAAAAATGGATAATAAAATCGAAATTATTTAAAAGTGCTCTTTCATCTACATTAGTAAAAATTTAAATAAAGTAAAATAATTTTATCTGCCCTAGCAACATTTCATAAATATAAAAACATTAAATTAAATGGAAGAATTAAATACATACTCTTAAATAACTAAAGTAGTAATTTTAATATTTTAATGATTTTACTTAATTTTCTATATGCTTTATGTTACTAAATGGTTATTATAGAAAGAATCTCTGAACAATAATAAAAGTAGAATCGAATAAAAACCATACATATATTTGTCCTATGTAATACAACACATATTATATATATCTGTGTGTATGTAAAGTATGTATGTATATAAATGAGGCAGAGAAAAAAATATGAAGCAAAAAATATCATATTACTGAAATATATATTGAATGAAGGTTCTATACAAAATAAAAATAAATAAAATCATACAACGAATTTTTTTCAAATAACAAATATTGAATTTCAAAATAAAAATAGCAAATTAAAATTGTATACAACTTTTTATATCAGTGCTTTAAACGTTAATTAAATAAGAAAAATAACAGTCAAAGATAACTTCTAAATTTGTATGTTAATTAAAATATCTCAGTCTTATTTATTTTTTGAAATAATTTAATTACTTAAAGAACAAAAAGATACTACAGAGTAACTAGACATGTCATTTTCCATACTTCACAGGCACAAATAATTAATTTAATATGGAAAAGAATCAGTGTACGTGTACACGTGTGTCTGACATATTTCCCTTATCAGTATTAAAATAACATCAAACAGTTCAATTCTATATATATAAAAAGTAAACATTTACTCACAAAATGTATTTTTATCATTTTTCAGGTTTATATTTAGCGTAATTAATTCCACTCTGATCTCTGTTTCGACTTCCGATTCTAAAAATACATACTATTGCTTCTATTCTAAGTGAATTACGTTGAAGTGTAAACAATTTTCATTCTGTCTATTTACGACGTTGTCATTTTAACCTATATGTGTTTGTTTACTGTTTACACTGTTTGTCTGCTTTTCAGTAAAACGGCACGGTTCTATAATCAAATATTGGACCACGATCATTTAATTAAAGATATCCGTTTAGAAAATCCAGGATTCTCTATAAAACTTTAAAATGGGAAACTCTGAAGAATTTAATTTTATTACTTTCAATTTGTCTTTTTTTTATTACTATGCAGTACATACGTAATATTACATTTATTTTAACCACTATATATATATATATATATATATATATATATATATATATATATATATATATATATATATATATATATATATATATGTCTTCACTAAATAAATTACTTTTTCAAATCGTTTCAACCCAAACCATCAACTTCTTTTTGTATATCGATTTTCCACACCTATATATATATTATTATATATATATATATATATATATATATATATATATATATATATATATATATATATATATATATATATATACTAAAAGAGCAACATTAATTTTATGTATTATTATTTTGTATATTTATTCTACAGTTCAAAATTTCATATTTTTCTCCCTTAAAGAGACTATAATGAAATTTTCTTCATAATAACCATTTCTTACTAATGTCATGAATTCGATTGATTGATTATTTCAAAACTGTCAATATATTTTCTATAACAATCAGTCATAACCTATCTAAATTATTTTCATATCTACAATTATTAAAAGTTCATTAGATTACTTTTAATGATAGTTATTTAACATAAACAATAAATTATTAATAAATAAATTAGTAACAAATATAATTATATCAAATCATTTCTAATTATCTTCATTAATTTATAATATATTCAATTTAAAGATAATTAATGATTCAGTAAGATAAACTTAGATATTTTTTTCCATTTAATCATTTAAGGAAATAGAAGAAGAAAATGTATTTATTCTTGTCATTTCAAATATTATCTAATGTGGAAAATTACCAATTTAATATTAATTTAATGAACTATGTGTATAAACAATAGATAAAAATAAATAATATTTTGCAAAAGTACTACAACTTTGAATATTTTATATATATGAGAAAATCATTCATTTTTTTTATTTAAAATATCTTATTGAATTTCTTTCAAGATTCCTATTTCTTTATCAAACAGATTTTTTTGTTAACGATAACATCAATAAAATGTGGTAGTATATATATATATATATATATATATATATATATATATATATATATATATATATATAATATTTGTTATATTCTTACATATTCAATAAAAAACCAAATTTTATGATTTTTAATTGATACGTTTTAAATTAAAATAGCTGTAACAAATCAGTGAAAACTAAATATATAGTTAATTACACAAATTATTTTGTGAATTTGTTTAAATTTAATACAATATGGTTTTTATATACAACAATATATTATCCTTTATTTATAATAAAAATATTATAAGTTTCTCACCTATTTATTTTTAACTAAAATTCTGAACAATAACTTGCAAATTTTATTGATTCACAATATAACAACAATTGTTATTTAAAATTGTTAAGCAATTATGGAAAGATTAAAAAATAGGAAAAGCTGGTTCAATAACTTAGAACTATAATATATATATATATATATATATATATATATATATATATATATATATATATATATATATGTGTGTGTGTGTGTGTGTGTGTGTGTGTGTGTGTGTGTGTTGCATATATGGTTTATAACATAAGGGTACAGGAATATAAAATGTACTGAATACAAAAATAAAATATGTTTTTTTTTTGAAATATGCATATATATTCTATGAAAACATCTGTGTCAATTTCCATATATTTCTGGAAAAGAAGCATATAAAGGTCAGACTAGATTAAAAGGCATACAAATATATTTGCATATGTTTATGTATTTGTATTAAAATATATAATATATAAAATGTTCTATTATCTCCTGGTACAAATGTTTATTTCTACTAAACATGATACTGAATTTCGAGTATAGCAATTAAATGAAAATAAAAAAGTAGAAACACGTTTGGCTGCTTTATCATATTCTATAATGAGATAACAAAAAGGGAATCAATATACTTACTAAATAACATTCTATTGTTCGTTTTAATAAACCCAAATGGATATTACAAAAAAATGCATGAAGAAATGCTTTTCACATAACGAAGGATAACAAGTTTTTGTTCGAGTACGTTTAGATCGTGCTAGAAATTGTAAATAATATTATTATTCCAGGACGAAAATATGTTTAATATTTAATGAAATCCTATTTTATAAATATAATTATACATACATTCACATTATATATATATATATATATATATATATATATATATATATATATATACGCACACATGTATAAATAAGGATATGTGTGCGTGTATTTATAGAGTTACAAAAATATTTCTGTTATCGTTCAATCAATAAAATGAGGTGATATTTTCTAGATATAAAATATTAATTAATGGCTTTTAAATGTCAGTCGTAGAAACATACGTACTTGAAATTGTGAGATCTCGTGATATTTTCATTTATTTAATAGCGTGCAATAATTCTTTTCCGATTGAAATAATTTCACATTAAAAAGTCGATTAAAATAAATACTTTTATAACAAGACCGGCATATTTCTATTCATTTATTAAAATTGTTATATTAAATATGTATTGACAAAAATATAGATGTCTTTCTTACACATATATGTGAAATATGATAACAATAAAAATGAAAGAGTTAATTTACAAGAATGACCTTAAAACTTAAATTGATGTTCTTACTTTATTTAAAATGTATTCTATGTATTTTTATTTACAAGTGTAAACATTTGTCTTAAATGATGAAATAATTTAACGATTTTCAAGAGAGACACTATGTAATCTGTGTGTAATAAATAACAAGGAGAGAGAGAAGACAAAATAAATACAAACAGGAATAATAAATATAATAAAAATAGCGTTAGGGAAATATTTGAAATAAATGATAAAAAGAACAGACAACAAACACAAATACATTAAATAATGAGAGGAAAAATGTAAAGAAATCAAAGAATAAAATGTTAAAAATATATAATAATTCAAAACATATTGAATTTTTTTAAAAACCATTTGGAACTATGATTAGCTCAACTATTTACAAAATTTTTGACAACAGTCGTATAAAAATCTAAAATACTATAAATTTTTGAATATTTTATTTTAAAACATTGGAATGATATATTTATAGAACCACAATTTCAATTTTTTCATTTTTTCAAACATTTAACAGTAAGTATGATAAAAAGATTAACGTGTTAAAACACTAAGATCGGTCACGCAGAAATATTAATTTCACAAGAAGCACACTGAATTTCGACAACTTAACACCAACGAATAATAAACGAAAAGCAAGTCGAAACTGGGCTAAGAGTTATAATCGAAAGTTATTTGCAGCCAGTTTAGACGAAAAGTAATAAAGTAGAAATGTTGACTCGGAATTCGAATAAACTTCTTAATTTGATATTGCGTGATATTGAGGACTCTCTATAAACAAAGATAGAAATGTTTTATTTTACGTACATGTAACTGTACAATAGAACGAATTTTCCTGTTGAATAAGTGTTGAATACAAGAACGACTATGCCGTACGGTTTGTAATTAGAATCGCTGTAAACTTTTCCAATCTAAATATAAAATAACCGTGTAACGTAATGGGAAGAAGCATAATCGAATCTATTATGCGGGCTATTCTCTCCGTTCAATTTAGATTGATGTAAAGGAAAATATATTGAATTGAATGTTTTATTTCCAATAAGCTCTTCCGAAGTATGTTTTATATATGTGTAGAGAGAGAGAGAAAGAATTTAAACACTATTTTATTTAAAAAATAGACTACTTTGAATCGATTTTTTTAATTATAACCTTCAAACAAATGTATTCTTTTAATCATTTTCGGTAGCTCATAAATTAATAATGACAAATACAAAGAAAAATCATTTAATCACAGATTTTAAGAAATCATAAAAATACAATATATCAAAAAAAAATTTCACTATATCTACAACTTAATAAGTCATTTTATTTTGCGAACGTTTATTTAGAAATAAATCATATATAAAAATACCATATATTTATTTAACGACTATAAACCAGTACGATGTTGCCTACAGGGAATGATTGAACTATATGAGGCTATCTCACTATGACCACGAAAAACGTTCAACCCTTTTGTGATAATTCTCGACCAACAAAAAGTAATTTCAGCTGTATAAGTTACGACTTTGTGTTCACACTCAAATTGCAAGCTAAAAAATATAAGAATTTATGTGATTGTTTCAGTTAAAAAATAGCAGTACTTGTGCAAAATATAAAAGAAATAAAAATAATAATACACTATATATATATATATATATATATATATGTATTACATTCGATTATCATCAAAGAATTTCCATGTTATGATGTAAAAATTGAAAATTTTATATTTTCTTTAACATAAAAAAATGATTTTAAAATATCTGATGATAATAACTAACATAAAGATCTTTGACAAAGCTCCTTTACACTGCTTAAGATCATAACATATTAAAGGTTCAAAGTTATCTTTGTGAAAGATTATACAATAACCTCAAATTCATAAAACCCATATTAGTCAGAATATACTCACGTTACATATTAAGCTACATCCTTTCAATGTAAAATTAGAACAGATTTATTTATTTATAACTATATATATATATATATATATATATATATATATATATATATATATATATACATAAACTTGTAAACATACATACATACCTAAGTATGTGTGTATGTGGTGTATGTTTGTGTCTATACAGAAAATCCTTAGAGTATAATTACTAAAAAGTTACAAATACCTTTAATTAATTTATGAATAATTTAATACTAACAATTTTGAAAAAAAATAATTCGAATAAAAAAAATGAAAACAATAATAAACAAAGACTTAAATTAATATATTTTATTACAAATTATATTTAGATAATAATACAATCTATTTAGGATAACAAATCCGATGAGATCATTCACAATTTTGGAACAACATTATTTACATTAATACATTTAAATCCCCTTAATTTGATTTCTAAACGCCTTAAGTAAGAAAATCGATGTTTTGAAAATACTGAAATGAAAAACACTCGATACTCCAGAACCTTTATGAAAGATTGAATTTCTCACAACTTGTTTCTTTGTCATTTCTCAATGTAACATCGAATGCATGATCATTTCGGTCAAAGAAAGAAGAAGCTATTCTTTGATTAAAATTCTCCCAGATCGAATATTCTATGTAAACTAAATTCATGAACCTTTGTTTACTTTCCAAACTCTTCTACCCGAGCTGTTCAATCATTTTACTAGGACTATCCACCCTGGGTGTGTTTATTTAGCACGAAACTGACAGCCTTTCTTTGATTTTTTTCTGTTATTAAATGCAAATTTCATAATTTTCATAGTATTTAAGCAAAGCTCTCGCCAAAGGCAAATATGATTTTTCTTCAACGACTTTATTAAATCTCTTAATTGATCTTTTATAAAATTTAGATTTTTAAGAATTAAAAAATATCCATCCCGTGAAAAAGATGATTGCAATGCAAATCCAAAGCATTTACATGAATCAGATGTAATTATATACTAGACTGAAATTATTTTTTTAATTTAATTTAAATTCTTAAAAAAATAATACAACGCTCGATTAATTAAAAAATATAAAAAACAACTATCACTTGCTATTTAATTTTGATTGGTGCACGTTTCATAGACATACTATTATCCACAAAAGATAATATTACAAAATTTGAAATCTATTGAGATACTCAAAGAAGTGAATATTAGAAAAAAAATAATAATAAATGACTTGTTATACAGTATAAGAAATAGCCCTCTGTTGAATATATGCAATCAATAAATATTTATTTAATTTTTTTGAAGATTTTTTATTAAAATAATTATATATATATATATATACATATTCAATTATTCAACAAGCTACAATGAAATTAATACTCCAAATCATATTATATTTTTTTGTCATTAACAAATTTAATATAAAAACGTGATTAGGTTATTAACAATAATTTTGCATATTTATTTTGCGAATACAATCACAATATTAGAAAATATATTTTTCAATAATGAAAAATGAATGATATAAATAAACAACCCTCATATCTTGAAATTCTTACAAGTCAACATTGTAAATGAAATTTCTTAAACAAATTAATAGTCATAAATTTGTATAAAATAGCGATAAATTACTAAGAAGCGTTCAGTTTTTTATTCAAAAAGACACAAAACACCTTTAATATATTCTGTAAACATATATTGACTATTTATATATGTATATTAAGAATAAATTAGAATTTATAATATCAATTCTATGGAATTTAAACTAAAACGTATTATAATATAAATATATAAATCATACAAATTTTTTTTTCTATTCTTTGAATAAAAAAATTATATATATATATATAAATGATATTTTTTTTCAAAATATAATTTGTAAATAAACAGTCAGAACAATTATACACGAAAATATTAACGCTTGGACGAATCTTTCACATGATCTGTAAATGGTAGTTATGTATGTCATTTTGCACATTTTTTTCTTTTTTAATAAAGTATTGGTAGAACGATTTTTGAAACATAGACATTTTGACAATGGTGATTGAAAAGTGAAAGACAAATGGGGAAAAAAGAATCGAACGGATACGTTAACATCATGTCATCATCAAAGCACACAAAAAAAAACACACATACACATATGGTTCATGCGTTTTGGTTCGAACGAATCGGCAATGTACAAAATGGATGCTGATCGCACGAACGGTTAGATTACGTTTCTTCATGCTTCGACGTGTCTGTTTTCGTCGTACGGCTGATTTAATACAATTTCCTATTCAAAATACCTGACATGTGCAACGACTACAAAACTAACATATAATTTAGATAATTCAATTTTGAATCTGATTATGGTTTGATTTTTGGTTTATCACGTTTTATTTTTACAACAAAATGATTGACTGACTAAGTGATATGTGATCTTACCAATTAAAAAATGCAATATTTAATTATAATATTAAAATACTTATTTTTATTCGCTTATTTGTTGTTGTTTAGTTCTTAGGAAAATAATATAACAAATAGAAACCACTTGGACATTTTTTTTGCCAAAAATTACAATAAATAAAATAAAAATCAATTTAAATTTAAAATTAAATTGTTTAAATTAACAATTCAGATTTCAATTCATTTCAAAAAAATCTACAAAGTTTTTAATAGCAATAAGAATGACTCTTTTGTATAACAAATAATTGTTGTTTGTTTATAATTATAAAAAATAACTATATTAATGAATATAATTAGCAAATTAATATATGAACACAAATAAATTTAGTTATTTTATTAATAATCAAAGTAAATTTACTATATAATAAAAAAATACTTTAATAATACAGTTTTAATTTCTATATAAATAAAATTAAAGAAATAAAAACTTTAAATTATAAATTCACCTATTCTTACAACTTTAACTTCAATCATATTTCTCATTTAAATTGATATAAAAAAATAAAATAAAAACCAAAAAAAAATATACCAACTTTAAATATAACTTCACATGTACGTTACATGTGTTATTTTTAAAATTAACGTGAATTGAAAAAACTAAAACCTAATCTTTGATCAATTAAGAAATATAAAACAATATTCTTAAATATAGAATCAATAACGTATTCTTGATCGATGAAAATATATTATTTGTTAGATATTAAAAGATTCACTACAAAAATGTTATGTAGCACTCAACCTATTTCTTTTTTAAAAAAATTGCTTAACAAAATAAAAAATTAACATTTTCCGAATGTAATAGGCAAATTGTCAAAAATGTTAACACAACCTAATATTTTGTCAAAATTAAATTATTTAACATATTAGATAATTTAGTATTATTTATAAAGTTTCAAAAAAAAAAAATCACGGAAATTTGGAAATACAGACAGATGCCAACAAAACAGTAACACTTACTGATGAAGAAACATTGTCGATGCCATTTTTTATCTAAAAATACCGCTGTAAATTGTTGGGTTTTCCTAGAAAAAATTTAATATACTTTTAAAATCATATATAAATATCAAAGCTTCCAACAACACTTTTAATATTTTCATAGTCTGATTCAAGAAAATATATCATTTTCTAAATTTATGGTGATAATTTTAATTGAATATATTTTAGTATCATTTCCATTAGTCATTACTCAGAAATTGTATACAATATATATATATATATATATATATATATATATATATATATATATATATATATATATATATGTAAACAATTAGTAAAGATAATTAACTAAAACAACATTTTGTTAATTAATCGTATTTTGAACTAAACAAATTAGTATCATTTTATTAATTAAATAATTCAATTAGCATAAATCAAAGAACTGCTCATTTACTTTACAGAAACAAATAAAATATAATTCTCTATTTTACTATATAAACCAATTTCTACATTATTTAATCCCAATGATTGCATAGCACACACAAAAGCATATACATGTGTATGTATGTACATATACATATACATATACATATACATATATATATATATATATATATATATATATATATATATATATACAAAATTTTGAGAGATCTTCATCAAGCAATAGATAGAAAATGCTGTATATTCACAAGTAAAAAAAAATATTTAAAACAAAGATACGTATAACTAATGCTCTTTCTTATAAAAACTACACAACTAAAATAAATTACATACTACTATTTATATAAATATATATTTAAACGAGTAAGACAATATTTCTGAAAACTATTTTTATTTCTCTAACATATTTTAAAAAAAGCTCAACATTTATATGCGTTTTTAAATGAATAATAAATCATTCTTACATGGATAGTAAAAAGATATTAATTATAAAAAATGACAAATTTCAACAACTGATTATTATTTAGCTGCCTTGTTTTGAAAATCGATGATTTTTCCTTAATTTTTCATTTTTAATTTATTATTTTCTTTAAAAAATATTACATACTATATAATATTCACATACTTTTTGTCAGACTTAACAAAAATTATATAAAGATTTTTTATTAAATAAACTATTTTGATAGGAAGTTGTGTAAATACTTTGTTTATTATTTTTATATTTTAAATGATTTTGGAATTACAAAAATGCCATTTTACTTAATAATAAATAATTAAAGAACACTATTGTTAAATTTTTATTTTTTAGTTTTCTTTTATTTCAATTATGTTTTTTTTATTTTTTTAAAAAATCCAACTATAAACTGAAAATATAATATGAATTCTTCAAAACTAAATATTACTATATCTCTTTGTTTCTAAAAACATATCAGTCACATTTTTTAAAAAAATAATCAAGTGAGATTATTTAAAATTAAATACAAGAATTTTTAAAATCAGATTAAAAAGAAAAATATTCAATTAAATGAAGATCATTACAAAATGGATATCCATATCAATCAGACATATTATTAAACTTACTTCTGTATTTGACAAAAATTCTTTTTTACAAAAATGAATAACTGATGCACTTCTAAAAATATGATTTACTTTTACATATTTACATTCCTATACCTACAAAATTAAATTTAGATATTTATATAATGTTATAAAATAAATTATTCAATTATGAATTTTATTATAACAAAAAATAACTTTTAAATCTATTTGTTTTGGAACTGTGGCAAATTCACTTTCACACAAATGAATTATCACCTCAAAATCACAAAATATATGGTGTTTGGTTGATAATGAATTGTTTTAAATCTATTTTTATTTATTTCTATAGTAAAATACAAATAATTTAGATTATATTTTTTCAAAAGAAAAACAATTATTTTTTTATATAAATCTGCACAACAATTAATTACTAATAAATAATATAAACAATTAAATTTGATTCGATCAATTAATTTTAAAGACAAATACTTTAATTTTATTAACTACCATAAAAATCACATTTCTGTTTTTTCGTACGTCAGCATGAATCAGGGTTTATTTAAGATAAATGTTATAACAGTACAAAATTTCATTTATATTTTATTACATCAAATACATTTTATTAGCTGTTTTCTATTTGGCTGGATAATTCCAATCTGAGTCGTATTTTCAAATGTTACATTATTAACGAGTTTCCATAAAATAAACCCGTAATTACATTAAAGTCTGTAAATATTTACGTACAATGTTCAAACACATATACATGATCATATATGAATGTATTTTTCACAAGAGGAAAAAACACTGAAATCAAGAGATCTAAACACATTTAAAAATTCATATAAAATCGGCCAATCCCACTATATACCTATATTGAATCCATAACATCGAATATTTATTTCTCTAGCGTCGTTATGTCTTTTCCGTCCGTTCACTATGGAACCGTCGTTGTAAACAAGAACGCTAAACAAACGTAAAAACGTAGAGAACGATGAAAGCGATGACGAAAATGGAATGAGATACGCAGAGGAGGAGTATTGTGTACGTGCGATGGGGCACGTTAGCCTGAAACGCAAAATTATTGATCTCTCAACAGAGCGCATGTTGAGAATGGTCCCGTTCAGATCCCAACGCCTACGACACTACAGAAAATGTTGACTGATTCCAAACGAACAGGGAAGCCAATGTCCGTTGACGCCGCCGCAAATGTAACCAAAAATCGTGTTCTCCTCATTCTGAATTATATTTCTAACCTCTTTCACACGAGACATACATTAGACTGTCCTTTTTCCACACAACATTTCTTTCTAACCAAGGACAAATACTATATATATATATATATATATATATATATATATATATATATATATATATATATATATATATATATATACACATATACATATACATACACTATGTATATATAACCTCAGACAAATCCTTGAATAATTTATTAACTTTCCTGTTTTGGTCGCCAGCAATATAGAGTTATATAAAATAAACATTAATTGAGTGAAATTACGTTTTTCACTTCATGAAGTTAATATGAATACTTGTTCTTCCATACGAACGCTCTTTTAAACACAGAGATTTAAAATGTACAAATCAATAAACTCTACCTAATTTTAATAAAAATAATAATAAATGAAATTTAAATAAATAAATAAAATAATTTAAATAAATTTGGACAATAAACTGTAACTTCAAAAAAAAAATCTAAACAAATTTATATTTTTTTCAATTCTAAACACTAACAATGTCATAATATAGGACTATCCAAATGTGACGCCTAGATTTGTGTTTTACTAAAAAGAAGTAAAAGAAACTATACACATGTTTCCTTATACACCACGCTAATACACATGTTTATTTTTAATAAAACACAAATCTAGGCGTCACATTTGTATGACCCTATACATTTATTTCTATTTATAAAAAATCTAAATCAGCTTTATGTAACTAAATAATAGTGATAATTACCTTTTATTTAAATATATGAAATGGGTAGCTTTTCTAGTAATTTTTATTCATATATAATGATCAAATAAAAAATATTATTTTTGAAATTCACAATACAAATTAATATGATTACCAGAATTTCAATAAAGAACTTTTTTACTATTACCTTTCTTCGAACTATCTAATAGACCATAACTGGAAAAACACTGATTTTAACAAAAATATAAGTAAATAATTGTAAAACACATTATTATTATTCTAACCTTAATTTAGATATTTTTTTGTTATGTTTTATTTAAAAAAATGGTTAATAAGATACACAAAAATAGAAGTTAAGAATGAGTGACAAATAAAAAATAAAATGGCAAGTAGGAAAACAAACAATTTCAATTTTAATACTTAAAAGATTAACTACTAAAGATTAACTACTTTAAATTTAATTAAAAAAATTATGGAAAAAGATATTGCTTTCTCTACCATTGAAATGATTTACAAAAAAGACCTTTCAAGAAAATATTTCATGATATTCAACCAGTGTTTGTAACATTTATTAAAATTATATACATTTTATAGTCTAAATACACAAAAGATATTTATTATTAAGGTATATAAACGAATTCAACAGAATAAGACTTCGTGCAAGTTACCAAAAAAAAAAATCAAAACAAAGAAT
>CP092093.1:13237500-13290000 GCA_029203775.1 Neoneuromus ignobilis
TAACTGTGCGCTTTTATAGTAGAACGAAAGTCTGCGTTGAATCTCCGACAAAATTAGCCAAAAAGCACTCGTGTTCCTGTTACGCTTTTCGTAATAATAATATCCGAACGACAATGTTTCGCTAGCTAGCCGGCCAGACTCTCGCTATTTGCAAGAAGAGAAGACGCGCTGTGACAATCTCTCTCACTGCATCATCCAGTCTCTGTATTTTATTTACATTTGTATTTGTGGTCTTAAGCTTTTTACTAAAATTACTTCGCGGTTTATGACAACGAGAGTGGATCTTACACAAAGTACTTACTTTTTTTATACATATAAAAAAAATACATCGAGAAAATGTACCAACGACCTTCTGAATAGCTTTAATAGATTTTTTACGACACTGAGAGTTTGTGAAATGAAAATCAGTTATAATGAAAACGTTGAAAAATCTTATTTCGTCACAATCAATTTCGGAACTTTCAAATACTAAATGAAATCATAACAAAATAAAATATCTTAGAAATATTGAGTAAATAACTCAATAATGAATGACAAAGATACACGAAAAGCATCAATTAAATATATTTTACTTTCTCATATTAATACGAATAAATTTTTCTACAAACTATTTATAGTCTTTAATATTTTTCATCAAATGAATTTGATTAAACCAGTAATGATCGTAAACAGTGATACTCTTACAACATTTATTTTTTATTTAATATCATTATTTATACTATAACATTTTACAAGTTTTTCTAAAGTTCTAAGAAATAAAAACGACGAAAAATAAGAAATTATCACTATGTTCTTCATTGCAAAAAAATCTTTAAGCTAATGATGAATATATAAAAAAAATAAAGAATCAATTCAGTTGCGTAAAAAATTAATCATATATAGTTCTTTAAAATAAATAATTCAAATAAAATAATTACATTAAATATATATTTTTACATCCAGAAATCAATACATAATTTTATATATTTCAAGCACACTACTACAACGCCAATCTGTTTTACATAATCTGTGATGTTTCCAACCTATTATTGTTGACACGAAAATAAAGAATAGAAGTCAATTAATCTTATAATAGCTACTTGTTGTATGTAGATACAATATTATATATATATATATATATATATATATATATATTATATATATATATATATATATATATATATATATATTCATATACACACACATACCACACACAAGTATGTATTTGTGTGAGTTTAACTAATGGTATGAAGTGGCAGAACACCGGGCTGTTGCTCTCATACGCCCTCGTCAATTCTAAAAATAATTCAATGCCATTCTAAATGTTCAACTATTATACTATATACACAGAGACACAATTTTCGTGAGCTTTTCTTAAAAATGCCAGTATTCAGATTAACTATTAAAAAAATATAAAGGTGAAGGCAACAAGAATTTCAAGAACAATTTATTTATGTGTGCATGTGTGTGTGTGTGTGTATTTATATATATATATATATATATATATATATATATAATTATATGTACATATATATATATATATATATATATATATATAAATATATATATATATATATATATATATATATATATATATATATATATATATATATATATATATATATATATATATATATATATATATATATATATATATATAATATATATATATATATATATATATATATATATATATAATTTATTTGAAAAATATTGCATAGAATAAACTTTCATTTAATAAAAGATAAATCATCATTGGTAATGTAAATATTTTATAAAAAAAAAACAATGACTAAATGTATAGAAAAATTAAAAAAAATACTTCATTTATTATATACATAATAAAAACAATTATTCACTTAAAAAATAAGCAAGTAAAAAATGTGAAAATTTTTTAGTATTAATAGGTGATTGCTAAAATAAAAAATATATAATTAAAATTAATAAAATATATATTTTATATATTAAGTGATGAAAATAAATTTATGTTATTACATATTAATAGAGTATTAAATTTAAATTATAAATTTTAACTTTAAATAGAATATTTTCACATAAAATATTTCCATATTTTTAATGATAAACTAAATACAATATAACAAAATTTAAACTTAATATTTCTTTTTATTTCTTAATGTTTAAATAATTTAATGATATAAAAATATTTAACTCTTCTACCTTGATAACAACTCAAAAAAATCGAAACTAGTAGAAACAACAAAATACATTAAATTATCCTAAAATCTCAATTAAAAAAGGAAGTTCATTTTTTGTAAAAAAAACTCACAAGAAAATTTCATTTTGGACAAAAATGAAATATTTGAAATTATAAATTTATATCAAATCAATTTATTATTTAGAATCTAATTTACATGTTTTAAAATAGCAGGTAACAAAAAATCACTTTTGAAAATAAATGAATAAAACATTTTTCTACTTTCAATACGACTTCGTTTGCAAAAAAGTAAAATTTAAAATGACAGCTCCTTTCCTGTTGTCAATCTCATATACCATTTTTAAGAAATGAAAGAATCTGATATTCTTACTATTTTATGATACAAAATTTCGACTTTATATATATATTAAATTATATTAAAATCAATAAATCAATTTTATGTACACAAGCAAACACACATACATACAAAAAAAATATAGTCAATATCATGTCCACGAAGTAATTATTAAAAAAATAATTAAATGAAATGAGAAGAAATTTTAGAAGAGAATTAAAAACATTCCAATTATTTCAAAGAATGAAATGCTATCTTATTCATCTCTATCATACATTCTCAAATGTATCAAATTACACAGAATCGCTAGTTCGTCAGCAAATATTCAAATGTAAAATATAATATTACAAAAGTAACAAATTATACATTCCAGGATGATTTAATTATAGTTTCAATTTGAAACCATGTCTATATTTCGTCATATCTGATGATAAACGCGATTTAGAACTTTAATTAGAGCAAAGTGTCAAAGAAAAGGACCCAAGGGTATCGTCGACATCGCTACCGAAGGATTAAATTGAAAGACATTGTATTTAATGGCATTATATCGTTACGAAAGTGTCAGTGACGATGACGCGAACAAAGTCGAAGACATTGGTACATCCCCTTGCCATTCCACACGATACAACAGATATCGAATCCATATATTAACGTCTTAAAAGTAATTTCGAACGGGAATACATTATAACAGTTGTATTATGATTATTATATACGTACGTTTAAATCCCGGAGGCTGAAAACTTAAACAGTTACAAGTATAATGAAAAATATCGCCCCAGAAAAAGAAATAAGAACACATGTATATTTTACAAGATGATGATAATAATATGTGTACTAATACACTAATGAATGATAAAACAAATAAAAGTTACATGCAGAAATGAGTCGAAGAAACATTTTTTACGAACATTTTCGTCGGAACAATAATTCTTTAACGTTTCTGGAATTTCGAACTGACCGGACTTATTGTCTATGGAATACAGTGCGTTTCGGTTTTAGCAATAAATAAAATAGATTTATAACTACCTGAATGTATCGTATAAAGAAAATGTTATAATGTTGAAAGATGGGTGTTAAAAAATAGCTATCGAAATTTTATTTTCAGTTTAAGAAATTCACTTGTTGACAGAAAATATTTTATTACATATTAAAAACATTTTAGATAGATACAAATGTATCGTGAAAAACGACATTTTATAAATATTTATCGATAAAGCATGAAAATCATAACTATTTTTTTGTTAATATTAAACTGATGCCTACACATAATTAAAATATCAGTCTATAAACTACAACTTTTGTGTGTACAATTAATTTCTGAATCAAATATGTACATACAAAATTCGTTGAATAAACACACACTACATTCTCCGCAAATATTTAATTAACAAATTATAAATGTGTATATGTCAACGTGTATGTGTATTAGTGTGTGTGTGTGCGTGTGTGTGTGTGTGTGTGTATATATATATATATATAAAATGAAAAAAAAAACAATTATACACTGATTTATATAAATAACCAGATATTAAATTATTTATATTTTTATCAAATTACTATTTCAAAATATTTATTATATAAAATTATATAATTGTAGTATGGATAAATTTTATTATCTAGATCAATCTACTCGTGAATAGCGAAAACCTCAATACATTATTCAATTTGATTATTAAAAAATATTACTGAATCATTTATTATCAACTGTCAATTGTATTATAAACAAATCAAGATACAGACAGAGACATAGAAATCAATCAAAAGAATAAAATAATTACTAGAATATTATATAATAGTATTATTATCATAAGAACAATTAACATAATTTTATTTTAATTACCTCAATTAAAATAATATTTTCTTATCAGTATTATAATTGCAAATGTGGACAAGCTGATTTTGTAATAAGTATCCACATGAATGTCTTTATTTAAATCTCTTACTAGGAAATTAAATGTAGGAAATAAATTTTCAACCGATTTTATATTATGAAATATGTATACCATATTAAATATTCGTTTTTAAAATATTTTTATTTTAAATTTTAAATCATGAATTATACTTGCATATGCTTTTTTCGTAATCAAATAACTTTATAAGAAGATTTGATGAAATTATAACGAGAATATTTTTAAAAAATATATGAAATAGACAAATTGTAGTTTAAATACTATTTTTATTTAAAAATTAAGCTTTATCACATTTTGAAATAATTTAATCTGAATTATATTAAAAATATTTCATACAATCAAATGAAGAATTGTTTTAAATGTATATTCAAAAAATTTACGTATGGAGAAAATATTATCTTTATCAATATTATTAAAGAAAAAAATAGTATTTGCATGTTATGCAACAATGAAAAAAAAATTATATACACACACACAAAATTGAAAATATGAATTATCCTTTAGATTTTATTCTTTGTTCTTTTAAAATAAATAGAATTATTCAATAGGTACAAAACTGATATTAATTTCGAAAAACGTAAATCCAACCCAACAAATCAGCTCGTATGTAAACAAAAAAAGCTGTCAAAATATTTATATACCCATTGCACTTCCGTTTAATACATTCATAAATGAAATACTTGTACATTCGAACGCAGTTTATCATATGTTCCATTTATACGAAACAGAGAAATTAAAAAAGTTTTTGTCGTAAGCGAACAAAAATGATTAATCATAAAATTACGAACACATTTTTATCTACCAAAAACACGAACGAATCTACTTATGTAATTCCATTTTTAAATTAACTTTTTTCATACAGTTTCTTTCTAAATAATAATATTATTGGACAATTATGTTATTACCTTAATAAAAGAAATTTATTATTCTATATTTTTATGTTAATTACCCAAACAATTATTCACAAGGGGTAATGTACATACGCTAGATTATAAATATCACCGTATGAAGAACTACACACTGTTTCTACATAATTAAGAGATTAGAAGCGATAAAAAAGGGAAATAAGAAATATTTAAAAAATGATAATTTCAAAGAAAAATTTTATATAAAAAAGTGTAATTACAACATATATATATATATATACATTCACACACACATACATAACGCCATGTTTCAGTTAACTGATGATTATTTCAAATACGTATGGCAATGTAAATAATAAAAATCGAAATTGTATCGTCGTGGAAATATCAACGTGAATTGCAACAAGTAAAAAATATACAGTATATAAAAAAGTTGTACGTTTTTTTTCTGTGCCGATCTCATATTTTTAACATGTTATCGTAAACTCAGTCCATAGAAAACGAAGATAATATTTCTTACTTTAACGTTGTTCGCTAGAACCATTTATTTATTTTACTATCTCAACGCGATTTTTCTTTTTCATTAGTGGATTTTGTAAGAACGGAGAAAAATGCACTAGCATTTAACAACTGAACAATAATTTATTAGCACGGTTTAGTGTTTATAAAAAGATGAAATTGAATTTTAAGAAACTTTCATTTTATATATATATATATATATATATATTTATATCTACACACGCACACATACACACACACATTGAACATTATTTCATATCTTATCAGTTTATATTAGTCCACTACTAAACGAAAACCATAATGAATGTTAGCATTAAGGAATTACTCCCTTAGGCAAGCTACCTTCACTAAGGCTCAAGAGCCCTACCTGACCTAATCCCTAACCAAGAGATAATAACAGGCATGCAGATGGAAAGAAGTATGAAAAATATCATGTAATAACATGAAGAATAAACACAAATAATAAATGAAAATTAATTAATTCACATGTAAACAAAGAAAAAAAATACAATAACATTTATTGATTTTAGAATACAAAAAATATAAATAAGGAAAAATCTAATAATGGAGGAAATATGAAGAAAAATTAGAAAATGGATTAGAAAAACATCTCAGAATTAAATATAAATTAAATTAATACTTCTACCAATCATCTCTACAATTTAATTTTTACATTTGTATCATGAATAAGTTTTAAAAATGATATACAATAAAAAAATTCCTATTCAAAACTATCATACAATCAAAATTAAAACAATTATATAAATATAATATATATATATATATATATATATATATATATATATATATATATATATATAAGCTCCTCATATACACCCACACAAGAAGGTTAACAAGACATTTTTATTTATGTACTGTACGTTTTTTTTCAGACCTTTCTGTTGTTGCCGACGCCAGTCTGCCAATAATGCAGTACTGAGATAAAAATATTACATAATATTTGAAAATATTTCTCTTTTGTCATTGTTTCAATTCTATTATTTACTTGAGTTTAGCTGCCATTGTAAATACTTGTTTTAATTCCTGTCACTAAAGATTGATTTTTATGGAGTATACATCATTATATATATATATATATATATATATATATATATATATATATATATATATATATATATATATATATATATATGTTAAAAAATAGCTAAATTGTGACTAATCAATAGACAATAATTTTTCTGAGCATCCTAATTTATTACATCCCTTCTTCGACCATCTTAATTCTTCTATCAAACATCTTCTATCAACCATCAAAAATACACAAGAATCAAAATAATTTACCAAGTTATAAAAATTTGAAATTTTCTTAACATTTACAGTAGAAAATAATTTATAATATAAATTTAAAAATATGTTTCATAAGTCACAAACTTAATAAAAATATAAATATATTTTGAAAAACAAAAATTGTTAAGCTTTCTTTTGGAAATATTTAATAAGGTTATTAAATGACATAACTATACAGATTTTAAATTTGCCTCGTTTTATCAATTATATTTTGCATTAATATATTTTAAAAATGATTATTTAAGAAGTAGATCATTTATGTATTATTTTTAAATATTTTTAAATTTCTTTCCAAAATTAACAAGTTGTTTAAAGTGTATAATAAAAAATATTATGATGTGATTTTTAAATTTTATGTACTATTATATATAATGTCTACTATGATTTTTATTCAAGTAAATAAATAAAAAAAAATATTTAAAAATACACTTCTATTTTAAACAATTTTATATTATCTCTATTATCAAAATGTATTTTGTTCAATGCCGTTATAACGCGAGATATAATTACAATAAAAGTACTACTTAAAATGTTACATTTATATATTTTATAAATTTTTATTTTAATATTTATTTAACCAAAACACGAACTCACTTTTTCACTTATTAAATTATAATACAAAATAAATCATGAATGAAGTAACTGTTACTTCATTACCACTTTTTCCTCAACACGCGAATATTTAAATAAATAAATATTTATAAAAGAAATATAAGAGATAAATTAAATAAAGACAGTGGTTTGAAAATTAAAATATCTGAACAAAATATTGTAAGTGAATAAAACTTAATTATTCATGTTTTTTCCCGCTAGAATTTTTCCTAGCCACAGAAAATTATATGGATCTATTAATAAGATTTTATTGCAATTTGTATTTAATTCAATTATCTGAATATAAAAGGAAAAAACATATTAAAAATCTGTCTTTATTACCAAATTGTAAACTCTGTTCTTGGTAAAACAAATAAGTACACAAGATAAATAACAAATAAATAATTCGTACCTGTAAAACAAACCTGCGAAGAAAAACATAAATATTAAGAAAATATTTCAAACAAAACATTCTGAACATAAATAATGAAGTTAAAAGTGTAATGCGAATTTTACAAGTATATAAAAAAGTGACACAAAAATGCATAAAATGTATCTAAAAATAAGAACTGTACGTCGGAAAAAGTCTTTGTGGTATGTTAAAAAAAGTTTTACTTTATTTTTTTTTTATTCACAAAATTTACTTTCAAATGTTCAACAAAAAGGAAGCAACATCAAAGAAACAAAAGTATGAAAATTTATTTCGTCAGGAAATTAAATTTACTTTTATCTTGACTCATTGAAAAAGACGTAATTAATTCAATTAAGAAAACTCCGGTAACTGACCAAATGAGTTTTTGAAAAATTATATTTTAATTACAAAATATCTATTTATTACAATTAGTGAAATTATTTGAAAGAAGTATTTTAAAAAGTTGTCTGATAAATTATAAATCGTAAAATATATATTACTGAAAAAATGAGTATTTATTAAAAGAACAGAGTTTACCAATAATATATATATATATATATATATATATATATATATATATATATATATATATATATATATATGTATATGCAAGTTTATAAAATTTCTTAAAGACTTACCTTACGACGTAATGCACGCAAACGACGCTTTGTGGACGCTGTAATTTATCTCGTAAAAGGGTTGCCTGAGTGACCAACCAAGCATAACCACCACGGGCCGCCAAGAATCTGTATCGTCTTGTTTCACACTGACCTTTTGCAAACACTGGAAGACAAAAACAAGATCAATATTCAACTCGACAGTATCATTACGATATAATCAAAATTTATTATAAAATTCTTTTCGATAGTCATCACATCAGAAATAACAATTAAAATTTCAATTTAAGTATTGCTTCAAGATAAACATTTTAATTTATTGATAAAATGAGTTTACGATTTGTTTATATACGTTAATATATCAACGACAACTTATTAACATTAAGGAACATTAATAGATAAAGTAAAATGGGATGGTAATAAATGGAAAGAAATTCTTAAAGACGTCAAATATTCCTGTATGTTTGAAGAAAAAAGTTTTTGGTCAATACATCTTTCCTATTCTTACTTATGATAAAGAAACATGGGTGTTAAAAATCAGAATAATTTATCGATTTCAGACAATATAAAAAATTATGATAAAAATAACATGTAGACATAAAAGAGAAACAAAATGATTTAAAAGAAAGCCAAAATTGGGGACACTATAACAAATATAAAAAGGTAAACTTGAAATGGCCCAAATCATATAGCAAAAGGAAAAATTGTAAATTTAAAACAGAAATTATTGCTTAGAAGCAGAGAAATATATAAAATCTAAGAAAAGATCCATGAATAAATGGAATGAAATATGAAAAAAATTGTCGCTGTGAAATAAAAGGGAATGGAATTAATTTACTGCAAATGGTAATTTTTGAGTAAATGCTTTCATAAAACAGTTTTACAAAGAATTTAAGGATATATTAAAATTCAAAACAATATTTGTTTGATGACATCTAATTCACAAGAATTTGATATAACTATATTACAGAATTATTTCTAACTTTTAATTAATTTCTGTTGTGAATTGAAAAATATTTAAACAATACTTTTGTTGAATATATTTGAAAGGAAATAAATATAAAATATTTATTTTCGTTCGAGATATTTAAAGAAAATCTGTTTAGTAAATATAATCAATTATATGAAGATTTATTAAAAAAAAAAATTAATAAATGCTATTCAGTACGTAACTAAATTTTCATGAAAAATCTTAATTGATAAAAATAATTAAATCATGAGAACAATATAAAACATTAGCAACATGAACTTCAATATTCTTTAAGATTGACTTTTTTTATGTATTAAAAAATAAATATAAATTTATTTTTAGTGCACAATTTTTATACATGTGTATGTATATATATATATATATATATATATATAAATTATTTTCAATATGAAAAATAACTAGACTGCGAAATGAATATTCCAAAGAAAATTCCAAACTTTTTATCTACAGAGTAAAGTTTATTTTCAAACAAATATCTACACTGTCTTGAACAATCTATGAGAAATTCTGTCAAAAACATTCGATAAAAGTTAATTAACTAAATGTCTAGGCGGTTGATGAGTTATTAAAAAAAATATATAAAATAAGCACAGTTATCAGTTTTTCATGTAATTGTTATAAAAAAAACAGTGTCCTATTTTTTTACTAATTATTTTCATTTTCTATTTTTAAGAATACTAAATCAATAATATATTTTCTTAAAAGCATACAACAATAAATATATACCAAACAAATATATTTAAGATATATTATTCTTTATTGCTTAAAAAACGATTTGTATCTTTAAAAGTTTCATCTTTCTTTAAATACAATTTCCTTTTTTTCAGTTTATTAAAAAATAAATTATTTTTTTATTAGATTTTCTGATGTGTAATAAAACACCACTCTAACAGCATTCTGTATAAATTCAATAAATTATCGTGGATTTTTTAATTAAAACAATGTTTTACTTTTCGCAATAATTACAATTTTTAATTTAATGTTCTTGTTTATTTTCATTAACAACACATTACCTTACTGTCTAAAAATAATTTATTTCTCTTATATAATAATTCAAAGAAATAATGTGAAATTCTTAATACATTCTTTGAAATCAATTAACATTTAAAGAAAAAATAAATATAAATTCGACACTGTCATATTTATGAATACCGCCGCATGTTATTGTAAGTAAAAATGAATAGACAATAATTATTTTCAAATAAGATATGTTTGAAATACACAACAATCATTATCTAAATATAAACTGCGACTAAAATCATAATATAAGATAAACCCAACATATGTTAAATAGAATAAAACATAAAGAATTATATTCTTACTAGGAAGATCTCTGATAAACATCTTCCTGACTGTAACTTAGCGATGCACATAGAAATAAATCAGCATAAAATCAACAATGCAAACGCGCTCATGCAAAGAATATTCAGAAATATATATCCGTTCTAGGAAGAAGAGTCTTACGACAGCTAATATTACCGATTCAATCATATAAATTGCTGAAAGGAAAATTATAATCAATGAATAAATTTAAATATTAGATACTAGTGTAATTTATTCAATTTTAATTCGCTTATTTTACTGTTTTCATTATGATTAAATTTATTAATAATTAGATTTTTACTTTTCACACCTACTTAAATAATTATATAAACAGATTCAAATACTGATATTCATTTGGTTAATTTTTCGTTTAAAATCATAGAATTTGAATAAATTTATATACATACTTTATAAGTTCATAATTTGCTCTGAATTATAATTGTCAATATAAGCATGAACATGTAAAAATAAACATAATTAATCATATTCAACTTATTAATAATTTCCTTTTTTATTTTATTGCTTTTAAAAAAAAATTAAAATGCTAAAAATTATTATTTCGTAATAAATATTAAACATCACTTTTCATCAATAACCAAATACTATAAAAACAAATAATCAGGTAGTAATTAGTTTACTGGTGCGTTGTTACTAATCGTTATTGTACGTATAATACTAATATATCATACATAGTATCACTGTAGAGCGAATTTTAAAACAGGGATTGAAACAACCCATAAAAAATTTAAAATAAAACAGGATTTTTCCCAGTGGATTCAATTAACTAACGACTGTTCCATCAAATTTAAAACGTATAGCCTATTCTAAAATGTATGAGAAAAATTTATAACATACAGATTAACGGACTATACATACACATACATACATGCATAAATATATATATATATATATATATATATATATATATATATATATATATATATATATATATATATATGGTTTTCCAATAAGAATGTCAAAACTTTGACAGCTGGTAGAAGCCATGTTTGACTTTTTAAACTCATTTTGACATTTCAACTCAGTATAGCCAGGAAAATTAGCACGAAAATTAACACTTCAAAAACTTAGAAATTGCAAAAACTTCAATAGTCTTATTGAAACAAGAGTTTAATTAGTCTATTATTTCACGAAATAGACCGATCAATTGGCCACCAAGATCATGTGATCTAACTTCATTGGATTATTTTCTGTGGGGTTATGTGAAATCATTGGTTTATGCTGATAAACCGCAAACAACAGAAGCATTAAAAATAAATATTGAACATGTAATTCATGAAATTGGACCACAATTATGTGAAAGTGACTAAAAGTTGGATTAAACGAATGTACTATGTCAAGCGAAGTCGTGGTGTTCATATGAGTAAAATTGTGTTCCATCATTAATTCCATAGAATATGCTTCAAAAAAATAAAAAATAACTAATTAAATACTTTTTGTTTTATTTTCATTTGAACTTCTGAAACGCTTATTGGGAAACACTATATATTTGTAGTCACCAGTCATGTGTTAGGCTGCGTTCGATCCCCGATCGGAAAGCCCTCAAGTTGAAAGTTGGGCATAAGACTAACAACCCTTATTATAAGAAATCCCTACTGAACTAACATTATCAGAGGCCATGATCCTACAAGGCATATAATGCCATATATAAGAGGGTCGTTTGATAAATATGGTAAATTTATTTATTGTTTAATTTAATTAAATTTTTCAATTTAGTTTTTCTTACTTTTTTACCACACTTATCAAACGACCCTCGTGTGTATATATATATATATATATATATATATATATATATATATATATATATACATGTTATCAGCAAGAGCAATCTTTTATTCACTGTTAGATAGACGCTTTTCACAAAACTTTCCACTTCCAACGATCCAATACTTTCCTTTTTCATTTTTTGCCAATAAATTTTCTCATGTCTTTATTCATTTAGCAATGGTTTCTTCTTCCAGTTCCTTTTAAATTTCTAACTCAATATTTATTATTGTCATACATGGTCTTCTCTCCTTGCTATATGACCAGTCCATTTCAATTTCACTTTTTTAATGTCAGTAACTTTTATTTTCTTCGAAATTTCTTGCAAAGTTTCATTTCTCTTCTTGTATATACGTGATATTTCGAACAAATATATATACATGTATGTATATATGGTACATATATACACACAAACATGTATATTTCTAAGGACAATATCAATTTTGTAAAAAACACAATATCCACACACCTAGTAAACGTTACTATATCCCTCCAAAAAACTTAGTAAAAGTTAATACTGACATGGAAAATTTTGAACACAATAACGTAATAATGGGACAAACAACAACTAAGAAATAGAAAACTTTGTTTAAAAAAAGTCATAAAACGTTGGATAAAATTATGTTTTGTAACAGAACGTACTTGTATACAGATACATGTGTATATATTCTTATAGGGATACATACATACAAATTTATACGCACGGAAGTATACATACATGTGTAGTATATGTGTGTGTATATATATATATATATATATATATATATATATATACACATACATACATATCCTTAAATTGTATTATTTTATACATATGTGGATTCAAGTAACAAGGAAGTTGCCTAGCGTTGAAAATATACCAGTTGTGTTGAGATAATGTGTCAGGGGTGGAAAAGTTTCTGATGCTCTCGGTTATACGACTCGTTACATTCGAAGTAGGTTGCTTTTTGTCGAACAGAAGGAAGGCAAAATATATCCGAACTACGTTTCGTCTCAAGTCAACATAACATATATGAACACTGCCACCACCAACCACCCAAAACCTACTCTATGGTGTCACTGACTCTTCGACGTCGAATCTTTTTCATAAGTCCTCGGTGACCGATTCAAATACGACGAAAGATAATATCGTTTTATGAACCGTTTGTTTTATACTCATTCTGAAAAGTTCACATACTATACATACATACATATAACCATGATACAATGACTTTTTACCATCATTCGTTCTCACTCTCTTTCAAAATCACACACACGTATATGTGTACATATATATATATATATATATATATATATATATATATATATATATATATATATATATATATATATATATATGTATTATGGAAGAAAAGAGATATAAATAGACAAATAATACATACTTATAAAATATATCCAACCTACAAATAAATCGATGGTATGTATTTAAATTCACAATCAATTTATAAATACGACTAGAAATAAAATGATTATACGATAATCAAATATTTATCACTTTTTTAGAAAATTAAAATATTTTTAAATTTTTAATCAATTTAAAAACCTCTATATTACTTTACTTTCTAATATATTAGAAATCACCAATACAAAAAATATGATAAATAATATATATATATATATATATATATATATATATATACATACGCACACACACACACAACAAACATACATACATATCATTTTACTCCTATCAAAATTTTCATATTGAAGTGTTTTATGTGTTGTAATAAAAAGAAAATTGTTTGTCATAATATGATTAAAAATAGCTTTTATTTCTTGTTCTCATGCCATTCTATTATAACAGTTCAGTATTAAAAAATAAAGTGTTTGGTAGAAGACTATATTTTTTCCAATTCAGTAGATAAATTTAAATAATAAATCATTTCCAAAAGAATACTTACATCTACAATAAGTATTTTAAAAATAATAATAATAACATCTTTTCAGTGTTTATTAAGCAAGAGAATTATTTTTTTAAAAAATTCAAAAATTTGAAATGATAAAAAAATATTTCTTACTCGAACTATTTTTTTATTATATTGTTTATTGGTTTTTATAATTAGTTGTAAATATCTATTCACCATATTAGTTAAATTATATAACAAAAATTATAATTTAAAAAAGTTTTAATTAATGACATTGAGATCAATTACTGAAAAAATTTGATCTCGGAAATAATTAAATTCGCATGGTTGTTAAGGTTTTATATTATCATTAACGCCAATACTTGTCACATTAATTAATTAGTAGCCTCGTCGGCCATTTTGTATCGCTTGAAATTTATATCGATTATACAATTTTAGTGGTCCCTCTACATTCAATCATCCCATGCCCGTGCGTTTTACATACACTGATTCTTTTATGTATATTACGGATTTATATTAATGTGTATCTGCAAATTTATACATGTACTGTCAACATTCATGAATATGTATCATATCAACGTTTCTTTCCAATTTCTTTTTAACATCTTTTTAGTTACAGTTGATCGACTGCCAACTGTCACAAAGTGAAATAAAACAAAGCGCAGACTTAATAAGTTCACAATAGATAAACGATACACGCCTGTTAACATATTTCTCGTGATTCAACTATAGGAAACGACTACAGAAAAACGTTGTGTTTTCAATGAAAGTTTCTGAAAATAGAATAGAAGACTTTCGACTTTTTTTAAAAAATCGGTTATGTAACGAAATTTAAAACTGTTCGTTGTTAACGACGATTCGTTTTTATAATTATCGTCGTTATATTTCGTTGTTCGGTTCACGAAAATACTTTAAAAATATAAATATATACAGAAATATCACGACGAGGTTATTGACACCAGATTTATAGTTTTATAATAATAAAAAAACGTTACAAATAAAAATATATACAATGTGCATAATTTAAATTTTATTTCATACTATGTGGACTTTAAGTGTAGAAAAATACAGATGAAATATAAAATAACGTACATAATACATGCAACCATTAAATTTTGAATACTAATTTTAAATAATGAACTTGACTTTTGGATGAATTCTTGATTAACACTAGATTTACGGAGCGAGTCAATTCGACTCATTTAAGATTTTGTTGCTATATATACGAGGAGGGCTGTTTGATAAGTCCGTGTAAAAATAAAAACTGCTTCATTTTTTTGAATAAATCGTTTTTATTTTTCAACATAGTCTCCTTTTAGGCTTATACACTTCATCCAACGCTGCTCTAGTTTGTTGATCCCTTCCGAATAATAGGATTTGTCCAAGTTTGTAAAATAGTCATTCGTTCCTGCAATCACCTCCTCGTTCGAATAAAATCTTTTTCCCGCGAGCCATTTCTTCATATTAGGGAACAAATAATAGTCCGATGGAGCCAAGTCTGGAGAATAGGGGGGATGTGAAACGATTTGGAAACCTATTTCCATTAGTTTTGCGGCTACAACTGCTGAGGTGTGAGCTGGTGCGTTGTCGTGATGAAAGAGGACTTTTTTGTGGGCTAATCGGGGACGTTTTTCTTGCAACTCGGTTTTCAAACGATCCAATAACAATGAATAATATGCACCTGTAATGGTTTTACCCTTTTCCAAATAGTCGATAAAGATTATTCCTTGCGAATCCCAAAAGACAGTCGCCATAACCTTCCCGGCCAAAGGAATTGTCTTCGCCTTTTTCGGAGCAGATTCCCCCTTGATAACCCATTGTTTAGACTGCTCTTTGGTCTCAGGAGTGTAGTGATGTATCCATGTTTCATCTACAGTGATGAAACGACGCTTAAAGTCCTGCGGATTTCGCTGAAACAGCTGCAAACCGTTCTTGAAACACTTCACACGACCTCGTTTTTGATCGATCGCGGCACCCACCTGGCGGATAGCTTTTTCATGTCCAAATGTTGGTGCAAAATATTATGTACCCGTTCACACGAGATGCCTACAGCACTAGTAATCTCACGTACTTTCACTCTTCTGTCATCCATCACCATATCATGGATTTTATCAATGATTTCTGGAGTGGTGACCTCAATAGGGCGTCCAGAACATTCAGCGTCTTTTGTGCTCATATGGCCACTCCGAAAATTTTGAAACCACTTATAAACCGCACTAATCGAAGGTGCAGAGTCACCATAATGTTTATCAAGCTTCTGTTTAGTCTCCTGAGGCGTTTTGCCTTTAATAAAGTAGTGTTTAATCAACACGCGAAATTCTTTTTCGTCCATTATTTGAGAATCACTCGATTTCTTTGATTCCAACGATTGTCAAACACAAAGGAATAGACCGATATGGCTGAAACTTGATGTGTGTTCTTCCAAGAGGTGCTACTAATTAAAAATAACCTCGATATGCACCAGTGGTGCCATCTTTCGGAAATTACACGGACTTATCAAACGGTCCTCGTATATATAGAAAACTTAAATATTATTTTTTAAAAACATATATTGGTTTTTAATTACATAATGACACATGCAAAAAAATTATATTACATATTTGCATATATATGTAATTAAAAATCAACATATGTTTTTAAAAAATAATATTTAAGTTTTCTACAAATATAGCAACAAAATTTTAAATGAGTCAAATTGACTCGCTCCGTAAATCTAGTATTAAATAATGAATTCTTGATTAAAAATGTTATATATTCAAAATTGTTTATAATGTAATAAATTATATATATATATATATATATATATATATATATATATATATATATAGAGAGAGAGAGAGAGAGAGAGAGAGAGAGAGAGACGTGGAATCAAGTACAGTATTGTTTTTTTTATTTTAATAAAAAAATACGTTTAGACATATCAAAAATCAATAGAAACGCACGCAATAAAAACAAGCGACCACAAATCAACGAACATGAGACAATACAAAAAAATATCATCGAGCCCTTACTGTGACGAACATATAAAACCAAAACGTGTAAATATAATTGGGTTAAATGAGTCGAAATTTGCATAGAAGAATCATAACCATTTTCCGGGAACGGTGTATAAAATAGAGAGACATATATTCACGTGACTGTTTTCCGAAACCAGATCGTTCGTTCGTTCGCCCTTCAACCAACTGTCGGTTTCGAAATTTCTATGAAGGCAGAACGCGCGCACGCACGCACATCCACGCCTGTTTGCTAAACGGGACGACACGGCGAACAAACGAACCCACTTTTCTCCCGTTCGGTGACCTATTTGTACGAATATACATTGCAACCACACGGTTACCCGTTCGGCAGCCATCGTTCCGTTCCAGGCGGTCTTCTTTATTAGGGGCGCTCGGTAGAACGACCGACCGACCCACTCAAAAGAGAGCTCTCGGAAACGAGAACCGCAGCAGCAGTCGTTATTCTGGAGTTCAAAGAACCTTGTGCAGATATATAGGCCTTAATCTTTATAGACATATTAGAAATTTTGATTTTCGACTTATAATAAGCACTACATTAAAAAAAAAATTTTTTTACTGAAACTGTCTTTCGCTTGCTTACACGTATATTAATAAATGAATTTGTGTAATTTTCTTACATACACTTTCATTTTCATAACCTTAGAAATATGTTCATATACAATAAGAAAACTTTATTTCACAAATATAATAACTAGCTATTTATTAGTTTTATATTCTTTAATACTTTTCGCAATTTTATTCATATTATACATATATATATATATATATATATATATATATATATATATATATATATATATATATTTAAAGAGAAAGAAAGAGAAAGAAAATGTTTAGAATTCATAAGACAGTCACACTCCACGACAAAGTATAGAATATATTGCACAAATATAATACATAAAAGAATCAAAAAGACTGGAAAAGAAAAATGGAATCAACATATAGTGAAACGTATAAATATATACGCAATCAAACTACATGATTTGAATTTTATGTTCTACAAAAAATCAGTATACATTTTACTACAATTGTAAATGATAAATATTCACTAAAGAAAACTAGCATTCTTTACAATTTTCATATATATTATATATATATATATATATATATATATATATATATATATATATATATATATATATATATCATGAACAATTACTTTCTATCCACTGCTAGATAAAGGCCTCTTCCAAAATTTTCACTTATAAAAATCCAATAACTTACTCTTCCATTCCACACTGATGAACTTTCTCATGGTTGAATCCTACCTACTGACCATAACAAGACAAAAATAGTGTGGAATGAATTTGCAGATGAGACGAAAATTGAATTGAAAAAAAAGTTAAAAACTATGTGTAAAGGACAACTTATAAACACGAAAAGAACATTTACTAATACTTATGTAAAAATTCATTTAATAGTGTTTTTTTCATATTTATACCTCCAGCAAGATTGAATACTTCTGGAATGTATTTTTTTTAATAATTACAAGAAATTGTAAAATTGTGTAAAATGATTTGAACAGAAATACAAATTGTAAATCTATTACTGCTGTAGTACTTCAACTACAAAGAAGTTAGGAAGTGTCATTTACAGATATATACATTGTTCACTTGGTTTATTTTATACAACAGAATTATCCAATGGATGTGTTTTCATTTAAATCAAGAAATAAAATACTATATGTATACTACATTCATGTCTAAACAACTGTATAAAATCGTAAATGTAATCAACAGATGTTTGAAACATAAAATACATTCTTGTTTTAAAAATTCCATAAAATATATTATATTAGAAAAAAAATATATTTTTAGAAATAAAGTTATTACAACAATGACAGTTCTATTTTTAAAATAGGTCTGTTACGATTTTTCTGTTTATGAAATATCTTTCAAAATTAAATAATTTCTGTTACATTTCCATTATATTACACAAATAAATAAACTTCTTAATGAAAAAAAGGCTGAAACTGATCTCAATGAAAAACGAGACAAGATTTCTTAAATAGCAATTAAAAGAAAATATAACACAGCGACTAAATTAAACATTCTGTGGAATCAGTCTAAAATAACTATATTATTAATAGATATTTTATTTTTATAACATTTTTTTTTTATAATATACATACATACATACATACATATATATATATATATATATATATATATATATATATATATATATATATATATATCTTTAATTTCCAAAATACAAAAAGAATATGAATTAAATAAATGAAACCCATTTATAATATATTTCTTTAATTCTTTTTTCTATTTTCCATTAAGATGTCATTCACTTAACTATCGTCTGTCATTCGTCTAATCGTAATTTTTTATAGATTGTAATTGTCAATTTAAATTCCTTGCGCCTTGTTTATTTTTAAATCGCATTTACTATTTACAATATTATCTCAGTGAGAGAGCAACAGATGCGTTAGAGAACACAAGAATGTCAAAAAATCGAGCGAGTAAATAAACATAACGTTCACTCAAATAAATGTCCGAACGTTCTTACAACATCATGCAATCATCGCCTTTTCGCTCATTTACGATGCTCAAACTAAAGGACGGAATCAATGTCATCGTCCCATTTATCGAAAATGTTATGAAAAATCGTGATTTCAAAGCGACGGTTTATTTTGTTATTGTCTGAAGGCCGTCGAAGGCTCATATACTGCCGCCTGGCCAATTTTTAAAAAAGGTCCCGTTGCCACGTTCGTTTTCCTGAAAAATAACTATTTGCTTATATATATTGTCTCTCTTCGTCAGTACATCTTTGCAATTGACGTCAACAGACTCTGGTCCAAGTGGGAATCCGACAACGATCACGAGACGAACAGTCAGTCGACAAATGTTAAAAAAAATCTAGAAATATTTATTTTTACAGACCATATGTTGTATTGGCACTGAGCCGATTGGGAATCGAACTCGGAAGTGAAATTCTCACACTGAACAGGATAACCGTACGGCGTTTACCGATGAATCTTTAACAGGCAGTACGTGTCGATCTGCATGTTTTATGACAGATCGGTCATGTGCTTTCTTCTGTACATATGTGTTTGTAAATATATATGTATATGTGTCTATGTATATATAGACTGGCGCTAAAAGGAGACGAAGCGCAGACACTAAATACCATTCATATTACATGTATTTTTTTAATAAATGAAAATATTTTCTATTATATGCGTATGACTTGTGAAAGGAGCCAAGAAAAATCATTAGGCTGTTCAAAAATAAATTCGTGCCACTTTCCTAACTTTTCTAATTACTTCCAAGAAACAATAAACGTCCTAGTCAGATGATAAAAATTTACTATATTTTTAATATTAGTTTGTGTTCAATTATAAAAGAAAGATTATAGCTATTAATATCTTGACAAGTCTAAAAATGTGATTCAAATATTTTTTTATATAAAAGAAAATTTGAAAGTATATACTAATTTTAATAATTATCATCACGAAATTAACATTTATAATTTATTATACATATTTCACACACATATATAGGGTTTTCCAATAAAAATGTCAAAACTTTAACAGCTAATGGCGCCATTGATTTTTTTTTAAACTTATTTTGACATTTCAAGTTTATCAAATTAGCATGGAACGTTTAACACTTTAACAATGCTAAAAAATTGTAAAAACTTTAATAGACTTATTGAAACAAAAGTTTAATGTATCCATTATTTCACGAAATGAACCCATCAACTGGCCACCAAGATCATGTGATCTAACTCCATTAGATTATTTTCTGTGGGGTTATGTGAAATCATTGGTTTATGCTGATAAACCGCAAACAATAGAAACGTTAAAAATAAACATTGTCGTGTAATTCATGAAATTGGGCCGCAATTATGTGAAAGGGTGACTAAAAATTGGACTAAACGAATGCACTATGTCAAGCGAAGTCGTGGTGGTCATATGAGTGAAATTGTGTTCCATCATTAATGCCATAGAATATACTGAAAAATAAAAAAAATAACTAATTAATTAGATACTTTTTCTTTTACTTCCATTTAAACTTTTGAAACGTTTATTGGAGAACTCTCTCTCTCTCTCTCTCTCTCTCTCTCTCTCTATATATATATATATATATATATATATATATATATATATATATATATATATATATATATTACAGACACGTTTAATATAAATTATAAAGTTAGTTTTCGAAATGTATAATTAAATAATTATTATTCCTACAATGCACAGAAAACCAAAAGTTACCAGTAATAGTTAATTTTCGATGAGAGAGGGTCACCTGAAAAGTTTCACACGCAGGTAGCGTCAATGAACGAGAAATGTCAGAAGTGAAGTCAATTAATATAATGATAAAATTTATCTAGATGATATGATAAAGTATTAATTTTAGTTATTGTTGATAATAACGTTTAAAACTTTATTAATATGTGTATAACGTGTGTATGTATATGTATGTATATATATATATATATATATATATATATATATATATATATATATATATATATATAGGGTGTCCTATCAGGAGCGCACACTCATCATCACTCACTAAAAAAAAAAATGCGTTTTATTTAAAAATCAAGTTATGCACTCCTGATGAGACACCCCTATATATATACGCACAAATTTACCTACACGGATATTATATTAAAAGTGAGAAATCTAAAATGGAAATAGACTGGTCATACAGTAAGAAGAGGGAGACCATCTATGCACAAAGGAAATTACTAATATTTTAATCAGCGTATTTACTCTATAGTACTCCTGGAAACGTAAGGAAAATATCAATAATAGTTCCAGGAAAATCAGTTAAATAGTTTTTTTAAACGTCTACACATTTTAATTGTCAATAATTTTATTTTTTCCAGTTAATAATTTTATTTTTTTTCAATTAATCATATTTACAATATGAAATAAAACTATTTCCCTAATTTTATTTATTTGTTTAATAATTAATTCATAATTAATAAAATAGTCACACACTGTAGCACAATCTTTTATCCACGTGCTTATAAAATATCTTTCATAATTTCAATCCAATTACTTCCAACAGTTTTGCGACAATAAGAAAAAGCAGTAATGAAAACATTACAAATTATAATACGTATGTTTACTGAAACGTCCATTTATATTTCATACAGTCGATGAAGTCTCCGTTTGCGCATTCCTCTAATTCTATCAATTACGCGCAATTAACTAAGTTCATTCAGTCGTTTTCAGAAGCGAAAGTGTTACTAAAACGGAATCAATTTACAAACGATAGCTGGCTAGAAAGCTCGACACGACATCTCATCTTCCTCCTCATTCTCATATGAAACACAAAGAGACGAACGGAACTTTATAGAGCCAACGAGCTTACCTATATTGTTTCTGTAATAAAGCGGTCACCAGCCTCATCTACTTTATATGCTTGGTAATTTCATTCTACCATTTCCATTTGCACAATGGAAGACATTATGCTAATAAAAACTCTTTATATATATATATATATATATATATATATATATATATATATATATATATATATATATATCCAAAACATAACACAATTTCACAATTTACAATTTTTTTTACACAATTTACAATTTTGTCTTATTTCAAATCAGATCTGTAACAATTTTTTGAGCTATTTTATATGTATATGTCTGAAATAAATCTCACGAACCCGAACATTCGGTTGAAATAAAGATCTTATCTACAGTTGCATTTCGCATCCCATCCAACATCATCATTCCCGCGGGAATTTGTACAATATCTGTACTGAAAAAGATTTACGTACGTATGTGTTTGTATGTGCCGGACATATGTCAAGACGATCGTCCCGAGGAAAATAAATAGCACTGGAGACGATCCCTTGTTGGTTTGTTTGTAGTGTATCGATACTGAACAGTTTCTATCTTTAAAGTGTAAACAATTCGATTAAAATTTATGACCAATTCAAATCGACACCCGATTATTTTTTCATTTACAAGATTGTATTTTAACATACAATGTGTGTGTATATATATATATATATATATATATATATATATATATATATATATATATATATATATATATATATACATGTAAATTGCCCAAATGACATCCAAGAAAAATGTATAAAAAAAAGGTTGATATGAAATATGTAATACACACTTAAAGGTACATTTTTTATATTATGAAATGCCCTATATGAAGTCAATAGTTCATGTTTTACGATATTTACAGAAAATGACAAAGAACTTTCATTTAGTTATAAAATAAGAATTTTTTTTTGAAAACAGTAAAAAATAAATCAAGACTTTTACATTAACAAAATTATAATATGAAATGATTATAAAATTGTACAGATATTCATGCCCTTTGACACTTCATTAATAAATAAATAACTTTAAATAGAAACGTTTATTTTATAGTAATTTATATTGGGTAAATTTAAAAAAAATTATACTTAAAAAATAGACATTCATTAAATAAATATAATTTTTATATAAAATCAATGCATATCAATGTAAAGTGTGGCTTATTTCTAAAATAAAACTTTAAATTCATGGTTATAAAAAACAGCAATAGTTTTATCGAATATTTATACTCCTTTTTTCATGGTCTTGTTTTTTAAGTTCTTCTTTCAAATTTACTATAAGTGCTTTATTTCTTAAAATGTCTTTTATGTTAAAAAAAAATATTGTCTAGAAACTCTGTTATCATTTAACTAGATAAGTATAATCGTTTAAAACTCAATTTTAAAAAATTACATTGGAAAATACCAGGAAGTTCCATTGCTAATCAGTCTAATGAATCAAGACTGAGAAAATTATTCCACTGTTTTGTACAAACATTGTTATGTGAAATAAACTACAAATTTTAACTTTATGCATACAGATTTTTGTATTTAAAAAAAAACGTAAATTAAGGTCTCTAGTTACATATATATATATATATATAACATTTCAGTTCAATTTAAAAATGACAATTCAATTCAAAATAAAATAATAGAGTTTCAATATTATTATTTGTTAATAGCAAATATGTTGCAACTGGCTTTGGTAAAATACTATAAAAACAGTGATTCTAAGCAATTAACAAAAAGAATTAAATATAATCACTTATCACAATTCGTTTTCATACTGTGGTAAATTCACTTTAAAAAAATATATCACTAACCTCAACACCACAATATTTTATAGTAATGTGGTGAGTGATTCATTTGTGTTAAATACAATTTTTTATTGTGATTTTTATATACAAATAGATTTCATGTTTCAATGATGAACTTTATAAATATTAAAATTATTGTCAAATTATTATTTCGTCTCAAAAACAAACACAAGTAATCATTGCAATTATAATATTTTTTTTATCTGTGAAAATAATAATAAATTGATAACATAAAATTAATTTACAAAATGTTAAATATAAAACTTACTATAATTTTTTTTATATATTAGGTTGGCAAGTATATATGTGCGAAATTCAAAAGACCAGAAGGCGGAAGGGAGATATTTACCAACCTAATATATGTAATGAGTTAAAAATAATATACTATATAAAAATTACACTAAACGTGTGTAATTAATCTAACAAGTCGTTAAAAGTTCATGTGACAAAATATTTTTACTACGAATTCGTGAGAATTCCAAAAAGACAAAAGTAAACAATACCATAAATAAATCGCAAGTAAATAATATTTTCGAAATACAAACATATACACGCACAATCGATAGAGCCGTGCGTATATAAAAACAACTTCGCCTAAACACAAACACTGCTCTTTCCGCTGTCTAGTCGAAATACGAGCAAGCGGAAAGAATACTAATGGCGAATTAGAGTACAATGGGTTTAGAAATCTACTCGTCCTATTTCTTTCGATGTAATCACATTCTAATAATGTTATAAATAACAATAGTTCAATAACACTACACATACAAAGAATATTGTGTTAAAGTGAATCAGCCACAGTTCCAAAACAACAAATAAGTAATAATCCTTTAACAGAAATGAATTTCAACCCCAACACCACAATGATTATAAAATAAAGTGTTCAATAACCACTTATTGTTTATAAATATGTATGCTAATGCGCATTTCGATTGCGACGCCATCATCGTCAGAGCCTTTCTGTTAAAATCTAGTAAACACCCCCCCCCTATATATACGAGGGTCGTTTGATAAGTATGGTAAATTTATTTATTGTTTAATTTAATTAAATTTTTCAATTTAGTTTTCCTTACTTTTTTACCATACTTATCAAATGACCGTCAATGTAGTATATATATTATATCCCTTATATATATATATATATATATATATATATATATATATATATATATATATATATATATATATATATATATAATTCAGTGACTTCAAAAAGTTAAAAAAAAAGATGCATGCTAGAAATAACACTAATTAAAACAAAGAGAAGAGAGTGGATTTGAAGGAAACACAGTAAAAGACGTTACAGCACAAGTAAAAAGTTTAGAATGAAAATGAAAACATCATATAGCAAGAGGAAAAGACCACCAGTGGATTACAGAAATTATTGATTTGGAAAATAGATACAAAGAAAGCCATAGATAGATGGGTTAAAACCATAAAAAAATCGTTATATCGATGGAAGTGGGAAATTTTAGGAAAAGCTTTTATCCAACAGTGGATAAAAAAAAGAGGCTGATGCTTCTGATTACATACATACATACGTACAGACAACATAGATTAACATATATATATATATATATATATATATATATATATATATATATATATATTCTATTAATATATATATTAATAGAATCCTCATTTGTAAAATGGATTAAATTATTTAAATGTAAAGAAAGATATTAAACACAAAAATAATATTTCAATAAATTTAAAAAGAAATAAATTACAAATACAAAGTAAATTCTAACAATAAAATTTTATGTATAAAAAATTGGAAATTATTTAATAAAGTTCTTTTACTACCATTTTTTTAAAAAAAATAAATATAGGAATAAAACAGCATTAATAATAACTATACACTTATTATAAATACAATTAGGAACAATAAATGACGAGATTTTCAATCGTGTTTGTTCATATGTATATAAATAAGACAATTATTACTGTTTAAATTCATATCTTATTAATAATAAATTAATGATCAATTTATGAATATATACATAAAAAACGAAAATGTATGAGAAACTTAAAATAGAACGATGAATGAACTAACTAGCAAAATAATTTGTTGTAACCTTAGCACTGAACGATAAAAAAAGAACTCAAGGCGAAGAAAATATAAATTCTTAATTGTGAGACAAACGACCTCACAATTTTCATTAACCGAATTATTATAGGCATGCGTTGAAAACACACCGAGATGTTATATCTTCGAATCGATTTTAAAAACGTGTGTGTCGGACGTATAACAAGTAAAATATTTATGAACGGAATAAAGTGTGAGGAGAAATAGGAAGAAATTTATAGCTCATTTCAATTATTTCGAAAATGAAAATTGTACGGCTATTGTATTACGTTATAAGATTATATCTCGATCGATAAGTTTATTTAGATACTGTGCTATTTTTATTCTTTATTTATGACAAGTTTATGAACGTAACAATAAATTATTAAAAATTTAATACTGTACACGTGACGATAATAATTCATGCATAAAAATAGGTGAAAAAAGACTGAAAATATGTTGTAATAAAATGTTAAATGGTTATATACTTCTAAACGCCGTATCAGAAAATAATTTAGACATTCATAATAAACACAATTTATGTTTATTGATGAAGCTAAATTAAAATAGATCAAAGATAAAACGCTATAATATTTTTAAATGTTTTAATATTTAACATCAAATGAATAGTTCACATAACATACAATTAAGAAATTAGATTGAACAAAAAAAAAATGTTCAAATTTCACCAATAAATGACAGCGGAAGTAATTTACACAACAGAAATTATTTGTAGGTTATAAATTATACATGAAAAACAACTGATTATTTTATAACGTATTTATAAAAAATCGTACAGATGGTAAAGTTATGTTTACCACAATATAAATTTGAAAACATAAAATACTATGGACAATTTGGCAATCTTATATTTAACTTATTAAAAAAATCCTGTGGTACACAAGATGATTCAAAATAATTGTACAAAAATATTTTATGAATTTACAGTTCAGTCTCCTTATTTAACATTGTTTTCCATTATTAATAAAAAAAAATTGTCTCATTGACAGAAAATAATAAAATCAATACTATAAAAAAAGATCTGGAATATTTAAATATTTCTAATAAAGACGTTTCAAGAAGCTTCGTTATTTGAATAAATACAATGTTGTAACATACTAGAAGATATTTTTAAGCAATGAAATTATATCAAATAATTTATCACTGTTTTACAAGCAATAAATTAATTCCAATAAATATTGCTTATAATTGGATTGTACGAAGAGACTGATCAAAGAAGAATGTTTCGAATTGGGTAATCAAAAAAATATTATGTTTTATCATGAAAACGAGAGAGAATGTTTTTGATTCCCCCCTAACAAAAATTACTATCACATATTTGGATTGAATGTCTCACGTTTTCTATATTCAAACATTGTTTCATCTTTAAACTATTACTTATTTTAATAACTGAAAAATATTTTAAATGGTAAGAAATTTTAATTTCTAAAATGAGAACAACGTTGATATATTTTTCAACAAGATATATACATATTTATTATTAAATGTCTATAGTTATGACACTGTTCAATACCAAAATGAAAGAACTATATACACCAATCTATTGTCATTTCTGAACAACGAACTAAGAATGGTGTGTAGAAATTCGACGACGTACACTATTTTTATCGGAAGATTTTGGAATGGGTGAATCGCCCATCTATTCCAACTGCAGTAACTACATCCGTTGTATACGTGAATGTATTTCTATGTATGTAAGTAAGAGTTTATGTGAATGTGTGAGTGTTATATGTGTTTGGAACAACGATGTCGACCGATCTACATCATGGAAAGCAACGCCGTAGTTCTCATTGGAGACTTTTGGCGGATCAAATTTATGACTTGCAGATACGACGAAGTCATCCTCCTACGTTTCATTGTATTACTATTACACTTTATAAAAAGACGCAGTCGTATCGCATGCAAGATGACGACAATGTATTTTTTTAGTAATTTTCGACAAAATCGAGATTATTAGTTTTTTGGAAAAATACTTTTTACAAAAAAAAATTATTAAAAACAAACAGTTTCAATATGTACATTCTATATTAATCTATGTTACATATAAAAAAATGTTTTAACTTTTAAATGAAACCAAATAAAAGTTTAAAAATAGCTAAACTGTTTTGACAGTAATAAATTTTGTTCTATTTTATTTCAAACACGTTTTTTTTTTAATATAGTTACAACAAATTTTATTGCAACTTTTATATCCGAAAAAGAATTTCGTACGTTTCGTATAGAATATTTTTGTTATAAAAATTTAAAGAATGAAACTACTGAAAGTTTTATTCATATTAAATATCATAAAAACACAATCAAGAAATTTTACAAAATAAATCTTATATTATGTAGTAGATTTTACTGGGCGCAGGCCAGGTGTTTTAGTCACAAGACAATATCTGATATGTTACATTTGGCAACTTAACAATTTAAAGAATGTGTATATATATATATATATATATATATATATATATATATATATATATATATAATATACGATTTATACAAGTTATTAAAAATGTTATACATAAAAAACTTTTTCTAGGAAAAACTTCAAACACAACGTCAAATTTAAAGAAAAAAAATCAGTGTATATTTGTCTACTTAAACTTCATATTATACAACTTATATACATAATATTACAAGATAGTGAAATATTACTGTATATTTCAAAAAACTTGTTTATTAATGAATATATAGACAAATTAATTTTAAATATCAAAATATGATACATTGTAAAAAATAATAAAGTGGAACAATTCCATTATTCAGAACTTACAAGTACATAATTATAAAATAATTATTTTGTACCTCCTTGTAATATATAAATCAATTAAAACTTTCAAACATTTTACTTTTAATAGATAATAACACAAACTTATGATCATTAAACTGTCAAGAATATTTTATTAAAAAACTTTTTTCTAATTTCAAAGATCCAATTCTAATTAAAAAAATGAATTGGAAATGTATAGAAATATTATAAAATATTTCATACATTTGTATTCATTTTTCTAATACCAAAATCTCTCTCACACACAACTATATATTCAGATATTTAGTTTCAAATTTTTTTTATAAAACAATCATATTATTATTGTTCTTGCAAACTTTTAAAAAATAATATATTGCAAAAATCGTACAAATAAATCACACAATATTGTTATTATTTATTAAACCTCTTAAACGAAACCATAAACACACTCACTCACACACACACACCAAATAGACTGATCGTATAGAGAGAAAACTATTGAGAGACAGGAGATATTATTAATTTAGAACCCAGAAACAAAAAAAAAATAATAATCAAGAAACCAATGGGCAAATGATACAGAGGCATAAAAAAATTCGTCGAAATGAAATAGAAAGGAAGCCATTAGATGACTAAAACTGGAATTTTTTAAAAAGGTTTAACTCTACAATGGGTAGATGTAGTTTAATAATGATTATATTCACACACACATATACATACATACATATAAATATATATATATATATATATATATATATATATATATATATATATATATATGTATGTATGTATGAATGTACACTGAATGAATTATTGTATTTAATTAAAAATAGTCGCGAAGCTGGTGCTTCGGGTCTATTTTTAATTAAATAGTATACATAAAAAAAGAATAAATTGTTGTTTAAAAACAGTAGTGAAATTTTAATAAACGTTGTTTTAAAAATATATTTTAATAGGTTTTCTTTAAAATAAATTCGTTTAACTGTCCATATAAGTTATATACTAAATTTTCTTAAAAGTTCTATACACTTTTTATAAGAGGGAAGGTTCTATACACTTTTTATTTTTTAATGTTATTTTATAAAACTTTTTTTATACAAAAAATTACAATAAATAATGAATTTATTAACAATATTTTGATAATTTAAAGTACATTCGCATTTTTTACTAGATACCGAAAATACCATGCATTTTGTCAAAAGAATACCTACATTGTTTCAACAAAAATAACTCAATGGACACCGCTATAAATTTTGGCAAATGTAACGTGAATCACTAGTGTGTGAATATGTCTGTATAATCTAACGAAAAAAATCTAGAACAGAACGATTTTATTTATTATTAATATTATGATTTTACATGTTATTTCTGAAGATTAAAATATAAAAGAAGTACGAGGTGAATACATAAAACAGAAGTAAACTCGTAGTTGTACGTTCGTATCCCAATCATAAATAATCTATAGTGGGACTTAAATAACAGATGTAAATAAAGTTCAATCTGTTTAATAAGTTAGTAAATGAGAACAAAATGTATTTTTCACGAATTGTACGAAATGCGTATGGAAATTATTGTATATTTTGCACTAGGATATTTGAACGATATAGAAAATTTAGTATTGATAAGAGATGAAATGTATGATAATTGAAAATAATCTAAAAGATAAACACAATAAAAAATACTAGTTAATCATATACATTATTTGATAAAAATATATATAAACAAGGAATACAAATATTACGAATCAAGGTTTGGATTCAGCAAAAAGATCATAAACTTTTTTTACACATATTTTTTTTTATAAGATTTGTTGATCAGAAAAGAAATAACTACATTTAAACATATGTCTCGTTCATCTAACTAACATCAGATAACTGTTAGTTTTCCCAAAAATTAAAAAACGAATTGAAATGAAAATTTTACGACGACTGAAGTTTATGAAAATATTTTCAACAATAACAACATTGGTTTCATTTGTACATGTCAGCAAAAAACTATTTTAAGAGAAAAGATGGTGAATAGTTTTAAGATTTCAAATAGTGACTGAAAGAATCAGTCTAGTTTTATAGCCACTCCTTGCATACAAATGAGTAATTTTCTAAAAACAGTAAATCCTTTATATATATATATATATATATATATAGAGAGAGAGAGAGAGAGAGAGAGAAAGATGAATAAGTACATAGTCATAAATAAAAAGCTTTCTTTTACGATTCTATATTTTGAAACATTTTTGAAGTCTGATATAAATTAAGAAAATGTTTTAATATAAATATAATTTAAATCAAAGAAATAATTACGAAATTAAATTAAAAATTATTTCATATGAATATATTTTTAATTAGAATAAAATCATTCTTAAGCCAATATTCATCAAACTATCTTTTTTATATTTACTTTTAAAAAGTACTTAAATTAATACAGTTAATTTTTAAAATGTACATTTAAATACTATATATTTGTGTAAAATTACTGGTATGAAAAATTGTGTTTATTGATTTATTACACTAATCAAAAAAATAATAATAAAAAAACATTTCCCGAAGGAAAAACAAATTGACTAATTTTATTTTCAAATTTATATAAAGTAAAATATAACAATCATTTGATTATAATCATTTTTTTTAATAAATAAATACAAAACTTATACAGCGTTGTAAACAAAAAAAAAGATTAAATAGTAAACACCTTATAACATTTTATTAGAATGAGACTATAAATCGAAATTTAATTATCTAGCATTAACCTGTCATTTGAACCATGAAGTGAACTTTACTAGCATTTTTGTCTTCCAATCACGTAAATCAGTAAAAACTCGCTATTCAATTTGTAAAACGTTCACAATACTTAATTAAGTTTATACGACAGGGAACAATAAAATAAGAAATATAAAGTTACTATTAATCTTGAATTTGAAAAATTAACATAGAAAACTGAAAATATACTAAAATTATTTATCTTATTAATTATTTAATTAATTATAAACTTACTATACAAGTAGCAGTAATGGAATATTCGCTATCTGAAGAAAACAGAATATAAAAATATGAGTTTATACAAGAATGTTTAATGTTTTATGATACAATAAAATTAAATATATCTATAATTAGTTAAATCATTTTTTAAGATTTTAATTTTAAATTATAAAAATATAATTTAATTTATATCAAAATATGAATATATATATATATATATATATATATATATATATATATATTCAACCATCGATAAGCAGGATAAATTATTAACTAAGAACCAAAAGTATAAAAACGCTAAAAAGGAGACTCGAAGATAAATGGGATAGACATTACAAAATTCGTAAGCGTGGAATCAAAATACGAGGTATTTAATCGTTGTAAATGGAAAGTTTTAGAGAAACCTTCATCCAGTAGTAGATAGAAAGAACCTTATGATGCTTATATTTACATATTAATAAAAATTAAAAAACAATAAAAATACTCAAATTATATAAATCCAAATAAATAAATACATTGGAATTATTATAACAAAGATTTCTTTTGTAAAAAAAATCTTTAAAATATTCACGATTAAATTCTAATAAAACAATATAATGTACATATAAATGTGTGTGTATGTATGTATATGATATACACACATAGGAGATATGTATGATATACATACGTAGTAGTCTACAAATATTACAATATAGCCATTAATAATAACAAGAATTCAATAAAAAAAACTCCTACGTCAATGATATTAAACTCTTATTGCTAATGCCTATAAACAGGTTTTTATATTAATTTTACAAATAAATAGGAAGAAACTAGAACAGAAAACGTTTTAATGCGAAAAGGAAACAATTTATATTACCATCTTATCTTTTAAAATCACTAATGGATATTGAATATAAAGTATACTTCAACAAATATCAACTACTCAGAAATATGTATAGAAATATGTACTCAGAAATATATATATATATATATATATATATATATATATATATATATATATAAACCTAGTAAAAAAACTGAAACATAAAATTACAAAAAATATGGATAAACAATAAAAGCATTAAAGTATAAAATTAGCTACTATCCTACATTCCAAATCCATTCTGTTTTCTATATTAGGCAACAAATTATTAAAACAAAAAAATTATAACAAAAAAAGTTATTGTATTAATAGATACTTATATTAATAATTCATTTTACAACAAAAAAAATTTAAATAAACTCTTAATAAAAAGCAATCATATATTATTATTTAATGTATTAAATTATGCACAGATATTTTTTTAAAAAAATACATAGTCATTAATGAAATCTTTAAATCTGAATTTTCAGCAAATATGAAGTACCTCATTAATAAAGATCATACTTCAAATTATTAATGAACTGTTATCCAAAAATATAAAAATCAATATTTATTAATACTTCAGAAAATGTAATTTTATAAAATTTGAAATGAAACACAACCTCTGCTCAATTCAGTACTACTTTTTACTAACTAAATTCAACTATACAAGAATATAGAATTGTATAACATTTTAGGAATAAAATAACTGAAAAATTAATAAAAAAAATTTGTTATAAAATTTATCAACCAATCTTTAAAAATACAACAATTTGATTATTGCCAAAAAAAGTAAAGTTTGATATTGAAAATTTTAATCGTTTTAAAACTCAAGTGATTAACAAAAAAATACTTTATAAAATCAAAATCTTCAAACATCACAGGATTTTATAATTTTCTGAGAAAACAGACAAAGAACATTTAAATTTAGTATCCTTATTATCACCTGAAAACCCCTTAAAAAAGATAAGAGGAAAAACATGACTATAATTCAAATGAATGAATTAAGTGGCAAATGTTCACAGAAGCAATTTAGTCAAATAATAAGTTCTACTTCTATTTTTTACATTTAATGAAATGAGAATGGATTTCTATAAACATTAGAACATGTTTTTAAGTACTACTGCGTCGACATAAGAAGCGATCGAATGAAGACAGAGCCCCCACACAAATACATTAACCACACCAAAACGTAATTCGTGACAAACAATAAGATTATATTATCTCTACATGCGCTGCATTCGAACACTGAACTTTTGTGTTCGTATGAAGGGAACGTAATCGTGTATCGAACGGATCGTCAACGAAACGAGTGCAAACATTTTACATCGTCACTGAACTGCGCCACGGGAGAGCACTTGAACGAGCCCGCAACGACGATAACACTCGTTATCGTCTTCGTAGAATTAAGATTCGAGCCGGAAGATTATTTGCCTTACTGTGCTCGCATATAAGCTCACTTAATCTCTTCCATTAATTGAATCGCGATAAATGTACTCTCGAACGAATAATTATAACAGCTTGGAAATTTTTTAAACTGTTTAATAAGAAAGGATTACTGTTATGGTTAGATAACTTGAACAAAAAAGGAAATAAGATGAAGTTAATTTAGAATATATGGTGTAGCGAATATGGGATGTCTATTAGAAATGGTTTTAATATTTTTAATTATTTAACGTATAAAAAGGAATTGAAAAACTTAATCAATAATGAACATCAAATATTACACCAAAGAACTGTATAAAACTAAGAAGTTGTTATTTGTATTTGCCAAGACAATATGTATGACTAATAAAATATTACTGTAATATCTTTTAACAAAATATTTTTACTTTTTATTATGTTTCTGTAAAATTCTAACAATTTCTTATGTTAAATATAATAAGAATATTTCAATATTTTATAAAACAACAATGCATATTGTTGTATGAAACAATATTGTTTTATAATAATATTTATACCAAAATTCTCAGATAAATCTTGAATAAGTTTTTAATTTCGAGAACGTGGAAAATTCCCTTTAACACAAGTAAATCACTCACTCCAACATAAAACTTTTGTATTTGTTTAATAATCATTTAATGCTTACTTTAATCCCTGCTGTAAATTTCAATAGCCATGCCATCTTTGTCAGATCAAAATATTATAAAATTTACAAGATCCTAAATTAGAAATCTGAGAAATTTAAAATACAATGAAATACACAGCAATGAATAAAGTGTATAATAAGTAATTACTGAACATATTTATGAAATCTAGTGAATTTGTTACAATATAAATCAAATACAAAAATGCATTATTTTATTAAATTGCCCAAATCAAATTTTGAGAAAACAAAGTATATATTTCAATTAAAAATAACATTGCTTAATTTCATAGAAATGGGCTATTTCATTAAAAAAAACTTTTAATAACTATTTTAATAGCTAAAAACAGCGAAACAATAAATTCTATATTACATTTAGTTAATGTTTTATATAACAATTTGTTTTATATCTTATTTTATTTAAATACATTTGTTGCATATTTTTTTCAAAGCATTTTTGAAATTATTTTAACTGCTAAAAACAGAAACCATAAATTATAATATCACATCTAAATAATATTATATACAATGACCTATATTAAATTTCATTTTGTTTAAATAATGCTAAATTTAGGATTCAATATTCTTATTGATACAATTTTTTCCATTTCAAAAACGTTGAAAATTATTTTAATTCTTAATTACCGAAAACAAACAACAATGAACTATATAATATTTTATGCTAGCACAAATTATTTACAATTTTGCAATATTAAATTTTCTACACTTATATAACAAATTAATACATGTGAAAGCATAAAAATTATCTAAAGTAATTGTAATTAAAACTATCAATCTAAAAAGAGTTTAAAAATAAATATTTATTTTATTGGAACTTAATGATATTAAAGTAATTTTTAAAAATTAATTCTCTTTTTCAAATTGCTTGCTTTATTCATATATTTTTGAGATAAATATTTTATTTATAAAATCTGAATAACAATAAAAAATAAGTATTATTTAAATAGAACTCAAAGCCTGTTTATTAAAAAATAAATACAAGTATGAAAAAATCGGAGTAGCTTATATTGATTTTCATAAAAATTGAGTGAATTAAAAAAAAAATGCCGAAGTAAGTTCTGATAGACAGGCGTGATATCATCGTTGCGTTCGTTCACTTCTATTACCCCATTTCTCATTTTATCTATATCATCGAACTGAAATGTTCGCATCTCAATGGCGTAATGAAAATTTACGATCGTACACTTTTCGGACAGCCCACCAGCTGGAGAATTTTTACAATTTCGTTTTATTATATACGTCAATCTAAACATCAGTTCGTCAGCGGTTTTGAATTCGAGACTATTCAACACATTCGCGTGAAAATACTCAATGAAATTGTATTATGCGCGTTGAGCACCAAGTTTATTCCATATTCATTTTGTTATTTACGTTAAAAGGATATTTATACGATTGACGAAACGAATAAAATATAAAGCCTTGTCCTTTTTTACAGTTAATACGTCCGAAAACGAAACATCAATTATTGTAGTTTTTCTTTTCAACGTGGTAAAAAGATACAATTTTTTTGAGAAGTATAAAAATTCTATTTATAACAGATAAGGTGTTTCTGATATGAAAAAAGTAATGTATTGAAAAATGTACCTTTTCAATAGATCTTTGAAATTAAACATATTTTGGATTTTTTTTATAAATACTTGAGTTTTTTCTTTAATACAAATGTCTGTGCGTGTGTGTAATCATGTATATGTGATATATATATATATGTATGTATGTATGTGTATATATATATATATATATATATATATACACATATATATAAACAATGAAATAATTTTTAAAAATGTAATTTGAATTATCTGAATCAACAAACTTTATATGAATAGCGCAGACACTCTATTAAAAAAATGAACCTTACGATCTAAGACATTTGAACAGCTGTTTTAGTTTCATCATCTATCTCAAAATATCTTTTGAAAACATTTTCTCTTTATATTTCAGAATTAAAATAATCAGTAGGGCTGAACATTACATAAATTATTATAGGCAATTAAGATTTCTCCATTCATATGTGTATATATATATATATATATATATCAGTTTAAATGACAAGTAATTTGTGAATTGTGAAATATAACACGCCTCATTTTATTAAACGACCACGTCAATAATTTATACCACAGAATATTTTCATTAATTACATATTAAATATTATTTCATAGTTGTCTTATGATATATTATCAGATACATTCATAAATTATTTAACTTTTTATCAAAAATAAAAATAAATATGGATTTCAAAAATGGTAACTATGTTTTTGAATATGATAATTTCGTTAAAAATAGTAGCATTCGTTTAATTAAATGTTACTTTCTTACAATTTCTTAAGTCGCATCATATATAATATAAAATATAATGAGTTAAAATTATAATAATTAAAGAAAATTAAAAATCGTAAAAATTCAAAATATACAAAAAAATAACTAAAAATTATACATAAGGTATTGATTATTTCATGTTAAGACTAAGGATATAAATCTGGTACAATTGAGTCAAGACTCAAAAAAAATTATTTACTTTTTACATGATTTGAAAAAAATATTTATAAGCTACTCAATGGTACTTCTTATCAGTATATTTAATAATAAACAGTAATCGATTAAATTCAAGTGAAGTATCTGATCGTATTTTATGTACAGAACCGTACTTTTTTCTTTTTTTAAAAAAAATATGTTTGTATATATAAAAAAAATACTTAATCATCCACAAATTATATTTTTGTATAATATTTTAAAAGCTGGCAAAAATCTAACTTCAAATCAAACGAAAAATGATTATAAAATAAATAAAACAACGACCACAAGAATCGGCCAAAATAAAATATTATTTTTAAATTTGATTTTAAAACGATTTTATTCGATATTTAATAATTTTTAAACCATTTACTGCGTCACAATTTTACCCAGAAATATAACAAATACTTCTACTATACGTACATCTGTTCACGTATATCAGTAACAAATTACTGTAAATTTATCGTTCGGAAAATCAGTCACATGATTACATCTTATGGAATCATTGTTCAAATACAAAATGTTTCACAAATTTAAAACACGTCCATATGCCAAGTCGAAAATAGCGCACGATAAATTTTCATTTATGACTCACTTTTCATTTCAAAAAAGCACGAGATCGAAAGTTGTACACAGTGACATTTATTCAATTTACATGAAAAAATTCGCAGAAATATCCACGTGATTTCCGTAACGGTCGTCAACAATTCCAAAATTACTTTCATGGTTTAATTATATCTAGTTGGGTGCAATTTTTAACAACAGCATAACTATACATAAATGTAATTTTAAATATTTTTTTATTGGAATGGTATCAAACAATATCAAGTTATAAAAATGAATTAAATTTATTTAACAATACATTTTTAGATAACAATTAATATATTTTTTGAAAATTAGAAACTCCAAACTAAATATTATTTTAAAATTTTTAATGAAATAAGCAGTGTCAATGCCAATAACATATAAGATTTAGATATAATAATGTAAACAGTAACAATAAAAATAGCACGAATACAAAAATAGTTTTCTACAAAAAATGTTGTTCAGTTACAAGATGATAGACCAAGTTTTCTGTGTTATTTTATTACTCTATTACATAATATAGTTTTAAATGTACGTTTTGCAGTATAGAGACAATTTATTATAACGATAAAAATAGAAGTTGCTGTCAATGATCTCTTTAATATTTTTTTTTTAAATATTTAAAGCATATTAAATATAGCAATAGCTATATTCAAATATATATTTATGTGGTCAATAAATATAAATATTTGTTAGAATTAAGCAAACAGCTTTTTAATATATTTATAAACATCAAAAACATTAAAATTTCTCAATAAAAAATAATAATTTATTTTCCTATGAACTTTTACAGCTAGGAAAATATTTAACTAAATAAAAATTCTTTGTTTAGATTTGTATATATAATGTAAATTCCAATAACTCAATTCGCATTTTCAAACAAAATAATATATAAAAAAAATTCATATATTACCAATTCTCTTTCCAAAATAAATATATTAAAAATCTCAGAATGCTAAACCTTTTACTTAGGCAATAAAAAATATAACAAATTTCTAATACATTTTGTTACCTTTATTTGTATTAATAATTTCCAATTAGCTAATAATAAACTCTATAAGATAAAAATATAAGAAATATTTTTTAAAAAATGGTTTAGTAAAAAAAAAAGATTTTTAATTATACATCTGAGTCACATACTTGTGTGTGTGTGTGTGTGTGTATATAACATACATACACACACACACAAGTGTATAAAAAATACATCGATTAAAATTTACCTCTCTACTAAAAAGTATTGTCATTTTAAAATTAATACCATGAACAGATTTATTAAAACAATAATTATTTTCATAAATACGCACAAAAACGAAAAAGTTTATATATATATATATATATATATATATATATATATATATATATATATATATAATTAGAAACTGAACTAGTATTATTAGCTACTATAAGTTTTTCCAATAAGAATGTGGGAACTTTGACAGCAGGTGACAACGTTTGAATTTTTTTTTTAAGCTCAATTTGACATTTCAACTCAGTATAACTTCGCAAATTATCATGGAATGTTTAACACTTCAAAAACGCTTAGAAATTATAAAAACTTATTATAAAAATCAATGTTCGGTTCATAAAACTTATCGTGCACTTCATGAAACTTACGGTCAACACTAAATAAAGAAAATTAGAGAATTTGGAGTGAAAGTAATCCACAAATCATTGAACAAAGACCACTGCATCCAGAAAAAGTAACTGTCTGGTGTGCGTTACACGTCAGTGGTGCCATCAGATCATATTTTCTTCAAAACGAAGCTGGAGATAACGTTACATTAAATGGAGTGCATTACCAAACTATAATTAATGAATTATTTTTTCCAAAAATGATTGAAAATGGTTTGTACGCTATGTGATTTCAGTAGGAAAGTGCTACATGCCATTCATCTATGAAAACAATAGACTTATAGAAACAAATGTTTAATGAATCCATTATTTCACGAAATGGACACATCAATTGGCCATCAAAATCATGTGATCTAACTCCATTGGATTATTTTCTGTGGGATTATGTGAAATCATTGATGTGTGCTAATAAACCACAAACAACAGAAACATTAAAAATAAACATTGAACGTGTAATTCATGAAATTGGACCACAATTATGTGAAAGGATGGCTAAAAATTGGTCAAAACGAATGCATTATGCCAAGCGAAGTCGTGATGGTCATATAAGTGAAATTGTGTCCTATCATTAATTCTATAAAATATGCTTTAAAAAAAATAATTAATTGAATACTTTTTGTTTTATTTCCATTTAAACTTCTGAAGCGTTTAATGAAAAATCCAATATATTAAAATATAATCCGATGAGTTTTACTACAAAACTGATACTTAAAATGATTAAACCATTGTTAATTTAAATAACATTGATAAACTTGAAATTAAAACGTATAAAAAAGTATATACGTCCCTGAATTTTTATTATTTTAAAATTAAATATAATTCCTAAACTACTTTAAATCTTCAAAAGTACTTACAGCTTTTAAAACCCGAACAGATGGCATCACTATCCATCGCGTGATAATAGTCGTAAACTGATTTACCGATCAGAACAGATGGTTCGTATCCAAGAACTTCTGCCATTCTATTCAAATAGGAAATAAGCATTATAATAAAATCAAGTATAAAATAGGTATATATAATAGTTTAAGTTACGTATAGTTACGTTATTGTGGTTTTAAATAATCCTATTAAAATTAAAGAGAATTTTTAAAGCATCTTCAATGAAGATTTCTTTCAATAAAGGAAAAATATGTAATAAATTGTTAGAATTAAAATTACATATATATAAAATACAATATAATTTATATATACATAAAAAAAAGTAAAATATTATTAATATTTACATAATTTAAAATATTTAGAAGTTATTTTAAAAAATTATCTTTTCTAAAAAGAAATACTTTTTTTAACATTTTATTTTCACAAATTATACTTACTTTTCATCAGCATATGTAAATTTCATGTCTAAACTATGTTTACTTAAAAATGTTTTTTTATCAAGTGGTATTTCTATGTTAGAAGGATGTGGTATAGGTTGACCAATCGCTATCAAACATCTCTGAGGAATCATTTCACCTTCTTTTTTATTTTTTTCATCTGGTATAAGCATGTGTCCAGTGAAATTAATAACCTGGAAAAAAAATTCTTATGAAATAAATAACATTTACATAAAAATATAGGCAAAACGTCGCATATTGATACATGCATAAATGTATACCAAACATTTAATACTTTGCCTATTGTGTGTAATGTTTTAGGTACCACACTAAACTTTCTGATCTGTCCAAGTGATATTTTTGCCATTAATAGACTTGAAAACATATACTGTTTTCGGTACACGTAAATTGAAAATAACAGTCACCAATGACTTAACATGAAACATGTTAATAAAGACAAATTTATTTACCTTATAGGATGCTGATTTGAGATTAACATTGCGTCCTTTACTAGTCAAAGTACATTTTAGACGAATAAAGAACGATTGAGTAATATTTTCCTCATCATTAAAAGTTTTGCATGATAATATATCTTTCATTTCTTCATGATCACAAGGATGGCTGTACTCATATATATTTTGACCCATGATATCAACCTAAAATACAAACAAAATTATTAAACATACATTTGTGTATGTGTTTGTGTGTGTATACACACACACATATAAACATTCTTATTAATTTAAAAAAAATACTAAACTGGTATCATAAACCATTTTTTTTATAGAACTTCATTAAAGTGCAGTTAGTAAAAATTAATCATTAAACTTACTTGATTGATTCCTAAATAATCACTGACATTTTCAGAAATATAAACAAGATCGCCCTCGGGTGACAATACAAGAAGAAATCCTTCGACGGCCTTTAAAAATACTGACTCTTGATCAGCTTCTGATTTTACTTCTGATTTAGTCATTGTTGGCACTGAAATAAATTAAGAAAAAAATTCAAATAGATTTCAAGTCATATTCAATAAACACAAGATTTGGATAAACATTAATAAAAAATAAAAATACATTTATCTAAAAAAGTATAAATATACAAAACATATTTATAAAATGATGTTGAACATAATAACAATTACTTCACCTCTAAATATATTTATTATAACATTATAGAAATAAAAATTAAAACGCAAAAATTTTGTACACGTTTGGAGATTTTAATTGAAAGAAAAACATTAAAACTTCAGAAATAAATCTATTTCTAAACGATATTATATAAAAGTATCATTACAAAACGTTCATTAACGCCATTGATTATTTATCGTTACGAATGTATTTATTTCTTTTGATTCATTTCAAAAATGTGATCATATTTGATCACAGAACTCCATTAATAAATAAATAAAATCAGTAATATCAACGGCAATATTTTATTTTATAAACTACTACTAATGTGCATGTATAATTAGAATCAAAGATGTTTGTTTTTTTTGGAAATTATCATATTAACGCAACAGGAATCCTTACTCTTTAATGTACCGACAATTTTGTAATTCAAAATTCAAATTTATATCAAGCATACCAGGTGCTGAAATATACGAGTGTTTTAAATTGAATTTTAATCAATTTATTATAACATTAAATGATAATATTCACTCTTTAGGAAATAAATCTTTTTAATTATTCATTTTTTGTATTATATTTGATGTCATTAAAAAATCTTTCCGTAGTTATTTTTTGCCAATTTTTTGTTACTATAAATATAAACGACTAAATGTTCTCGTATATTTAAAAACGTATTTATTTGTACATAAATTATCTTAACGCTTATTTATTTTAATACTAAAACACATAAATAAACAATTATTATTGGAACGGAACGGGAAGGCGACCCCTAACAACATCCTTGTTTTAAAAAGTAAACAAATTAATACCTTGACAATTATATATATATATATTTATATATATATATATATATATATATATATAAACAAGAAATTAAAGTATTTCAAATTTTAAACTTTTAATATACAAGTTTAACCCAGTGAATATGACAAACTTTCACTTCAACGTTATATACTTTACGATGTCATTATTTACGAACAAACCTGAATATACGTAATTTTTTCACAATCAGACGTATACCTGGTGTAATTTTTATTTTATATATTTTTCTCTTTATCTGTACACACACTGATAAACACATATGTATATATAGAGTGGCCGAAATGAAACCGAAGAATAGTAAATGATAATAAGCAAATAAGTGTATGTCTAAATCATTCAGTCTCATTTAGGCCACCATACATACATACATACGAGGGTCGTTTGATAAGTATAGTAAAAAAGTAAGAAAAACTAAATTGAAAAATTTAACTAAATTAATTGAATCAAACAATAAATAAATTTACCATACTTATCAAACGACTTTCTTATATACATATATTCATACATATATAAATATATATATATATATATATATATATATATATATATATATATATATATATATATATATATGAGGGTCGTTTGATATGTATGGTAAATTTATTTACTGTTGAAATTAATTTAATTTAATTTTCCAATTTAGTTTTTCTTACTTTTTTACCATACTCATCAAACGACCCTTGTGTATACATATATATTTATATATATATATAATCACACACATAAATATAAAATATCATTTATTTCAAACAAACCCAAATAAAATCATTCAGTAATATCTGAAATATCAAAAAAATCTTAATTTCGTATATATAGAAGCAAATAAAATATTTTACTGTTCACATAATTACAATTCACTGTAATTGTCTAACTATTGACATAGTAATTGTCCACTACATGTTATAGTTTTGAGAATTTTTATTATGTTTTTGAATCTTATAAACAATGGGAAACCAGATATTAAATCATCGACAAAAATATGTATATGTATATGTATTTATGTGTATGTATGTGTGTGTGTGTGTGTGTGTGCGTGTGCGTGTGTGTGTATATATATATATATATATATATATATATATATATATATATATATATATATATATATATATATATATATATATATATATATAGAGAGAGAGAGAGAGAGAGAGAGAGAGAGGGGGCTACTTTAATTTAATTTTTTATATTGAAATAATTCATGTATTTAATTTTACGTACGAAATTAATGGTATTTGTTTTTTTAAAAAAAAGAAGGATTATTAAGAAAGAGAAAGTACATGAACTTTTCTTAGTATACATTTCAAACATAAATAATAACGTATAAGCTATATTTACCGCTTTTGAAATATTATAAATTACACAAATTAAATTTACATACTAACAAAAGGGCCTTTTATATAGTATATAAATAAAATCAATTATAGATTAGTAATTACAGTTATACACTATTAGCTTATTGAAGTGTATCGAATAAATATAAATATTATACAAATTAATATATACATATATATATATATATATATATATATATATATAAATGTATGTATGTATGCATAAAAAAAGTTATAATAATGACTTGATTACATTTTCTTAGTGTATTCAAACAATCATTAATACAATATTTTTTATCAGCGTTCTAATAAAAACTTATCTTCTTGTAACATAAAACACAAACTACATAATTTCATTATCTTGTAAAACATCTGACAAATTTAACACAACAGTAATAATAGTACTTTACAAATTCTTGTATGTGTATATCGTGTACATCTACTCGTATAGTTATATGTACAAATGTAAGATATTTAAATAAAATTAAATACATTAAAACAAATCCTTTACTATTAATATAATTCTAATTGAATATTTTTCCAAGTTTATTCCTTACTTTTTTCAAATATCAACAAATATTTTACATAGTCGATTGTTCAATTTAAAGACATATAAGAAAACTTCTAATAAAACTGGCAATGTATTATTGACTAAATATTGCACTTTTATTAATTAAGTCATCCAAATGTGACGCCTAGATTTGTGTTTTATTAAAAAAAAAGTGTTGTGTTGTATTAAAATTTACACATGTTTTCTTATACACCACCCTATACACATGTTTCTTTTTAATAAAACACAAATCTAGGCGTCACAATTATATGACCATAAATATATATATATATATATATATATATATATATATATATATACACATACACGCACACATATGTATATCTGTACTGTTGTTAGTTTTTCAAATATTTTTCATGCCAATAAATAATATTTGCATAGAAACAATAGAACTTATTGACGCAAGTACATATTATTCATACATATTTTGAACTAGTGTAAAAATAAACGTCAAATATTTATAATGTAAAAATGGATACAAAAAAAATGTCATTGTAAATAAAATCTCACAAAATGGTACTTACACAGTTGAATCATATTTCGTACTTTCAAAAACGATATAGCAAGTCGCATAATCGAAGCCTTGTCGAGCTGAGAAACTGTTTCCTTCGACAGAGGCAAAGCGCCTGCCAAATCTGAAAAGATTTCTGATTCGCGTGATCGGCGACATCGTGCCGCATCTCGAGATTTCTCTTTACGTTTTTCATTATTCCTGTAAATAATTAAAAGACATATATTAAAAAACATGTATCAAGAAAAATATTCACAACAAAAATAAATATTAACAATGTGTTAAATTAACTTTTTTTTACTTGTGCCATATTATAAAAAAAAGCAAGGAAAACGATTTCAAATTTCACTTAAACTATAAACATATATAATACTGTTTTTACAAAAGCACAAAATAATCAAATTAAACATTTTAAAACATTTTTGAAGACAAATATAGATTAATTAGTAAATCTTAAAAAATAGAATGAAAATGTACTAAAAAAATTAGTAAACTTAATATCAATATATATATATATATATATATATATATATATATATATATATATATATATATTAAAAAAAGTAATTAATTAAAAAAATATGAAAAGAAAGTTTTTCAATCAACATATAAAACGGTTATAATCAGTGTTATTAATTCAAATTTATGTAAATAATTCTAAATTATTTTTAATTGAAATCGTTAATGAACAAGAAGGTTAGAATTTAAATTATTAAATTATAGTAAATATTATAAATATCATTACTGACATATTTAACTTTTACAACTCTCTCTCTCTCTCTCTCTCTCTATATATATATATATATATATATATATATATATATATATATATATATATATATATATATATATGTATATATACATATAATCCCCAGATATATAATCCCTTTCTATATTAATTCTACTACATATTTAATAATATACTTAAAACATGAGAATGTTGAAATTACGAGATTGCTTTAAAATATTCATGTACATGCAAAAACACTTCATCCCAAAAACGATTTAATTATTTGCAGCAACTATATAAATAAAGTAAATTACTTGAATTCTTAACATAATTAAAAATAATGTTCAAATGGAAGAACAAAATAGTAGATGACGACAATGATCCTAACCCAAAAAAAAATCAATAAACATTCCATGTATGTAAACTGAACATTTGCAGTGTGTTTATTTACTCAACTGAGCGGAATATCTTTTGATATTGCATGTTTTGATAAGAACTGCAACTGCATTCATGTTTTATCATTATGTATATTTTTAAGTACATATAAAGAAACATACAAACTGAACTTTGATACATTATTAATTCACTTTCAGTTTATAAATCGATATGACTACATACTTGAAAATGCATCAACAATTCAATACTAATTTTTTATAATCGTTAAGAATTCCGTTGATTGATCTCATTTTCAAATTGAAAAAATGTACTAAAGATTATATGTGAAATATCAATTTGATAAAATTATAAGAGAAATATTTCACACTTAGTAACTTTAATTCAAACATCTTAAAAACCATCTCTCAGTCAACACATTAAACTGAATACATTTTAATAGTTATATAAATTCTTGAAATACTTCTTTTACTTTAAAAATAACTAAATTGTTTAAAATTCCTCAAATATTCTATACATTTATTGAGAAAATTATTTTCGACAGAATATTTATACCATACATTTAACATACTTATTCAAACATCAAAGGAAAATAATCGTTCATATTTATTTTTATTATTTTCTAAATGACTTATATATAAGATATCTATTGTAATCATGTTCAGAGAATTTAACACATAACGTAAACTCCAACTTTAAATGTTGAAGTTAGAATATTATCATTACTTTAAAGCGAAGTTATATTTTCAAACATATTAAAATAAAACACATGAAAAATGAATCTTACAATTAATTGGATAATTAACAAAAATTCTGCGCAAGTTTTGAAAAATTGTAACTTATCTATCTTAATAATTTATTCGACCCACAATGATTGTACAAACAAATGATTATATCAAGAAATATGAATGCATTTGATGTCATTTTTATATTTATATTATGTACATAACTATTATCAATCCAAGCAAATGTAGATACCAAACATTTTTTTAAACTGAATTATTTAAAGCTAAGAATATTTACATACATACATACACACATATATATAATATATAGCGTCATCCAAATGGGAAGCCTAGATTTGTGTTTTATTAAAAAGAAACATTTGTATAGGGTGGTGTATATGAAACATGTGTATAGTTCTTTTTAATAAAACACAAATTTAAGCGTCGGATTTTGATGAACCTTTATATATATATATATATATATATATATATATATGTCTGTATGTATGTACATACACACAAGTACAAAGTATTAAATTCATTTATAAACTTTGCTGTATATTTAAAAAAATATTACTGAAATTAATTTTTTTCTACAATATATAAAACTAATTATTTATCATCTACAAAATATTATAACAAATACTTAAAAACTTGTATTATTTTCACATGAATACTTCTGTCCGGAATAGTTTATATACATATATGGAAAGAAAGAAATCTACAATGTTAATTATAAACGTGACTACAATTAATCTAAATACAGTTTTTCGAAATTTAGTCGATTTTCTTGAATTCATCTATTAAAATCAACGAAACAACGTTGTGTTTTATTAATTCAAGTTAATGTATTCAGACACATGTAAATACCTACTACAAATTCTCTCTATGAATCAACGAGCAAATAGCAATGTCTGGCGACACGATGATAATCTTTCAATCAGTATTAAAATATTTATATATGATTTGCAGTACGATTAATTCTTTCACTCTACGTTATAAAATTAATGTTCTAAGCACGTAATTTTATGGCTTTATTTTTCAAGGTTTATTTTCACTGGAAATGTTCTGAATATTCATTATCTATACTATTACGCACACATATAATAGCCAGACATACATACTTTCACAGATATGTATGTATACCTGTATATATTTATGTATATGTGTGTGTGTGTGTGTGTGTATATATATATATATATATATATATATATATATATATACACATACATATATACATATATATATATATATATATATATATATATATATATATATATATATATATATATATATATATATATATATATATATATATATATATATATATATATATATATATATATAAATAAACAGTCCAATAATTTTGATTTGTACGATACAAAAATAATGTTTATTCAAAATATAATAATTATAATTTGAAAAAATTCACTTCAAAATAATAAACATTTTCATTGTTGATATTTTTTACACACATACACATACACACAAATATATATATATATATATATATATATATATATATATATATATATATATATATATAAAGTATCAATTAATCCTAATCTAAAATAATAATTAAGTTTAAATAAAATTGAAAGTCATAATAATTATATATGTACATACACAGAATATTTCAAAATAATTTATAAACAAACATATTTAAATGCAAAGAAAAAAAATATAAAGTTAAAAAAGAGTGATAAATATCATAAGTGTTAGGTACTGTATATAATACAATTTAATTTTACATAAATTAATAACTAGTCGATAATCTTTTTATAAGTGTTCAATAATTAGAAATTGATCATGTTTTTCTAATATGTATTTTGATAGCTAAATCATAATCGTCAAAACACAATGTTGTAAAAGTAATTACTAATCAGAAAAAAACTGATATGTATGTATGTATAAACAATGTTATTCAAATTTAATGTAAAAAAAATCAATAAAACAATTCAATAAAACTATTAACAAAATTCATTTCAATTGAATAATGAATGACTTTTTTTTATATGAACAGTAAATATTTTTTTAATATAATCGAAAGTACAACAAAAACGGCGACGTATAAAAAAACCTGTACTATTGTTTACAAAGCAATGTCATGTCTTGTATTTCAAAAATAATGGAAATGTATCTCAATTACCATTCACAATACTACTATATACATTAATTTACAATAAATATTAGATAAAAATAATTAAAAAACAATTCAATGATTTTTAATACATATCAAGTTTGATAAAAACAATGATTAAATCTTTTGAAGTGGATTTATATATATATATATATATATATATATATATATATATATATATATATATATACACATATTTATAGATTAAAAAAGTTCTTCAACTTGACCGATAAGAAATAAATTATATTTGCCCAGGAAATCATTTGATATAGGTAATTAGGGTAAAATGTTAGTCAGTTACTATACTAAGCTTATTATATAACAAATTCAATGACGAAGATTACATTTAGAATATATATATATATATATATATATATAAGCAGAAAGAAATATTGAAAAATTATATTTCTTTGAAAAATCAATTGTAATAAACAATTTAATCAAACCAAGTAAAGCATTTTAAAAATATAAATTAATAAAGGATTGACTACATAACTTTTAAAATTAAATTCTAGCTTAAAATAATAAAATACTTTCAAAACTTTGAATAAGATATTCACTGTTGCGAAACAAGGCATAAAACAAATACTAAAGTTATCTTATTAATGAAATATGGCAATATATAGGAGAATACAAAACTTTAAATCTGGTAATACGATTAATTAAATATTAATATTAATTAAGTATACAAAACGAATTTTTATCTTAAAAATCACCATTATCAAAAATAGAAAAATTGCCGTTATCAATGTGAACAATAAACAATTATTTATGAAAACATTTTGATAAAGAAAATTGTCTAATATTTTAAAAGTGATTCATTATATAAAATAAGAACATTCAATATTAAAAAATTCATATCGTTTCATAAGATCATAAAAATATATTCTTACACACACAAAAATATATATATATATATATATATATATATATATATATATATATATATATATATACATGCACACATATATATTTTTAGTGGAATTAAAAACTTCAACTTAATCATTTAATATTTTAAATCTCATACTATAATGATTATAAATTCAAAAAGCATGAATAATATATATTTAAATAATTATATAATTCTTCTAAAAACTGGTCAATGACTAAAACCAGCTAATGTTGTTTTATTAAGTATATAAAACTTTAATAATAAATGATAAGTATTTGTAAACATTTCGTAACTACCACTTTTTCTTTATTCTGCATTACAAAATTATTGAAAAAGAAATACTAAAAACACTTACAATTTTCTATACTTAAAATAAACTTCAATGAACTTACAAAAAATCCTCAACGTCGACCACATCAACAAACTGACAAGATGTATGCGTTTCGCCATCATAAAATCCATAACAATTTTTATAACTCCACGGTCTATACCTCTGACAAGGTAAATTTTCCAATCCGGTTGTTAAACGGCCAGTAGGGTTCGGTATAAACTTTTTTGATACTATATTCCCCTGCGAATTTTCATTATGGACCTCTTTTTGTATATCAGTGAATGTATTGTTGTAATTCTGAGACGTACTATTCGCTTCAAATGAATTTCCATCATTTAAATTCAAACACGAAACATTTGCAAAACTATTTTCATTCGAAACATGCATCGGAATTGTTAATTTATCTGTATATTGTGCACAGTTTCCATTTGAATTTCTTTCGTATACATCTTTTCTTGTACATTCGTTTACCAAGAACGCGTTATTACAAAATACCTCTGGTTGTTCTACAAATCCGATGAGATTGTTATTTTGGAACTGCGAAGTGTGATTTACGAAATTATTCATATTCATGTTTGAATTTGTTGTTCTATTTAAATGATTAACAATTCCTTGCGGATGTGCCGTCATGTTAGAATAAGCGTTCGAATTCATAAAACGAACGGAATGTTCGGTAAGATTTAATTCTACGTTAGGAACGTCTGTACACATATTCATATCAATTCCTTGTTCGGTTTCTAAGATAGGTCCTGTATCTAATATTGTATTGAAATTGTCACAAAATTCACGCGTTCCTCGGTTGCAACGACCTATTGCATTGTCCCATTTTTTCATACAAGAAAGGTCATTGGAATTGAAACAACTAGATATGTTACAATTGTATGGTGCATTCCCATGGCGATTTATAAAATTTGCTGGTAAATTCATGATGACTTCACAATTCGTGAAAAATAGTTAATAAACAAACACATACACACAAGTACTTTACATTACTAGTTATAAAGAAAGAAAATATATTCTGTAGGCTATTAAAGTCTCTACTAGTTCAATAGTTTTAAATAACAATTTTTATAACTACATTTTTATAACTATAATGGAAATAAAAGTTGGATAACGTTTATAACTTAACATTTAAATTATTTATAATAGTTAAAATCAATTACTGTACGAAGTAATTTGATAATAAAAATAAATACATTATATATGTACATCAATCAGAATACAGACTTATTTTAATTGGCTAACATTTTGCATTTGCATACAAGAACCAACTAAAAAAACTCAGGCATTACTAATAGTAACA
>CP092093.1:13295000-13395000 GCA_029203775.1 Neoneuromus ignobilis
AAACTACTCAAAAATATGATTTTATTTAAACAAAAAATCGTATCCAATTATAAATAAAATTCTATAAAAATGTTCAAAATCTACTCAGATTCAATTCATACTCGATAATATTCGATTGTATAACATTTAAAAAAAATGTTATAACACAGTAGTTAAATTTTAACCGAAATGTTTTTAAAAATACAGATTAAAATCATTTGAATATTGTTTCATTATAAGAAGATTTTAAATTAAAAAATGAGAATAACAGATTCATTTAACTTCAAATATGACTAATTTTTTTTATAAATATCACGTTTTATAAAAACCATTAAATATAAATCTACGATAAGAATAAATGATGCTATTTATCAAAAAAATATAGAAGACTATACTACGTTTCATAATAAAAATAGATTAGAGTAAATAGTAAATATAATTGATAAAAATCTAAAAGCTGAAAAATGCAATATACCTCTCTCTCTCTCTCTCTCTCTCTCTCTATATATATATATATATATATATATATATATATATATATATATATACATATATGAGGACGTACATATGTATGAATATATACACAATTATATAAAATATTTTTATATGTAAAAAATGTTTAATAAATGCTTTTATAATTTTATTCCATTTTTCTACTTCAACCATTTACAAATCATAGATTCTAAATAAACAAAATAAAAATTTTGTTTAAAAAATAAATATTAATTAAATTAATAAAAAAAATAGTTTCGTATATTTTCCAATTTTTTTAAACTGATGAAGGAATAAAATACACCACGAATATTATATAAAAGTTATTTTTCTAACTACTTAATTTCTTGTCTTATCTTGTCTACGTTTCGTTTACTAGTCATTTTCTATCTGTGGATAAGTACACTAAAAAAATATACGTCCATATAGTTTAACAATCATAACATATAAAACATACAAATAATGAAACACAAATTATTGCATCATCTTTCCAAAATAATCTAAAGAATAAATAATTTCTCTCGAATTTATAATAATGCTAATATTCATTTTTTTCAATATTCGATAAAGATCATTTCTAATTTTACCTCACTAGTTGTAACTCTAAACAAAAATTTTGTTTACAATTAAATTACCAAAGAATTGGCTACGACATGAATATAAAACATAAATATATCGAAAATGTAGTTAATAAAGTTTTCACTGTTTTCCTAGCAATATTTGTAAAACTATGTATAGTGTATGTGAGTAACACGATTTTATCAATTTAAACAATTAAGATTCATCCCAAAATTTTGCAACATTTTTACTTCATGAATTTAATATTTGATTTAAATAAGTCGTGTGATTTGTAGGGAATTTATATCAAATAATTATACATAAAACACTTATTTAATGTGTTAATTTTGTTTAATCATTTTAACAATTAAACGATACGTATAAACTACTGTGTTAAGAATAATAATTGTGTTCCTAAAAACATATATATATATATATATATATATATATATATATATATATATATATATATATCCATATTATGCATCCAAAAAAATTCAATAAGTTTTTCAAGTTGAATGTCCCTAAAAATAATGAACGAAAAGAGGATACAATTAATTAAAAAAAATCACACACATGGACTTTGCCTTAACGACAAACAGACACAGCACATAAACATATTGAAAATATTAAAAATCATATGAGATTATTATGCAAATTTTATAAATTATAAATTCTGAAAGTGCAATTATATTTAAAATAATTCATATGTATACTTGACACATTATAATTTTTTTAAAGAAAATACTTATATAAATTAGTTATAATGAGCCGATTAACTTGACAATCATACAAAATATATAATAAACGATATGCATAGGTGTATGTGTGTTTGCGAACATACAAACAGGTAGTGATATTACCACGCTTATGTAATATTAATTACGCCATATTGTGTATATGTAGTTATTTAAACATATATATATATATATATATATATATATATATATATGTGTGTGTGTGTGTGTGTATGTGTGTGTGTGTGTGTACACATACACACACGTATTATAGTCACTTTCTGCCAGTGTCAATCTATTGTTAAAGAGATATTTCTAAATTCTCTCAATCCAAATGATTTCTAACCTTTTTTCACAAAATTTTAATATGTATTTTAGTAGCTATATGCCCTTTTCTATCTATACCCTCTCTCTCGAATATATATATATATATATATATATATATATATATATATATATATATATATATATATTAGGCAACCGCAATAAAAGTGGCAACTCATTATTTTTTAATTATGGTTTCAATTTATCAGTAAATAGAGTTCCTTGTTGTTTGTGTTCTTTAGTTTTATCTTTCTACAAAACTGTTTTATTTATTAAACAAATTAACCACTAAGAAATCCCTTACATTTTTTTTAAGACAAAAACATTTTCAACCAACAATATACTAATTTGGTAAATCTGGTCTCTAGATACAAACATATATATATATATATATATATATATATATATATATATATATATATATATATATATATATATATATATATATATATATATATATACATATATACATATATATATATATACATACATACATATATATATATATATATATATATATATATATATATACACGCACGCACTCACGTATGTGTGTATGTTCATAAGTTTATGTGTATATATTTATGTATATATTTTTGAAGTCAATTCTTCAATAAAAGAATTCTATTTTATACAAAATAATAATAATATTTTGTGAGTAAGATGTCTCTTCTAGTTCGAATGACCAAATTGAATTACATATACAAATCTAATCTTATTTTTACTCCATATCAATAAAACTACAGTACTATATATATTTAATGTATATATACATATATAACATATCAAAATATAAACAAACTCAAGTAGGAATCGTATCACTGAAAACGTTCATCTAATCATAAACCAAGCAAATAGAACAGTTAAAATTTAGTAATGTTGCTATTATATTTAATATACAAGAAATATATAAACATTCTTGCATTTTGTACAAAAAAATGTACATGACCCCTTAAATACAATTAAATTAAGATATTTTAATATATCTTTGTTATTTCTATACAAGTATTTTTTCTGCGAATAATTGAATCAGAACTAAACAAAACTGATTAGAATAAAAAAACAGATAAAATTTATCATTGCTTTTAGATTTGTTATAATTAAATAAAGTAATGATACAGTCGAAAAAAATCTAAAAAAAATGAATAAAAAGATATTAAAATAGACAATCTCGTTAATGAAATAAATCAATTACTAAAATGTAAGATAATTTACAATACATTTACAAATTTCATTATCAGAAAATTGGAAATTTTATTTATATATATATATATATATATATATATATATGCGCACACACACAAAGATATAACTACTTGAAAAGAAAGTAATATTAAAATCAAGGTTTAATTACCTAGGTATAACGGTAACAAGTCAAGGTATTATAATAAATAAAATGTTTAAATAAAATTTTAAGGCCTTAAAAGTAATGATACATCAACAAGTTTAAATAAGATAAAAGTATAAATATTGAAAATTCTTCTTAAATAAAATATTGAAATAAACATAAAAAGTAAAAATATGAAAGAGAATTTATTATAAAGAGTATATATATATATATACACGCACCATGTAGAAATAATACAATTCTAAAAATGAAACTTTCAGTGATAAGTTTAACTATAAAAAGTTATTTCTGAAGACTAAAAATGTAATGATACAGTAGAAAGACTACAAAAAACACAAATAATAAAAATAACTAGAAAAATATCAGGATGAAGGAAATCAAAATTTTATAATCTTCATTTCCATATAAATAGTATTATTTGTGAAATCTATGTCAAAAATATGAAAAGGCAACTTAAAATACTATATATATATATATATTCATATAATGTGTGTTTGTATGTGTGTTCACATTAGCACTTTCACATAATTTTTAAATGGTATAATATTATCATACAAATATTAGATCTCATATTCTATAACTGTCTACATTTCCTATGACCAGCCTAATATGTTAAAAATATTTCTAGATATTTTTTAAAGTGACAAATGTCTGAATGATTTTACAATTTAATAGCATGATTGTAGTTTTCGAAATGTACAACTTGACAAATACAAAATTCTATTCAAGAAGTATAAAATAATATTTTTTTTCTAGTTTTATTGGATTTTGAAGTTCATATATACAGGAATACCTCGCATATTGCGGCTAATCGGTTCCACTGATTTGCTGGACTATTTGAAACCGGACTAATCGAAACATTAACTAAATACAAAAAACGTTAATTGGTTCCAAACAAATTTTTTTTCCTGTTTTTCAGTAAATAAAACGAGGGTAATATATTAAAATGTTTGTATGATCAACAAAACAAAATTACGGGTTTATACAATCATTTTAAATACATTTTATATTCATTTTCAATTAAAATTTAATTATCAAAAAATCGACTTTACTCTAGAGTTACGTATCGAAAACTAATAGTAAAAAGAAAAATGGCCAAAAACTAGAACTGCGCATACGTATAATTATTTTTTGGAATTTTCAAACCGTTTTATAATGAAACCATACTAATTGAAGCCGCACTATGCGAGGTATTCTTGTATATATATATATATATATATATATATATATATATATATATATATATATATATATATATATTGTATATAAAATTGTTTTATCTGAATTTATTTTTTTACTAGAAAGCAGTATTTCAAATTAATAATTCTGTCATTCGTCCAACGTTATTCACAGCAGTAATTCTGCATTTTACTTTCGAATATTGTATCAACTACCATTATTTCATTTGTAAACTAAATAAAGTGTTTATTTTATTTTCAATTTTTGCCAAACAAACATATATAGCATGACAAAAGACAATATGGCATGTTATTACAAGCTAGAATTATAAATAAATATCTGTAAATAAATAACATCATATTTACTCGTGAAAATTAATTTGCGTCTTCATCGATTTTTTTTAATTAATTTTGTTTTAAGTAATTTTTTATTTTATACAAACATTCAATTCAATATACTGATTATTAAAAAAATAAATACAAATATTTAACAATACGAATTATTCAATATCACTAAATTTATTTACCATTTAATAATACTAAATACTCATCAAATTTATTTAAGTAACAAATAGTAATCATCAAAGTAAATCTCAAATATTGGAAAAGATGGCATGAATATATATATATTTTTAGAAAAAAAATATAAAGAATTGTTTCATTAAAAAAGTAATCAGATTTGACATTCACCTACCCAATTAATTGACTAATAGAAACATATACCTAGCATCAAATTATTTTATGAATTAATAGAAATTTTAATAAAATAGTTTCGTAACTGTAATTGAGTTATAAATTTGAATACTTGAATGTACATAATACTTCAATTAAAGATATCATTAAAAAAAGGTGTCATGAATTTCGTGACAAAATTGTGTAAAATTTTAAATAAAATATTTTTTTTTATTTTTACTAACTAATTATATATTTTAAGTACAAATACATACATATAACGTATCATATTTTTAATTAACTAGTTTTAATTTGATTAACAATAGTCTAAAAACTGATATTCAACTATTACATTAAAAACTTCCTATCTTTTCTCGATGCAATATATAATTTAATAACCTATAATTATATACGTATAAGTCGTACATAAATAACATAAAATACATTCTCATCAATATAACTTTATTACTTCGTTTAAAACACAAACGGTAAATTATTATGGAGAATTCAGTACATTTGCCTTTAAATATCTTAAACTTAAAATTATAAAAGGTCAAAGAATTATACATTTTTACATTTATATTAAACTATGTTTGAAATACTTCAAAAGATACTTTATTATAGTAAAGAGGATCAAATTTAAAAGTTTTAAATTTGATATCTATATTTAAAATTTAATAAAGAAAGTTTTTGCTGAATTAATTTAAATATATAAATTTTAAAAAATTAAATTGTTATAAATTTAATATCAGTCATTTTAATGAAAAAAAACAATTTATATATATACACACACATTATAACATATACAAAAATATAAAACCAGTGGATTCTATAATATTTTTATAATTGTAAATTTTACAAAGTAAAACTATTTGCAAAAAGTAAAAATACAAATGTTAATAATCGCTGTCATTTTACAAACACTACTATTATATTACCTATTATCAATTACTGTGTAAGGTTCGACGTTGATAATAATGATTCACTGCAAACAAAAGCTAATAAAGTAGTTGTACAATTTATAAAATTCGTATATTTTTTAACTGAATTGCGTATTTGAAAAATCACAAAAACCAATCAGGTAAGAAAACAGTTACAAAGATCAAATATAAAATTCTTGAAAAGTTGCACAATTTCTTGGAACTTGACAGCATTCAAAAGTAATAGATATATTAAATATAATAACATAATGATTCGAAATGTGGAATCATTATTTTCTCAGAATTTTTTAGAATATATATATAATATATAATCGTTTTTACGATGATAATTTTATTTCATAAAAAATGGACTCTTACAATACATAATATCACATCTTACTTTTAACCACATCCTAATGAACAAATTTAAAAAATATGTGTAAAATAGTTCATATATATATATATATTTATATATATATATATATATATATATATACATATATAAAAATGTATGTATGTAATGATATATACATAAAATTCCATTTATTTAAGAGTAGTAAGATTACCACACTTCAAAGGAATTTGTAAATATTTTTATTAAAATTAAAACTAAACTGTCTATAGTCTGCAGATGATTATATTTATTTCTTTAAATATTTAATTTGGAAAAAAACAATTTATTAAAAAAGTATTAAATTCGAAGTGTGTTTTATACGAATTAACACAAGAATGAAAGAAAAAACAATGATGAATATTTAATTATGAATTACTAAATTGTTTTTTTACATTTAAAATTCTGCATGAATAAAAGGTTCCGGTATTATATGCGGTAAACAATCAATAAGTCAAATATTTAAATTATTACTCAGTTATAAAATTATTTATTTTCGTAACTTTGTACTTGTTGTTATTTACTCTGTATGTTCATTAGTAAATTTCTGCTGAGCTTCGATAAATTGATATTTACAAGTATTATGAGTAAAAAAAACATTATAATTAAAATACCTTACTAACGATTAGAAAGAACAGAAACCCGATAATCGTACAAAAGTGCAAGTGATTAAAAGTATCAAAAAGGCCATCACAATAGTCACTGAATCACTTAAGCTTATAATCATGTGTGTGTGTGTGTGTGTGTATACAAACAAATATATATATATATATATATATATATATATATATATATATGCATATATATATATATATATATATATATATATATATATATATATATATATGCACACATATATATATAATGTTAAATGTATGCTTGTTTAATATAGGTTACAATAAAATGTATTTATACAAGTCGTTCGTTATTATATATATGCAAGTCCTTGGACTTTTACATTAACCTCATATTGCATACAAACTAAATAACAATAATTGATTAATGCAAAAAAAATAATTCAATTACTATCAGTTGTACTATAGAATCATATTATAACGAAAGCTTTACTGAAAACAATAAATTTATAACAAATATAGCGAAAATGCAAGGTCTCTTAATATTATAAGTGCAATTAACAATACTTTGTATTTCGCCGTCTAAAAATATGACATTTACATAAAGATATTGTCCAAGTGGGTCACAACGCAAGTAACACTTCAAGAACCAATGTAAATCATTTGCTATTGACACGCATGAACAGATCTCTAATTAAAACTTTCTTATTGTATAGATATTTATTGATTTTTATTATTAGTGTATATATATATATATATATATATATATATATATATATATATACATTTTTATAATTATAGAGTATGCAATTTTTTTGTAAACAATATTTTTAAAGGTAAAAATATCACGTTTTTAAATAACCTTATATTAATCAAAAAATCTGAAGTTAGAATGAATACTAACATAAAAAAAAATAGTTTTAACTGACAAAGTAAATAGTATAAACATTAGAATATTATAAAAATTAAACGTAAAATTATTAAAATTGCTGTCAAATATATCATCTCTAAAAAAACACAACTATTTGATGTTTTTTTTTAAAAAAAAAAACAGATTAGGTGAATTTCTTTATATTAATGCCATTTTATCAACAATTTTAAAATATTATGATATATAATTAAAAACTGAAATATAAAAGACGATAAACATGAAACAAGAAATATATATACATATATATATATATGCATATAAAATATATGCTTGTGTGTGTAGGTCAATCCACTTAAACGAACATTAAAAAACGATCTATAGATAAGGAGCTTTCTTAATCGGAAATAATAAGAAAAAAAAATCAATACAATGTATAAAAACACAATAATTCTTTCAACAAAAGTATGTAACTATAAATTATAAAATAAACGATTTTTTTCTTATTAATTTTACCATTTAAACAGCATGTTTTAATAATATATTCATCAAAATATTTTGTTCATGCACACTTTACTTTCGCAAACGTTTTAATCGTTCCATTATGAAATTTACGTAACATTTATTTAATCAGTTTTCCAATTGCTCAATAATTATTTTTTTAGATTACACTAATATCAATTATACTGCAATCTGATAAGATAAGATTATATATATATATATATATATAAATATATATATATATATATATTTATATATATATATTTGTAAAATATACCATATATCACAATTTCATACAAATATACTAATAATTAAGTAAAAAAAAAAAAACTTTCACCCAAACAAACAGGTCCACAATAGAAAGGTAATTCCCTTTAACAAAAGTCAGAGAAATAAAATTAGAGTAAATGAAAATTGGTGGTTAAGTTTTCGGAGAAAAATATCTAATTTAAATGTAGTACACAATAAATGAGATTTTATATATTTTCATGAAACAAAGCTATATATATATATGTTGTGTGTGTTCATATTAAAAAGACTAATTTTTAAAAAAATTAAGTATAAAAAAAATTAAAACAGCATTCACTTAACTTGCTCATATTACGTCTGTTAAAAATATGCATATTATATATATATATATATATATATATATATATATATATATATATATATATATATATATATATGCATAAGCTTAATTTAAATATTCATATTTCAAAAATGTTAAGTTACAATTTTAATTCTATTTCTTATAAGAGTAATTGTTTTTTTTAATTCTTTTATTTAAACTGAGATATAGTACCATTTAAAAATTATTACACTACCAAAATCATTTAGGTGATTTATTTTCCAAAACAATATTTATACACATAAACTAAAATTAAAAAAATAATATTGTTAAATAAACAAATACTTCCACAAATAACATTTTTTCTTTTATATTCATATCACATATATACTAGAATTGAAAGTTTACATTCATATCACATATTTTTGGTATCACAATCTAAATTCTACTACTATTACAAAGAAAACAAATCAATAATATAATAATATCCAAACAACTACATAAATCTTGTATATTCGTATAACAGAAAAACAAATATGAAACTTTGATTTTCAAATATTGATATTTTATATTGAATTATAATATGACATGTTCAGGATACAAATAATAATAATATCGTTAAAATTTATTACAGAATAAAGATATATTAAATGTTTTGAATGGAAGTAAAATGACACAAATCAATACACACATTTTTTAGTTGAAGCAATTGAATGTTTTTTTATATTTATAAAATCCAATCAATAAAAATACTAAAATAATAAATTTATTACGTTTTATAAAGCAAACATAAACTTGTTACTATGTTAAAATGTATATAAAGATTCAGAATACAGTTAATTTTACAACAATCTTCTTAAACCAATCTTATTACCAATCAAAAAATGTTGCCTCCAGCACTTCAAAAGTAATTAAGTGAATTTAATTTATCAAACTTTTGTGATTAAAATGATAAGACATTTGTTGTTTTAATCTTCAATTATAATTTTTTTTTAAGTTATATCATTTTTCCAGATATATATATATATATATATGTATATATATATATATATATATATATATATATATACAATCTAAAATATAAAAAAATAATACTAAAACCATTTTTTATTTTTTTTTTCATTTTTAAAAAACAATCTTTTAATAATTAGAGTTAATAATTTTTTAAATTCGCAAATATAAATATTAGATTGAAAGTTATATAAGGTTATCCAAATGTGACGCCTAAATTTGTGTTTTATTAAAAAGAAACATGTGTATTGTTTCTTATATTTCCTTTTAATAAACATAAATCTAGGCGTCACATCTGGATGACACTATATAATAAAAAAATATATCAATATATATTACTACAAGACGTAAAAGATGAATAATACTCATTGTACAATTGTAATTGTTAAGTATTATAACACTGATCAATTTGTAATGCATGAATTTATTTAATAGGTCAGTGTTCTTTTTCATTAGATCGAGGTTCATTCTGTTATATTTATTAGCAGCTGTATACAAACATGCACTAGCTACTATATTAATAACTATCTTCATATACATTTTAAGTACGTTGATATACATATGTGTATGTACAAGAACATTTTATGAGATGCGTGCCAAAATAGAGAAAGTAATTACTTAAATAACTACGAAAAATAAACACTACGAATATCTCATTAAAACATCACAACAAAGCTTGTAAAATATTCGAACGCATTTCCTTAATGGCATGAGAAACAATTTTTGTGATGTCAAGCAGATGGATTCTAAATCAATAATTTATGAAAATTATAATTATCTTCACAGAAATTTCTTCTGTTTTAAATACTTTAGTAATTACTGGTGAAAATTATAGAAATTTATACTAAAATGATCATTTTTTTTTAATGACATTTAACTACTTCATATTATAATACAGATAATTTTATGGCAATATTCTATTAAAAATATAAAAAAAATTGTTACATTTCACATACATGTGTGTGTATATTAATACACACACATGTATATAAATGAATAAAACTACAACAGTTTTATAAATACTTTATAAAATAAAAAATGAAAAATATGTTTTACACTTGAATGAAAAAATTAGGTATAATTAAAAAAAAGTTAAGGTAATTTTTTAATTTTTTAAATGTCTCTTATGTTACCAGAAAATGAATATTACTTTGTAACCTAAAAGTCAATATTCACAATAATAATTACATTTGGGGATTCTCAGTAAAATAATATTTAAGCATTATATAATATTACAATGCCCAACTATAATTATCTACAAACTACGACTTCATACAATTCGTAGGTGTTAATAACTTCATTAATTAATAACAATAACCACCACTCATATACTAAAATAAATATGTGTGTTTGTGTATGTTGTGTGTGTACATAATTTAAATTTTTGATCAACTTTTTAATAAAACATCCTCTAATTTCTTGATTCAGATTATTCAACCCGTCTCTTTTCATCACATTTCTCTTACAGCTTGTAACTTTCTCTTTCAATAATTGACACTCTTCCTGAGTTTTATTATATTTTTTGGCTCCTATTCAATAACTTCTGGTTTTAATTTTCTTTCCTCTCTTTTACGGTATACCTCGCCCACTTCCATTTACAATCTTTTATTTCTCTTATTACAACACAAACATAATACATATGCATACAACACACATATCCACATAATAAGAAAAGTTGTGTTTTTATATAACAATTAGAATTAAATAGAAGTTGTAAATTCGATTTTATGATTTCATTATACTTTATATATATATATATATATATATATATATATATATATATATATATATATATTAATATTATTTTATATGTTATTGAATGAGCTGCGAAATTCAAAAGACCAGAAGGCGGAAGGGAGATATTTGCCAACCTAATATATATATTTATTATTTTAACACTATGTTATTTGAATGAGTATTAATGAATAATAAACAAAAATAAGGTTATTACAAATGTTTCATTATAATGTTTACTAGGTAAACTCAAAAAGTAACCTTAAATATAATATATTATATATATATATATATATATATATATATATATATATATACACATACATACAAATAACAATAATACAAATTATAATAATAATGAAAATAAAAATATGAAAATGAGAGAAACGTGTACAAAAGAAAACAACAGACTAACAAGAAAAATCATTGACCAAAGAGATACAAAAATACTTGTGATAAAAATATCACAAACTTTCTTGGCAAAATTGTGAACACGCTATGTTTGGATTGTTTGAAATGGAAAAAGTTATTCAACTGTGAAATACCAAAAGCCATTGCTGATTATAATAAACATTTTTTTTAATTAAAATATATAAACACCCTAAATGTTTAGTGAAACACAATTTCGGTAGATTATATATTATTTGAAAATAAAACTGGTTATTTTAATTAATTCCTAATCGATAAATTAGCTACTTAAAATATATCAAAGCATGAACATGGCACTTGTATGTTATTGTATAACTGCTTACGTATAATAATATATTCTCAATTACTTAAAATTTTTAATACTTCAATATTTAAAATAAATTTCACTAAATATTATTTTCAAACTTTTACAAACATCACACAATATATATATATATATATATATATATATATATATATATATATATATATATATATATAAATAAATAAAAATTGTATGGATTTTTTAGGTTAGATAGAACTTTAAATAGGGATTAAATTTAAAGTTCTATCATGCTTATCCGCCCTCTCTCTCTCTCTCTTTATATATATATATATATATATATATATATATATATATATATATATATATATATATATATATATAATCATCATTCTTTTTCCATCCACTACTGAATGTAAGCCTCTCCCACAATTTTCCACTCTAACTGATCCACTGCGTTTCTCTTCCAGTTCATTCCGTCGATTTTTTAAATATCTCTATCCCATATTGCACAGATATCCTCCTGGGTCGTTTTATATATCTCGTTTCTTATCAATAACTTCTCCTGACTATCAATAGTCTTCTTTTCTTTCTATATGACCGGCCCATTTGCATTTCAAACTTCTTACTTTTGCTATAACGTCCATAACTTTATTTTTCTTTATAATTTAATAAAAAAAATTTCTATCTCAACGTGTTATTCCTAACATGCATCTTTCCATGATTCCTTGCGTTGTTTGAAACCACTAAATTATTCCAGCATTCAATACCCAAGTTTCATTGTCATAAATGAGAACAGATAGGATGCATTGATCAAAAAATGTTCTTTTTAAACACAAAGCAATACCCAACTTCATAATATGAGAATTTCTTTTCAATTAACAACATGACATTTTTATTTTACTATTTATTCCATTTCTAAATATTCTTTTAGTGTTAATGAATTGTCTCATATATACATAATGTATATATATATATATATATATATATATATATATATATATATATATATATATATATATATATATATAAGTAAAGATACAAACAAAAATACACAAGTGGAAACAAATATTTACATTACATCAATTTATGATGAAACATTCATTCAAAATGTTAAATACTACTGTTTTGACTTATATTGTCACTGGAGTGTTTAAGTAGCTGATGAAAAAGAGAATGATAACAAAATACGAAATTGCACATGACGAAGAGAGATGTATTATTTGATTAGCCATTCCTACTGATAACAGTACACAAAACTCGATTTACTATTCGTCATCAACGAGATCCAAATATACATTCTTATAAGATAAACAAAAATAGTAAATATGTCTTATAATCTACTCATTTGGGCAATTGTCGTCATTTAGCTTGAATTATGAAATGAATGTGAAAAACAGAGAAGGGACAACAGCAAGAGACACGATCCAATGGTTATTATCAATTAGATCACGATACAAGTATATTGAAAAGAAACGAATGACGTTGGAACGAGATATGAATTCATTTTTATTAAATACAGTTAGTTAAACATGCATGAACGACATTCGCAATGAACTCTGGACGGAAATCCATATCATAATCAAACACGGAATATGTCAAGTCTAATAAACCTTTACATACAATTACAATGTTATGAATAGACTACTCAGTAACCAACCAAATTCAATGTAACAAATTAATTTGAATACAAATCGATTGTTTTACAATACAAATCATTAACATTTTTTAATGATTTGTACAAAACACATCGTCATCGTTATCAAACTTTAATACATACATAGATAAAATTTGTATTTATGTGTGTCTACATCATTTGATTTGATTTAAATACGACCTTGTGTTTATGTTTAAGTGATAATTTACTCTAGTCACAATAATTTCGGACTGACTAAAACTTTGACTCTTAGAAACGTGAAAAGTTTAAATTACATTACTTCTATTCCATTAATTCTTCTGTCTGATAAATGCGATATTGAATTTTAAATTAACCATTTTACCATTTATATATATATATATATATATCCGTGTTAAGTATAATAAAATATAATAAAAAACTATAAAAAATCTAAGAAACGAACGAATATGAAAATAATTAAAAATGTTATATTAACGGTATCTAAAATGAAACCCGTTATTTTACCAACAAACAACATGATAGAAAAATGCAAATGAACGAAAAAGATATACAGGAATACCTCGCATAGTCCGGCTAATCGGTTCCAATGATTAGCAGGACTATTTCAAATCGGACTAATCGAAACATTAACTAAATACAAAAAACGTTAATTGGTTCCAAACAATTTTTTTTCTTGTTTTTCAGTAAATAAAACGAGGGTAATATATTCAAATCTTTGTTTGTATCAACAAAACAAAATCAGGTGTTTATACATTCATTTTAAATACATTTTCAAATGGGTTATTAAAATTTAATTATCAAAAAATCGACTTTATTCTAGAGTTGCGAATCGAAAACTAATAGAAAAATAAAAAAAGACCACAAAACTAGAACTGCCCATGCGTTGCGCATAATGTGCATATACGATTTCGGTTTTCTTTTTTATTGTTTTCATCATAAAGGGAAAAACTTGAAAATTTGCGTATAAAAATAATTTTATGTATTAATTTTTTGGGATTTTTGTCAAGAAAAACTTTTTAAAAGGATGTTTTCAAGTAAAATATTTTTTTTGGGGAAATTTCAAACCGGATTATACGAGTTATTACTGTATATTATTTTCATGTACTAAATATTTATTCAAAACAAAAAGAACAAATTTAAAATTAATTTGCTTTAAAGAAGATAACAGAATAATTCAAGTTTCAAGATAATTATATTTTTCATATTTAAAACAAATCAATTGAATGAACCAACTATTAAGCAATTTATACAGGGTTAATACATAAAAATATATTCGCAGATGAATTAAAAAAATTAAAATAAATCCATCGACTTTTTCAAAATATATATATATATATATATATATATATATATATATATATATATATATATATATATATATATATATAAATATATTGAGTAAATTATCGTTTGATAAGTATGGTAAAAAATAAGAAAAACTAAATTGAAAATTTTAATTAAATTGATTAATTAATTTAAATTAAATAATAAATAAATTTACCATACTTATCAAACGACCCTCGTATATACAACACACTAGTATTATCTATTTCTTTTGTTAACTAGATAATTTACTTTTATTCAATAAAATATTTATAATGCATTTACTTTTATTCAATAAAATGTTTATAATGCGTCTCTTAATCAAATAAAAATGCAAGTAATCGAAAAAAACATATATCAAACAATTAACAAAATCCTAAATTGGTAAACCCAGTCATATCAATTCAAGAAATAAAATTGCGTTAAAAATTAAACATGTTTCAAATAATCATTTTTATTTTTCTTCCTACATAGTTTTAATTGTAATAAAACATGTAGAGGGAAACACAAGCCACAATTGTGTAAATGAACGCATATTTGTCAGCTGTTTGAACTTTTGTCAATATACTTTGGCAAATGAATTTATATATACATATATATATATATATATATATATATATATATATATATATATATATATATATATATACATACACACACACACAAAGGTCGTTTGATAAGTATAGTAAATTTATTTATTGTTTAATTTAATTAAATTATTTATTTAAATTTTTCAATTTAGTTATTCTTACTTTTTTATCATACTTATCAAACGACCCTCGTGTGTATATATATATATATATATATATATATATATATATATATATATATATATATATATACATACACACACACACACACACACACACACACACACACATGTATGATATATAAAATGTTCTGCGTAATAAATTTATTTATTTATTAAACATTGTGTTTGAACAAAACGTAATTAAAAACATTCTAAGAAAATTTATTTGAGTCATTTCCATACAATTATAAATACACGAGTATACAGGTATTCGCACACATTACGTACAAAAACAATTCCAATACATTTTTTTATCATTCAACAGAAAAATATTTATTTATTCAAATCTTTTTGTTATTTATACTATTGATACTTATAAATATTTATTTTTTATGGAGAATTGTATGTATAAATAACATGAAAATAAATGGCTTCCAGCATAAAAGAAGAATACCGTTGAAGATTCGAGCTAAATTACAATTACATGGGTGGGTTGAACCTACTTCATACCACTTCAGCTTCCAAACACACAAGCGTATCCTTCAAAAAAAAATATTTACTTGATTTTTTTGTTATTTATATTTAATATTTTTAAATATTACTTTTTTGCGAGGAATTATATCTATAAATATACTGAAAAAAATATTTCTTTCAACATAAAAGCACAAAACCGTTGAAGCGTGGAGCTAATTTCGAATGTATAGGTTAAATCTGTTCATACCACTTCAGCTTCCAAACACACAAGCATATCATTCAAAATTTATATTTTTTGTTTGTTATTTATATTTAATATTTTTAAATACTTCTTTTTTTTAACATGAATTATATCTGTGAATATAAAAAAAATATTACCTTCAACATAAAAGTAAAATACTGTTGAAGAGTGGAGTTAATTTTGATTCTATGGGTTAAACCTACTTCATACCACTTCCTTATCCAAACAAACATTATATATATATATATTTAAATACTACATATATAACTATAATATATAATTTAATATTTGTTTGGAAACATTGGTGAATTAACCTTTCACACAAGTTAATTAATGTATTCGTGTGAAAATATAATTTAATACTATTAAATTCATAATTAAAATAAGTCAAAAATATTTAAATAATTCCTCTGTTTACATTATATGAATTTTCTTAATTTAAATGAAACAATAAAAAATATCTTATAAAGAATTACATAACATTTTAATTTACATAGTAAACTTATCGCATTTAAAAAAAAATGAAAATAATATAAATTATAAGGCCTTAAACCATTTTTCATGTAAATGGTATAAATTTAATAACCATTTTTCATGCAAATGGTATAAATTTAATAATGGTATATTATTTAATAACTTCTAACATTAAAAAATTACATTTAAATAGAAAACATGAACTCTGAAGATAAAATTAATCAAAATTTTAAACTTTGAAATTTAAATTTAAAATTAAATAGAAAAATTGAACTAAGGTATTAAACTTACTACAATAATAAAAAATATATATCAATTTTTGGAGTACCTAATGCTATTTCCACAAATTTGTAATAATATTTCTGTAAATACTAAAATTTTTACTCAGTAAATATTTTTCTTTAAAATGAAGAATATTTAAAAAATAATATTTTAATACTAAACTCTATATTGCTCTTTGGATGAACATTTAATACTTTTTTTCTATTGTTAAAAAACGCTCTATATTTTTAAAATTTAAAAAAATAAAACCCATTTTTAGCAAGTTAATAAATATTATTATCAATTAATTTTACAAAGAATAAATAACATATTTATTAATTCAAAAAATAAATAAATCAATACAGGATAATAATCCAAAACAAAACGTATAAGATAATCAAAAATTATTCTTCATCAAATAAAAAGAAAAATAACACGACAGGCAATTGTAAGTCGCAATTCATAAATTGGATGAAACTGTATATGTAAATGGCTGTAATGTCAAAACAACAATTTACTATTTCTTGAACTTTAATACGGTTTCTTAGTATTTGATTAATATATAATAGATTTTTTCAAAGTTTCTGCACGTAGGCATTACAATTTCTAGTTAATGAACAACGAAGATGATTTTAAATTTAAGTCTGCAGTTGAAAATTAAAAAAAAAAACGTCTTGAATTCAGTAATTATTTAAGTATAATGCAACTGAATCAAAAATTAATAGAAAGAAATAAATAAAAAGTAATTATAATTAAAAGAACAATCCTTTCAGATAAAATAACTAGTTGTATTTCTTGGAGATATACAAAGAAAATTAAATAAAAATAACATTACAGTCAATTAACAATTTCTTAAATTTAAATACAATTAATTTTTCTAATTGGAAAATAAATTTTGTAAGAGAAAAATATTATTTTTCGATAACAAATCCTATTTATTACCTATTCGCTTGTAACAAAAATATAAAATAAAAAGTACTGTAATTACTGTTATTTTAAGTATATTATTTAATAATAATATTAAAAAAATTATTAAACATATCTATTTTTGGGTCATTTTTCAAAAATTTTCTTATCTTTCTTGTTACAAATTAAGTACCATATTTATACCGATATAAATGTAGATATACAAATAAAAATATACATTTATCAAATAATTAAAATATATGTTTTGAATCTTAATTAAATACACCACGTTGTTATTCACGAACTCTATGATGTTTATTTCAGTAAATTTTCTAAAATAATATATAACATTTGTCAGCCTTGACTTCAATGTTTATTTTTATTGGAAACGATAGAGAAAACATGATATGATCGATTCAAATAAACAGAAATATACAACCTTATATCAGAATTTACTACTATCATAATATAAAAAAATAGGAAGTACGAATTCTCATCTAAATACGAGTAATTAATACTAACGACTATTAAATGTACGTTTATGAGAGAATTATAATTGACTAATGTCTACATATGTATTTACAAAAACTAAATCTGTATTAAAATTAATTAAAGACTGATTTAAAAATCTTGAATTGGATTTCGAAATCTGGTTATGATCTACATTCCACTTTATATCTATACTTACTAATAAACATATTATTATATTAGATATTATGTAGTTGATAGTATATAATAACGCGAACGAAAAAATATACAGAGTACTATACTCCAAGCAATAACATTCTATCAAGACTCGTTTTAATTTAAATATTAAAAAAGCACGGCCTGATAACTTGACGCAATCAACAATAAAGAAACATAAAGAGATCTAATATCTACAGAAAGTTCAGCAGTAATTCTGAGAATCGTGTAATGTACTGCGTGCAGCACTTCGGAGCTCAAATGGCGCTTGGAATAATTATGAACCGTTTTATTCTGATATCAGTCGATTGAAAAGTAACAGAGATGTGAAAGATGAAAGATTATGTATTTATTTTTTAAAATGTTTATTCGAGATTGGATGCTAATTTTAATAGTTATTCAAAACCGGTAATATTTTTTTATCAAAAACTTAAATTTAATAAATAAATTGACATTAAACAGAAATAAAAGTTTATACATACGAGGGTCGTTTGATAAGTATGGTAAAAAAATTACCATAGTTTTAAAATTTTAAAAATTTAATAAATTTTACAATTTATCATACTTATCAAACGACTCTCGTATATATAAATAACAAACTTATTGTTACTAAACATTTTAAAAGCAGATGGTATACATAAACTCGTTTGAAATTAGTATCAGTATTTATATCAAATATTTATTATAAAACAATTATTCCCAAAGAGAAATATATCATTATTTCCCAAAAAATAAATATACGCAGAATTAGTAATTTATAATAGTTAAATAATAATTCCACAAATAAAGTTAAATTTGCTAATTAAAATTATTATTTATTGAATAACTAATTAAAAACATTTTAAGAAAAATATCAAAGGTCATACCCAATTTAAATTTTAGAATAAAAGTATTCCGCTAATTTAAACTTACTATTATAGTAAGTTTAAATTACACAAAATTTCCATAATGCAGATATCAAAAAACCAACTTTATATTTAAACAAAAATATTACCAGTAACATTCACATTTTTTATTATCGCAAAATCTACAGACTATATTTTTAATATTCTATACACAAACGAGGAGACAAAATTTATTGTGTAGTGAAAGTATAATTTCAACAAATTATAATTTACATTAACATTTCTTATTTGAGTTTTATTTACAATATTGCAAAGCATTTAATAAATAAAAGTCGGAAATATATTGACTATTAAATACTCAACATTAATTTTAAATACTTTAAGATTATCTAGACCAGGGATACCCACTATTTTTGATGTAATACGAGCAACCTTATGAGTTGTTTATTTCAAGTCAAATATTTGTTTATTTATAAATAATTCATAATGAAAAAAATACAAAAATATTATATATATATATATATATATATATATATATATATATGATATATAAGCTGATTTTAAAAACAGTTAAACATTTAATTCTACTATGAAGTTTATATAAATAAATCCAATGAAAATCTTCATATTGTATTCCTTAGAATTTTTTTTTCAAAATCTAATACTAGGTAAATTACAAATATTGTCAAAATAGATCCAAAAATTTAAAAAGTTGTATATATAGAGGTAATTATTTAATTTTATTTTTTTTAATGATCTCCTTTATTATATTTTAAGCTTTAAAAATCAATATGAAACATTCTTTTTTTATTAAAAACCTACTTGAAGTTTATTTTAATATTTTTTTTTATTAAATTCATAGGTCTTGTATTTAGACAATTAATGTAATCTCTAAATAACAGCGTGAATAACTAATAAATCACCTAAACTGAACAATACACTTGAATACATAAAATTAAGAAAGTACATTTTACTACTACATAAAAATAGGATTTATAACGTGATTTTATTGAATATATATATATATATATATATATATATATATATATATATATATATATATATAGTATATATTAATAGACATTTCAGGATGAGCAGTCTTAACGAAATGCTAGAGCAGCACAGGTAGGAAAATTAAAAAAATTAATGGAAACACATAAAATTAATTTGTATGTTTAAAATCAAAAAAGAATAAATTATCTTCTTGTTATGGCAAAAATAATCGTGTAATTAAAATTTAATTAGAAAATTACAAAAAAACAACTTAATGAAAGTTTAATCTTTCATAAAATTATTCATGGTTTGGATGCTTTTCATTGCAACATTTAAAAATCACTGTCATCCTTATTAAATGTTTTGAACTCGGATTAAAATCAGGTAACAATTAATTAAATAAAAATAATTCTTTACTTGAACCCCTGTCTCCGTTTTATAATTCTATAAAAGCATATTATATTATTATTTTAATGTATTATTATTTTTTACAGATTAAGCAACATTCTATAAGTAAAAAATTCTTTATCTCAAAGATCTTAACTAAAATATATATTTTTAAAAATTATTCTATCTACCTATATTCATCAATTTAAATTTAATATAACAATGTCTAAACAAAAGTAAATGTACATATTATTTCATTAAAATCAAAAAACAAGTAATAAATTTATAATAATTCATATATTACTATATATAAAATGTCATAAGATTAATAATTACTAATTGTTTTAATTTATCTGCGATTTAAAATATTAAAAACAGATTTAAAAAAAATATATTGTCAATAAATAACTCTTTTGACCTTTGAATTTTAACCCTTGCATTTGTAATCTTAAATGTATAGATTTTAAATAATTTATTATATTTCACAATACAGAATATATTTGTAATTGTAATTCTAAATTAATTTTAATATTATTTAGAGTGTTGATTTTCTTTTTAACTAATTAAAAGTACCATAAAAAACTAAATTATTAAAAATGGTAATTTTTATAACTACACACATATATATATATATATATATATATATATATATATATATATATATATATATATATATATATATATATATATATATATGTATATATATATATATATATATATATATATATATATATATATATATATATATATATATAAATATGTATATACACACTTAAATTTAATCAACGTAAAATACTTTGTACAAAAAATAATGCGTGAAAAGTATAGTAAACAGTACTATTTTTAAATTTCTTTCTTTAAACTACATTCTTTATATAAATATAAAAAAATGTGGATAAACTATACATATGCACGTTTATGTACATAAGAGTAAGTGAATTTATATATATATATGTATGTATGTATGTATGTATGTATGTATGTATATATGAATAAACATACATATACATATTCAAATACAAAATAAGCAATGAAGGTTACTCTACCATTATCAGAGTGTATAATTGAGCATCAAGTGGCATCAACGTTATTGAGGTCACTGACACATTGGTACACACAAATAAACACATGCATCATCGCAAATATCGTAAAAATATTCGCCCCGCGATGCATTCTTTTGGATCATTCCGAGAATCAGACGTCTCGAAAAAAAATTCGCGATTTTTTGAAGGTTGAAACAGACGATACACTCGTCGCGGAAATTTTCGTCACACGTGACAATATGCAAACAAAGTGCAATAAGTTTATATGAAATCTATTTAGAATTAATGATATAATTTTTTGAAGAAATATAGCGACGCAGAATGTGTGTGCTAAGTGATTTCCCGGTTTATCTTAAAAGAACAACATTGCGGTCTCCAGTTAAAAGTCACAAGACCGGCGACCGGTGGGCTTTGATTAGTGGCGTCAGACGGTTTGAGGTCAAAATACGTATTTTACGGTTTCCTATGAAACAACATTCGAAATTCTCTGTCTACCTCAATTTCAAATTATATATACATATATATATATATATATATATATATATATATATATATATACATACATTTAATTTATAGATATTATAAATTAAAATTGTGAAACTATACATTAAGACATGCAAGCAAATACTTTTTTGATTTTATTCTGACAAAGTTGTTATCTATTTAGGTTGTCCGAAAAATTACGATAACTCATATTAAACATTTCATAAACAACATACTTGAAATTACATCTTTTTACTGTATGTAATCATATACATTAAAAATATATGCAGTTTGGCAGTACAGGAATACCTCGCATAGTGCGGTTTCGATTAATACGGTTTCACTATAGTACGATTTGAAATTAAAAAAAAAAAAAAACTATGGGCATACACAGTTCTAGTTTTGTGGTGTTTTCTTCTTCTATTAGTTTTCGATTCGTAACTCTAGAGTAAAGTCGATTTTTTGATTATTAAATTTTAATTTAAAATTCATTTAAAATAAATGTACAAACCCCTGATTTTATTTTGTAGATACATACAAACACTTGAATTTATTGCCCTAGTTTTATTTCCTGAAAAACAGGAAAAAAAAATTGTTTGGAACCAATTAACGATTTCTGTATTTAGTTAATGTTTCGGCAAACCAGTGGAACCGATTAGCCGCACTATGCGAGGTATTCCTGTATTTTTTAATTATTTAAATTTTTTTTGTTACAATATATCGTACATATATTACATATTATATTTATACAATACAAACGTGTATACTATATACAACTAACAAATATATATTTACATTTACATATTGTTATACTATGTTTTGTTCATGAATTTAATTCAAATGAAACATTTATTACTTATCACAATTTACTTACATAAAAAAAACAGACATACACATATCAATATAATAATAATAATAAATACTAGTCAACATAAATTAATCAATGTAAAACAACAATGTATATAGTAAATTTGTACGAATTTAAAAAAAGTATTTCAAGATTTTTATTATTTTTTTTTTGCATTATATATATATATATACACACACATATATATATACACTCGCTATATTAAATACTATTAAGGCCATACGTCAGGGTTTTTTATTAAATAATTTCTTATCATAAAACATTGATTGAAAGTTCAAAATTAAATTAAAAATAATAATAACGTTCTTATAGTTGTATATTTGAAAATCTCGTTTTATTAAAAAAATAATAATAATAAATATAACTTACCCACATTTTAATATACATATATATATATATAAATATATATATATATATATATATATATATATATATATAAATGTGTGTATATGTATATAAAAAATAAATAGACTCTATATTTAAAATATGAATACAAAAAAAATGAAATATACAAAAACACTAAATAGTTGGAATTAGACAGATGTAACTACTGAACAGTTGCATTTCATTCAACAACAAATGTTCAACATCTAAAGATAGTGATGAGATAAAAAGAAGGACATGTCGCATCAATATGCACAAAATTCAATAACAAAAATTCCCACTGAGAATTCAATCATTTTATATTAAACAAAATAAACTTACTTTTCAACTACATCCATCACAACATTATAGAGTAGTAAGAGAAATATGAAAGATAGATTTCATAAAAGACCAATCAACAGTTATTTATTAACTTTGTATACACAACTCGTCTTTCATAAATAGTCAACACACGATCAAGTATTTCCAAATAAAATCTTGTAATTTCCAATCCAGTAACAAGAATATCGATTAAAAAAGATATACACTGATATAAACACAACAAAAAGAAGTATCGATATACACAAACACAGGAACAATCAATACAATCACCGACGGTTGTGTTAACCACAATAAAATGTGCAAAGAATAAGAAACGACAAAAATTTAAACTGAAATAATATTGTAACCACAACATACATGCATACCTCGTCTTACTTATAATCTGCAAAAGTACTTAACTCCTCCCATCTATCATTGCAATTCACTAATGAGTGGAGTTTTTTTTATAAAACTGTTTATATAAAAACCACAAAACTTTGTGTTGTGGTTTACACTTTTAATTTGATTATTATTCAATTTGAAAATTAAACTTATATCAAAAGTTGAACTTTACTTATTTATTTATACTTTATGAACTGTTACATTCATTGGTAAGATTATTAAAAAAATATTTCTAAAAAATTAGTCTAATAATCATATTTCAAATAAATTCCTTTTTCTTTAATTATATTTCAGTATTTTTCCATTTTAATAATGTACAATTTAATTTAAATATAAAAAAACCCTGAATTAAAAATAGAATAAAAAATTCCAAAGGAATTTATTGATTATCCTCATTCATAAAATGATCTAGTAACTTAAAATCTCTTTCAAAATAATACAATGTACTCGTTTTCTATGCACTTTTCTTCAGTTAATTGCAAATAATATCCTTGTTTAATAGCAACAAATAGCCGGAAGTACTTTAATACACTACCGATTACTTCCAAATATAGAAACATATATCTTCATCTCATTCTATAGTACTTATTCATTCATTAGTCTATTCTCGATATAGACTGAGAATGAAACATTTATAACCTTGATATAATATAATTCCTGTTTACTTTTTAACATTCATTCGTTTAATGCAACTAAATAAATATACATTGCAAAAAATATGTTTGTTAAAAACTGTGTATTTTACTAAGTAAATTATGTTTTGACCGTTTTAACACATCTTTACATAAAGAAAAATAAGTAGTATTCTAATATTAATATTTTACATTCATATAAATATATACATATATATATATATATATATATATATATATATATATATATATATATATATATATATATATATATATATATATATATAAATATATACATATATATATATATATATATATATATATATGTATGTATGTATGTATGTACGTGTGTATAATACATAATATCAGTAACTTGCAAATAGATATTACTATTTTTCAGAGAATTGTATTTCGCACAATTTACATTTTATCAGCACACCTGAGAACTATAACTGTTATTTCTTATTTTTTAAAATTTTCCAATGATTTCTACATGCTTATTTCCTCAAATATATTCATATGTGTAGGTGTATTGTGTATATATATATATATATATATATATATATATATATATATATATATATATATATATATATAATATTTCCTTCTAGTGCAAATAATAAATTACCGTTCTTTATATTTCTATAAGTAATTTAAAATCCAGTTAATTTACACTTGAAATAATTATAAAGATAATCAAACAAATAGAATAAGTAAAAATAATATTAAAATGTAAGAAATTCTATTTTGGTGTTCAATAATGTTTCTATATATATTTTTGTATAAACAATGGTCAAAATATTAATTATACAGATATTAAAATATATAAATATAATTTAAACAAACATCCTATTATTATAAATTATGACAAAGAATGTTAATTAAGGTGAACTAGTAGCTTTATATTCATACAAATCACTCATATTACTTGCTTTTTTCTTACTTTTATTTATATAAATACAAATGTTTATGAATTTAAATGACAACATATTTTTTGGTGAAACTGTTACTACATGAAATAAATACATCATATCAAATACATTTATGTATATTTTACTTTATATATATATATATATATATATATATATATATATATATATATATATATATATATAAGTATTCATGTACAAATAATAAAATACAATTCTTTACATATATTCATAAATAAAGTAAGTTTATGACTTTAAAAAATTAAAAAATATTATTGAAACATGCAAAATAAACTAAAAATACTTTTGAAATTTATTCGGTTTTATATTATTTCTAAATAATGTTTTTTTTCTATATAAAACATTTTTAAAATGCATCTATAGAAATAAAAATACAGAGTTTAAATATTACTCTAATATTCGAAAATACGCACAAGATTATTTTAAACAGTATAAAAAGCGTACATATTTATTCACTTCAATTTTCTAAATACAATTTTTTAAATAATATAAAAAAATATTTTTCAATTTCAATAAAATATGAAGTTTAATAAAATGTATTTATATACAAAAAATACTATATATATATATATATATATATATATATATATATATATATATATATATATATATATGTATGTGTACATACATATATATATAACTTAATATTCGATTTCGTTATTTTTAATATATACTTAATATTTTATATATTACCTAGTACTTATTTTATAAAAATCTGTACTAGTTACATATATATTTTATATTAACAATTTACATAATTAAAAATGTATATATATTAATAGTACTTTCGTTTTTTTTAAAAAAAAATGTCAAATATTATTTAAACATTACTATATTTTTATTAATGTAATATATATTAAATTAAAAAGTATAACACAATACAATAATGACTCATTAGATATATTTTACTTTCTAATTTTCGATTATATTAAATAATAACAATGTTAAACTTACAAATAACAGTATGTATTATAACCAGTGCAAAAAGATGTTATCAAAAAAGTATACAAACAGAGCAATTACTTCTTCTTGCCATGTGATCTCTTAATATTTTCTAATTAAAATATATTTCGAAGGCGTATACACAACACTTAACTTATCGGTTTTAATTATTACTAACGACTGAACTAAAAAGTTCTACTTATACAAAATGGGAATTTAATAATAGAGTTAGTTGCTAAGATCAATCATAAATTAACTATTTAATATAAATCGAAAAACAAAAATATATACAAGCCCGTATGTGTCATTTTTATTTAACAATCTATTCAATTTCTATCAAATATAAAATAATGATTTAAGAGCCAAATATTTTTAAATAACATACATTTACTACATTAAAACAAACATAAAGTTTTAATGCTTCAATAAACTTAAAAACGATGTATAAAAAGAATTAAAAGAATGTAAAAAATGTGCTCGTAAAATGTAATTAAGTATTTTTTTTAAAAAAAATTGTACGTATAATTTAAGTTATTTAAATCCATCGACTTATACAACGAACCAATTGAAGGAATAAAAAAAATAAGTGGAGCATTAAAATAAAAATATAAAAGTTTATTAAATATTTCCAAGAAATAAACGGACAAGTATACAGAAGTGAAATCTGTTTATATATTATTTATTATCTCGTTTACGTCTAATGAAACAAAAATTACAAATTATAATCATTTACGTATATAAGTTTCTTTATTTAAAAACTATTACATTTCAAACATCCGTGTATTTGTTTATTTTTAAATTCCTAACGAACTTATCAAATCTTCAAATCTTAATTTATAATCAAATTAATACAAATTTACATGAGTGACAACACAACTTTTATATGAATAAGGTTGAGAAATACAGTTTGTTAATTACTATACTAATTAACTAATCGAGCATAGAAATAACTTTACTGTTAAAGAATATTACAGAAGACATCCTTATCTTTATCCTATTACGCTTGTATTGCAACTAGAAGATAATTATTTTGACTAACTTAGCACATTTATAATCAACTTTTAGATAATAAAAATAATTATATCCATTAAGGATCATTTATATAAAAAAATCTATACACAAACGTGGTACTAAATGACACAACCAATATTATTCTTTAAATGAAGATCTAAACTAATCGATCAAATTATTCATAGAAAATAATGTTTATGAAAAACCAGAACTATTCACATCAAATATACAATTAAACATGCATATAACTCCTTAAATTATCATTGAAAGTTACAAGATTATTTTTATATTCATTTTAATTCAATTTATCCTATTTTATAAGGAATTTAATTAATTTTATATACTCATTATAAATCTCTCTCTCTCTCTCTATTTATGACAGAAATAAATATATACAGAGAAAGAATATTCTTCGCAGGAAGTAAAGAGTTCATCTGCTGATTGATTAATTATATTACGTTCAATATTATGATTAATTTTAAATAGCTTTTAAAAATATATTAAACAACACTAGAGAGTTAAACATCAGTGTTCAGAATGGCGCTAAAGCTTATGAAATGCCTTCACGTCATTATACATGTATATTGAATCTATATAATAGAAGAGGCAGACAACATATGCCAACATACAGTTATATAGAACATCGGCCTAAATTTATATTTCTTAGAAACCAAAGAACATGTAATGGAAAAGAATGCGCAAAAAACTAACAAGACATTGTATTATCAAAAAAAAAAAAAAAAAATGTACAGTAGATAATATATTCATTTTGTTTAATTGTGAATAGAGAATCTTGTTTTGTATTATTAATTTTAATAAATATGCATTACGATTAAATTAATAACAGTGGTGGGTATTGCGAAATAGAAATATAGAATTTTGCACGTATGCGACTATTCTTTCCGGGAATTTACGTTATTCGAAAAAAAATCCTGAAATTAAAATTCTTATCTTCGAGGCCAAAACATACTCGTCTGACTATAAATCATCAAGTAATAAATACACACAACATACGAACATTCATACGCACATTATATATATATATATATATATATATATATATATATATATATATATATATATATATATATATATTGAATATTAACACAACTGTTTTTATGTTAAATAATTCAATGTATTAAACTGAATTATCTTAATAATTAATAAATACCTTTAATAACTTTTAATTTAAATGTAGTTATTTTTAGTCAAAATGTTTTTTATTCAAAACAAAAAATATCTTAATGTCATTACACTCTACTATACAATGAAAATTAAAATAATTACCAGTCAATGAACTATAATAGCAAAACTGTCTAAAAATACTAATAATTTTTTATAAGTACTATATATATGTATGTATGTGTGTCTATCTATATGAATTTAGTAACTTCAAAAATAGTCGTTTAAAAAAGTTTCCAGTACAATTTTCATTAATAAATATAAAAAGATTAACAATGACAAAATATTATTTTTTTTAATCATTTGGAACAATAATTGTATACAATATTCCAAACGGTTCTTTTTTATTATACACCTATTTATAATGATTCTTCATCTATTATTCTAACGGCTCGCAAATACTTTTTACGTGTATATCTATTATTCTTAGTCCATGATAGTAAAATGTGAGTTCTGAATATCAAAGTAATTCAGAGCTTATAGACAAAACTAGCAAATAAAAGATGTATGTCAAGAACAATAGAATAAACATAAGAATTAGCGATAAAAATTAACGTGAAAAATTTCAAAATAAAATAATATTTACAAAGATATAAGAAAGAAACATAATTTGAAAATATAAACTGAAATTAGCAGGAAGTATTAAAACAAAAAATGGATCAAATAGGAAAATTCGAAAAGAATTTAATCAATGAATCAGTGAAGTTTTTTTTAGACTAATAAGGGAAATGATATATATGAAAAAAATGTAACAATATAACCTTGTTTTGAAATATTCTCTTTAAAGTATGAATCATCAAAATGTTTACGTAAGACATGAGAAAAACACAAATTTTAAAGTTTAACACGGTAAAAATGATTATCGTTAAAATATATTCTATAAAAATTAATGAAAATGTATAAGAATTCAAATTCATATTTTTTCAATATCGAGTTGTTTATTTCAATATATATATTTGTGTGTGTGTTTACATATAAGAAAACCCAATAACACTCGATAAAGCTTTCTTCTCAACAATAAACTGATATAAACTTTTATGATGATGATATATGAATTTGTATCAATGCTTATTTCTAAAAAATAATGTTATATAAAATGAAATTATTTTTTAAAAATTATTTGAATGATATTATTTTAACTTTTGACATCTACAGCTAGTTGAGCAAAAAATTACTCAACAATGATACTAAAAAATCAAACTGGTTATAACACAAGTTACATCAAGACAAGTGACCTAAGGACTCGTTAATAAATCTAACTGTGAGCACATTTATATGAAATCGAATACTAGCTTTCTATAAACAAATAAAAAGTAATTGTTTTAAAAACAACACAACTTTAATTCAACTCATTTTTAAAGACAGATATTTTAATCAACTTATTTTTTAAAAAAAATAAATAAATAAAAAGAATTGCTTTATAAATTAGGTATCACCATACATAATTATAAATTAGAGACACCAATATATATATATATATATATATATATATATATATATATATATATATATATATACATAAACTTATATTTGTGTAAAACAATTTGTCGCTTTATATTAATTGTAAATAAATTACATATAAAGAAAGAAAAAAACTAACGCATTTCTTTAACGAAACACCATTTGTGATTGAAACTGCGAACGAATAAACAGCATAAATTAGCACTGCGTGTGTCAACACGTATATCGATACAATGTCATTATAATTGGAAGCTAATTGAAATGGAATGGCCACAACGCGTTTTAGTGCGAATTTCTGCAGGAAATGCGTCAGCCGTTGAAAGACGACAAACGCCGCTTGCAATGCAATATTTAAGAAGTACATCGACGTCCTGTCAATGCAGCCAATGACATTACTGACAAGATATTGTTAACGTGACTTAAAACGACTGCAAGCATATATATATATATATATATATATATATATATATATATATATATATATATATATATATATATATATATAATATACACATACAAAGTAAATAAACAAACTGCATACAAATTGAATCTGTAATGCAGAAGTCATAGGTTGTTATAGGCATTTATACTCAATTATTTGGAATTAAAAATAAATTAAAGTTTCAAAATCAATTACAACTATTTATTGTTTATCAAAGAACGATTAATCGATTGTTCAACCGAAATATGTTTTTGTACATGTAAAAATTCTAGACATAAAACAAATTACATATACACAGACGCACATAAGTCATTGCACATATGAGTAACATAGGCAATTTATTGATATAATTCAATGAATTCGTTAAATTAAAAAAAATATATTTAATTGAAAATAAATATAATATCCATTAAATTTATTCATTATATTTATTTTCAATTAAATATTTTTTTAATTTAACGACTTCATTGAATTATATCAATAAATTGCTTATGTTATTCATGTGTGCCATGACTTATATGCATCAGTGTATATCCCTATCCAGACAATCAATCAAATTAGGGGTTGAGCATGGGGGTGAAAACTTAATCTTGTAAAAACAACTTTCAAAAAATTCTAACAAAAAACAGCTCTAATGCACTAAAATTGTCAGAAAAACCCAAATACTACAGGGGCCGCAGTTCTATTGGTACTAATATATATATAAATTATTCATTACCCAAAATCATTGAGAAAATGATAAATATTACATACCTAAAACCAATAACCACATGGAAAATCGTAAGGAACTACATGCTACGAAAATTCTACTGATTTTCAAAAAAAAGGAACAAAAAGATACAACCTGAATTCGTATGTTATTATAGGAGAGAAACATAAAAACATTATATATACATATAAATGTGGATTATTCACTCATCAATATTCATAGACCTTCGTGAAAAAATGTTCTTAGCACTCTGAGTGTACACATGCAATTATAACAAAATACAGAACAAATTCCATACATATTAAATAAAACAAGGAAAATATTATCATATTCTATAATAAATGAACATAAGAAAATATAAAAACTATTACAGAAATAATAAGAAGCTTTATATAAAAATTATTCAAAATTTTAGTAAAAGTTCAAGTTTTATAGTTTGCATTATATATTCTAAAGCTTTTCATATTTTTTTTTTTGTATATAAACAAATATTTTTCTGTCTCTCCTCAATATAACAACACACGAATTCAGGCTACATCTTGTCTTTCCTTTTTTCTGATAACCAGCACCATTTTCGTAGCATGTCGTTCACTACGATTTTCTATTTATGTTTATTAACTTTAGACACGTAACATTCTCCATTTTCGTGATGATGTAAAATTATGAATAATTTCAAAGAACTTTATAAGCACACACATACACACACACACACACACACACACACACATATATATATATATATATATATATATATATATATAATCATTCTCTTTCTATCCTCTGCTGGATGAAGGCCTATCCCAAAATGTTTCACTCTGACCAACCAATGTTTTCACCTTTTTACTATACAACCTGCTCATTTCCATTTCAAACTTCTCTCTTTTACCATAACATCGATAACTATTGTTTTCCTCCTAATCCATTCTATAATATTTATATTTTTTCATATTATTCTTAACATGCAACTTTCATACTTTTTTGTGTTGTCTTAATCTAGTGAATTATTCTGTCATTCAAGGTCCATATTTCACTGACAAGTAAAAATTGATCGATTGCATTAATCAAAAAGTTTTCTTCTTAATATATTTTCTTTTCAACGGAAATTGTACATCTTAACACATTACCGCCCGGCCACGCCTAAACGCGTGTTTCGTGTTGGACTACTGTAAGTCCGTTCACGCGTTAACGCGTGTTTCGTTGTATGAACTTTTGACACCAATATATATATATATATATATATATATATATATATATATATATATATATATATATATATATATATATATATATATATATATATATATATATATATATATATATATATACACACACAAGCTATATTTTTTTCTAATTCCATTAAAAGATGGTAGTGTATATATTCAAAATATTGGTAAATTATGAAAAATATTTCAGATATTTTAAATAAAGTAATCTCTATCCCTAACAAAGTTCTGTTTTACTGTAATAAAATCGAAATTGGTTCTCTTATTTTTTTCTAACAACTTCTGTACATAGAATATATGCTTTACGTAATTTATCATATTTTTATCCCTTCTAGATTTTTTTTACGCTAAAGAGTGTATTTTATAATAAACTATGTTTATTATAAAGTATCTCTTTTTTGTACTTTATCATGCTGATACACTCATTACAGGTTGAAAACCACTATTATATTTACATACATCTATGCATCGAACTCTTTTATAGGCAGATATGAAATTGCATTTCAAAATATTCATTGATTTAAGAATTACATTGATTTTATGAAGAAGTTATTTTTGTGCATTTTTTGCGAAATTCTCCGGACTCTAGATGAAATCTAGCGCAAAATACTGCGGACCGTAATGTGTTAATATACGAATTTCTTTTGAAAAGACACCATCGCATTTTCATTCTCCTAATATATAAATGTACACATTTTGCCATTGTATTAATTTTAAAATTTCTAATAAAATAACTACACACTTGCTTACATTAAACTAATGTTTGGAAATATTTTACATATTGTTTTACAATGTATTTTTTAAACATTTACACTTGAATTTTCTATTTATTTAATAACACTACAGTAAATAAAACAGTTAGTTTATTTTCAAGACAACCGGCTTTATTAAATCGACAGAACAGTGTCTTAAGAATAATAAATAGTACGATTTATGCAGTAAAATCAAGACATCACACATATATTCACACATGAACATAATCACATACAAAATACAAACAAATTGAATCAATTACATGAATACTCATAAACAATACAGATTAGATACAGTGGCGAAATTCTGAAAACGACGATTGCGATCCCTAAGATCCTGAGATGCATACTAATGCGCTCACCGAGCGACAGATCTATTTTTAGAACAGAACGCAAATTTTGAAAATAAAAAATACGCATTACACAAGGTTTTGCAACATGTATTGCTTGTCTAAATGACACGACATCGATTTTCGATACCGGTACATAGTATAAGTTATAATTTTAGAAAAAAAAGCATTGGGAAAAAGAATTATGTATTTGTACTTATATAAATAATCTTTATTAAAGATTGTTAAGTATAAATTCAGGTACATCAAAGAAAATATTAAATGAAATCAAAAAAGGTGTATTTTCAAATATTTACTCAATTATCGGTATCACTACTCATATAATTTTTTTAAGTCTTATTTGGATTATAAAAATATATATTCTAATCTACAATTTTTTCTATAAAAATATGTCTTTACAAACAGTAATTCTAAAATCAGATAAATAAAATCTAATTAACTTATATCTTTTATTTTACTTTAACAATTTGTAAAAGGAGGTCTATAAAATACAAAAATGTTTATAATTAAAACTGTTGTACACATGTGTATCTTTTTTTAGTTAAACTCTTTATAAGTTAAGATCATAGATTAAAAATCTATGTAGTGTGTATCTTTTTAATGTAACTTAATGATAAGTTAGAACCTTGCTTCACTACTATAAATTCCAAAACGTTTATTATCTTCATATAGATAATGGAGAATTAATCAAAATTTCATTACCTACTTAAGATAAAGAAAAACGTACAAAATAAAATTATATAATAAAAACAAATTAGAAATCTTAAAATAAAAAAAAATGAAAAAAAACACTAGAAATAAAAATAACCTAGTGATACTTAAAAAATGAAATATTAGGAACGGTCAAGAATAGCTAATTTCTAACAGTTAAAATACATGTTTCATTGCCATAAATGAAAATAGGTAGGAAGCACTGATCAAAAAAAAATTCTTCAAACATAGAGGAATATTCGACTTTATAATGTAAGAATTTCGCACATACACACGCATATATACATACATATATTTCTATCCATTGATAAATGAAGGCATCTTCAAAAATTGTTCATATATAAGATCATCCAAATGTGACGCCTAGATTTGTGTTTTATTAAAAAGAAACATATATATAGCGTAATTAAATAGAAAAAAAACATGTCTCATAACGTAATTAAATTGCATTGTTTAAAAACATAAAAATTAACATGCAAAAATAATATTTAATAAACTAAAAAGTAAAATATTTCGTTAAATACAGTACAATTTTTATGAGTTCAAGACAAGTTTGAAAATATTAACTAATTCCTTCATCATGGAATGTATGTATGTGTGTATACACACATAAATATATATATATATATATATATATATATATATATATATATATATATATATCACACACACATAGACATATGAACCAAGGGCAAATATAATCATACATACATAACACATTTTATTTTATATGTGCAATTTAATAAGTGTTGTATAAGATACCGTGTCATGTAAAACTTGTTTTAGAAATAACGCGCACAAACATTATAAAATATATAACAATATACGTTTTTTTCATCAAATTAGTCAACTCTGTTTTAAAATTTGCGACTCTTTCCAGACAATTAAATTATATAATTAATAGAAGATCGCGTGCAAAAGTTTTTGTAGATTCTAGAAGAAGAATCTATTATTTTCAGAAATATTTAAATTGATAGTATAACAGCAATATAAAAAAATACTATTTTAAAGATCAAAATTAACTTTTTTTAAAATTAAGTACTATTGCAACATAAATCATTATATTATGAGAACAAATTAAACAAATATGTCTGAATAAATGTATATTCGAAAAAATGTTTATTATTTACAAACAAAAAAAATTGTAATGGAAAATCTCCAACATCCTCATTACGTATTTTTATTTTTTTTAATATAAATCCTCAAGAAAGAAATATTTTACCTACACTGTGTATCTATATTTAAATGTTCGTCAAATATTGTTTAACTTGTACATTATATGATTCATATAATTTATTTTGAAAATTATTCTACTGGATAACTGAACATTATTGTAACTAAAAATTAATTGGTAATTTCAATATTTCAGTTATTTAATATTTCTTGGTCTTTAAAATTCAACTTATAACATACGATGCTATTTAAATGCATTTTTATAGTATATTTGTTTCTTCTATTAACAATATGTTTCAGTTCAAAATAAACTCATTTTCATTAATATTGTGGATATGTTTAAAAGAAATTGATACAATAAACACTTTTTAAAAGCAACAACAATAATAGTTTCTTCATATAGGGTAGTAAAAAAAAATTAAGTAGCAGATCAATTTAGCTAACTTTATTAAATTATAATTTATTTATATTATTATATAATATAAACAAATTATAGTAACTATAAAAATGAACTTAGTGTATTTTTGATACGAAAATTATTTATTTTCTTATCTACCAGTTGTTGTAATGTATTTTTTATTGTTCATTTCTGGGTCATTTTTTTGTATTTCTTAACAATCGACATTAAAGTATCATAAGATAAATAAATAAATATTTCATGACGATTCATTTTTACCTGACGTTGACTTTAAAGATAGCAACTGTGTTGAGAAAATATATAAATAGTAAACTAGCATCCATGAATAAAAGACTCAATCAAGATTCATTTACCTCACATTGACTTTAAAGACGACATCTATTTCGAGACAAAATAAAAAGAATTACCCATTACCCATGAACAATGAATTTTTTTTTAATTTTTAAATATTACAATTTTGAAAGTAGTAATGGCCATTTTTATGAATATTTAGAAATGTCTTATTATATTCACAAAAATAACAACAGATAAAAATATTTCATTAAAAAAATATATATGATATTTTAGAAAATTAAAAAACTATGATTTTTCTACATATAAATAGTCAACCATTTATAATTTATAACAGAGAAAAATAGATTTTTAGTCATTAAATATTTGGAAATTAAAACCAAGGTCAAATGTATTTCATATCATTTTTTATCTAAAATAAATTATTCAATATGATATGGATGAATAAACACATTGAATCATAATGAGACAAAAAACAATAATATATCAAAATTTAATTGAACAAATAACTAAACGTTCATCACCAAAACTGCACTTCGTTTAATGTCTCATTTTAGTTATGTATGTATGTACTTTTTTCAAAAAATACATATATACATATATATATATATATATATATATATATATATATATATATATATATATATATATATATATATATATTACAAAGACTACATTAAAATATATTTTACTTGGTAAAAATCTATCCCATTCACAAACAATCACCATTCACAATTACCTGAAATAGAATAAGTGTGAAAGAGATATATGTTTTTAGATCATAAACGTGTTTCTAAAATATATTATAAAATCAATGATGCCATTCCAGTTCAAGACAATGAATAATTTAGAATTTAAAACAGTGCTCTTGTTTGTGCATATAAAAAGAATATTTGCTATACATTATCATAAAAAGAATCTAAAAAAGTAAATGGTTGCAATAGGATATCAACAAGAACAGATAATGCAACTTTACATACATTTAAATATATTTTTCATTTACATGGGAACAAAAGAACTAAATATCAATTTAATTCTGATATTAAAAAATGACAGAATACATTTCGTTGTTATAAATAAATATGAAATGTTATTTACATCAGTAATGTAATTTATGAGAAACGTTTTAATGTAATTACTTATTTTTATTTAATTGTTTTTTTACACGAACTAAGATATTTATCAGATGTATTCACTTCGAAAAGAAATGATAAAATCAAATATTAAAGTACATAATTGACAACAAAACTATAATTATTTACTATAAATATGTAGATATACGTAAATAGGACAATGAAAATTTAAAAATATTTCTTAGTATTTACTCTCTGATAAGAAAAAGAAATTACTTCATCTATTCTGAAGAAATAAATGTCACGAGAAGTGCTTCCTACAAATACAATTATTCATAAAAACATGTCTTGTTTCACAATTATACATACCATAAATAGAAGACACTGAGATACACATACAAACACACGTGCTCATATATATATATATATATATATATATATATATATATATATATATATATATATATATATATATATATATATATATATATATACACGAGGGTCGTTTGATAAGTATGGTAAAAAAGTAAAAAAAACTAAATTGAAAAAAATAATTAAATTAATTAATTAATAAAATTAAACAATAAATAAATTTACCATACTTATCAAACGACCCTCGTATATATTCTAAATTAACCATAATAGTAATATTTCATTAAAATCAACATATCTACAATTTGATAAATTGTTAGAGATCTTTTAGATTAAATCATAATCAATAAATTATCATTGGTGTTTATCTAAAACATAAATAGGAATCGAATAATATTTTACAAAAAAATCAGCAAAGATTTCTCATTTACAATTTTTCAGATGTTCTGAACAAGAAAAATAAAAAAGATTTTATTTTTCTTGTTCAGAACAATTTTTCTAGACTCATCTAAGCCTTTAATGAAGTGTGACCCATAATATTATCATTATTAGACTACTTTTTGATTTTGATAATAAAATCGTTCGATGAATTCAAATATATCTTAAAAATAGGATTCAAAATTGAAATTGAAAACATGCTGTTAGATGAAATATCAGTAACTTCTAATAATCTTACAAATGGAATTATAAAATCAAAAATTAGACTAAAAAAAATTATGGAAACTTTAATCTTTCACAGATGCTCAAACAAGGAATACTCTTCATTCTAGTATTTTCAAAATATCACACTGGGCAGTTAAATGTTTTAAAAATCAGATTAAGAAAATATATATATATATATATTATATATATACATAAATTATCTATTTGTATATTTCATTTAACATGAATAATTAAGATACCTGATTATAAAATAATTATTTTAATTAATTATATCATACATTAATAATCTGCTTCGCTGCAAAATATTTTAAATATTTTTTTTAATTTTATTTTTTTAAAATGTTAGAAATATAGTTTATAGTTAATGTAAGTACAGTAAATGATACAGATATTTCCTAAAAAGAATTAAGTAAAAAAGTATAGAAGGAATTAATCTTGAAAACGAAATAACGATTAGTGAAAAATGTTTGTGATCATTCATTGAATATTTCTATTGTAAGTTGAATAATATTTTGTAACAGATATTATTTTTTTATTTATTTTTGTAAAATTATCTACTTTCAAATTCAATTTATTTATATGATGTTCAATAATGTCAAAATATATTAAAAATACAATAAGTACAAAATTGAAAAATGTTATCTCTGAATCGATATTATTGTCAGTTTAAACCATTTTTCAATAAAAATATATCCGAAATCATTGTTACAATACAATTTTATAACAAATAAAATATATTTTTATATGAGATGAAATTGTATTTTATATACGACTTAAATTTTTATTCTAAATAAAATACTGTTGTATATTGAATTGTAACTTAATACTATATAAGAACCAATAAAATTACGGATATTTTGTATACTTTTATTTACATGTACATTGAGTATTTTTTTAATATGTTTTTTTTAAAAAAAACTATTTATAATATAAAATTTAAGATAAGTTATTGAAACGATACATTTATTTATCATATTTTTACAAAGAAAAATTCTGAAAATAACTTGAATCCATCACAACAAACAAACTAACATGCTTTGTAAAAGATATTCTTATTATCTGACGTTTAATAAATACGTACATTTACTTGTAAGCGATTTGTTTATTAAAAACATAAAAAAATATTTGTAAACAAATATCTAGAATTTGCGTTTTTATTACATAACTCTGGAATATTTATGATTTTTTAATTATTTTTTCAGTTAAATTTCCTTATTAGTTTTTATAACAATTAGTAGAATCACGTTATAATTTCGTGCTATCCCTCCATTTATCATAATCAACGTACCGTGTAGATTTTTTAAATTATATGTAATTTGCATAAACAACGTTCAACGCATTAATGTTACTAGCTGTGTACATAAAAAAATTTGAAATTTTTATTAATTTATAAAAAAATTAATTATTAAAAATAAATATTATTAAGAATAAATACTTTATAGCTTAAGAATTTAATAGAATTAGAATTACTCTTAGAAAAAACTATGTACATATAAAAATATAATTATATATTCTTCACTCTTAATGTAACCTTACAAAAATATTAATATTGATTAAAGTAAATTTACTTTTTAAAAATTTACACATTATCCAATATTATCTTTACATTATCAACAACTTTATTTTGCATACAATTTTCTTATACAACAAATCATTTTTTCATCAACTCGAAAATAAATCAACCTTGTTATATTGAAAACACAGTAAGATAAAATACGTCATGTTTGACAAAAATAAATATTTTTTTAAGAACTATCGGATTATATTAGATGTGTACGAAAGGTTTGACCTACATTATTTATTACACAATAAACCTTTTTCAACAATGTTTAGTTGTAAATAAAAATGATAAACCAATGTTTTAAAAAAGAAATCAAAGTACTGTTAAATATAAATTTGTTTTATATCAAAGTTTGTATTTTTTATAATAAAGTAATTGGTATACAACAAAATGTTCAAAATGCATTTTTACACACTTTATGAAATACTGAGTCATATATATCAGTTTCATGAAAAGCCTTTATATAGCAGTGGATGGAAAAAAGCTAGTTTCTGAAAAAAATAGATCAATACAATCCTCCTATTCTAACACATGGCTGTTGAAACATGGATCACAATCCCCAAAATAATTCAGTGGTACCAGGCAATATAAAGGAATGTGGAAAGATACATGTTTTGAATTACAATTGAAGATAGAAAGAGAAATAAGTGGATTTAAAAGAAATTTAAAGGTATGAATATTAACACAAAATAAATAATTATACTAGACATTAACCACTTATACAGCAAGAAGCAAAAGAGCAACAACTGACAATAGAAATTATTGATTAAGAATATAGAAACAAAAAAAAATCCAATAAGAGATCCATAGTTATAGCTGGGATAGGCATAAGAAAATATGTCAGTGTAAAATAAAAAGGTATAACCTTGTTGAAAACTGAGTTTTGAAAGTTTGAAAATGTGACTATTACATCTTGACGTCAAAAAATCTGAATACTTAATAAGAAACAATTTTTAACTAGAAAAATTATATCAAGGAAGTCCTAGCATTGTCAAAAAGGATGAAGTCCATTAATGGCTGTATAAAACTGACAAATAAAATTTGACAATAATGAAGTATAATAATTGGTACAATAAAAAATGTTTACACAATTCATGACTACTTTTTGTTAAAACTTGAAATATTATTTTTTTTAATTGAGTAACATTTTATATACTCTATTAATTTCCCTACTTTTTATTTCAATTATTAGTTTTTAATAAGTACCTCTATTTTTAAAAAAGCCTTATTCTTAATTAAATTCATATCGTATTACTAATGATACGACATATTATCCGGCTTAATAACAATGCATAAAAAATGAGCGTAAACAAATACCTTCGGTATTTGATCGAACGATGCCGAAAATACATATTGAATAAGTGTATTAAGACAGCAATGTATTTGTCATATTAATTATGTACGTTCCAGTAATTTTAATTAACGTACACGATCGGAAAATGAGAGCTTCGTTTTTCAATTCCATCGCTGGATATTGTGATATATGTACAAAGGAGCGCGAACTAACGATAACAATGCGTGAGTTTCATAATGAGACTACGTAAAACATCGAATCGAGTTACGAATATAGAAAACGAAACGATAATCAAATAATTAATATTGTGCTGTGTCGAAGATAGTATTAAAATATTATTACTTGAATAATAATTTCATTAAAGGCACAATACTTTTAGAACGCGTGACCGAAACTAATATAACGTTAATAATTAAATAGATTTGATTATAAAATTACATGTTCGTCTAATTAAAGAAACGTTGGAACGAAAATAATAATATTAGTGAAACTAATTTAACAATTTTAATAAATTAAAACTAATGTATTTGTTTATTTATTTTTACTCAATTTTTATATCAACAAAAAAAAGATAGAGATAATAAATAAATACACTTAATAGTAATAAATTGTAATCAGGAAAGAAATTAAAAAATGTTAACATTCGATAATATTACATATTTTATCACATTTAAATTTGAAATAATCCTCCACTTGATATATGTTTTAATAAAATACAAAGCTCTTAAATGTCTTTTAAAGTATAAAAATGGAAATCATGTATTCTATGTAAAAATAATAATTTAAAAAAAATAAAAAATATGATAAAATTATCAAAAAATAAACAGACATTATTCATAAATTAATTTTCAATAAAAGTAAACATAACTAATCACTGAATAAAATTACACTCTCAACTGAGTAGAAAAATATATAATCAAAATGAAAAAATCCAATGAAATATTACTCATCAAGTACACAATGTAAAACGATTAATTAAACTTTTTAAATAATAAAAAGTTATTTTTTTATATAATATCTTGTTTATTTTCTGGATTGTCCCTCATCTCTAATAAACATTGATTGAGATGTTTGATATGAAATTTACTATAAAAAGTGTATTTATTATTAAATGTTTGAACAGATAATTTAATAAATAATATATTTTTATTAACATTTACTTAATATATATATATATATATATATATATATATATATATTTGTAAAAATGTTTACTGATTAAATAATTAAAATAGTATATTTATTTATGTCTTTTCGTAATATTAATTTTTATATTTCTGTTTGTTTTTTTTTACTTTAACACCACCTTCTATAAAAAATAAAAAATTTATTAATCTTTACAATCATCTAAAATAATAATTCTGTTCTCTTTGTATTTTTATATAGCTTCTTATTTCTATGACATAAAAATTAAACTTTTCGAATTAAAACGAATTTGAAGTAAAAACAGACATTTAACGTTAACATAACACAATTTCATGAAATAAGGATTGATACATTTTCAAATTATTTTTAAATATATACAAATTGATCATTATAAAAATAATTTTAATAAATGAAAATATTTTTTAATAAAATGTAAAGTAATTACTGTACTGAAACCATAAAAAGGAAAACATGTCAATGTAAATATTGTTAATCGTTCAATGGAGACTTATTTTGCATAATTTTAACATTTAATAAGTGAACACGGAATTTCAAATCGATTATTTAATAAAACATATATAGAGAGAAAAAAATCTATTCTCAGAATTAAGAATTATATTAAATCATGCGAATAATTTCTTCGCTTTTATCATAACATATCCAGTCTTATCTAGTTCTGATGCCAAAAGACTCGTTATTATAAACTGGATAGAATACCTACATACAGTATTTTCTATCAAGATTTTGTTGTGAAATTTATTTACTTATTTACAATTTTTGCAAATAAACCGATTAACAACCTTATATTTTTAAAATATAATTATTGTTTTCATATTTTTGTTTTGTGTAGTTTTCTTTCAAATATTAATTACATATTTTTAGTATGTATCAAAATATTATATTAGCTTATTCATAATTTAAAATATTTATATTTTTCGACAGAGTAATGATATAAAAATATTACCATTTTGAATATTTGTCATAAATTTGTTTTCAATCTATTATTTTTTTAATTTTTATTTTTTATGTTAAACGTTAAGAAAAAATTATTAATTATTTTCAAGTATATGTTTTTGAAATATTTTTTTAAAAAAAAACATTCAAACACACTATTATTAATATTATACTTAATTGTTAAACTAATTTACTTTAGATTTATTATATAATGTGGATAAAATTCCATTAAAAACATTATCTTGAACAGGGTTTATCAACCAGTGTTCACACAAAGATATATATATATATATACAAATTCCCATAATTTTTGTTTAATTTTGAATCCATTCATTTTTCTATAACCAAAAATGGAATTTATTAAAAAAATTAATATAAAAAGAAAAACCCATGGACAGATAAGATAAAACATAACACACACACAGAGACATAAATACATATATATATATATATATATATATATATATATATATATATATATATATATATATATATATATATATATATATACTTAATTTAAACTTTTAAAAAACAAGATTAATTTCAAAAAAAAAATGATTGAGATCTAAGCATATTATTGGGAGAACAGAAATCACTTTGTCTATTTATATAATGTTAAAGACTAATTCTGAGGACTCAATAGAAAATTTATTATACAGCATGAACAGAAACAAGAATAAAAGAAACAAATTTAATACTGTAGGATCATAAAAAAACACTAAGAGTGTATAAATCTCTGATTGAAAATTAATGACCGGTCAAATATTTTTTTTATAAAATAAATTATTATACAATTCTCTAAATTATTTTTTTAAAGATAATTTTTATACATTCATAATTTGTTTAAAAGAAAAAAAATTAGAAAACAATTTTTAGTTATTGATTTATTGGAAAAATATTCCATAATTACTCTCTCTCTCTCTCTCTCTCTCTCTCTCTCTCTATATATATATATATATATATATATATATATATATATATAAATGCAACACAACATATATTTACCACAATTGCCAAAAAATTACAAAAATAAACAAACTGCTCTTATTATAAAATAAGTAATTCACAATCTCCTTTCTTCATAATTTTAACTCTCGTGCATGAGTAAAAGTATATGCAGATTTCGAAAGACTGTGCAACAAGTCATCGTTGACGTAGATTACCAAGAAAGTACAAATCTGGGATTTTACATTCGGTTATTTTTTAACGAAAAAGCGTATAAAGTAAACCGTATATCTCATTTTATAACTAAATGGGGATAATAAATATAAAAATAAACATGATATTTTAGCAATCAGAATTGGAATTTTATTGAAAAGATAAATATAACTATTAGTCAACTAAATAACGTACTCAGAAGTATAAATTTAACGAAAAAAATATATTTCATATCAAAACTTACATTAAAAACAACCGTTTTATAAATTTTTCTTAAAAAAACCCTTACATCTAAATTATCAAACTTATATATCAAGAAACAAAATAATTTCCTATTTACAAAATATACACTACTTATAATGTATAATCTTTTATATATATATATATATATATATATATATATATATATATATATATATATATATATATATATATATATATATATATACATTATTACATTTTACAATATAAATAAATAAAATTAACATTTTCTACTTTAATTTATAATTATAAATTAAATTATAAATTAATTTATAATTATACAATTTAAACCATTTTATGTGGAAATTAACAAAAATTCTCAATTATTTTATGGAAAAAGGGTCAAACTCGTTCTTTTATATGGTTTCGTATGTACACTTAATGAAGACGTACAATTATTTAATCAAAACCTGTATTAAATGTCTTGATACATTTCAATGAACTGATTTTCAAAGTTAGTTTGAAAATAAACATGTGCTGAACAACGTTCATACATATTTGCCACAAACTTACTATATAATACAAAAAGATATAAAATACATAACCAAAGACTTCATAAATTTTATCTTTTTCTAACTTGTCATATTATATATATATATATATATATATATATATATATATATATATACTTAATATTAAACATAAAGAGCAGATTGTTTATCACTGTTTAATTCTAATAAACCTTATCATATAACTAGTCATGGAAATTATTTTAAAAAAATATTTTTTTTCCTCAAAATGTTTAATTAACACTAGATATACCAAAAATTTCTATAAGTCTATCTCTACCAATCAGTCATTTTAATCGGTTGGTATTTAGCAGAAAAAAATTGTAATTTTTAATCAATTAGTGCAAGCAGTTATAAGAAAGAGCTTCTAACAATGACAGATTATATTTTTTACTTAAATATTGAAATTACATGATATGATAAATGGTAGTAATAGTACCCCCTTATTTTATTTTTCCTTTTCCTTAGCACCATTTTTAAGCCAGACATTTTGACCGGTTGGTATATCTAGTGTTAATAAAAAATAACTTGTAAAATCCCATTTTTTAAAATATAGGCTTATATTGTTATGTTAAATATTTACTACTGACTTACTTATTATTTATTATATCAAATCCAAATTCATTAAAACTTTTGCCATTTTCAAACAACTTGATACTATTCAAAAACCAGTATCAAATAATCTGAATATATATTGAAACATGCAAAAATAGTAAAATTCCCTAATAATTAAAATTATTATACAATTTATAAGAAAATATAATTATTAGTGTGAATTTAATTTCTGTATAATAAAAAATAGTCTAAAAATATACACTCTATTAATCAATTTCCTGAAAATAAATTTATAAATCATTATATATATATATATATATATATATATATATATATATATATATATATATGCATGTATAGTATAATTAAATAAATTAACCTTATTGGTTTTCCATTTAGTATAATTGAAAGAAATTCATCTATAAATAAAACTATGTCTTGATGTCTCTTAGAAATTGTTATCAACAAACATATATACATATATAATATTTCATATTTACGTATAATATTTTTGTAAAACAGGTCCAAAGGTAATTATCATTTCTAAGAATTTGTCGATTATCACACGAATGTTTTTCTCGTATACAGTAAACGCCAATGGCCTTATGTTTATCGATGCATTTACTACTTAAAAACGCCAAGTTGTTCACGTTTTTAAAGAAAATATTTAATCAAAATTTAAATGTTTATAAAGTTTTAAAATCCATACAAATTATATAAAATTATAGTATATATATAATGTGTGTGTGTTATTTCTAAGAAATGTAGCGATACTATCCTTCGATGTCATTTAAATACAAAAACCACAATGGCTACACTGATAAACGGTTAATAAAAATAGATTAAATATCAATGACTTTTGTCCTTCATCTACCACAATATCCGTCCAAAAATATGTTTTACAAATTATATATATACAGCAATAACAACAAACAACGTACATAAACCACGAAAATACGAGACCAAAATGAACCTCAGACAACAATAATCAATGAAACGAAATCAAAAACAGAAGTAAAGGTGTTGGCAAATTAACAAAACATAATGGTTCGTAGAAATCATCGATCGTTATACGCAGAGATCTCAGCCGTCATCCGGATACGAGGGATATAAACACTTGTATACACATAATGCATCATTTATTATATTAGCAGAATTCGATGAACGAACAATATGAACGTACGGGATAACTGACTATAAATTTAAGATATGGTCGGGAATTGTTATGCTTAAAAGGATTTTTGTGGTCAGGTATTTCCACAACATGTGGCGCATACACACTTGTCTGCAATAATGAATTGGTAATGTGATGTATGCATTATATAGAAATATTATTTGTCGTTCCCTACAAACACACACACACATTTTAATATATACAAATATATATATATATATATATATATATATATATATATATTCGTATTTTTCCATATCTAAACACACTAACCTTTCTTTAAATGTTATTTCACTAATAATACTTTACTATTCATTATTATATTGACTTTATAATAATTAGAAACACTTAACATAAAAAAATAAAAAATACTTAACCTTCAAATTTATGGGAATTAAATCATTTAAAATGGTTATAAAGATATTTACAGAAGAATATTTCGGAACAATAATAATAATTCTTTAATAATATTTATGAATTACTAAAAAAAAGTGTAGGTTGGAATACAACAATTGTGACTGAATAAATAATTGAAAATGTGCCAAAAAAAAGAAAAACACAAAAGATATATATATATAATGTAATGTTTTTAATGTGAACTTCAAAAAAAAATTCGCAAATAAAATAATTTTTTTCGGCATTAATTATTGGCAAAATAAAAAGTAAAATACGATTTTTCACAATCAAACGTAATATTTTCAATTCTAAAAGCTATTATTTTTATATAACCCAAAAATGTAAACAAATAACAAAGTAAATAGTAATATTAATAGATACTATTACATCAATACTTATAGACCATTTATCTCAATTTCTTTATAGCTAAAAATATCATTTATTTTAAAAAACATATTATTAAAAACATCATGACGTACAATTCTTTGTAATAAATAATATGTATCAACAAATTAACAAACAAAATGGATAATTAATCAATAGATTATCTTTTTAAAACTACGAAATAATTATTTTTTTTATATTCATTAAATAAACTGTTAATATTTACTAAAATTATTCTGAAACATCATAATACGTTCGTTCTATATATAATTATTTTCTTATATACTTATTACTAAATCTAGTATATATATATATATATATATATATATATATATATATATATATATATATATATATATATATCAATGATTATCACTAAATCTACCTAAACAATATGTTACCATATCAAATCGAACTAAAAAATGCAATATCTTTATTACATCTAACTGCTATTCAGAAATTATTATGGGATAAATAAACAAACTTAGACATTTCTATCAATTAAAATGTTTTTGTATTATTTATTCATATTGAATATAATTTACTTATCTTTAAACTATAATTAAATGTACTTTCCACAGTCATTCTTTTGTATTTGAAAAAAATCTCATTAATTAGTATTTCAATATTTATATAGGTCAACCAAATGTGACATCTAGATTTGTGTTTTATTAAAAAGAAACTATACACATTTTTGTTATATACCACCTTATATACATGTTTCTTTTTAATAAAACACAAATCTAAGCATCACATTTGGATGATGCTATATTATTACTTTGAAAAATATTTAGTTAAAACAGGAATGGGACAATTTTATAATCGCATGTTTCTACTGTAAAAACGATTATTAATAATATATTTATTGTTTATTTGATTTTTCGCTATAAACAAATAAACAAGGACTTCATATCTTCCAAGAACCATAAAGATAACATTTTCAAACTATACTAAACATAAAATAATTACTTTACATGATTTTATAATAAAGAGTACTAAATAAACAACCGATTTTTTATCAAATAACATTTGAATATTTTTTTTAAAAAAATGACAATTTTCTGAAAACAATACTTTTCTCAAGAGTATAAATCTCGTACATCTACTCATTGTAATTTTTTATTTACTGAAAACAGAACTAAACATTGAATTCAATGTACGTTGTGACCCAAACAGAATAAATTGTGTCCAATTTAGTTAGGGCAAACGCGTTTCATTCTAACATTGGGTAGGTCGACACAAAGTAACCTTTCATACATATATTAGTTACGCGTATTTTTTCCCTAATTGACGGTGACCCCACAATGGAAACTTTGATTTCGCATAACACTTCAGTAGTCATTGAACTTCATCTCGCATAGTCAAATTATTATTATGTACATATATAAATCTTCGTTCGTACGTGAACGTACGACAAGCATTTATATTGCTAATGTTATTTTGATTCGCCTATTGCATAATATTGTCGTTTTAAATTCACACACATATACATATTCACAACTGAACACAATTTGGGTGGCAAGGCATGCTGAATGTACACGATGTGGACATAGACAGAATAATTTCAAGTTCGTATCAAGGTTGTACACATTAACATTCCAACAGAAAGACAAAATCGTACGATAAGGGACAATACTTAAATTATTTTGATGGGTGTAACGTATATATTGTTAATGAGAATAATTATCAAAAATACCTGGATTAACTTTTACGTCTAGCCAAACCAAAATATATACCAGTAATCTTACTCTATGTACATTCAATACAAAACTATATTTAAAACCCTATTTTTTTTAAAAAAAAGAAAAAATTAACCTAAATATTTTAAAAAGATACTCTCTTTTTATTTTATATTATACATAAATATATTTATTGTGTGCCTATATATCTTTCCATTCTGTTAATTGAAATCATGTAATTATGATAATTAAATTATATGATTTCAATTAAATTTGATTTAAAAATCAAAATTCTGGAGATATGACGATTTTACATTAATATAACACTGAAAATATTAAATTAAGATAAATCAGAGGAAATTAAACAGTATTTAAATATATTAATAAATAGTCTAATATTTAATTAATATTTCTTAAAACAAGTCTCTATGGAAATGTTAATTTTAATTCACACGACTTAAATTAATATGTACTTTTTATAAAATCAACATATAATGTTACACGATCATTATATATATATATATATATATATATAAGGTCATCCAAATGTGACGCCTAAACTTGTGTTTTATTAAAAAAAAACATGTGTATAGGAAAACATGCCTATAGTTTATTTTATTTCTATTTAATAAAACACTAGACGTCACATTTGGATGGCCACATATATATATATATATATATATATATATATATATATATATATATATATATATATATATATATAGAGAGAGAGAGAGAGAGAGAGAGAGAGAGAATGGATCCAAAAAAAACACAAAAAATGATGAACGTTTTAACAAGAACAAAAAGTTTAAAATGAAAATGTACTGGTCATACAGCCAAAAAAAGGAGATTGCCGATGGAAAAAATAAATTATTTACTAGAAATCCAAAGATAAAAGAAAAGCCAAGAACAAATCCACAAGTAAAAAAATTGGCTAATGTGGAATGGAAGAAAAAATAATTTAATCACTTTAACACATATTCGTCCGCTTGACGAAAATTCGTCATCTTCCAGAGAATCACCCACAGCCAAATGACGAAAATTCGTCATTTGTATATTACAGAGAATAATTGATTTTTGTTCTCTTAATTCTGAGTATATTAAATTATAATTGTAACCAAACAGAGATAATGCCATGAGAGAACTGATTTTAGCTTTCCCCTTCATACTGGCACATGTTTTGAACAGTACCATTCACTGAAAAATTATTAATTATTTATAAAATTAAAGACTCAAAAATAATGTACTTCATCTAAAAAAAAGAGAATAATAACTTTGTGTTTTTAGAAATTCATTTAAACTTTTTTATGAATTTAATTGTTTTTAACTAAGGAAAGACAAAAAAAAATAAAAATTTATATATAAAGATAAATTTGTTTTATATCATTTTACAAGATTTCACTGAAAAATATATGATTTCTAACAAGTTACATTAGTTTTATATAGACCATATCATTTATATAGTGTCAAAAATGCCGGCATATATATACCCGATATGTGTTAAAAGAAAAATTTTGGAACAGGGTTTCATCTAGTAGTGAACAAAAAAAATTTACTGATGATTAATTAATTATATATATATATATATCTGTGTTATATGTATGTATATATCCATACACACTTTCACCTGAATTCTACAATAAGTAAATTTCACAATTTTAGTTTATCATGATCGTAATACTGAAATTTCATTATAAACATTAAGATTTGAAATTGACATGATACTATTAAATAACAAGTAAATTAAAACTGAAATCCATTAGTAACATTTATAAAAAAATTTGTATTTTAGTAAATATTTTATTATTTGATTTACATTTCTTGGAACCTGTCTTGTTAAAAAATGATATAAATGTATATACAAATATTCTTCTTTTAATTTACATGATTTTGATTGAATAAGTACTTTTATGAAATTAATATGTAATTTCTTATTTTATATATATAATTTAAATGAAATATTTATATAATAAAATAAACAGAATTTTTTAAATTAAAATATAAATTTAAACAATTTTTGAAATAAACAATTAAATGAAAACATTTTTTAGACTATAATATATATTTGTAGATACAAATATAATTATAAAATTAAATTGCTAAAATTTAATTAAGAAAGTTCTTTGCAAAGTTGATATTTTAAACAAATTTTAACAAATTTCAATTAATGTTCCCGTAAAATTTTCCAGAAAATTGTTATTGTGTATATAACGAAACGAACATTTTTCAATAATCGATAGAAATATATATATATATATATATATATATATATATATAAATAGAATCATTTCAGGTAAAATGATTGAAATTTAATTAACTTCTCAGAATTAAAATGTTTCATATATTTGATTTTATTTTTAAATACGATTTAATGATTTTTTATTAAAATAGTAAAGTAAATAGACTTCAAAGAAGTATAAAAATACTAACATTACTATTATGTGAAATAACTGTATTAAAGAAATACTCATAAATATTATTAATAAAATGTACTTATATAAAAGAGTCGACAAAAATGTAATAAAATTCAAAAACAATACTAAATAACAATTAAAATTTTAACAATAGAACAATAATGAAATATATTTAATAAAAAAATAACATTTATTTTAAACAGAATCATGACTCAATTATTGAAAATACTTCAATGATAAATGGGTCATTTAAAGAGAATTAACATATTTTTTCTACATTAATCAATGTACATATTTTTTAAAGTACATTGAAAAATGTACAAATAGGTCAAGAACAAATAGTATATAGAATAATATTTGATTTTTGAAATTACTTTGGAATATATAACACATTTTTATGCACAATATAGTTATATATATATATATATATATATATATATATATATATATATATATATATATATGCACACTCATAAATGAATTTGTATAAAAATAGAAACGAAGTACGTAAGTGAGAAAAAAAATCATTATAACAAACTTCAAATAAAACTCAAAAATTATATTCAAGTAAATGAATCGAAGAAAAATTTATTTTTCTTAAATGTGGTTTCATTAATCAAGTAATGAAATTTTTCAAATAAAAAATGTTTTAATTGCAATATATACCAAAATGTTTATTTAAAAAAAATCTACACTTAAATAATGTCCTCTAATGATATTACTTAACTCTGAGATTTAATCATCAATATTTTTAACTACTGCATCTTTTTAAAAAAATATCAAATCATTCTATTCTGTTTGATTTTCTTACAAACAAATATACAACATAAGAGACTCTACGGCGCGTCAAACGAAAAAATTAACAGCTTTAACGTTGTTCGAACAACTTTATGTGTTTATGTACAAAGAAGAACAAATATTAGCATTGCGTTCCAATGATGTCGAACTCGACGATAATCGGATGTCAATCTGCTGTTTATATTTAAATAATTTATCTGTGTTGTCTCACTGCATTTCAACAGAATACAACTGTTGACCTATTTTATATGAATTTGTAATTGATAGGGGCTTTTAGTTTTAAATCTAATTGAACTTCTTCAGTTATATATTCATTTATTTTTATTTATTTCAAGTTTAATCTGGTTTGTATCAAAAAACGTAATTACTTACACATATATTTATTTCATATATATATATATATATATATATATATATATATATATATATATATATATATATATATATATATATATATATATGTCCATCAAATCAAATATATGAGAAGATGAATATAGCAAAACATTTTTATAAAAAAGTTACTTAACTTAATTTGTACAATATAAATTATATGAAAAGCAAATTTTCAAATTCAACCCTAAGATTTGATCTATCGAAAGCTATTTCTATTTGTTTTGGAATTCATTACCGAGTAACTTTATTACTCTTTTTATTTCTTCTAAAATAATTTTAGGGTAATGTAATTTGAAATAAAAAATAAATTATTGTACTTAAAATCTAAATTTATTTATTTAAAAAAAAATCATTATAAGTAAAACTGGATGTTTTAATTGTTCGCCTAGGACTGTAAGACTAATGTCTATTAATTCATTTTAAAAAGAAAAATATCAAATACAGCCTTAAAAAATTATTCAAAAAGTACACATATAACAAAAATGTATTCTGTGCCATTTACTCTGTTTACACAAGTTATACATTCCGGCTACAGTTTTTTTTCGAATAACATCCTCTATTGTCTTATTTTATTCTATACAAGCCTTACATTATTTATAAAATTACGTAAACAGATCAGGTACTACAGGATGTAATTTGTCATTAATAGTTTTACGAATGTACTTACTTAAAATAGTAAAATCGAAATATTTAACTTCCTTTCAAATCGTGTACATCCGATTAAAAATAATACATATTCATAAATAACAGATTTTAATACAATAAAAAAATAATTTCTAATACATGACTTTGTTAAAAAATAAATAAAATCCTGAAATTCAATAAAAAATTACAAATTAATATAACCTATCAGTAAAATGAATCCAAAAAGCACAATGAATCGAATTAGCATGGAATATTTATTAGCAAAAATTAAAAGGTGTTATAAGACATACTAATAAACTCATCACAATTTCATGCTACTACTCTAATAAAAATTATATAGATATAATAAACATTCCAAAAATGTCCAAATCGTTATAAATGCTATTAAAAACTAATAAAATAAATAGCAACAAATTTTAATATCTTTTTCTTATTATATTATAAAAATAAAAAAATTATAGCTCAATAACTATTTATGAATTATTTTTCAACACGACTAACATATGAAAGATAAAAAATAAAACCTTTACTTAAAAAATAACATACGTGAACACACCAATATTAATAATATTCAGATGATAATTTCAGAGTTAAAATTGTGATTGTTCTTAATTTATTAACGACTTTAATTTAACAACTTTAAAAACACTTTCGATTTTACCATAAAAATGCATCTATTATAATATTTTAATTTGATGCATCATTGCACATATATATATATATATATATATATATATATATATATATATATATATATATATATACATTCTTCACCAACTCGTCCAGTAAGCGTAATGAGTATGAGTACCAATACCAATGAATGACATTTATTGTGGTTTTCGCTCAGCAGTGGGCCAATATAAACTGCTATGATGATGAAGATATTAATATTATATATTTACCAAAAATTACCAAGAAAAATGTACTGAATTTTCTCCTCAAAATTTAACTGAAAATTACTGAGTGAAAACATATAGCAAATATCTTTTTATTCCAATAACTCCAACACAACTATCTACAAAAGATCTAAATATTTACAAAACTACCTTGAAAGGTATTAATTTTGTCGTTTTTATTGACAATAAATATAAAAAAATATTTTAAGTGTAATAAATTCTTAAATAAAATTAAAAAATAAAATGAAACTATCGAATAATAATATTAAATTATTAACATCCACTCTTCTAAAACAAAAAATACAAAAATGCGAACCAAGTTAAATAATTAGTTAATTATTATTTTTATTGCCAATTTATATACGATCGATTATTATTTTTTGTATTGTAGTACAATATAAAAAATATTATTTTCATGATTCGTAGTATAAAATTATTTATAGTTAAAAATAATCCATATCATGTGTGTGTGTATATATATATATATATATATATATATATATATATATATATATATATATATGATTAATATAATTTTTATATAAAATATTTCCAAGTACGCTGATTCATATAAAAATAACTTATTTCGAATAATTTTATACTTCTTATACAACAATATGAAATATTTATTCACATACATTATAATAAACTAATTTCATTCCTTATTATGAATTTCATATGTAATAAAAATCTGTTAGCAACACAGATGAACATTTTAAAAGAATTGTAGACTCGATTGAAACGATGAACAAGGTAGCATTAATCTGGATTCTTAAATTAAATTATAAATTGAACAAAACATTGCAGTAATCAATGAACTATCGACAAAATAAGACTACAGTGATTAATTAACTTATAAAAAAAGAAAATGAATAAAAAAACATTTTTCAACTAGGAAAGTTAAATCTTTTTTCAATTATATATCATGTAAGCTGTTGGATATCCACAGTTTGAATAAAATTAAAATTTACATGCAACATAAAATAAGTGTTGAGAAAAAAATTATATTCAAATAAAATGAGCGCCACAACAACCATATGGAAGCCATCTGTTATAATTTATATACTATAAATGCAATAATTTCTAACATATCGTTATAAACGTACATTTTTTTGTAATTAAATCTCATTATAACGATTAGAATATAAAGAAGATAAAATTGAAATATGTAACTTTTTTCAATTAACTATATTTCCACAATTTATTTATTATGCACTCCTACGACCGGTTTTAACAGTATTTTAAAGAATTTTCGTAAGTAATTTAAATAATTAATACTATAACAACAATAATAATCTCTGCCCTGAGGAAAGTGATAAGAATATTTGCATAATATTTCTGGCAACCTTCTTTTGCGTAAAACTTAAAAATGGCAATCTTTTGATCTAGGATTGTGAAATGATTATTAAGGTAAATAAATAATTTTATTAGTCAACAACATAATATGTGAATATATAAAAAAATACATTAAAAAGTACATTAATTTTTCGAAATTCACAAGGAAATATAATTCAAATAAGTTACTAAAAATTAATGTACGAATAATAAAACAGAAAAAATTCAAGAAATAACGAAATTGATAAAATAAACAAAAATTCGTAAACAGATTGTAACAATTACAAAAGTATTACACTTACATACATATATATTTATATGTGCCCTGAAAATATCTAAAATATAGCTTAAATTACTTTAAATTTAAGAAATTAAAATTACTAATTTTTTTACACTAATATTAAGACTATCGATATCAGCATGATATTTACTTAGATTTGTATATAATTCGATAATTCGTTTATATAAAATAAAATATATTTAAAATATTCTCTATAACGAATTTAAAATCAACGTTCAAATTAATAATAATAACTGACATTTTTATACTAATGATAAAATATTTAATTAAATTCACAGCGTTATTAACTTGTTCCATTAAGAGATGTTTAAAAAAAAACTCGTTTGTGTTCGAGTACCTTTGTTTACGTTTACTTGGGCTCTACTGTAATTATTCAATGATATTGACCTTAAACACGATCATCGCTTTTAATTTTATAAACACGCACATATATACATATAAATAATGTTTGTGTTGGTAGTAGTGGAACACAAATGAATTTTTTTTATACACAGGAACACGAAATATCATAAAAATACAAAGAAAATATAAATATTCTCTCAAACGTACGTATATTATTATAAAAGTAAACACTAACTATTTAGTGAAATCAATAACTTGCTATTTTATTTATTAGAAGATTAGACGAAGATAATGAATATAATTATTTGTACTTTCAATGCTGCATTACAAATATATAAATGTCTACAGACATGAGTGTGTGTGTTTATATATATATATATATATATATATATATATATATATATATATATATATATATATATATATCCCTTAATAGTGCCAAAATAATATGAGAAACAAAAACAATATAAAATGTAGAAGAAAAATAAATCATAAATAACAGCATGAAATAATCAAATTGTAAATATAAGAAAAATATATTCAACGAAAATTCAAAGAGTATATTACAAAAGAAAACAACTAAAATTGTTATATAAAGAAAATTAATAAATTATATATATATATATATATATATATATATATATATATATATATATATATATATATAAATATATATTCATATATTCAAACAAATCAATAATTAAAACTATGCAAATACTAAATACAAACAAGAAAGTGCTAAAAAGAAATGACGATAATTAATTAATCAATTAATGGAAATGATGGGCGATTAAATGAAGACATCTATAATTGCAAATATTGACGAATTATAAATTATAAAAATAAGAATTATGTAATTTCGCTACGAGTGGAAAAACCGCGAAAATTAAAGTATATTGCCAAGTCAAATATATATATATATATATATATATATATATATATATATATATATATATATATATATAAGCAATAATTAAGAAAAACATCAATATTACCTACTTGTGTGGAAAGAAATAAAAAATATTAACAGATATTTATTAACTTAAAATGTGAACACATTATAAACATTAACAATCCCTTATTTCAATTGAATCGAATCGTTGTTTTATTACTTCATCTCTTGACGACAAGAATAATAATCGATCAATAATTATAGAAATATATAATAATTATTCATGTAATAAAAATTCTATAAAATAAAAAAAAATCATAACGTCTAATATCTATTCGTATTAAAAATGTTATACAGTACAAAACTGATTTGATAAATGATTATTTCAATGAACGGATCTCAACATCGTTGATAATAGAATTTCAATACACTGATTAAATTAAATAAATAAAAACCTACACATACGTTATGCTTAAACATACACACACGCACACACACACATATATATATATATATATATATATATATATATATATATATATATATGCATGTGTGTATGTACATGTCTATAAGTATAAAATAATTTACCTTTAAAATTAATAATTAACATTTTAAAGAAAATATAATTATTGCTGAAATTAAATGATAATATTAAAAACTCTAATTAGAAAAATATATTCATATAAACAAGTATTTATCGTTAATGTTTTCTTGGAATTATTCTCTAAGAATTTATGGTAATGAATATATATTTACATTATATATATATATATATATATAAATATATATATATATATATATATAAATATGTATGTATGTATGTAAATATGTATGGATACAAAATATGTATTTCTTGTAAATAAACATTTTACATTGAATTTTCTTATATATTAAGTTAATACATACATTTGAAGATATCAATTGCTTGAAGTACTCGTACTAGAATAAAATTTATGTATCGATTTGTATGAACATATGTTTATATTAGTACAGTTTCATGGAATAAATCCAGTAATTGATGATTTATTTAAAAACACTAGTAGGTGGTATTTAAACAGAAAAGAACACAGTTATAAGTGGTGGAATAGAATTATCAAACATTAAGAGAAGAATTTCTTTATATATCCCGATAAAAGTATCAATTTTATTCTCAATGATATTATTAATTTTTCTTACTATAAATAACGTTATTTTGTTGACAGAAATAACTGTAATTTTATATAAGAGAATTTTATAAAGAAATCATCCCTCTTTTTCGACATAATATGAAAATTTCAATTATTAATAAACTTTACACAAATATTTGATGAAGAATTTAATAAAATACAAATATATTTAGTTCAATTATTTAATTTGTTAATATCAGTTTGAAAATGATTTAATAGTATCAAACTTTAATATAATTTACCAGTAAATAAATAATCATAAGAAAAATCAAATTCCTTTTAATTAATTATTTATATCCACAAGATAGTTAAATGGAATGAAAAAAAATACTGTATGTATTTTTTAATTAAACATTAGGAATAACTTTAACTTTCTATCACTGATAAAAAGAAATATCTTTCCTAGAAATTTGTTCTTTTCTTTTTTATTTTCTAAATAAATCACAACACGAGCTCAAAAAACAGCTTTTTAGTTTAATTTCTATATTTTTTTTTAAAAAAGCACTAACAGAAATGAATAAAAATATTTGCATAAAAAATTAAAGACATATTTTATAACATCGTTAATGTTGTTGTTTTGTTACATAAAAATTGATTAATACATAAAAAAAATTGCATGGGTAAGAAATGACATAACTGTAATTATTTTTGGCAAATATAATTACCTTGGTAATGTTTTTTAATCTTCTTTTTTCAAAAAATAAAAAAATATCGATTTTCAAATAAACATCTAAATATATTTTTTCGTACGTACTTTTTTTATTGATAGTTCATCACAAATTGAAATTTTTGTATTAAAATTAAAACACAATCCTCTATAAATTTGGGGCTATTCATATAATATTTGTTTTAAGTGTTAATATTTTTGCACATATATGTACGCAAGCAACACATCAACTGATATATATATACATATATATACACATCCAAAGCTGGTGGTAGAATGTAGAGTTGACAATCTTATTTTGTAAAAAAATGTAACTATCACGGAAATTTGCCAAGAAAATCCCTACTGGACTAACATTGTTTAGGCAAGTATATTCTTAATATTCTTTATAAATATTATATTAACGTCTTAATTAACTATTCTTCTAAAAAGTGCAATCGGTATTTTCTACAAACTTATATATATTTTTTTTTAATTGACTGTGATTACAGTTTCGTATAGAATAATAAGTTAATATAACGCGCATACATCTGTAGGATACTCTATAAAAGAAACAAATTTATTTATTTGTTTGTGTATATATATATATATATATATATATATATATATATATATATATATATATATATATATATATATATATATATATATATATATATATATACATACATACACACACACACGCACACAAGAGGTAGAGATAAAAAGATAGAAAGAAAGATATACATAGAATATATATATATGTCTACATGTATGCATATATGATACAATTTTTTTTCAATATACATATGTATATAGATCTAGTAAAAGTTACTCGTGTATTTCATATTATAATATATTATTTTTATTTTGGGGTTGAGAATGTACGCTTATGTATTTATGTATGTATGTATGTATGTATGTATATATATATATATATATATATATATATATATATATATATATATATATACGAGGGTCGTTCGATAAGTATGGTAAATTTCTGTATTGTTTAATTTAATTAATTAAATTCGATTTTTCAATTTAGTTTTTCTTACTTTTTCCATACTTATGAAACGACCATCATATATATATATATATATATATATATATATATATATATATATATATATATATATATATATATATATATATATATAATATAATATATAAAAGAAATAAAAAGGAGATATGTATTTACAGTATAAAAAGATATGTTTGCACACTTACAAAACGCAAATAATGATTTAGGATAAAAGACAAAAATAGATCATACGATCAAACGTTAAATTCTTATCAATTTCGATATTCTGTTTACAGACACGCGTTCATATACATATATATATATATATATATATATATATATATATATATATATATATATATATATATATATGTATTATATATATATATATATATATATATATATAAAGCGGGCAATGAAAAATTAAAAATAAGCATGGACGGAAAACGAACCCACGTGATTTCCGCACATATAATAACAACCATTCAAGTGAATTATCATTTTACTGCCAACTACTCACTTCTTTTTTCCGAAGAGAAAATAGCACAGCATCCTCGGTAAAAATATATATTCCATCATTTACGTAACCATTCAAATTTTAAAATATTCTCATATCCGCGTTGTTAAACATGATTACATAAAGATAAACAGTTTTTATTCATTTTTGTTATCGATAAAATAAAAAATTCAATTGGAATGAATAAACGATGCCTTCAGATATTTTCTGAAAGAAGGTAAAAAAATGTTTCATATTTATTTATTATTTAATAAAAAAAAAATAGATTTTCAATACAATTTGACTGTTTTTAGACACTAAATACGTAAGTAAAGTATACATATATAAAAAGTTTCATAATACAATTCATAAAAATATCATAGAGAACGCGGCGACACGTGCGTATTTTTTTAATTTACTTTGGTCTATTTTTGTTATTTTTATTTCGAGTTTATGAGATCACGTGGGAAAGATATTTAATTAGAAGAAAAAACATAAATAGAATTGTTTTTTAAAAGTTATATCGTTTTCTTAAATGAACTACCGAATGTTTATAAAACTATAATGAGAAATATCAACCAATGTATTACTTTAAATTCAATTAGTCAGTAGTAAACTAATATATATATATATATATATATATATATATATATATATATATATATATATATATATAAACATGATATGTACTTATGAATATATTTTCAAGAAAATATAATGTAATAAATTTATGAACAAATAATTAAGTAACACTTACTTGACTGATACTAAATTATTTCACTAACTTCTTTGTAAATATTCTTTTCTCATTTGACAATTTTTCATATATAATAAATATACTAACAATATTTATAAGTATAAATATAAAATATATAAGTAAAATGTATAAGTAATAACAATAAATATATATATTTGAGATACTTTTATTTCTATATATTAGTTTCATTTCATTACATTTTCATATTTCTACTTTCGTTAACTTTATTTTTTCTTTGAAAAAAATTATATTTATTTTATTCAAAAAACTATACTTTGAATAATATACAAAAATAATTTCATAAAAATTTAAAAAATCCTCCAATTATATTTTCTTTCCCTATTCAACCAACCTGTTAAGCCTATTTTTTTAATAAAACATTTTAAAATATTAACAATTAAATAAACTTTCTTGACAGTTTTTTTTTTAAAAAAAACTAATTATCACAAAACTTTATTTCATTTTTTTGAAGAGATTAATATTTTCTATATTAATTCTCATCTTCGTTTTTAAAGAAAGAGTATTATAACTATTTTGAAACGGTTAAATAAATTCATTCATATTTTTGTTTCTTCTTATTCTGTGTAATGAATGTATTCTTAACTTGGCAAAAATGTTTCTATAGAACTTAATTTATATATCTAATAATAACATTTTCCTTTCATTTATTTATCAAATTTCACTAATACTACAATATTTCCGAAAAGTAACGAAATCACATTTATATTAAATAACTAATAATTTTCCCAGAAAAAGGAAAATTCGCTGTAAAGAAGTAAATTTTCAATTACTAAACGTTTTTTAAAATTTCGTGGTTTATATTGGGCACTTCATCTTACTGGTAATATGGGATTATTTGGAATTTGGAATGGAATTGGCATGGAATTTCATCTATGTATATTTTCAAAAACTTCTTTTCAAAATCGAAGAATAGTTGAACTATAAAAAAAATAACGAAATCAATTTTAAGAATATAATTAGTTATTAAGATATATTGCAAAGATATGTCATTGTACATTCACTTGTTCTTGGAGACTATATTACTGTTACTAATAAATGTTACATAACATATCAAAAATAATGCATACGTGAAATAACCTTTAAAAAAATACAATGCTTTGAATGAACACTTTCGACCTACTACAAAAAAACGAATAAACATCTGGAGATGGCAGAATTTGATTCTTTTTCGCCTTCATAACGAACATTTAATACCAATTTACATTTTGCCCAATGTACAAAATGTAAAGTTATGTTTTTACAGTAGACTTATAAACACTTTTTATTATTAAATGTTATTGAGTTGAAGTGTCTTTTTTTCGGACACCATATTATATATTTAACACAATTATAATTGTTGTTTTTATATTAAAATATTAATTCAAAATACATATTCAAATCACAATATCATAGAAATAAATTTCCAGTTTATTATTCTATTCAATTTATATTTAATATTAATATAACACTAGAAAATGATTTGTTGTTACTTATTCAAAGACAAAAATGGAACTATGAATGATTTCTACACTTTCATTTTATTAATCGTTTATTTGACTAGCAAGTAATATTTTTATATTTTTGAGTTTTATAAGAGAAAATCAAAAACATGGGTATGTGTATCTACACACACACATACATATATATATGTTATTGTGTAAATAACTATTAATGATTGACTACCTACATATCTTAATTATTGAAAAGAGACATTTAATAATACTTCTACTTGTAAGTTAGATTAAGTTTTTAATTCGACATTATTTGAAAATAATTTAAGTAAACAACTTATTCAAAAATTTTGTCAATAAAAATAATCAATTAATAAAATGCACCATTCTTTTGAAATATTATTTAGGTCAAATAAACATATATGCTACTTGTTAATAGATAAGTATACATTCACTTATATATATATATATATGATATAATTGAAAATAATCTGACAAAAACTATATCTTAATTGATTATGGTTTCATTTTATAATCATTCGTTTTATTCAAATGAACTAATATTTTTCCAAAATAAAGCAAATATCAAGACATTAGTACAACATATTTCATACTTAGCATCCCTATTTAACTATATACAAGTTTCAGGTAAAGATACAATAATTATAAGTCTTTGTGTAAAATTTACCTACATAATACGTTTATAAATAAAGCAAAATATGTTAATTTCGAACACAAGCCAGATATTGCACTGAATTATATATATATATATATATATATATATATATATATATATATATATATATGTATGTATGTATGTATGTATGTATACATACGTACATATGTATGTATATTCAAACTGAATTCTAATTTACCAAAAAATATTTTTAAAGTAATTAATATACATAATATGGTAAAATTACAGAAATATTGTATTTTGAAAGATGGATATATAACATTATTTTAATAATCTTTACAAATGTTTCTTAGAATTAGATTTGAAATTGAAACTTCTACAAGATACAAAATTATTACTGGAACATAAATTACAGCTCTTGTTGTAAAACATTTCTAACTGATAATGTCGCTACTATATTACATAAAATACTATTAGTTTAAATATGTGATTGAATCAATTATTAAAAGTAAATCATTTTACATTGTACTATAAAATTATATAACACAATTATTATATGCATGTGTGTGTATATATATATTATATTTATACTGATATAAGGAATTAAGATACGATTTTACAGTAAATCCATAACACATGATTCAGTAGCGTGACTAACACATTGAGTTATTGACCACAATGCCATGAGTTCGAAACTACATAATAATAATTTCTCTTCTTTTATTAACCAAATAATCGCTTTTAATACTTAATATACTTCAATTTCTGTTAGTAAAATAGAGTGAATAAACAATAATTTCAAATTATTTGCGAAATTTAATAGAACTATCAACATTAAATTTAAAATTATTTTGAAACAGATATTGATTAAAAGCCAGTATTACCTAAAATTTGTATTTGTTGTATATATATATATATATATAATATATATATATATATATATATATATATATATATATATATATATTAGATACTTATTTACATTCTAAAGTATTAGTAAAACATATATTAGATATATTTTGATAAAATATATTAAATCAACATCTAGTTTCTCTACATTCTATACTATAAAATGTATAAAACTAATTTCATTATATATAACTTCATTACATAACATAAAATGTAATAGACCTATACAATATTTCAATAAAACTTAAATAATCCTGTTTACAATTTTTTGAAAAAATATTCAATATGAATCCTACTTTTATTGCTTAGAATGGTATCAAAAAAGTTTCCCCCCTCCCCCTTCTAAAAAAAAAAGAAATACTAGTATTATGAAAAATTTACAATGATCTCTTATAGAAGTAAAAGACGATAACCTTTTCCACTTATCATCAACAATCATTGGAGGATATTTTGACAATTGACCTCGTAGAAACTCAATGTGCATCGAGTGTACAAAAATAGCTCAAATGAAATCACAGAAAATATTTTTCATAGTCACATTTATTGTTAACACTGCTGAAAGAATGTAGGTCGCATCTAAGTAAACATATAAAAAAACACGCATACTTTAAAACACAAAAAATGTATACAAAAACAAACCGAAAATTATAAAATGATCGAAGTTAATATGACAATGTCATTAAAATGATGAAATCTTGAACTTAGTCATTTTAATCATTTCAATTAATTGCCAGATATAAAATAAATTACTTTAACAATGAAACGCTTCCTGTACGATACATTGGAATATTTTCTATAAAGTTAATACTTTGAAATTATACTGTAAGTTCTACAAACACAGTATTGAAATACTTATTTTTTTATTCGTCAGCTAGGTGAATGAATGCAAGAGTACGTTTACATGCATATATATATATATATATATATATATATATATATATATATATATATATATATATATATATATATATATATATATATGTATGTATGTATGTTTGTGTGTATATATAAATGAGGATTGGTGAAAAATGCGTACGAACATTAATGAAAGAAAGTAAAATGTAAACAAGTACTTCTTATCGAAAGACATTTACTTACCTTCGTTTATCTTTCTGTTTCGCAGGTTTTACAAAACCCTTAGTTGTCGTTATCGTGGTCGTCGTCTCCATCTCTGTTGTGTGATCACCAAAGAAACGAATATACTCTCAGTCACTGCCAAGGAGGTATATTAATTTCTTACACTCACATTAAAACTGTTCGCGTTCTGTCACTTGTCCTTTTGTCAAAACACACTGACAATGTAACTAATCGTCTCTTGTTCAATTATTAATTTGTATTGCACGATAGTCATCAACATAGCACCAATAATGTACAGCACATGAAATACACTTGTATTCTTGTGAGCAGCTGGTATAGAACTGACGTCAGAAGTATGGCTGCACTGCGACCGACCTGATATCTGTTGGCTATTTGATGAACATGAATTTGCATCGACTATCACAGAATTCTAGTGCATAAACACATGGTCGAAGTTATATCTGAGTTAAGAATATATAAAATATTTTATATTTATATCATGATCAATCTTTTGCGTATAAATCGACAACGAACAAGTATGGAACTTATTAACTAATTGATATCAATAACACGTCGTAATTTAATCTTTTGCGCATATTTTTTGGAAGAACATTTCAGCATTTAACTAAAAATATCGCACTTAGTTTACTCATATTTGTTATTTTTCAATAATCTTTGCTTCAATGCTTTATTCTTCAATAATATTTCAATCAGAATTGAACTGATGTTAATAATTCAGATTTTTTATTTATTTAAATTAATTCTTTGCTAAACATTTAGACATAAAATATAGAAGTACAATTTAAATAAAATAATAATAATTACAACTAATCTCAATTAAAATATCGTTTTAAAACTTAAACTAAATTAAAATACCGAAAATAACAACGTAATCAATACATAATTGGTACAAACATATAATAACAATCATTAAAATAATTTAAAAAAAATTATAAGAAAAAATACTCTTTAAAACTACAAGTATTTAATAATTGTTTATTATTTACTTTTTCATCAATATGCATTCAAACAGCTTAACATTATCTCCATAAAACAGTTATTTAACATCAAATAAAAACGAAATTGAGTTAGTGAAAAAGTAAAGTAATTGATGACTATCTAACTTTATAAAATTTTGCAATATTGGAGATTCATTATTTAATATATTTTTTTAAATATATAAAATATAATTACTATTAAAATAACTATTATATAGATTTTTCCTTTTTTTAGTTTCAATATCATACAAAATACATCTATCTTATTAAATACTACATCTTAATTTTATTTTTAAAATATTAACTATGGTATTATTAATTCCTTATTATTTTTAAAGTAATAAATAAACTAGTGAATATCTACTTACCGATCTAATGAAATTGTCATGAAAAAGAAAAATAAAAAACTCAACATTAACAATAAGCGATTGAAATGTTTGACATGGTATTTTTAGACATAGAAAGGAAATTTACATTAAAACCTGACGAACGTTGTGAAAACATGAAATAATTACGAATTTGTAGGAATTTATCTTTTAATTCAATAAAATAGAATTGTTTCAGAAGAAATTGTTTCAAATTATATTCAATACTATTGTTATAAAGATATTAAATTACTGATCCATTTGCTTCAACTAAAGAAAAAATAATTAAACAATTTTTTTTGTTATAACTTATAAAACATATTTTTATATTTAATTGTTAATTATTAGTAATTTTTACACATAAATAATAACACAAATAGATATATATATATATGTATCAGAATTTATATTTTTAATGAATGATTACAAAATTATATATGTATATTATTTTTTATTATAAATATTATATACGAAAAAAACTATTACATTTCATCAAATTCATTGTTCGTTATTTTGTAATGTGAATAAAAATGGAACGTATTTTTAAACACAATTATTTGTTTATAAATGAGTATTTTATAAGTTACTGAAATACTAAATCCACATATTAAAAATATCGCAATTTAAATTGTTACCAAGGCACTTAAAATATTAAAAGATCTTATATATATATATATATATATATATATATATATATATATATATATATATATATATATATATTTATATAACTTTATAATAATTTTAAACATTTAAATATAATATCTATATACACATTTACGATACTCAAAATTTAAAAATATATGTTTTTCATTACAATATTTTATTTTCAATATTGTTAAAATAAACGTATGAGCCATTATAACATAGGAACACATTATTATAATTATTATTCTTATTTTTTATATACGTGTGAAAGGTATAAAAATATATAATTATATACAGATTGTGACAAATTATTTATGAAAAATAAATTCCTATTAAAATAAAAGAGACATCAGTAAAAAATATAAACAAAATAAGAACAGATTAAATTTGTATGTCACATCTGAATTATTATTTACATTAATTTGACATATCGCAAAAAACGACATATTTCTTTATGAAATTTTTATCAGCCGATGATCGTTTTTAAATCGATTGATATTTATATTCTAAATGCATCTGGAACGACTTTTGTTAAAATATATCTCGATTATATAATGAAGAGGTGTAATAGTTGCCAATAAGTACAAATAACTATCAACAAAAAGATATTCCATTTTCATTTAATTGCCATATTATATATATATATATATATATGTAAATTCAAAGTAAAATCATAGCTTTAATAATAAAAAATTGTAAAATTAATACATAAAAATAATACTTTAAATATGTTATTTATATTTCAAAAACAATTGATTGAAAAATTAAATATAAAAAAATTCTTAACTATTTATTATTGATTAAATGTTTTGAATTATTTTATAATACATTGTAAAATTTAAGTACGATGTAGGTTAATCATACAACTAATTAATTCTTAAAAATAAAATCATGTTAAAAATTTATTTGAAATATAAAACTTAATACAAGTATTTATTTTAATACTCATAAAATCTTAAATCTGGAAATTACATTGAAAGAAAATTTTTCTTCTAAGTTAAAAGTTTGAATAAAATTTTATACCTTTTTACATTCATTGATATATTGTTATTTATAATAAAAAGACATTATAATATTTAAACATTTAATATAAAATCATATTAACAGAGGAATTAAACTAAATATTTTATAGAATATATTTAAAAATAATATGATTAGATTTTCAATATTATAAAGGAATTATACACAGAAATAATAAAAAAAGAAATATTTACCTTTTATAAGAAAGTATACGTTTATTTTCCAGACATATTTTTTACTTAAACCTTTTTCAATTAATCAACAGTAAATTCTTCCTTGAATTTTATTAATTTCAAGTCAAAAAAAATATCAGTTATAATATTTGATAAACCTTTTACCACAAAAGCAATTATAATGAGTGAATTAAATTCAGATACTAATTATGAAATGTTTGTGTTTTTTATTTATAGCTTATTTTTGTAAATATTAAATAATATGACCAATTAATTAATTAATTTATATATCAATGAATATATTTATTTATATATATATATATATATATATATATATATATATATATATATATATATATATATATATATACACACATATAGTATTAAAATCTATTAAGTAAATAATGAAAAAATGATTGACTTTCTAATACACCTCCTCTTAAGTTATATTGAATCGAGATAATAATAATAATTGATTAATTAATAATTAAGAAATAGAGAGTTATTATGACAATATGAAGCATAGAAATTAGAATTTATGTAAGGAGACTAGGCGATGAGCGGCTTTTTGCCGATTAGTCTGTTGAACGTCAGACATTGTTCTCGTCAAATTCAGACGGGGCGTCGGCCGACGCGGACGATAAATGAGGCCCATATGATGGAAGCAGTCCTGCACGCGTACAGCTTCGACAACAGAAACGTGCATAGTATTTATGAGTACAGTATCGGGCCTTAACAATTAATTGGCAGTTGGCAAAGAATGGATTGTCGGTACAGCTTGGATGTATGAATATTCCTGAAAAGAACAGATATTTCAATGAGCAAATTTTATATAAAATAAAATATAATTCAATAATTTATTATATTATGAATAACAAATAACTAATATAATAAAATAAGATATACATTTGTTGTATATACAAATTAATTACGACATACTCCAATTGAAAAGTGTACTTCAAATATATATCATTTAATGTTTTTATTTTTATAAAGAACTAAATAATAATTAATATCCTAAATAGATATATTTTTTTAATAAGTAGTTTAGAAAAAAACATTAATTTCATAAAAACTGAATTATTAAATTAATTTTCAAAAAATAAATCAACCTTTGGTACTTAAAGTTATTTTCTTACGGAGAAACATTTCCATAAAAATGATATTTACATTAAAAATAACGAATGAGTCATTAATAAATAAACTGTTAAAAAAAATATTTATTTATAACTGGAAAACTTTGTCTCATTAAGAAAAAAAAGGATTAAGTAATCGTCTCTGATTGATTTCAGCAACAACTGATTTAATAAAAGAATAATTAATTTAACATTGCAACTTTTTATTGGAATTGATATAATCACTTATTGCTTCTTTGTTAATGTTCATACAAATAAAAATTATGTACCTACTCGATTTTATGTTCCAGTATTTTGAATATAATGATATTCATCATCGAAATGCAATAATCAAAAATGAATGAACATAAATGATTATTGAACACTTTAATACAATCTTATGATGTTATAATTTTTTGTAAAAAATAAATAATTTGGGTTGACAAACTTCATTTTGACTTATGAGTTTTATTTAAATATTATTTATGTAAAATAAATCGAAATTGTTGTAAAATTATTCATATTAAATATTACAGTATTTTTTTATCTGCATATATATAATTTTCTCTACTTACGTAGTCTTTATTTATTTGAATTCAATTTAATATCTTTATACAAATGAACCATTCACTCCAATACCATAGGATTTTATATCTTCTATTTAATAATATATACTACTTAGTTCTAATGATGATAGTACAACCATTGAAATAAGTATTAACGAATAAAGTGTGCAATAAATTTTTATTGAACATTTTTATAAATTCTTATAATGTTGGAGTAAGTTATTTATTTTTGTAAAAATAAATTAACCACAATCCGAAACCAGTTGTCGATTTAACACGCTGGTATTTTAAATGAATTTAACACGCTGGTATTTTAAAATAATACCTAAAGTACATGACTAACTCTGTATAATTACAAATCTCAAATTAAATACATATTAATTTAAAGTTGTAAGTTCGCCATTTACACACATTAATCAACTTATGTAATTAGAAGTAATTATCACAATTAAATGATACATATATATATATATATATATATATATATATATATATATATAAATATATAATTATTGTCTTCATTATTAACATGATTTTTTACTTATAATCATTTATTAAAATCATACAAAAAATAACTTTTAAATAAATTAATAACACATAATGAAAAATAAATCTTAGAATATTATATGAAATGAAATAAAAATTGATTTTAGACACATTCAGTTTTATTAACTACTTCCAAAATTAATGTACACAAAAAAAGTTAATATGTATGTATATATATATATATATATATATATATATATATATATATATATATATATATATATATATATATATATATATATATATTTAATTGAGTTATATTAATAAGAGTTATCCATATAATTTATTATATTTTATTAATAATAAATTAAATAATTGATATGAACTCAAAATAGATACTTCAGAGTTTCTTAGAAAAGGAAAAAAATTCTACAAATATGAAAAGCTATCTGCAAACCATATTTTAAGAATCTATTTAAAAAATAAATGAAGTTTTTTTATCTATTTTTCACTAATTATTTAATCATGGATATATATTAAATAATTTTTAATGATTACTATGTAATATAAAAAATGTTTATGTACAAAAATATAGATTCACTTACCTTCAACTCTAATAATAACAGAACTTGAATCTCTTCCATACGAATTTTCAGCTTCACACTTATATTCACCAGAATCTGCTATCTTTGCATGTGAGACCATCAATCTGTTGCTTTCTGTTTAAATAAACAAATATAATATAAAACATTATTTAAAATGATAAAAAGTATTTTTATGGCTATTTTGTCTATTAAATTAATTATTTCATAAGAGGTTCAGAAGAATTTTTTTCAAAGATTATTTACATCATTTGAAATAAGTTCAAAATTATTAAATTAAAAAAAATAACATTAAAAAGAATATGGAAAAAATGTTTATATATTTTTAACACAAGTATTAGAATCTGGAATGAACTGATGTCTTGTATATTGAAAACATTTTCTTTTCTGTATTTGTGTTAGATAAAAAAGTAAAGTGAAATCTAATTTATATTTAGAAAATGTACTATAAGTTTATTAATATTGTAAATCAAAAATTAACAAAGACAAATCAATCACATTTAAATAAAAACAATCAATTCATTTTCATTTCTTTTGCTACTAAACTTTTCAAAATAATATTATTACAAAAGTTCAAAAATGAAAAAAGATTGTAAAAATTAATCTTACCTGTAATATTGATTCTATTATTTGGAGTAATTGCTTCACCATCTTTGTACCAAATGACTCTTGGTATAGGATGTCCTTCAACATCGCACGGTATTGAAATTTCGCCTTCAACGGGGAATACCGTTTGTGGTAAAGTTATGTTAGCCTTTACCGGAACTAAAATAAGAAATATTATATTGACCTACTTGTTATAATAAAATTGTATTAATTCTAGAAACACTCTCAAATTAATTAAAAACTTAATACAATATTATTTATATACAAATGTATTAATACAAAAATATATATGTTTCCTGAAAAGAAAACATATATAGACAAATAATGTTACAATTGAAATATCATGCTTTAACCAATTACCAAAAGCAAGTACATGGATGTACTGATAAGTCCTTTAAAACACAATACCAATGCAAGAAAATTATGCATACAATTGTGAAAGTTGCATACAATGATTAATTTTAAAAAACAAATCTGAAAAATACCACCTAAGTAATTTATTCTTTTCAATACTATATAAAAATAAAATTATTTAATTAAATTATTGTTTCTTTTACAGTTTAATTTCAAAATACGAAATTATATTAACTGAAACAAATTAACATTTCTATTAATACTTCAAATTAAGATTATCACAATATGTTATAAAAATATATTTTTTATTACCTTAAAATTACCTCAAATAAGTTTACTTAATCTTAAGATAAACAAAGTATTAATTTATTTTTACTTTTTTATAGAAATTATTGTAACGTTTTAATATTAGCTATTATAAAGTTTAAAATTGTCTTTAAAGATAACTATTCAATTTGTTAAAAATTTCAACAAAAAGGCTTTGATGATGATGGCATTGCTATTGAAATGTGCATCAGCTGACTATTGTTATAAACAAAAAGTGAGCAATAAGTGATTATTGAACACTTTATAAACCATTGTGGTGTTGGGGATAAAAATTAATTTGTCTTCAAATGAATCCACTACAGTTCCAAAACAAACAAGAATATTTATGCTAAATATTTTGTAAAAATATTTACAATATCCTTTGTTTTCTTGATGGTAGTTTTCAAAATTGTTTAGAATATGTTAAAACTAATGTTTTGTAAAAACTAATGCAAATACATTACTGCATGCACATTACCGACAAACACTCTAGGTGTTTCTGGTTGAATTTCTGGTTCTGGTTCAGTAACAGGAGCTGGTTCTGGTCTAGGTACATGTGGTCTTGATGGAGGTTGAGGATGCATTGGTCTATATGGATACTGTGGCTTCCTTTCTGGTTCCTTTGGTGGACTTTCTGGCCGATCGATCAAATATTTAGTGTACTCGCTATCTTCTGGTTTAATTGTGTACACAGGACCAAGAGCATTCAAAGTAACAGACCATGATGCTGCTTTACCGACACCATTATAAGCATGACATGTATATACGCCAAGATTTGATAATGCAACTGAATTTATTTTAAGTGAATTGTCTCGTTGGAGTTCATATACACTTGTTGACATAGGTATAAAATCTTTTTCTCCATGCCACCATGTTACACTCGGTCTTGGCCAACCAACAGCACGGCAATGGAGAATCGCTGGAGTTCCGAGCGTTGCTACAACGCGTGCATCTTCATCATCGATTACTGCTGCTGGCCTGTCGCTCTTTGATGCTAATTTTTATTTAGAGTTTTTATTAAATGTTAGTCATGTTAAGAGACCATAAAATTCTAAGGTATTCATGCAAATAATAATATATACAAAAAACGTTTTATAAGCTGAACAGTTGTTAAATATTTTCTTTCAATATTCTTTATCACATTAAATATAATAAAAATCTATTATTTTATACTCTGATTTTTATAGATATAAAACTAATAGAATGAATCTAAATTGAATATTATTTGCAACATATTATTTACAACTTTTTTTACTTACAACTCCATTATTTCTATTTTTCATATTCTATAATCTTTAAAATAACTATTAGCAACGTCTAAAAGTTCTAATTTTAATGAAAACAATATAAAAAATGAATTTAAATTTCATTTAAGATATCTTTATTGCCAGAATTAATTTCAGTTAAATATTTAATACAAATATGAAACACCAGAGATTTGCTTTTACTGGAAAATATTAAAAACAGTTCACTTTAAAGGAATATGTAAAAATGTACTATTATAATTTTTATAGTAGTAATTATTAAAGAAAAAAATATTTTTTCTTACTGCAAAAAGAAATAAAAACATTCAGCTAATAGAAACGTTTTTAATATATAATAAGAAAATATTATAATGGAAATGTTTAAAAAAATGTTTATAGTTATGTTGTTCAAATGTAAAGAAAAATAAATATTTCAATCTGAAATGTTATAATCGAAATTTATATACATGCAATTCCATTCAAATAATTCGACCAATTAATAAATACAACCATATTAAAAAGAAATCATTCAATTAATTATGAAAGCAATAATTCAAACACATTCAGTGTAAATTTAATTAAAAACATACCAGTGACATCTAATTTGAATTCTTTTTGTAATGGATGTCCAACACCATTGTCAGCTGAGCATACATAAACTCCAGAATCAGATCTGAATAAACTTACTATCTGCAATGATTGGTCAGGAAGAATTCGTACTCGAGATATTGTTCGTTCAATCTAAAATTTTTATTAAATCAATTTATATTTATATGAAACTATATCTATATCTATTTATCTATCTATCCATCTATATATATATATATATATATATATATATATATATATATATATATATATATATATATATATATATATATATATATGTAGAGAGAGAGAATAGTCAAATAATGAACGTAACAAAATAAGATGGTTATTCAATTTATAAATCAGATTAATGAAAAGACTGCATAATAGTAAAATATAATATTTTTATAAAGAATATAATAATATTCTTTATATTTATTTTTTAAGTTTAAATGAATAATTTCATAAGTAATTTTAAAGAGATTAAGGATTATAGTAAATATAATTATTTTTTACTTAAAGAAAAATATTAAATAGTGTCTTAATTTCTTTTCTTTTTATAATTATTATATTTACAATATTATTTCCTTTTCTCCATGTTATCCTTGGTGTTGGAGTTCCTCTTGCAACACAACGTATAGTCACATGGCTTCCTTCTTCAGCTTCATATGCATTTTGTGTATCATCAAATTCAGGAGCTCGAACTGAAAGTTTTATAAATAAAATAATACATAACATCAAATAAAATAATACATAACATACTTCCATACAGCACTGTAGGACTCGTATATGCTGGTAGATACGGAGTAGTTGATGTAGGTTCTGGTAAAATTGGACTAACACAAGAACTACCACAGCCATTAGAACAGCATTTATCATTTCCTGAACAATCAACATCTGTATAACATTCATGTACACATCCACTAGTACTTGTCGCTAATACAGGACAGTCACCAGGTTTATTTTCTATTAAAATAAAAGAAAACATACAAATTATAATATCAATTACTTATTAATAGTTTCTATGACAGAAATATATTTTTAAATTTAATATGAATGTATTTATTTCCTTTTTCTTAAATAAATGAATAATATAATTATAAGAATAAAATGCACCATTATGTAATTAACATAGTTATTAGAATTATTAATTTACAATTATTAATTAATTAATTTTATTGTTTATATAACTCAAAACATTTTTAGTTACTTCAATAAAGCAATTAGATTTGATAATTCTACATAAAAAAATCATTATTATTAAAAATAATTATTTTTTATTAATGAGTCTCATTTTCAAGTTTCTTGTAAAGCTTTAATTGATTTTGTATATTTATCACATAGTTATATATTTTCATAAAATTTTAAGCACCTAATCTGCAAGCCGCTACATATTGTATAGTTCCATTCTCAAGACGTTCCAAATCAACAGCACATCTGTACCCAGGATCACAAGGAATACCACGACATGGATTATAACATTCACATGGTTCACATCCACGCTCATCAACACGTCTTTCTATACCATATGGGCATCGTAAACGACGACATTCTTCATCTATCTCTCGACATATCGATAATGTAGTGAAAATTGGCTCTGGTACAGGTGCACTTGTTACTGGTTCTGGATGTGGTTGTTCCGGAAAAACTGAGTTCGCTATAAATATATTGAATGTGAGAGTAGAAATTTCTATGAAACCATTTACAATATGAGAATAGTTATAACAACAAATAATTTATATATTCCTTATAAATACCTGAAATAATTTAACATTTTACAAGTATAGTTCACAGTTGAAAATAAAGTTTTATAGTTGAAATGAATAAAACATGCTTTCCAGTAACATAAACCAACTATATAATAAATAATACTCTAGATTGAATGACAAAACTTAATATGAACTTAATTTTATTTTTTTAAAAACATTATAAATACCTTCTTTTACTAACAAAAATTCGTTACAAATACTTATATGTATGAAGTATTGTTATATTTTATGAAAATAATATAATTTCATCTTATTAAATTATATGAAAAGATCTTATTAAATTATATCTTTTTAATCAGATCTTTATATATTTTTAATTAGATCTTTTTAAAGATCTTATTAAATTATATTTGTTTTTTTTATTTATTTTTTATTAATTGCAATACATAAAACAACTTTGTGATAATAAAAATTAAATCATACAAACTAGAGCAGTATTTCACATTTCCATATATAAAATAGAAGAACATAAATTTAATCAAAAAAGCAAGTGCAGAGTGTATTTTTGCGTGCTTCAATAAATATCTTGTGCATTTATTACGAATACTTATTTACAAGTGTACACAGTGGATGCATTAATCAATCTGAATCTCTTTATTAAAGAAACAGTGATTAATTACAAAATGATTTGACCAATATATTTAACGAAATGATTAAGATAATAACGACGAGTGCACAACAACATCGACGTTGACTTACGGTCATGACCGGTGCAGAAATCGATACATGACTGGAAACTCTTAAATCTGTTCAGATTTCCGGCACATCCACTATAAATGAATGGTACACAAGTACCACGATCATCATCGTAGTACCATCTTTTATAGGATCCACCTTCACAGGAGCCTACATCAACGGCCAGGCGACATATAGCTACATGAGGATATATAATATTTACAGATATGTTCAAACATACTATTTAGTACATAAACATAAATGTGTTAAAGAAGAAATGCAAAAAGTAAAGAAATGTATTAATAAATAGCGAGCAGATTGTTGACGTACGTTAATAGTGTTATCTCATAATGAAACTAATTATTTTAAAAATATTTGTTTTCTAAAAATGTAATTAGAAAACTAAAAATATACAAAATTGTTTCTTTTAAGAATGATTTCTTTAATAACTTTTTATAAAATTATTATCATAAGATTTTAAATTTGTTTATATTGTATTTAATTAAATATTTGTTATTTATTCTAATTAATATTAATGCAATAGTATTTATTAATTATCTATTAATATTAATACATTACATTGAATACTGAAGATATTTTTTTCAATATTCAAATATCTTTTAATAATAATATTTTAAATAGTAAAATTAATTTTTAAATTTAAAATACGAAAGAAACAATTTGTGAATACAATATACAAAAAATTAAATGTTTTAAACAAAGAAAGCCTTGTAAGTTATAATATTAACACAGAAATTAAAAATGTTAAAAGATTACTTAATTAAAGTCTGAAATAAGCTGAAGTATAATTATACATTACTAGCAGATTATACATTATTTAGCAGATAAATACATTATAGGACCATAACCATTTTTCTATAGTTCTGAAGTATTGTTTCAAGCTGGTTAATATAAATAAATAAATACAAATCGAAATTATCAAGGAAGTTGCGAGATGTAAATACCCTCTTTACCATTATTAGAAGGATCTGTTTCTTTTCCAGGAGGAGGTCTTTCTTGATGTGTTAAGCAAATTGATTCGCATTCTTGTATAGTACTGAAACGATTAGCACTACCACCACAACCACCCCAATCAAATTCCCGACATGTCCTTGCCGATTCATCAAAATATACTTTTGGAATGTATGCTTTACATAAACCTTCATCAAGTGGATATCTGCATACATCTAATTATTTACGAATATAAGACATAATATTTTATAATTAATGGATTACATTTTTTGCTATAAAAAAAGTATACTTACCGAGTCCACGGAAACGTCCACAATGTCTCTCACACTGTTCTTCACTCTCAAATCTATTTGCATTTCCACCACATCCACTGTACACAAATGCATCACAATTATGACTAGATGGATTGTAATACCATGCAGTCACAGTGTCATTACATGATCCAACATTAACTGATTCATAGCAAATAGATGTTGGAGACTGAGTTGTATGATGGGTAGGTCCTGCAGTACGAATTTCTTCTGGAGCAGATGTTGCATAAGTAATTGTAGTTGTATGTTTTTGACAACGATGCTCACAAGATTCTCGATCATTGAAACGATTATCATTGCCCATACATCCTCCATATTCGAATTCTTGACATGTATCAGTAGTCTGGTTGTAGTACCATTGCGTATGATATCCATCACAAGGACCTACTGTTTTAGGTAATACGCATATATCTGAGAAATGTGCAAAATATTAATGATTGTTTTTGATTAAAATACATTTTAAAATGCAGGTTATTTAATAGAATAATAATAGAATTAAAAATTACACTGAAATAAACACTTGCTAATTTGCTTAATCTTTTTTCTCTTAATGAACTGTTTATTTAACTTTAATTATTATTTTCTAGTTATTTTATTTCTGAAGAATGAGCTTACAATTAAATCTTACTTGTCTACATTACAATCTTATAAGAAGTATATTTTAATGTTATTATATATTTATAAATTAAACTATACATTATTGATCTTACCTTGTACATGTCCACATTTCTGGTGACATTCTTCTTGTGTGTTGAAATTATTTTGGTTTCCTTCACAACCTCCATACAAGAACTGTTTACAAACACCATCTTGACTATCGTAGAACCATTTAGCAGAAGCTTCTCTGCATGGACCAGGATCACTATGTTCAAAGCAAGATTCTAAGAAAAAAGAAAAAGATTTATGTAAGTAGTTAGTAAAATAAATATATGAAATATTATTCCTCTTACGGCTATTAAATGGTGTCACAGTATGAGCTTTTGGTGGTGGTGTAGTTACATCATGACATCTATGAAGACATTCGTTTTCAGTACGGAAATTATTATTATTTCCACCACATCCTCCATAATAAAATTGTCTACAGCGTGTTTCCACAGTATCATAGTACCATCTTTCTGTATAATTATAGCATTCGCCAGTGACAGATGGTAATGTACATAAATCTTGCTCTGTTAATAATGTAAAAAATACATTTATTTAAAAATGGTTTGAATAATATTGTTAAGATATGTTATTTTTTTATAGAAGAATACTGAATGTTTTATAAACATACAGTTTTTGAAAATTTGAATTTAAAGTTGTACAATTAACAAATTTTAAAAAGCATATCAAAGTGAATAATAATAAATAATTAAAACATAAAAAACTATCATCATTTAAAAAAAGTACTTGCATGAATTTTTAGAAACTAAAACTAGACTTTTTGTATTTATAAAATATTAACTTTTTACAATTCTCCAAATAGGAATATTAATTATATTTATTGAAACTGATATGCACAAATGGGACAAAATATAAGATAATTAATTAAATGTTATTAGAATGCTTTATAGCCATACTTGTTATCTTTTTTAATATATATAAATACACATGCAGAAATGAATTTTTTAACTTTTTTTGTTTAATTTTTATATTATTATCTCTGACTGTTATCGATATATAACAGTTTGAATTTTTAAACTATCTGTATATTGAAAGTAATTTAATTAAGAACTTTATAATTGAAATTAGATGAAACTTTCATAATATTATAAAATTTTATGGAATTGAAAAGTGATTCCTTTAAAAAAGTGAATTAGTCATAATAGTACCAAGCCAACTGTGTATTGTGAAAACTTATAACTTATTGAAGTAATGCATTCAAAAACATGATTACAAATGATTTAATTTAAGGAAACATAAAAAGAAAAGGTTAAAGACAATATTTACTTACCAATCTTAGAGGGACAATCTTTTTCACATGATGATCTATCGTTGAAAAGATTGTCATTACCACCACAACCAGTGTAATAGAAAGGCATGCATTTATTTTCTGATACATCAAAGTACCAACGTGGTAGATTTTCTGTACAGTTACCTTGCTCACGAGGAAGTTGACAATAATCTAAAGTCACATGCATAAACATCCATACCCAAAATATGATAGATTAGATCAATATCAGTTAAAAGCTAAATTTAAATAGAGTTGGAAACAAATTTAACATTTCAGCCATAGCGTAAATTTTAAGAATACTTTTATACAAGAAATCTATATATTGTTTAATACATGTTATTAAAATTAGTTGATATGACAATTAAAGAAATACTGAATAATAGTTATTAAAAATGATATTTATAAAAAAATATTGTATGACTTTGTATACATATTAATAAATATTTTTTGTTAATTATTTTAGATATAATTAAAGAAGAAAAGTTAAGACAAAACAAATTCAATCAGGTGTAATAAATTGATTATATTAGTAAATGACAACATTCTGAGATAAAGCAATAAAAATCACCTTTGCTGCGTCCTGGTACCAAACATTTTTGATGGCAGGAATTTTCTGTGGGGAAATTATTTCCATTTGCTTTACAACCACCATAATTAAACATTTCACAGGTTTCAGTGCCTTTATTGTAATACCATCTAGTGAAAGAACCATCACAAGGTCCCTCTTCAAGAGGTTGTTCACATATATCTGAATAAAATAATACATAAAATGATTTTTATTATTTTATTTTATATATATATATATATATATATATATATATATATATATATATATATGTGTGTGTGTGTGTGTGTGTGTATATATATACTACTAAAACACTATATTGAACTCACAAGTAATAGTTTAAACTTACTTGTATCTTCACTTGAACCACATAAATTTTGACAGTCATTATAAGTTTCAAAACGATTTTCATTACCAAGGCATCCACCATATATAAATTGTTCACATCGTTTAGTATTTGAATTGAAATACCATTTTGGATAATAGCCTTTACAGGCTCCTGCCATTTTGGGTAGACTACAAACAGCTATAACAAAATGATGTAACTAATTACTTTCTTTTTGTATTTATATGAAATTATAAACGATTACAATATCAAACTAGGATTATACTCATGAATAAAATAACTATAAAATAAGAAAACATTAAAAAATAGTCAACTATTAGAATTATTTAATTTACAATTTTTTACATACCTCGTCCTTCAGGTTCAACACAAATTTCCTTACATTCTTCTTGAGTTTTAAATCTATTATCATTACCGTCACACCCTCCATACCAAAATCTTGTACATCCACCGTATTCAACATCATAGAACCATTTAATTGTGTAATTTCTACATGAACCACGGTCAGCAGGTTGTATACATGACTCTGTTTTAATGTTAATGATATTAGTTTTTTTCATTAATCATAAAAAATTAAAAAACATTTCTTTATAAAAAATAAATTATGGGGAAAAGCAAAAAAAATATTTAAAAATAATAAGTAAGAATATAAATTGAAAATAACAAAACACTTGTAAATTAAAGATTAGTAATTTAAAAAATATTTTAAATTACTAATCATGATTAAAAGAGGAATAAATTTAAAATAATAAAAAATTAAGTACCTTCTGGATTGAATGGTTTATCTAGGCATTCTTCAAATTTATGCCCTTGAGCTTCAGTAACTCCATCAGGACAACAGCCATATTTAGATGATGCACAATCACAACCTGTGAAATTATGTCCTCTGGCTGGAGTGCGATCATCAGAACAGCAACCAAATTCAGTATTTTGACATCCACATCCTAAAATATTATTATAATTTATAACTATTCAAAGCAATTGTTTTTATTTTATCATACTTTTTACATTTACCTAAATAAATAATTCAAAGATCTTTTAAATATATATTTGTAGATAGAAAAAAATCTTACCTCGTTGTCTTGGACCTTTAGCAATAGTAACTCCATCATCACAACAACCAAACTGGTATGTATAACATGGACAACCTTCATAATTTGGTCCTGCAGCAGGAGTGTAACGATTCGGACAACATCCATGTGGAGTATGTTGACATCCACATCCTTCATTACCTGGACCTCTAGCAGCTGTTACATTATCAGGACAGCATTTCCAAAGACTATATTGACACCCACAACCTGTATGTTTGTTTTAGAAATTAAATAATAAGTAGATATTTTTATAATATTATGTCATTAAATATGAAATGTCTGATTTCAAATAAAAAAATTGGTTTATTATATCTCAAACAAGAAACAGTGCAATTAATCAAAGTATGTGCCTAAACTATCAACATAGTTTTGCCATATATATATATAAATATATATATATATATATATATATATATATATATATATATATATATATATATATATATACATACATACATACATATATATATATATATATATATATATATATATATATATATATATATATATGTATATATTCGTATATATAAAACGATTTACATATTTAAAATTTATTGGCTATTAATTAACTATATATGTAAAGAAATCACTTGACCAAATGAAAAACAGATTTACCTTCAAGATTAGGACCTTGTGCTGCCAACATATTATCAGGACAACATCCATGTGGTGTAACAAGACAACAACCTTCTTGATTTGGTGCATGTGCTGAAGTTATGTTATCGGGACAGCAACCATAAGAAGAGTTTTCACAAGGTCTTGGACATTCTTCAAATTCAAGACCAAGAGCTGTAAAAGCGTAATGTAAAAATTTAGTATTGCCTCAATTTTAAAAGTAATTTTATTAACTCACCTGGATTAACTCTATCAGGACAACAGCCGAAATATGATAATGAACAATTTTCATAATTGATGACACCACATCCTTGGAAATTCTTACCTTTTGCCTCAATGACACCATCTGGACAACAGCCGAATGGTTTGGTAGCACAATTTAATTCTTGTTCAGTTGTTGGTATTATATCTATAAAAACATTCATTGTATATTTTAACAAATATAACAAAAAAGACACTTCAAACAAATGACAAGTATATTACCTTCACAACCTTCATTATTTGGTCCTAAAGCACTACGTAATCCATCTGGACAACATCCAAATTCTTTAAGTGTACAATTGTCACAACCAGCCTGGTTTGGACCACCAGCTTCCGTAATATTATCAGGACAACAACCAAATAGAGATTTAACACAATTAGGTTGTTTAACACATCCTTCATTGTCATTACCCTCTGCTGCAGTTTTATTATCTGGACAACAACCGAACAAAGTTTCAGCACAATCTGGTTTTGGACATCCTTCTTCTTCAGGTCCAGTAGCTGCTGAAACACCATCTGAGCAACATCCATATTTAGCTTCCTCACATGTTTTTGGTGCTGGACAACCCTTGTAAAATGAGCCTTGAGCTTTTGTAATTCCGTCTGGACAACATCCGAATGGTGAGGATTTACATTTCCTCTTCTTACGTTTACATTTTTTCGGTTTTTGAAGTTTCGGAACAACAGTTTCAAATGTATATGTTGTTGTTGGTGATGAATCAAATTTAGGGCTAACTTCAGTTGACCAGATATCAACCGATGAAGTTGTTTCAGTGTCAGAAGATTCCTAAAATAGTTTGTTGTATTTTTTTTCTAAGTAAAGTAATAAAAGACTATATTTTCATACCGTACTAACTGGAACTTCAGTTGTTTCAGTTTGTGATGAAACTGTAGTTTCAAGAGATTCTGTTGAAACAAATCCTATACTTGAACTTATTTCTGTTGTAGTTTCTTCTGTAGAAGTTAAACCGACACTCTGTGATGTCAATGTTGAATCAGTACCTTCAAGCTCAGTAGTATCTGTTGATAATTTTGAAGTATCTGTTGTTATGGAAACATCTGTAAAACCTAAACTACTTGTTTCAATACTACTATCCACGGTACTAGATTCAGATTTTGTAGTTATCTCTGATGAAGATTCTGAAGATGTTATGATAGAAGATTCAGACGTACTTGTTACTTCACTTGATGGTTCAGATGTTAACAATAGGCTTGTAGATGATTCAATAGATGATGAATCTGAAGTTACATCAGAGAATCGAGAACTTATATCTGATGACATTAAGTTTATTGTCGATGATTCAACTGAAGTATCTGTTATATCTGTCTCTATTGTGGTCTTAACTGTGGTAGTTTTTGGACCGATATCAACTTCAAATATATCCTCCTCAATTACAGTAGATTTGGCTATTAAAAAATTAAATATTTTAAGAAACATTTTCAATTAAAATTGTTATTTGAACCTTAATTCAGTTTTATTTATAATATACTGAAATGTTAATATATAATTATTGAAATAAGTTTCTAAAAGCTTATTAGAAAGATTTAGATTACAATTAGGAGTGATGTAAGAAAGAAAAAAACATTTTTACTTATTAACTTTGAGAGTGTTTCTTAAAGCAGTAAATATTATTAATAATAAGTAATTATTATTAATAATTATGTGCATATATATATATATATATATATATATATATATATATATATATATAAATTTGTTAATTCTAAATTCTTGTTAAGATAAACTTTTAAGAAAGTATAAAATCTGAGAATAGAAAAGTGAAACCTAAGAGAGATATAAAGTTTTTTTTAAAAAAATATACCTTTCTAACCATTTTACTTACAAGGTACTATTTCTGTACTTGATGAACTATCACTTGACTCAGTTGTTATAGATACATCACTGCTAGTCATATCCGTTGAAAGTTCACTTGAAGCACTTTCTACTGATGAGCCAGATATATCTGTAATTTCTGTTGTTAAGCTAGAACTGTCTAGAGATGCAGTTACTGAGCTATCAATAGTAGAAATTTCTACAGAACTCTCAGTTGATTCGATTCCATCAGTTGAACTTTTACTTGCTGATTCAGTGGAAATACTTGTATCAGTAGACTTTTCACTAGTTGATTCAGTAGAAATACTTGTATCTGTAGAACTGTCACTTGCCGTTTCTGAAGATACTGATGTATCTGTAGAACTTTCACTTGTTGTTTCAGTAGAAATTTCACTTGTTGATTCACTTGATACACTGGATTCTGAAGAACTTGAAACAGTTGTATCTGTTATAGTTGAATCAGTTGAACTACTCATTTCAGTTGAACTACTCATTTCACTTGAACTAGAAATAGATGAAACTGTTTCACTAGTAACTGTTGAATCTGTTGTAATAGTAATAGTCGATTCAACTGATGTGTCTGTAAATCCAGATATTGTTGTTTCACTCAATTCTGAAGCAACAGATAGTGTTGAATCAGTAGAAATACTTGAATCTGATGATAGTGAGGAACTTTCTGCAGAATATGTAACATAAGATGAAGAGCTTGAGGTGAAATCTGAACCATCTGTACTTGAATCTGTTGATCCAGATAAGTCTGTTGAAGCACTTGAATCAGTCGATTTACTTATATCTGTTGAACCACTCGAATCTGTTAAACCACTCGAATCTGTTGAGCCACTCGAGTCTGTTGAACCACTCGAGTCTGTTGAACCACTCGAGTCTGTTGAACCACTCGAGTCTGTTGAACCACTCGAGTCTGTTGAACCACTCGAGTCTGTTGAACCACTCGAGTCTGTTGAACCACTCGAATCTGTTGAACCACTCAAATCTGCTGTAATACTAGAATCTGTTGAAGAGCTCACATCAGTCAAACCACTCATATCAGTTGAACTACTCGATTTCATTAAACTACTTAAATCAGTTACATCTTTTAAACTTTCAGAAGTTACTTCTGAAGTAATTCCACTAGAATCAATGCCTTCTGTTGATTCAGAAACATCTGTAGTATCACCTATTCGAGAACTTAAATCGGATACAGATGAACTAACAACAGTATATTCATCAGCGTCCGTAAGACCAGAAGAATCTGAAGATGATTCAGTTCTCTCAATATCAGTTGGTTCACTTCCTGATCCTGTATCTATATCAGTGAAATCTGTCATTCTAGATGTTAAATCAAAAGATAAAGATGGGGTTGTTCTATCTTCACCAGAACCAACATCTGATAAATCATAATCACTTGATATTATTTCTTCCCCTTCATTTGATGTTTCATCTGCAGTTACACCTGTTGAATCACTAAGCATCAATTCTTCAGACAATAAAGATGTCTCAGATGCAGACAAAGTACTTGAAGTATCAAAATCTACTATATGAGATGACATCATTGGTGTAACTTTTATTATTGATGTATCCTAAATATAAAATAATTTAATTAATTAATCATATACATCAACTTCTACTACATTTAAATGATAATAAATTCAATTATTTTTTTTTGCAAGTCAATTTAAATCAATAATTTTTTTTATATGATTTTTTGTAATTTATTTATATCTTTTTGTAATAATTAAAATTTATAGAACTTCTGTAATTTTTCTTCATTTGAATTACAAAATGAAATTAAATATATTACTGTTTTTAACAAATTTTGATTGAGGAATTACTATGTTCTCTAAGTTGAATAAAAGACAAAAATAAATTAGTTTTTTCTAAAATATAAAATAAACAAGTTTTTTTGTTAATTAATAATTGAATATGAAGCAATACATACAATAAATCAAAACCAAATAAAAACTATAGAAAATGTTTTCTCATACATACAGTGGAATCAAATAAGTCTGTAGATGTTTCATCTTCATCACAATCATCATCATCGTAATCTTCTTCTTCTTCAGAATCATCAGGTGGTATAAATGCTGGTCTTGTTACATCACTGGGTGTAGTTTGATCTCAAAAAATAATTAACATTCATTTTTAAATACAATTGAAACTTACAGAAAATATTGACTAAAAATTTTATTTAAATTATTTTGTAATAATTTTTTCATAAAAACTTACCGGGGTCACATGAATTCATGTTACAAGAGTCTGATGAGAACGGTATTTTACTGTCTTCACATTCAGTAATAGGTACTGTAGCATTATCCAACATACATATCACTTTACGAGTTTTATTACCTCCTCCACATTCTACCGTACACTAATTTTAAAAATCATAAGTATATATATATATATATATATATTATATATATATATATATATATATATATATATATATATATATATATATATATATATATATATATATATATATGTTTTCAATAATTTGATTGATGAATGGAATCATTTTTTTTCATGGTAATTTAAACAATATAAATTACATTCAAAATATTCAAAATATGTATAAATAGATAATTGTGAATATATTTAATGTACTTAAAACATTTTTTTATTGAAAAAGTTGTCAAAAACTTATTTATATGGGAATGATTATAAAAATACTTAAATACTTACAGTACTCCATGGACCAGTGTACCATTCTCCCGGACACTTTTCAACTTTGCCTGTACAATTTTTCTGTTCATCGTATTTTAAAGATTCATCGCATTTATCATCAGGTACTTTTTTAACACTTTCTCCTTCAAATACACCACAGAAAACTTTACGTGTTTGAATACCAGAACCACATTTTGATGAGCACTACAATTAAACACAAATGTTACAATAGTAAACTACTGTTAAAAATAGACATCGTAAGTTTGTTTACTTCACTCCATTGTGTTGTAAACCACTGACTTTCACATGTTGTTGGCCACATACAATCACGAACAAGTTCTTCAAGTTTGTCTTTATCGCAAAGTTCATCCGGATACACTTTTCCTTTTTCTGTAGCGCATTGAGCTTTCCTCGATTCATGACTTTGACCACATGTATCTTCACACTTAAATAAATAATAAATGATTATAGGATAATTCAATTATAACTTAAATTGAATCTTACTCCACTCCATTCGGATAATATCCAGTCAACACCTTCACATGGTCTTAGATGACATTTCTGTTCTATTTCAGGTTTTTTTTCCGAAAGTACTGATTCACAAACAGAATCATCAAGAACTTCAATTTTCCCTGAAGGATCTTTACGGAAACACGTAACTCGTCTAGTTTGTTTTCCTTCATCACACAAATGATCACACTAAAAATTAATTAAAGAAAATATAATTACTGTTTTTTTGTTGAAAAAAAAATTAATTACTGGTTTCCAAGGTCCAATATGCCATCTTGGGCATTCAAGATCTTTATTACAACTTTGTCGAGTTGATGGTTTTGGCCCTAAGGTTTCAATACACTGTTCATCTTCAACAATACTTGGCAAACCGATATTGACAATTCTTTCACAATGAACTTGTCTCATTTGAATACCAGAATCTCCACACAAATGAGAACATTCGCCCCATTCACCTTCTCTCCACATTGGTGGACAAGGAACATTTGCACATGTACGATTAGTAGGTAATTTTGTATTTTCATCACACAATGATTCATCTACTGGTTCACGTGTTCTACGGCTTACACAGCTTACATTACGTTCTTGATATCCTGATAAAATTTTTATTTTTTTTTTCATAAGTACGATACGACCAAATGTGTTTTAAGTAGTTTTAAGATATACAAATAAAATATTTACCTCCACCACAAGTAACTGTGCATTCTGTGTATGCACTAGGATCCCATGCGTATGAATCTGGATCTTTGCCTTGTGATACTCCTTTAGGTATACTGTATTCATATTCTATTCCAACATTTGTATCTTGATATAAGAGCTGAAAAATATATTTTTAGATAAGTTGATACATTATAAATTTTATTTTGTAAAAAATTACCTGCAGAATTGCTTCAAAATTAAAATTAAATTTTAATTTCAAAATAATTCTACTTAAAAACTAACATTTTTAAAAATATAAACATATGTTTATTTAAAAAGTTTTAAAAAAATATACTTACAACTATATAAAGAGCTTCCGTTGTTGGTCCGAGTGCACTAATACCATCTGGAGCTGCAAATCCTGGAGGATTTCTCTCGTATTCAAATGTTGTACCGCAAAAACGAAGACTTTTTGGAAAAAATATTTTCCAATTGCCATTCAAATAATAATGGCCGGTCAAGTTTCTTATTGCTATGGTTTAATAAAAAAAATACAATTTCAAAACTCAAAAATTGTAATAATTCATATGTTTAACACTTTTGCTTATCTTGTATAATCAGTTAGATGTTCGTCTTCTTTTAAACCATTACTTTGTGTTATCTCTAATATTGTTCATTGACTATAACTTCATTATTTATATAATAAAATGTATACATTTGCTGCTTCTTAATATAATCAGTTCAAATAAACATAAAATATTCTTGAAATGAGGAATTAATAAACTATGATATTGTTAAAATGATTTTTATTCTTATTTGATTTTCTAATTCACTTATGATAATGAAAATATTCTTTTCTAATATCACTCCTTATCTACATACAAATAAAATTACCTAAAAATTCTTTTTTTTATTTTACAAAGCAAAATCACTGAAATAAATCTGATTAAACATTTCAGTATTATATAAATATTAATTAAATGTCTAGTTATTTATATTAATAAAATTATATTCTTCTCAAAGAGAATGTTTTATTTTAATATCGATACATTAGAATACTTAGCAAAAATTTAAAAAACTTATATACAGTTCTATAAAAAAATTACAAATTCATATTTTAACATAAATTAGTCATTCATTCCAACTCAATAAGATTATAAAAGAATTCAATAATCATTTATTTACTTTATTCGCTGATGCGCGTTTCATTATAAAATCTTTAAAATCGTCAATCTTAAATATTTTATAAGATAGGCATTGACGATGATGGCGTGGCTATCGATATGTTTATCAGGGAATAAAATAGATGATTATTGCATACTTTTATAAAATCTCTTGGTTTTGAAGCAAGTGATTCATTTGTATTAAAGTAAATTTGTCATAATATCGAAACGAATAATAGTCCTTTTATTTTCTGAAAACATAATAACTAGAGTTATATAAGAAAATATTAATAAGTCCAAGTAATAGAAATTATGAAAATAATCAATTAAAATTAGGATCAATAAATAGCACTTTTAAAAAGAACGATTTTGTTCAATAGTTAAATAATACTAATTGCAGATACATGTTATCGTAATTGTTAAACTTCAGTTTGAATTTATTGGATAAATTATTCATGTTTTTTATTTCTATTAATATAAATTTTCTCCTTCGCCAAATAAACAATATCATCATATGAATAAGGTGGATGATAGATATCATTCCAATCGAAATCTTTTAATTTCCACTACTTGTTAATTGCTACATGTGATCGTGTCTTATCTTATTGAAACATAATTTTAAAAGGATCGTTTTTCTAGAATTTCTACATTTAAATTGTCCAATTAGGCGCAGTATCTTATAGAATTAAGTGCCTTATTCATTTTTAGTAGTTCATAAAAAAATGTGCCTTTACAATCCCACTAAATGCAGTGCGTTATTTTTTTGACGTATAATTCAACTTGGTGTAATGGCATTATATACTGTAGATTTTTTATTACTTCCATGTGAATTATGTTGCCATTAGCATCGAACATTCTTTCAAAATGAAAGTCATCTCGAGACTGAAATTTTCGATAAGAAATCTAACGAAAAAACCTGCCCAGTACGGAATAAGCTGACTATTAATACAATAAGGAAATATTTTTTTTCAGTAAAGCATTTTGTAACAGCCGAAAAGATCAGAAACAATCACACATAATGATATGACTATCTATTATTTACGTTCTATATTGTTAATAATTATGAATATGCATTTGTGTCAGTTTAGACGAATAAACTGACACAATTATTTAATAATTTTCTTTTTAAATCTTTTTTAAATACTTTTATCGAAGAAAACAATTGTAATGAGTAAGGGTGTGTGATCTTTTAGATACAAGCGTCTTTTCGAGAAAACTGAATACTCACAAACAATTATTTCTAATTTTGTAATTTAATTATTAGTTCACGTTATTTCTTTTCATAAAAACAGAAAAGATTATTTGATTAATTTTTTCCAATATTTGTGCCAAAAATGATTTATACATACCTCATATCTTACAATTTATTTTTAATATATAATATAAAGGATTATTCAATAATTGATGAGAGTGTTAATAATCCAAAGGAGTAAAAAATGACTAAATGATTTTTTTATTTCTTTTATATATATATATATATATATATATAAGTAAATTAAAAACGAGTAATTAAATTCTTTATAATTTCTCCAAATAAAACTTTGTGTAATCATAAATTGATATTTTTTCAGTTTCATTCATTACTATTATTGAGCTATAAACCTTTAAATGATAATGGAATTCGTTATCAATCGTAATAAATATTTTATAAATAAATTTTAAACATTCTCATATGAGAAAAAAAACAATTTTATTAATAGAACAACTAAAAAAACCCTATTCGATCTACTAACAATCCTAATCCATTATATCTATTAAAACGAACATTTATTACGCACGTCAACAATCTGAAACAGTCATTTCCTGTCTGTTTTTTAAACACTTATGATCTAGTTTAAAATCAAATCATCACTTACCTAGATAATTGTTAGAAGGTGATATTTCTCTGACGACGATGTTAGTTGCACCTGCAGGTATCAAAATTATATCGTTATAGCCGACTTGGAGATCTTGCATGTCTAAAATGCCACTAACAGTGTTACAAGAACTTCCGTCACCACCGCAAAGTCTGCATGGATCTTCTTTAGTATTTGAGCCGAGTATTAAATCACAACCAACAGGCTAGAATTTGAAATGTACAAAAATTAAAATGTGGTTTTAGACATGAACAATAAAAAATGGCATATTTTTTTGCGAAATAATTCGTTTTTCGTTATAACGGTTTTTAAAACAGGTTGAAAAAATTCATTAAACGATTTTTGAATAGATATCTTCAAAATTTGAATAACTCGTTTTTAATTTACTTTATATTACTTTTTAATAATATATAATGTATTTACTGCAAGTTAATGATTTTAAATTTAAATAAAAAATAAATAATTTTATGATAAATAAATCTCAATTGAATTTATAATTTTAAGGTACAATAGTTAAGATTAAAAATGAATTTACACGAATTTTTCTACATAAAAAAATATTCTCAAAAATTTATAAATCCATTTATTACTATTCTTAAAATGGAACTCAAGTCTTACATATTTTTTATACACATTGTTGAAAAGCATCTGTATAACAAATTACATGTAAAGAAATATATATCATTTGTTATATAAATATAAAGTGTTATTTTTTTAAATATAGCCGATGGTTATAAAATAAATATTAAAAAATATACGAAAATATAAATAGATTACCTGACAAATTCCATCGACACAAACATCATTCGATTTAGAATTACATCTTGTTCCATCGATTACTTTCAAAGAATGTCGAAAATAGAATCTTTCACCTCTTGGCATACAATTTAATTCGCATTTATTAAGTCCTTTAGTGTACGGAACCCAGCTGTAACGTTATATTATTTTTATTAAGAATTAAATAATTTAGTATTAGAAATAGAAACGATAATTTATGTAAAACTTCAGGCACTAAACATCTTAACATATAATGAAATAAATAATAATAATTTAAATATTCTATTTTTATAACAAAATTAGTACTTAATTACATTTAAAAATATATTTTAAAATATTAATTTAACTTTTAGATAGATAATACACAATTTGTCAATATAGAATGGAAAAAGACATTTGATTACTGGAAGTGAAAAGTTTTAGAAGAAGCTTTCATCCAGTAGTAGATATAAATAAGCTTTTGCTCTAACATGAGTTTTTAATAAATAAAGAAATTTAAATACTCACTCCCAATAAGTACGATTAAATGGAATTCTATTGTAGTGGGCACATTGCATCGCTCTGAAGTCTTCATCGTCAGGACAATCCTAAAAATTATTAACAATTAACTTATCAATATACGAACATACATGTACGAGTATAAATAAAAAAATATAAGTAATAAAAAACAAATATACACTTCTTTTATAAACTGATTTAATATTTATGAATAATATTTTGTTTTCTTTTTATATATGAAAAATATAATAAAACACAATTTTGATGTGATATTTTTCACAGATATTCATATATTTTCAAAAAATATCCACGAATGTATGTACATTATATTCCTTAAAAAATCATGAATAATAAACAATCATAAAAATTCATGAATAATCGAATGAACATTTCAGCTAAGAACATAAATATAAAAAATAAAATATTCAAATGAAAGAATGACATTTTTAAATATTTTTTTTTATTAATATCATTTATTTGATTAAATTTATTTTATCATCACATTTTATTCTCTACGCTATAATCCTTGTAGGATCTTGATTTCTCCAACAATACTAACCTAGAAGGACTTTAAATCTATATTATAATTTTAATTTTAAAAAAATTGTAGTAGTTATTTAATACAGTTTCATATAATAACTAGTTCAAAAATTTCATTTTTTTATACTTTTATATATATATATATATATATATATATATATATATATATATATATATATATATATATATAATGTGTAGAAGTAAATATGACATCTTTTTGTCGTTCCTTGAGCGTTCTTTACACGTATATAATTCCCAACAATTGATATCTCTAATGTGTTTCATTAACTACATAATAAGCATTTATACTCAGACGTTAATACCATTTCATTTCATCAAAAATCACGATACACGTTTAACGATCACACAAATGACTGTTATTATCGTAATTTTAAAAGAGCTCCTATAAGCATCTCATCTCATTGAACAAGACGACGGCCGATGTTATTTTCTATTTGTATAGACATAGTTATTCAAATAATTCTTTTTCAAGTCTTTATATTTGCATAATTTCAGTTTCTTTACATTTTTATGTCAAAATATTTCTAAACTATTTTCTTTGATTTGTTCTTCATTCATATTCGTTTCTCTCAATTTCCAGGAAATGATTTACTGTATATTAAGTTGAATCGATTCATTCTGAAAATTTTTAGGTATGTATATTATAATTGAATCACACTGTTTTATAGAATTTTAAGTTATGTTGAATTTCTTAATGAAACAATTATTTTTAATTTGATTAGAAATTGTGTCTTAAATATTTTTCTAAGAAGAAATTTCTAAAATTATTTTTTAATTAATTAATTTTAATTAAATGAGAATAATATATTTAATTTCAATAGTTAACAATAGTTTTAAGTTTAAATTATTTTTAGTATATGATTTAATTATTTTTTTAAATATTTAATTCTATACAATTTCTTATGTTTTATTAATAAAATCACTGTTATGGCAATATTATTAAACTTATTCTTATTTAATAATGTATTATTTAGTTATCTTTATTTATTTTTGTCATATACTATAGATTAGTTTCGATACTTTTTCTATCAGATAATTTGATGTTCTCGAATCATTTGTAGAAATTATCTCATTTCTGTTTATACATTTTATTTTACATAATTCTTTACAATCTTCTGTAATGAAAGTTTATATAAAGCAGCGATGATTTCTAATTGATATATATTTTAAGATAACTAAGATTTCTTATATTTACAAAAATAATCATAATAAAACCGATTTTGATATAAAACATCGGAAATTAAAAAATCCAATAAAATATATTCATTAAAAAAATATCGGTTTAGATAAAAAAACTTTTGATTTGAGAAGTAATAATGAATGGAGTTATTATTATCATATATTTAAAAAATAAATGATTTTTTTTGGATTGTTTTGAAATTAATTACAGATAATTTAATTAAATTTAACAAGTCAATGTAATTTGTGTTTCATTGGAATCGTGAAAATTTATTTTTTCAAAAATTAGAATAAGTACAAAATAACAACTTTCACACAATAGATGGAATGGACAATTGAATACATTATGCAAGAAAGAACTGAAAGACTATAAGGATAAAAATTCACCCATCTTTTGATAGTTAGAGTACCCTTTTATACTCAAGACAAAAAATTCCCTTAAAGGTAATGGAACTAACAAGCCAGTGGTATAGGATGCAGAATGGAAACAATGAATTAATGATAAAATCCAAAAACTTACAACTCACTGCAGTATAAAGAACTGAGATAAATCTATTATAATACTGATAACTAGCAGAAGAAAATATAACATATAGAGACAAGATGAGAGCCAAATGGATTTCATAAGAACAAAAGTTATGAATACTATTGTATAATAAAAATGAAAAGTTTTTAATATAAATGGGTCAATCGAATAGCAAAAAAATAAGATTGAGGACCTAAAAATATAATAAGGTCCGAGAAGAGATTCAGATTAAGTGAAATAAAAACATAAGAAAATTTATTGATGTGGAATTTGGGAGAAGCTTCCATCTATTATAGTAGTGAGTAGAAAGAGGTTAAAAAATAAAACAAATAAATCTAAACTACGCTGATTATTAATATTAAATATACATTTTATATAGAAGAAACTGATTTCAAACTAACCTTTTAAAAAGTTAATAATGAATTTATAAAAAATAATCGATTTTTTATAAACTAATCTACTACATAAATCAAATATCAATCAAGAAATATGTATTTAACAAAACCTCTTCTGGAAGAATTCACCCCTCGTATGTAAATGCACCGCCTACATTATTACTAGATTTAAGAAAAAATGTATCTGATCTAGACATCTATAACCGTCATTAAGAAAATAGAAGAAAGAATGGCTGTATAAAAATAAAGATAAAGACATTTATGTACATTCGTTACTACAATGAATATCTTTGTTCTCGAAGACCATCGAATTAGGTCGGAAACAGTAACATTCTTCGATACCCACAAGACATGTTTCAAAATTTCAAAACGGAACAACAGTAACGAGAAGAAAAGAACCCCAAATAGAAACCTGAACATGTATAGATTTAAATAGAGATGCATTCATCGTGCATCTATATACATTTTCGTTTCCAGTTGTCTTTCTTCTTCGAATAAAAACGAGATCGTCGTCGTTTTTTTTTAATGTCGTGTATTATTTTTTTCTCCTAAACGCACAGTAAATATAAATCACGTAGAGGAAATAAAATATATGCCTTTTATTATAATGCCGCCGACTTTTTTCTCGGTTGATAGTGCGTGCATCTAACCATTCGATTGACTACTATAAGAACTCTTCTACCTTATCGTTTGAATAAAAGGCGGGGCATTTGATTCGATTTGATATTTACTACTTTTATCTCATTATATATATATATATATATATATATATATATATATATATATATATATATATTTACAGGTACGTTTTAGTATATAACGTGTTCACGTCATGATTTTCATGTGTGCTACGCTAATTGGGTTAATTGGTCGGCGTTGATTGTTACATTGAAGGGTTAACAAAAGGTTAATAAACCTACAAACGTAGATCTCGTTAAACTTGACAGCTTTTTGACGTAACTGAACGATTCATTTACGTGCATGTTTTCATATATACATACATATGCGTGTGTATTTATTTGTATTCATTTCGCCGATACGAAGATAGAATATGAAAAGAATTCCATCTCAATTCATACGAAAAGTAATAATCTGAATTGTTGGGTGATGATTTCTCCATTAGTGAGATTTATGACGTTTATTCTTGATTTTTTAATAATGGTTTCGACTTTTTAAGAATATTGTGTTTATTCTTCTTGAAAAATGTTTGATGTATTTCTTAATATTCAATGCATGTCTAGAAATTGACAAGAAGATTAATTATGTAGGGATTTATTTATTTTAATAATAATTTCTTAATAAAGTGTACAAATTATGGAACAAAAATATTTCTCCTTAATAGATATGAAGTCATTTTAAATATTGTTCATATGAATATAATAGTTTATTTATGAATAAATTTAGGATATATTCACATTCGGTTTAAGTAAATAAATATTATAATAAGATTATTAAAAAAGAATTTGTAAGATTGTATAATTTGTAAAATAAATTCATATATATATATATATATATATATATATATATATATATATATATATAAAGCCTTAATAAAAAAAATTGAAAATATTAAAAAATTTGAAAATGGAGTGAAATTATTCGAAGAATCTGGAACTAGATACTTCAAATTTGAAGTAATTAAAAGCCACTTTAGACATCAAGAAGTTGCCAGACTAAACTGAGTGTATATAAGATTTATTATCCAGATATTACATATTATTTTTAATAAATATAATTTCTTTATATAGTTTTTAATATTTTGAAAATATACATGAAATTTATATGAGAGTCGTTTGATAAGTATGGTAAATTTATTTATTGTTTAATTTAATTAAATTTTTCAATTTATTTTTTCTTATTTTTTTACCATACTTATCAAACGACCCTCGTATATAATAATGAAACAAGTACTAATTACATTATTCATATTTACCTTTTTGTATATCCTTTAAAAATATATGGTTAGCATAAATTATTAAAAATAAAATAAGTGAAAACATTTTCATAACAATCAGTTGAATTTACTATTTTGACTTAATGCTTAAAAAATATAATATTTTTCTCAAATTCTTCAATTTTGATTCCAAAAATAAATACGTATTTATTTATTTATTTTTATATATAATTTCAAAATCAAATTTAGTAAAGAATGCAAAATAAGTGAATTATTAAATGTAACTTATATAGATTTTTATATTTTAAAATACAATAGAGCTTTAAAAGACCAAAAATAAAATATAAATAACAGTATAGTTATTGAATAATATCTTACATGAATATTACAAGAGAAATGTTTCTTCGTTGGACCCCTGCACTGATATCCTTCAGCGCAACGTCTCTCTTGTGTTGCAACACCTCCGCCACATGTTCGACTGCAGGCACTCGGTTGACTCCATTCAGTCCAAGGACCGGAATCTGGTCCTGGTATTCCGCCTGATGTCACATAACTTCCCTCTAAATATGGATCACCATTCTGTCGTCTTAATCTATGATGTCGCAATTTCTGAAAAAAAAATATATTTATTAGATCTCTTTTATCATTTTTTTTTCAAAAAAATAACTATTTATTAAATTAAATACTGAAATTATGAAAATTAAATAATTATAATTAATTAACAATTACTGATAAGAGTACTCATTTTATTACATTCATTCATCTTGTTTCCAGGTAAAATATATTTTTTAAAATAAATGAATTTTACAGTATTTTCATCAAAAAAAAACTTTTATAATATATTTTAATTGTTAATTATTCAAAAATATACATTAATTTATAGTAAATAATTAAATCTGCATAAAGATTATATGAAACTGCTTATAAATAAAGTAAGTAAAACTAGAGATCAAATACAAACTAATAATAGGCATAAATAGAGATGATACACTAGTTTTTTTACAGAAATTCGTTTTTTTAAAAATCTTATTAAATATAGTGAATGGCTTAAATGAAACTAAAGGGTTTAGACATACATTTATGTGCTTACTATCATTTACTATTTTTTATTATCGTTCAATTTCATTTTGGTCACTTTATATAAAAAAAATATTATAATTCTTAAATAAAAATTCTATAAGTTCCAATAATTTATTTATCAAGTAAATTTATAAGATGTATGTTGTTTATATACTACTGTAATATTTTTGGTACTTTAACAAATTATAATTAACAAATGTAATTGTAT
>CP092093.1:13397500-13437500 GCA_029203775.1 Neoneuromus ignobilis
AAATACAATAGTTACTTTCAAAGTACTTTCTTATATACGAGAAAATATTTTTCTAGAAAAAATGTTTATAGTTTACTTTTCTTGTTCTTCTTTCAGTACATCTTTTTACGTTTTTCATTTCGTCGAAGTAGAATAGAAGAGCAAGGCATTGGATTGTAGAATTAGAAATAAAAAGTTTTGATAGAGGCCTTCATCTATCACTAGATAGAAAGAGACGGCTGCTACAGATATATATATATATATATATATATATATATATATATATATATATATATATATATAATTAACAGAGAGCTGTATACATCTGTGTATTTTTAAAAAAGATTTCCTATATGAAATTTTATACAACTGCAGTAAATAATGTGATTTTTAAATAATATCATATTTTTCAATTTTCACAAATGAAAAGTATTTAATGAATCAATAAAATATATTTAAGCAATGAAAGAATAGAAGTGATAAATATTAAAAGATGAAGGAAAGCAGAAATAAATATAAAGGAATTCAAATAAAAATAATGTAGGAATTTGTTGAAAAAAAAACAAATTAAAACTGATAAATATAAAAAATAAACTTTTTCATTTTCTTTCTTATTCATCAGTTTGTAGAATTTAACTTGTTATTAATTAATTTACTTAATAAATTTAATAATGTGATTTTTAAATAATGTCATAAATTTTCACAAGTGAAAAGTATTTAATCAACCAATAGAAATATTATTTTTTACATAAAATTTATATTTTGTTGTTTAAAACTATTGAGATCAATTTAAGACTAAATATAAATGTAATACACATAAAAATAAAATAAAATACATGCCGCCACTGAAAATCTATAAATTGATCATCTGCTACTCGAAGCAATTTTATTTAATTAACTAATAAAAACAACATAACTACTATTTTAAAAAAATAGATAATAGAAAAATATACCGAAACGCACATATTTGTCTAAATTAATTGTTCTTTTCGCATTAATAATATTTTAACTAGAATTTATGTATGTGCGTGTTTTTTTCCTGACAAAATTAATAACTTAATAATCTTTTAAGCGCCAGTCATGAAACACATCATGCTTTATAAACATCGTTTCTAAAGGCGGCAAACTGACATTATGTTCATCTTCTTATAAACAGTTTCTTTTAATGAGAATTCTTTAATAAACGATTTTATAACATCGGTATCGTTGTAAAATATATATTAAAAGTCGTTGGAATATTTATGATAAAATAAATAACGTCAGTTAATACTTATAGGAAACATGAAATGAATCTTATTTAAAATATCATTAAGAATATTTGAAAATAAAAAGTCTAAGTTAGTTAACTGGTTCATTTTTTCCCAACATTTACGTTCCTCGTTGGCAGATAGAGGAACATGTTTATTAATTTTAATAAATGAAGTAATTTTATATAGTTTACAATACTGTGTAATAATTTAAAATTTATCCTTCCTGCCAAAAAAATAATAAATATTTCATATTATAAAATGTGTATTTAGTTTATATCTTTAAATGTGTGACATCATTCAACTAGTCATTACATTTTTTAAATTCATATTGAATGAAATAATTCCATATTTTTAATGTGTGAATTTTTTGTATGTTTTTCATTTTTACTATTATATTATAGTACACATTACTATTTCCTTTAAATGTATTATTTTTATAAGATGGATCAACCATTATATAAGACAGATTAATCGGTTGTATACAATTAAGTTCTTGTCATTTTCAATTATTATTTTATATCGAAATGAAATTTATGTTGTACTTAGTAAAAATAATTAATTACTGTTTTACATGATAAATAAATACAAAAGATTATTTTTCATAATATAATTGCATTTTTTTTGTAAGCTCACTGATGGATAAATATCTTTTTTAATATTTTCCAACTTACAAAATCGTATTTTTGTTTTCCATGCATTTAAAATATATTTCTAATATCTTTATCTCAGCTATCCATAAGATATTTTTTTGTGAAATTCATAAGATATTTTTTTGTCATTTTTTTTTAATATTTCACTAACAAAAACATTATAGAAAAGAATTATAATTAAAATTAATAAAACATTATCAAAAGAATTATAATTAATAAGAGTAAATTAGAAAGTAAATTAATTAATAAAAAGTTAAATTCTACAAACTGATGGATAAGAAAGAGCATAATAAAGTTTATTTTTTATATTTATTAACTTTAATTTGTTTTTTTTCAACCAGTTTCTACATTATTTTTATTTGAATTCTTTTCTATTTATTTCTGCTTTCCTTTCATTCATCTTTTAATATTTATCACTTCTATTTTTTCATTGATTAAATATTCTATCTATATCGTTGAGTTATTTGGGTATTCAAATATTACATTTTAATCTGATATAAAGTACACAAAATATCTAATAATTTAAATATTTTATACCTAAAATAAGTAAGAGGAGAATGTCGATATTTGGGCTGTACAAAATATTAAATGGAATTTGAAATTATCAGAATACAAATAGGTCTGACAAAATGTAAATCAAATATGTAAAAAGAATAATTGATAGAAGTTAGAAGAAAGAATTAGCACAATAAAAAAATGAAATAAGAAAAGATAAAGTGAAAAAAAGACAACTGATATGATTATAATATTTATAAATTACAAGTGTGCAAAGGCAGAATGTAAAATAGATAGAGTATGAAGAACAAAAATAGTTCCAATTTTTTGATTTGTACTTCAAAAGTAAGAAAAATTCCCTAATAACTAGTGATTACGTTTTAATTTACTGAATTTATTTATATATGTTTTTATATCTGATCAGATCTTCGAACAGGAATATGAATTTAGATGTGATATGAAACTTGAATTGTTAAAAAAACTTCGTATTGTATTTTAAAAAACAATACGAATTTGGTACTTAATTCTCCGCCTCTGAAGTTCGTAATATCGCCGTAACAGTTGGACCAAAAAACGAACGTACGGCTCATAAATCGTTGACGCACATACCAACAATGACATAATCCATGGTGCAGAGGGTTTGATGGTGTATTACGTCACGGGTTATTATGAAACAGAGGCGCGCCATGTCGTCGTCCGATAATGCATTAAGAGAATGTGGTCGTTGCCCTTATTATTTGCAGCCGGTGGTGACATCTGCACTTGACCTCGCTCATAAAATACAATTTATGTCAGTTGGTTTTGTGTGCGAACAACGATGATACAACCGATAATGTTATATTTTTTTATTTTTAATTCGTCTTCCTTTCTCCGGTGTTTTTACAATTTATTTATCTACAACCATACACATTTATATTTATTTCTTGCTGTTTTCTTCACGATTGAATAAATTTTCCTCTATGCAATAATCATAAAATAATTACATGAATTTTATTAGATAAAAAATGATTAACAGATATATCTTTATACTGTTTAAATAACCTTTTTTATTTTCGAGAAAAATATTGAATTAATATACTTTATATCAAATGTATTACATATCGACCATTACTTGGAGATGCATTGAATAAAAATAAGAATAACACAAACGACATAGTATATTTTTTAATCAAAATTAGTCTAGATTTTAAAATTCAACATTCTAATGATGATGACGTTGCTATCTAAATGCGTATCAGCTATCGTTGTTATAAATAAATAAAATGAAAAATAAGTAATTATTAAATACTGTTTAATAAATTATGATGTTGGAGTAATATTTTAATTGTATGGAAGTGAATTTTCCACAATTCAATAATCACTTATTGTTCATACAATAAGTGAACAATAAGTAATTGAAAATTTTTGTACAATTTTGTGATATCAAACTAAATTATTTCATTTGCATGAAATGAATTAATCACAATATCAAATCAACATGATAAGAAATTATATTATAAAAGTATCCCAAATAGTCAAGATTAGATAGTTTATAATTTTTTTTTATTTAATTTACATATCTATTTTTAAATTTAAATACAATATTGTTATCTACGATACTTTTTAACAGATTAAATCTAATTGAAATTAAAAAAAATATATTTTGTCATATCAAAAAGTAGTTTAAATAATTATTTCAAATTTCAATTGAGATATAAAGTCAATAAACGTCAAACTACTCTTCTTTATACATTTCAACATTTTAAGAAATCGACATTAATATATAAACTATTGATAGGTTGTACTATCAAACGTCACTTCCAGACGATCGTTTAGAGAATAATTACAGTTTTGGTAGATTGACGTATCTAGAAATATATCTTCATTGTCACGACAATAAATTGCCTGATTGACAATAAACATTGAGGAAGTAAATCTAAAGATGTCCATTAAATAAAATGCGGGTATAGTTTGTGTTTACAATATTTTATGAAGTCGTAAATCAATTAACGGTTCATAATGCCATTTGTATTTTTAAATAATGATACGGTGAAGATGTCTTGCGGAAAAATATTACATACATATATATATATATATATATATATATATATATATATATATATATATATAAATGTGTGTTTATTAACAGTCTCTTTCTATTCACTGCTAAATGAAGACATCTCTTTAAAACTTTCCACTTCGCCAGCCCAAATATGTATAAATTCACATACACATAATAATTATTTTGAAAATTCTTCAGTACTAATTCACACATTAATAAAATTTACATGTAATATAGTTTTTTTCTCTCGCATTTTTGACACATTGAGCTCAGTGACTTTTCGTAATTATTCTATTATTTTAATATAAAAAAAATCTTGTTATATTTTACAAGAGTTTAATTAGCAGTATTAGAAGCTTGAATGAAGTAATAAACAATGATGGTGTAAAAAATATTGCTTGTCATCGTACTTAGTATTTTTTTTCAATAGCGGTACAGCTTTGTTCGAACCTTGATCTTTTCAATTTTCGAAACTTCAAGAACAACAATTATTTTTTTCATGTCAAGGTCATTGGCATTGTTTACAACACAATTTTCCTAGTACATCGATACTTTCATATTAAATATTAATTTCGATTTTTTTCTAATAAAACGGCTATGATCTTTTTTAAAAAATATATAATACACTGAAAAGTTTTATGGATATTATTCTCATAGTTAATGTTTTTGTATGATCTGAAAACGAAAAATCCTTAAAAATAGTTATATTCTCTTAAAAATAACATTTGGGAAATATAAAAGCTGTGTAAATTTGATTTAATTCATATATATTAAAAGATAACAGGCGTAGATATTAAAGGCATGTGAGATAATTAATTCCTTTATGTTTTTCAATAATTAAATACAAAACTATATTTTTATTTTTTAAAAAATTAAAACATTTATGTTTTTTGTTTAAATTTATTTTTATTATATATGTTTTTAAATTATATAAATCTATGACGAATAACATATTTAGATGAAATACAAGTGTTAATAAAAATCTAAATACAAAATTCTTATAAATTTTGATTGAAAATAACATACAATTTAATTAATATTTATTCATAATATTTTGTTTACTAAAATCCAGTAGTTAAAACTATTTTTACATCTCTGAATCAATTCCTTTCATCGTCTTGTATATTAATTGCCTATTTACCGAACAATAAACGCATTTTATGCACCAGCGAAAATATTAATTGTATTGTATCAGTGCGTTGGATGAATGCGTTCATCGTTTGGGGTCAGAGTTCTATACGCTTTTCTTATAACCCTAACGTCTCGAGAATGTCTATATAAATGCATGATGTCATTTGAGCCAACGACATATACTTTAATAATTATTTGTTTATATAATATATATATATATATTTATATATATATATATATATATATATATATATATATATATATATAAAACATTAGATTATTCTGAATAAAAAATTTGAATTTTGTTTAAAGTCTGAAAATCATTATTATAGCTATATATATTAGTAGCATATTTTTATATTGTTATTTGATCAAGATATTTTTTAATTTTTCTCAAAACAGAGTTAAATTCTTTTTAAACTTTTCTCTAATATCTTCAAATAAAAAATTAATGATAGCTATTTAAGACTTTAATCAGAAAATATTAGTCACAGTTGTGGATATATCAATTAGTAATTAGAAATGTCAATTAAATATTTGTAATACAAATTCCTAATAAAAACTATCAATCAGTAAAAATAATTTTGTGATCATTTAAAAAAAAATAAGTATAAAATTCACGTTGAAAATAAGATCTAATAATTATAAATTGTTAACAGTTAAAGATCATAAAGAAAATTAATTTACAAATAATATAAAGTTCTGATTCTTCGAGAATTTTCTGTTATTTTAATTCAGTAATAAAAATTTTTCCTAACAAAAATCTAAGTTGGATACTCAGGAAATTATGGAACAAAAAATATATGTATCACCAATTATAAGAAAAACAAAAAATATGCTTAGATCGTACTGTTATTTGCGAGAATTTTTTGAGCATAAATTAAAATGATTTAAAAATGATTAGATGATTATTAAAAATTTAAAATACATAGTGAAATTAATATAATTATGTGATCTAAACTGAAAATTATTCTTTAATCTTTTTTGAATATGGATGAAGTTTTTATTAGCCAATTTTCGTACTATAAATAAATTTAATCGAGGCACTCAAAATTAACCAAATAATCAAATATTAATTAACATACATATATAGATTAATTCTGATTCAAAATGCTTGATTTCTTATCTTACTAACCATTATGATAATTTTATAAGATTTTAACATTTCGTTTAACGTCTTATTCATAGAATTTGCAGCAATAAAATAGACTACCATACTTTCTGCATTTTTGAAATTATTTTAAAATATTTCTGGATCAGTCAATTATTTTGAAAAGATTAAAATAATATATTCTGTAAAAAGTTAATAGTATGATTTTTTCTTACTCCACTTCGAAAAGATTTTCTTATATCAAACATTTTCTATTTTTGAGTATATAGTATTTGATTTTATCTTTTAATCTCATCTTGTAGACCTCGGTTAGATTAAAAAAATAATCAAATGGATTAAATAAAAACATTAATGTAAAAATTAATATAAGCAGAACATATTTTTATGCTAGCAATTTTTGAAGCTTTTTTTAATTCTTGTTTTAAAACTGAAAATTTGATACGATATAATCATTACATATGTATATACATATATATATATATATATATATATATATATATATATGTATGTATGTATGTATGTATGTCTGTACTAGATTCTAACTAATTTCACGAATGTATTATAAATATTTAAAAAACATTTTCTAAAAAAAGTATGAAATACATTTAAGCACTAAATATGTTTTATGAGTACATGATGTTAATGTTCCTGTGTTTATTTAGATTTCCTGATTTTTTAACTTCAAATACTTTATGACCTAGTTTTTTCTACTATTGCATATTAAGAGTTTGTTTATATTTGAATGAATGCATTTATGTTTAAAACATTAACATTCATTCTCATTTATTAAAATTAGGAATGACTAAATCTTTTTCTACTGAAATGATCATATTATTCCTTTAGCAGAATTTAATATTGATTTAATTTTAAAAAAAATAACTGGTAATTCAAATAATGATAAAAAATATTGTGGAAAAATATATTTTTTCATTTATTAATAGTAGATAATCAAAAAAACTCAAAATTAAGTAAATTTTGTATTATTCTGATAATCAATATATTTGTCCAGTTTAACAGGGAATTATAACAGAATACTACATCAGAGTTAATAATTAATTCTCTATAAAAAACATTATTTTTAACATTTATTCGATATCACTTAATAACTATTATATTTCCAATATTATTCTGTTATTTATTTTTTAAAATATAAATATTTTTATCTGAATTTACAGAATGAATATATATATATATATATATATATATATATATATATATATATATATATACACTGATACTTTCATAAATGTCATGTAGTGTTATTTAATTTATAATTAAAATTTATTAACATCTACTTAACTAAGAAATCATAAAAACTGATTTTTCAATTTAATTTTCTGTTAAACTTGAAATATTGATCAATTTACACCCTATTATTATGTTTAATACGTTTCCAATAAAGTAATAAAAAGAGACTAAATAACAGGTATGAATACAATTATTTCAAATTAATATAAAAATTTCGAAATATGCAAGAAATGTTCTCAGAACTGTTGAATGACTATACATAAACCTCATTTTTCTGACCTCGCATGTCAAAAGTACATACATTATTGTTATTACTTTCAAGAATCGCATTCTTTAATATTTTTTCGCACATAAAAAAAATTTATAACTCTTCAAACTCATATGCATTTATTGTAAATACTTAAATAAAACTAGTTTTATTTCATGTAAAACAAAATGTAATTAAGAAATTTATTTATTTACATATCTTTTACATATGTGACTTTTTAAAGTATATAAAAATTCACAATACAAAAACAAAATAAATGATCCTAAAATGGTAATAAATGATCTTTTGAACGTTTACATTAAATTACTTTACAAAATCTTTTGTTTAATATTCCTGTAATTATTGTAATATTTCTAAATGAATGCATCTTTATTTTATTCGATTATTTTTACTTATATATTAATAGTTTTTACATTGCTATCAATAACCTATTATAAAAATAATCTGGTAGATAATTTTAGATATGCAAATAAAAATATTAACAGCTGATAGCCTTGTTTCATGTTTTTTATAATATTTATAAATACTTTTTATGTCATATTTTATGCCATTTTCTTACAGTATTCACTAAATAAATGTTTATACATCTCTTAAATATTTTATTATACTATCATATTTATAAGATAGACGTTCAGAACTGAATTAGTTTTTTATCGACATATTTTTTTTAATTTTAATGTCTATATTAATTTTAAGTATATTCATTGGTCTACTTTTTAATCAATAACTAATTGTGATATATAATAATAATAAAGAATTGTTAGTTCAAGTTATCAGATCAAATTGAAGGGATTTAAATAAAAAAATGAACTTTATTAATTATTCTGTACCTTAGAAACACATTAAAGATTAGCTTGTTAACTCACTCATGTACCAATTCCAGGAAACACTAGACCACCCAATTTGTGTATATCAATTACTTACATAGTATTGTAAATTGTCGAATGCTATTAATCATTACTATGAACAGGAAGTCAAAGAATATTTAAACATCATTTTTTATGTTAAAAGCGGCTTAAGTGCTTCATTACAACTATAAATGAATAATTATAGGCTTGTGTAAGAAACTAAAAGCTTTGTATTACAACACTCTTAGTTTCTTACGAATTAAGAGATGTTAGATTTCTATTTTTTTTCATTTGTAATTTTTAAAATCAGTAAAAAGTGAATAGTAATTAATGAAAACTTTAATAATCGGAATAGAAATTTCATTTTTATATACATATATATTTCTCATAGTACTAATATAAATCATGACTTTAATTTCATTTTGAAGAGTTTAAATATTTTCAATTTTTAATAAAAACTTTTTCTATTATCTATTATATGTTTATATTTGATACAAAACAATTAAAATTTACAATATTTCCATTTCTAACTTGAAAATAATTTCAAACTAAAGGATTACTTTTTAAAATTAACTTTTTCTTCATATGAACATTTTAAAATATGAAATATTTTTTTTAAGAAAAATTAAATAATTGTTTATGTAGAAATAAAAACTGAATTCCGACAAAGTATTCTTAAAAAAATAGTTGTAAACTATCCAATCATAAAAATATCTAATGTGCTATATTTTTATCACTACTGTAGATAATTTAACTTTTTTATATTCGATTTGATGTAGTAATGTAAATAAATTTAGTTTTCGTTTTGCAAATTGTTTTTCAACACATGCACTAAGCACATAAAAATCTATTATAAGGATAGTCAAATGTTTGAATTCTGTGCTGGAGAAAAAAGTGTGAAATATAAACAAGTCCGTGATTCGTCTAAAAATAAATCATGTAAAACAGAAAGATCCGACCAGTCGTCTGTTCGAATGATGTAACCGTGCGTTATCATATACATATATTACATATTGATGCTGCTGCTGCTTCGAATATGTATATTTATAATATTATAACTATATACATATAGATGGATGTGTCAGATGAAGAAAGAGCAGGAGGCGTTTTAGTAAGACGTTTCGTTTACACTGTCTGTACTAACAACGTCCTGTTCGATGGGCCCTGTAAGATAGATCCCATTGTTTATCGACATTCACCAACGATCATACCGGAGAATGTAAATAATCTATCGGTCATTATATGTTTACTTTATATACATTGTACAATCAAATTATGAAATTTTATGTACATATACGTATATATTTGCAAGGTTAGATTTAGGATTTAAACAACTTACAACGAAAAAAATGAATCTTATGGATATATAATTCTATACTTATTTTATTCGTCTCTATGTACACTTAGTACAAATTTTATTTGTATATATATATATATATATATATATATATATATATATATATATACCTTATCAACACAAAAAGAAAATTTATAAATAAAGTGAATAGAAGAATAAAAATGAAATAATATCAGTTTAGAAGAAATGCTTGCATTATAATATTGAATATTCTTTAATGTTTGAAAAAAAATAATCAATGCATATTACTTGTTTTCACTTATTGTAATAGAACATTGGTCTTAAATACCATAGTAAGTTAACAACACTAAACAACACAGAGAAGCATAAATGAGAAACAATAATACATAGAAACAAGAAAAAACATGGACGTTATATAATATATGAAAAATTTAAAATATAAATAGACTGGCCAAACAAAAAGAAAAGACGACTGATGAACAACAGAAATTATCGACTGTACTATAGAGATTTTCGGATAGATGGTTTAACATGAGAAAATTCATCGATGTGGAATGGAAGAGAAATAATCTTGTTTAATTTGTTATATTTTTTTAAGAAAAAAAACATTCACTTTATTATTACAAAATAATTAACTGGTTATAATTCTTTTTGAAAGTAAAATACATAATGTATAGAATAACATATATTTTAAATCAAATATTAAGAAAAATAAATATAAAAATAATAAAACTACTTTTACCACGAGACCCACATAGATCTCAAATGCAAATAAAGCACTTCTATTATAAATAATCAACAATTCTTATCTTTGGGGTTAACGACCAATAATGAATAAACCAATAACCTATTGTACTATCGAACATATTTAAAACAATACATGAACATTATATGCGAGTATGTGTTATATATATATATATATATATATATATATATATATATATATATATATATATATATATTTGCATTAATACACCTGCGAGCATTAAATGTATACCTACATGATATAACGATTGCACCGAGACCGGTTGTTACAATCGTCCAGAAGTCAGTAATAAAATTGGCAAGATATAATTTTTCGGTCGATTTCATAGAAAACATTGTTCAAATTTATATAGTTGTCGAATGATAGACATTTTAATGTATTCTAAATAAACATTTCGATTAAACAACTATGCGTGCCTGATAGTTAATGCTTATTCCGAGTGATAACGGATATAGAAATATTTAACCTCTTACCTGATGAATGATACTTGATTTTGAAAATTATTTTAAATGAAGCATTCATAAATTTCTCATAAATTGTTTTTGTGCCTGATTCCAAATTTATATTCGGTACTATAAGAAAAATATAATTGAGGAATTGTTAATTTTTATCACTTTTCAATATTTTTATTAAAAATTATAATATGGGTAATGAAATATGTTTTTTAGAAATATTAGTTTACATAATTTTTATGTAAAAGTGTAATACATCAATATAAGAACCTTGTGTTAAAAATGTTTATAAAATTTATTACAAAATATTATATATAAATAGTTACTACATATATATATATATATATATATATAATCAGGCTTGTTTAAATTTCAAATGTCTATAAAATAAATTTTCGATCTTTACGACACATTCCATATGTGTTGTTCTTGACACATATCGTTTAAACATTGAACTATCATAATTATAAACAAGACTGTTCTACAAGTATTAAATTTTTCCGATATTAGTAAATGGTTAATATAAATTGCGTAAAAACGCGTCTTAAACTAATATTAAAAAATTCCATTGGAGTATTCGCAGTGTGTTAGAAATTCCAAAACAGTCATCGTCATTTGCTGTTACCAGTAACGTGTTCACATTTTTTTCATTCAGCGCGTACATCAACATTTAAATATATATTTTAGTATGTTTACATTGAAAGAAAAAAAATTACAAGAAACGAAAATAAACTTACATGATGAGTCGTTTGCAATGTGAAGACGATGTTGAAAAATGTACAGGCCACAACGAACGTCAGCAACGAAGACGCGAAAGATCTGTAACGAGAAATTTTCGTTTTTATTATATTAGAGTATGTATAGCTTGTATTTAATACCTTGTATTGAATGACTAAACAATAAAATATTAAGTACATAAAATATATTTATCACAGATTTAAATTTTATATTTTTTCAATAAATTAAATATTTTGTAACGAACATAAAAATTTAATTCAATAGTATACTACATCAAACACATGGCAACAGATTACTTTTAAAAGTTAAATTGTTATTCATGCCCTTACAAAAAAAAAATGTATATTTAAAAATAATATTTTATAATACAAAAAAAAATTTATATAATTTTTTTTTTCTTGAAATAAATTCTAAAATATTTTTATCATTTTACAATTCGATAGATAAATAATTTATACTTATATATATAATAAATTGACACAATTAATGGTAACTAAACAAATTTTTTTTGGATTACAATAGATAAGTTATTATGGTTAATTATTTAATTTTAGAAAAAAATGTTATTATAATACTGAGATTATTGTTATTAAACAAACTTTGTAGTAATGGTTAATTTGAAAAATGTGTACTGAAGAATAGAAACTATACTAAAAAATAATAATGATATATCATGTCTAAAATTTATAATTGCTTTGAATACAATAAAATAAAATCTATCTTTATTTTGAACAGCTCCCTAAGAATACATAAAGTAATTATTATATTTTTATTTTATTATTCAATAATTTCTAATTTGTGTGTATTATATATTTGTATGTAAATATGATTAAGACATTTTTAATAAATTAATAGAGAAAATCTATAAAGTTTAATTATTTATAAACAAATATATTATATTGGATTAAAATAAAATAAATGAAAAATAAATACAAAGTTTATTTTTAAATAATACAGAAATGCTCTATTTATTTTATTACACTTTAAGTATTTTTTGAGTTTTTAACAATTTATCAATATATTTTGGTTTCAAAATTAAATGATATCTTCAAATTTAAATAACATGAAAGCTAAAAAAATAGACAAAAAATATAAACATGTGTAGATATTTTTAATTGCCATTTTTTTACTATTTAGAATATAAAATGCATTGATAATAAAAAATATTTTGAAGCAAATGATTTGAACTTACTTATAAAGCTAAAATTTTATATAAGATTTAATTTATGTCATACAAGTAATTTAGATTTCAAACAAATGTCAGTATTTAAAACAACTAGCTTTACAATTAAGTATTAATGTTTAGATTTTCAGAAATTGAAATAAAAGTTTGAACTGAAATCAAAAATATTTTTATTAACATTTTTCAATACATAATGCAAGAATAAGAACCTCTTTATCATTGTAAACTAGACTTAAAGGTGTATATGCAAACAATAAGATATTTGGATTATATAATTTTTAAAATAGAAATCTTTAGGAATATTGTATAATTGTTTAATAATAAAATTCAATAAAAATATATATAATTTTTTCCACACATATTCACAATATATATATACACACACATACACTAAATTAAAAATATGTTTCAAAATATTGTCAATTCATACTTTATTATAGACTTTATTTTTAATAATTAGTATTAACATACGTTTTTTTAAAAAAAAAATGATATTTTTAATTCTTAAAAAAATTAACATTATATTTTCTTAACCTTTATTTTATGAAAAAATAACACTCTTATGAACATATATTTATGTTAAAATCAATACTAGTATTATAAATAAACCTTAAATAATAATAAAATAAAAATTATGTAATATAACAGAACATATTTTCAATTTTATGTTAATTATTTCTGATATCTGCAAACATAAAGATATTTCCACTCGAAACATTTTGATGAACGCTGGATTTATGAAGTTCAGCAACTCATCCTCCCTTAATACCTTAATATATATATATATATATATATATATATATATATATATATATATATATATATATATATACCAATTGTATAGATACTCTTAATAAGCACACAAAGCTTTTATAGTACTTTAATTATGTTTGAAAATGTTTCCATTACACAATATACACTATTTACACACGTATAATTGTATACACCTGTCTGATGAGATTCGAACCGATAACTAATCGATCGCAGGTCAATAGAACCAGGTAGGTAGGTTTGACGACCCGTCCCATACCAGGCGAACAGATCATACAGAAAGTCCACGATACATTATCGAGGGGGTGGCGGGTGTACTGGAGGAAGCACGCGAAAATTTTAGCGCCGGCGCTTATTCTATTAACGCCAGGTATCGATTTTAGAGACGTGTTTATAAATTAAGGATGTTATACACAATCGTATTTAAATGATATACCAGTTACTGAGATATTCAATGTTAATCAAATTCTTAATTTTTTTTTGAAATCAAATTTTATTTTTTTTAAAAAAAATTGTTAGAAGTAACAAAATTAAAAATAATTTTCAAAATATTTATAAAATTTTAAATCAGTATTAAATATGATATTCAAAGATTTCTTGAGTGAATGAAGATAGCATAACAGGTTTATCAAGGTGAGTAATTAATTAGATGATGCTAATAAATTTTAATAAAGAAATAAATCACACTAGCCTTAATAAGTGTTTAAATATGTTATTATAAAAGTTTGTATGAATATCAAATTTTATAAAAAATGAATAATGATATTAAACATGAATCAATTTTACGATGGATGGAGAAAAATATTAATAACGATTTTTCTCTTTAATAAAGTGAAAACTTTATTCCCATGTCAAAATTATATTTAAACAGGTGAAAATTGTCAACTTAATAAAAATATAAAATTAGATCTTATATAGCAGTGTAGTATTTTTAATTTTTATTATATAAATTTACATTTAGTACTATTTTAAAAAATTCAAATCCATTGTAAATATCTTATTTTTGAGAATAAATCTATTGATAAAATTAAATTCAAAAATAAACAAAACTCAATTATTTATTATTAGAGATTTTAACAAATCTAAAATAAGATTTTTAAAAGATCGAATTACAACTCTAGATCTGAATATTCTATAAACATAATTGTTATAACTTATCCTTTACGAAATTCCGTAACGACGTCGTTATCCTGCAAGCCAAATGTGTGGGCGTACTATGCGCTTTATAACAAACGAACGTCTATCAAGAGGCCACACGCCCACGCGATCCTCCGTGACGTCACGCTCTCCTGTTACATGACATGTAATAATAGACTGATTTTGTGACCCCGCACAAGGTTATTTATGACCGGTACTACCAAACGGGAACCGGAAGTTGACACGCATACACAACACAAAATAAATATACAAATATTACACGTAAAACACATTCACGCACACGTATAAAAACGAAACGGACGAATCGGCGCGCGCTTCAGCTGACGTTTAACGGCGCTTTGTCGTTATTCGTGTAACGGAGACACAACTGAACGAATTTTATTGGACGAATATGAGCTGTATTATGACTAGCTTTTTAACTTATTATTTATGATTTATACTTTCACTGAATGTTGTTTTTTTTAAAAAAAAAAAACTATTTAATTTATAATATCAAATATTAGTCAAATAATTTATATTATAAACATAATTTATAAATCATTAATGAAAAACAATAAAAAAATAATGTACAGTTTTTGTGTTACTTGGAATAATATTATCTCTCTAATTTTTCATAATTAACTCATTTTAAAAAATAGTTTTTCGTTTCATTTTTTATTTGTGCTTTTTATTGGAAAGAGTCATCCAAATGTGACGCCTAGATTTTGTTTTATTAAAAAAAATGTGTATAGTTTCTTTTTAATCAAATCTAACACAAATCTAGGCATCACATTTGGATGACTCTATATAAAAAAAATATTTACAATTTCATTGTTAAACAATCATACCAAATACTATTTTAAATATTATTCTAAATACTACTCTCAGTAATATTCTAAGAACTTTTAAATACTAACTTAAGTAGCATTCTTTGTTAGATCGAAAATATAATATTTAATTGATATGAGAAAGGAGTCTAATTCAATTTAAACTTACACAATGATGTAACCAAATATAATACTGTTGTATAAAATTCCAATTGCAGTAGCAAGAAGTTAAACAGTCATTACAAAATTACATTTAGTTTATAATTTTTTAAATATTTTTGTTTTATATCTATTATATATAAAAAATAAAAACGTAAATTACTTTTTTATAATACTGTAAATTGCAACAAAAACTAGAACTATTCATTAAAAATTAGGCTACGTTATTGGAATTTCTTGGTCTTTTTCTTGGAGTAAAAAACAAAATTACTGTACAAAGTAATAGCTTCTCAATATTCAGAAAACTGAACTAAATGAATATACTTTAACTATTTTTGAAATTAATATTAATATTATTTTTATGAATATGGCCAATATTATTTCAATACTATTCATAAAAATTCAACTAAGCAAAGTAGTGGAAATAAAATTTAAATTAATATAATTTAAAATTACATTTATTCGTAATTATATTTTAAAAAATCATTCAATAATATCACTGAATAGCTTTTAATAAATTATTTCTATCGTTCATAAAAAAAATCTTTTTCGTTTTTTATTTTTTAATTTAATTAATTAAACGATTGACATTATTACTACCAATAATCAGTCTGTAAAAATATATAGTGACCAGTAATTATTTTTTTTACACGATCGATTAATAATTAACTTATTTTAAGTAATAATATTAAAAAAAAATAAACGACTAAAGAAGATTCGATAGTTATTTATTAAGTAAATGTATTTAGAAAAATGTACTTAAACGTATAGGGTCATCCAAATGTGACGCCTAGATTTGTGTTTTATTAAAAATAAACATGTGTATATGGTGGTGTATAGGGAAACTGTGTGTGGTTTCTTTTTAATAAAACACAAATCTAGACGTCACATTTGGATGATCATATGTATTGTAATAATGAGTATAATTTAAAAATTAGGAATGATAATATCGAGATCTATAGATGATGACATGATCATTGTTACTCGTTTTATCAATTATCAATTAAAGTAGAAAAAAATTATTAATTATTAAACATTCTCATAAAATATTACGGTGTTGGAGATAAATGATTCCATTCTAAAAAAAAAATGATTAAATGAATTGTATGAGACGAAATGTGAAATAAAATTTATTTTCTATAAAGGAATAAAAAAATATAGTAATGTTAGAACTTATTTTCTTTTCATTAAGTTAATTAGTCACGGTACGTATTTCTCATTCTGTATAAAATATCACTTCGTTAATTTTAACGTTTCCAACAACTCCAGTTAAGATTTCCAAAGACTAACTAGTTCTTCTAATCTTTGTACTGTTAATTAAATCAGAGAGGTTTCAATAAATCTACATAAACGTTTTTATGAATGGACAGATCTAACACAAAACACATCAATTACTAGAAACCGAATCTAAAATGTGGAATTAGAGTAGTCGAGCGTATTATGCGGTCGTCCAGAGAGCCGCGAGCGTTCCGATCAGGTGCACGTTGCGACTGCCCACGCACTAGTGCATTTGAGTGATTCTTGTACAAGAGAATGAATAATGTTAGTGGATGTTTTATCATTATAACATATCGGACCGACACGACGACGGTGCGTTTATATAGAAATAAGTAATGAGCTTCGGACGAATCTAATTGTTACCTCGGGCTGTGAGTAACTGGAGCTCACGTTAACAGGTTATCGCTTGCTAGTACTCTGGTTCGAATCCATACCAGACAGTCAGACGTGAAAGATTGGTAATCAGTCATGGGTAAAAACGTGATCTTGCGAATGGGATCTTTGACTTTGATTCATATATTTCTCTATTACAATATCAACTTAAATATATAGGAACGATTAATCAGAAGTAGAAACATACGATGTCCAATCCATATGACTATTTATTCACTTTTTAAGTAACTTTGAGATATTAGATCAAATTTGTAATCAAAAGTTTGATAAAAACCACAACTTTATAAAATAAACAAAAATGATTTTCATAAAAAAAATTATATTTTTTTAATGTGTGGTACACTCATTTTTTAAAAAAAATATCAAGTATTTTTACACATAAAAATCTTTTAACAAAAGCATAAATAAATTACTTGTTAAATAAATAATAATAGATAAAATATAATATAACTCTAGTGTTTTATTTTATAAAAAGTTCATTTGAAAAAAATGTTTATAAAATAATTTTAAATTATTTATAAGTCTATTTCAATAAAAAAATATATTATTAAAGTAAAAATAATTCGTTTAATATAAATTTTAATTTTTATAAAGACTTTCCAACCACTCTAAATAAATTATACTGTAATAAGATCTAACATTATTTTTTAAATCAAATAATAAAATTAAATTATAATTTTTAACAGTCAGTAGTCTCGTATTGTTTTTATACCATTTTTTCAATATCTAAGAGACAATGCTGGAATGATTTTATTTTTTTTATATGTAACAAATTCTATTGTAAAAGTCACACATGTTTATAATTCTCGAAAAAAATAACATTTTATACAAATTTAATCCAGGATGTTACTGCAGCTGTTGTATATTCTCAGCAATAATTTAATATAAATGATTCAACAGATATTAAATTAATGGAGAATATAATTTTATTAAAAAAATCATCATAAGATACAACTTTATATTTATATAGAGCATTTATTAAAAATATTTGATGTATTATAAAAATATTCTGTATTAACTGTGTTTTATTTTTCAAGCATATTTCATTTTAATTTTTTTACAAAACCTTTAGTTTATCACAATTAGTTTCGCACTGTGGTTATTTTACTTCCTCGTCAATAAATTAAAAGTATAAAATTTTATAAAAAATTGTGTTAATCAATTAACACAATTTTTGAGTTAAACAATTAAAATTGTTTAACTCAGTGTTTACTTTTTTATTACTTATATACATTTTAATGGCAATGATGTCATTTTTTAAACACTGCATTGTAAAATCTAAATTTATGTAATTATATTAACCTTTAATTAACACAATTATTTTTATACATATCTAAATATTTAATTCTTAAATTATATTGTATTGTATATATTTTATTATTTAAACTCTTTTAAGAGATATTTTTAGTATTTACTAAGAAATGATTTCAATTCTATAATTATTGTTAGATAATTTGAAATTATCAGAAGTTATAAATTAAATAATAAAATAAGTTAATTTATAAAAGATTTTATTTTTTAAAAAATACTTTTAATTATAACTCTAGCTATTTAACAGTCAATTGTAACAACTCTATTGCTGTTCAATAAAAAGTCATGTTCTTATGAAAACACTATTATATATAAATAATTGTTACATATTTTCGAAAATGGTTATTTCTTAAGTGAATTATATTATTTTAGTAATATAAGTTAAAATTTAAATTTAAAAACATTTTTATTTAATTAATAAATATTGAAAATGATCGATTATCATATAAAAAAATAATATTTACAAAAGATTATAATATATTTAAATATTATCTAAACATCACATTTTTGAAGTATGTAAAATTGATACAGTAACTGATAGAGGCTTTCAAACAATATTTTGGAAAATTTAAATGAGTTATTTTGATTACTTTACGAAATTATGAACAAAGTCATCATAATAAGCTTGACGATGAACTTATTCGAAATTTATTGGAAACAAATTTCGAAATATCGATTAAAAAGATTACCTAAAAAAACATTAATAATTTGATTGCATTTCGACATGTTAAATAGCTTATATGTATACATTTTAAAGATCAATTTTGGATAGTGAAATTACTATTCAAAAACAATTTAATAAATCAATTTTCAGCACATACAATAACTTTACTCGAGCGATTGAATAGAGATTTATTTTTAGATTAATTAATCCCTGCAGATGAATAATGGATTCAATACAATAATATATGAAACAATCAGAGAATATCTAATGAAGGCGTAATATCAACACCTTAATAGCATCGATCTTGAGGCAAGAAATTATTACTTAACTAACATTTTTAGATTTTTAACAGGTAAAGCAAGCAATGAGAACATTTTCTTGAAACGATGAAGTTATTGTGGCAATATAGAAAAAATTACACTTTCAATCAAACTTATTACTCCATTATGAGATATTAAAACAAATAATCAGATATTCATATACATGTATATATATATATATATATATATATATATATATATATATATATATATATATATATTAGAGTGAAACTTCTTATCAATAAAGTAATCAAAAGGAGACTCGAGATGAGAATAAAGCAAGTAACAAAAGCAGAAATGTATAGAAGAGAAATAGAAAATATCAATGTTTTAATTAAATTAAATTTTTACAATTATTTCATATTAACACATTGTATGCGGACAACACGTCTCGATGATGATCTTTCGCACTATAATAGTATGTCGTCGAGACATTGTCCGCATACAATGTTAAGTAAGATTAACAATTATTTTCAAATTAAAACTTTTATAAAAAGAATTATGAAATAGCAATGATATTTTTCGTTTTCGTTTGGAATTTCTTCGATTTCCATTGCTCCCTCCGAGAAAGTAGGTATAAACGATACAATTAGTTTTTGATAAGTAAAATTTTTGCGCAATAGACTTTACCATCTTAAATGTAAAAACATTTTTTTAATTACTATTATATTACTGTTGAAGGATCAAGTAAAGAAACAGCAATGATAGAAGACAAGTAAATATCTGTCTAAACATTTCAATCTTATTTGAAACTCCTTATATTAAGGTAAAATTTGTGTTTTTAAAACATGAAATTAAAGCAATCATACAATGAAAGATAATACAAGAATATAATATATGATAAATATTTTTTATAGGAAAAATCTTTTAAAATTTTTTATTTCTCTACATATACAAAAAAAAATTTATTTATAAATTCTACTTTTTAAAAAAAATTGTCTGCATAAAATTGACATCCACATACAAACTTCATACATATATACAGACATATTCACATAAATATATAATAATATTTCTGAAATAAATATTTATGTCTAACTAAGACTTATTTTGATGTTATTTTCAATTGTAAATAGAAAGAATTAAGTAAACGTAAAAATACATATGAGTATTAGAATGAATATAAAGTAAAATATTATCAATTAAGGAATTATTACAGTTTAACTGACATTTTATAACGAATTAGTAAAAATACAAACACAATGAATTTAATCCTTAAAATAAATCATTTTTTCGATATTTCTTACTACTTTCCTCAAAACAAATTATGAATGTTAATACTATTTTTATTTTCAACCCTTGAAATATAAACCATAATCCTATACATTTTTAAGAATGACAAACTATTAATTATTAGATTTTTCAATAACCAGGTACATAAAGTTATATAGTATAAAAAAGATTTATGGTTTTATTATCTTCTATGACACATTAATGTAATTTCAAAAGGACCTCGCCCATACTTGAAGCACAAGCATTCATTTGAGGTCAAGTTTAATATCGTTGTGGTTGTCGTGAAAGATTCGGGGCGCGTCTTGTATTATACTGCCACTTCAGGGCAACTGAGAGTCTCGAAAAGTTATCGGTGAGATTAAAAAAACACACGCACACATACAAACACATCACATAGATCAGAGAATAGGTACGATGCTATGTCGGTTTATTATGGTATGTGTGTAGGAACCAAGATGGATGATGGTCGAATATGTATGTGTGTATGAATGCGCTTGTGCTCATGTCAAACAAATCGGGTACTGACGGGAGATCGAATTACGAAATAAGAAAGGGCGCATGGATGTTTGTGTGGGTGTTGATGCGGTAACGACCTTGTCGGAATTAATACTATGCGCATGTATGTACGTAACATGTATTTGAAGAACAAACAGAATCTTAAGATGATGATAATAGTGATAGTTTATTATTAATAATCGACGATGGAATATTTCTTAACAGATAAACGTTTCTAATTGTAATTAATGACATTAATCACATTCATTTCTTATATGCAATTAGAAACGTTAATTTTTTTATAATTTCCTAACGAAGACGAAACATCCCACATGCCGAAAGAGAATTTATTTAATGACATGCTTTTATTACAGACAGACGGACCGAAAAATGCATCTGATTTAGTGAATGTAATTGGTACGAGTTAAAATGGCCGGAACAGTACGTAACAATGTACTTTATGGATGAATGTGTAGATTACTTTTTTTTTAATGATAACATCGAAACATGAATACGTTTAGGATAATAAATCGTAAGCACAATAGAATTACAAACTTTTTTTGATATCTCTCATCAGAAGGCGAGCTGCTATCTCAGATATATATTATCCCAAACACATCCTGCAGGAAATACAACCTACACTATATTTATTTCCTGTTATATGTTGCTTTCAACAGAACTGTTTCAAACTTGGTCATAATCCTATTCACGTTTATACATAAATGTATAAATAATATATAAAACACAAATATTTTTAATAAAACAAATAAACATAAAAATTGGTCAGAATCTTATTTAAAAAAGGTTCCCTTTGTTCCTAAATATCAATGTACACAACAATCTACTGCTTATACATCTTAGAACATTTTTATTCTTATTGAAAATTTTTCTATTTTTCTCCTCGATCCCTTTAATTTTTCCCAATTTTAAAAATAGTTTTATTTTGACCAATGTTATATTAAAATTCATAAATATAAATAAGTCATAGTTCTATCATATAAATAAGATGAAAATAAATAAAATTAATTTAACAGTAATTATTTGTTTATAGGATAAAATTTTATTAAATGTTTTTATATTAAAATAATTCCCTTATTTTTTTTATATAAATTTTTGTTGCAGAAAATTGATATGTTGCTATTTCTGATAAATAAAATAGATTTGTAGTCAAAAATTTAATTTATTCGTTTGAAAATTTATTTAGCAAAAATCTTTCAAAAGGGAATAATTTAGAAAAAACAATTATCCATTAATAAATTGAAGACATTAAAACGATTATATATATATATATATATATATATATATATATATATATATATATATTCTATTTTGTATCCTAACATAAATATGATAAATTCTAATTATTATTTTCAAATTAATATTTTTATATTAATTTTCAAGTTATATTCAAATATAACATTTGCAGATATTCCAATGAACAATCAAAACTCATTCAACATAATTACATATTTAAAAATTAATTAATAAAAATTATATATATATATATATATATATATATATATATATATATATATATATATATAATTCAAGTAGCTTAATTGACAGTATAGTTCACACGAGTAACTAAATGCAAATAGGTTTTAACACATAACCAATTTGTTTAAAAATATCCTCGAATTGACGATTTGTATTTTATAATAGAATCGTACGTAGTAATCATTTCAAATGGTTTCAAATAACCATTATAGTTCTTGATAATAGCTTGACTTTAATAATATAAAGATAGCGCAAGTTCTCAGCATACAGATATTTTAATTCGTTTCTTAGTTTATACATAAATTTTTCACTTTTAATTAAAATCTGAATTTTAATAACGTCGATACGTAGTTTCTTAGAAAATAATTATTATATATAATAATGTAATATGACGTTCGCAGATTATAAAAATTCTAATAAGTATTTAATACTATTTTACACATGCACGTTCACGTTCATTTATATATATATATATATATATATATATATATATATATATAAACTATTTATTTATATTTTCAATAAATGTTTTTAATAACTTTTAAATATTTATAAACCTTCAATTTCATTAATATTAATGTTTTTATTTATAATTACAATGAGCTTTTCCATATACTATTCTTGTTTATTTGATTATAATTCATTTCGTCATAAAACACTTTCATTAATAAATTCGTATTATAATTTATTTTCTTGCCTTTATTTTAAATAATGTAAGATAATAAAAGCTTCTCTTAGTAGTTATTACAGTCATTAAATATTTTATCGTTTACTCTCAATTGCTGTTTACTATACATTATTTATAATATTATTAATTATTTTCATTAATATATATATATATATATATATATATATATATATATATATATATATAAACTTAGGTTAAAAAATTAAATAATTGTTTTAATCTCTGAACCTGGAAATAATTCACGAAATTGACCAAAAATCAGTTTGAAACCCAATTAACATTTTTTTCTAATTCAAACAAAATGTTTTCTATTCTAATATTTTTTTAATATTGCTATTCATATTATTAATTTTATGTTTACTTATATATATATATATATATATATATATATATATATATATATATGTGTGTGTGTGTGTGTGTGCGAGAGAGAGAGAGAGAGAAAGTATACACTCATGTATATATAAACTTAAAAAATATACAGATTTTACAACATTAATACAGTATATGAATAATTTATAGGCATAAATCAGAGTTATATTTTTAACAATTTATACCATTTTTACGTTTTCAAAATTTTATTAAAATTACAAAATGTACACACACACATATATATACAAATACACATATACATATTATGAGGTAATAGACTGAACCTTTGCATTACATACAAGTACTATACGAGTACGTTATATAAAAATATAACATTCCAGATTTATACAACAAATAAATTTTAATCCTCTTTTCGATTAATAACTGTCGTAAATAGTCCTTTAGTTCATTCTTTTTCTCTTTCTATCTCATCTTATTTCATTATCTTCGATCTGTGGTCACGACAATAAAGGGTTGTAACTAGGACAGGCAGGTAAATTAATTCTATGTTCGGGGTGAACGAACCCATTACGTATGTTTAGAAACAGCATCTTCACACGAACGCAACATTGTATCTCCAATCTTGATACATTCAACCGATTGTCACAATTTTATGGTCTTTTTATTACATTATATATATATTCATGTGTGTGTGTTTATATAAACATATGATAGGCTCCTAAATGTTTCCAATTATCGATATAATTTAAACTGCGTGCATATACGAAAGTAACAGAGAAGGGAAGAAATCATTTTGTTTGCAGGTCGTTATTCATAACCGACATTCATACGTAATTATACGTTGTTAATGTAATCGTTCCTTACTCGATGCACCTGAGAAAAAGTATCGTTAATTATAAATTTAATATAACGTTTTATCGCCTGATCCTTATACGTAGTTCGTGTATCGGGTACGTATTTATTTTCTTGTCATTATCGCAGAACTGATTGAATCGCTCGTTCAGATAACGAAACGATCAATTCGTTTGTAAATTACCATATTTATTGTTTCAATTAATTCGATAGACAGGCATAAATCATAAAGGTTGCATGGCATACAACCATATGTTTTTCTTAAAATTTATATGAGTAGTATTGAAAACACGAAACTGTTATTATTTAGAAGAGAAAAACAATTACTGGAAATTGTCTATATCGGTCGACCAAAACTATGTTAAAGAGAGACTTGGAATTATTATTTTTTAATTTGTTATACATTTATATATCACAGGAATAGATAAAGTTTTTAATGTTAAATACAATTATGAATATATTTCATTTTAAAATCTACAACGAAAACTTGCTCTATTCGTATAAATTGTATGTTTTGAAAAATTATAAACATTTAAAATAGATTTTGTACAATGTCGTAATTGGACAGAAAAGTATATAAACTAAAATTTACTTGAATATTGTTATTAGATATATCAATAGAATTTCCAATGAAGTAGAAAAATTAAAAATTACAAATTTTATATGAAGAAATCTATTTTGGTAAAATCTTTACATTTCTCCTTTAAGAAAGCGTTATTTATTTTTCCCGAAAAAAATTATCTTTTTCAGTTCGAATGATAAATTATTAAAATATAGTTATTTGAAAATACAAAATCTTTTTTTAATAACTGATACATACACACACACACAGAGAGAGACATATATATATATATATATATATATATATGTGTGTGTGTGTGTGTGTGTGTGTGTGTGTGACAATTTAAATAAAATATTCCTTCGTGAGTAACAAATATATAAATAACAAAAATTCGAAATTTACTTGGAAATTTAACAATTTTTATAACATATGTTTATATTTTTTAATAAAATAATTATAAATAAAATAAACATTTGCATTCAATCAAATTCTTTATATAAAGATACCAATAAACAATTTCATTATGAAAACAAATACTGTAAATTATCGATCATCTTCACATTATTTTTCAAATTACAAAAAGATAAAAAAATGTTAAATCATATCGTTATAAACTGAAAAAATAAACTCTATGTTAAATACATCAACAAATAATGTAGAAAAAATAAAATGAAATAATTCACATTAAAAACATATTAACAGTTTAACATAGTTTATAAGCTGTAATATTTCTGAAAATATTTAGAGGTCTTGAAAATATAAGAAAATTAAATATTTTATAATAATAAATAATGATATATGTGTCTGGCGACGATATCTCATCAAAATACATTTACAAGTTGTGAGATTCTAATAAAATTGTAAATAAAGTTTTAAATTAAAAACTAAATAGAAAAATAAACTCATTATTATAAACATATGCAAATTGAAAAGAATTATTTCAGGGAATATTACATCATTTGAATAATAAAATAATTATTTTGCACACAACATCCATACATTATAAAATTAAACATATTTCAATATATAAATAAATTGATATAAGTTATTATATTTTTTTATCAATGGACATGTTTACTTGTTGAATGAATATTTTAAAACTATATAATTTTATTATAATATTTAATCATCATTATATATACACAGACGTGCATAAGTCATTGCCATATGGGTAACATAGCAATTTTTGATATAATTCAATGAAGTCGTTAAATTACAAAAAATACATTTAATTGATAATAAATATCATATTCATTATATTTATTCATTTTATAATATTTATTTTCAATTATTTTTTTTTTCATTTAACGACTTTATTGAATTATATCAATAAATTGCTTATGTTACCCATATGGCGATGACTTATATATAACAGTGTATATATATCATCACACATCATAAAACCCATACCAATCCACTAATGAACGAAAGCCGCAATGAATGCTAACATTATATATATATATAAATATTTGATATATAAAAAACAACATTGATTTTTTAAAAAAATAGTTTTGTTCTAAAAAATACTATATATATTCTTTTCATTAAAATTTCTATTTCTATTGTCTAAAACATATTTAGAAATGTTCTTATTATAACCTATATAGAAATCTTTAATTTTTTTATTAATCTTTTAAATATTTTTAAAATAAATTACTTAAAAATTGGAATTTTATATTTTCTTTTTTTTATACTTTCTATTAATTTTTATTTTGAAAAATAAATAAATTGATCAAAAAACTATGGGAATTTGTATTATTTTAATGAAAATCTAGAAACGTGGTTATATTTATTTTGGATATATTATTTTGTATTCACAATTTTACTAAAATATATTTGTAGTACTATTTTATTTACATTATTATCCATTTTTGTTGTAGTGATAAGGAAGTCAAAAACTTTTGTCATTATTAATTTTCTTGCATTTTACTTGTTTTAAAATTATATAGTTACATTTTAAACTAAGATATGATATTATCCAAAAAAAATATTTTTGAGCCAATGGAATTGTAGATCCAATATAAGTTTATCTAATATAATTATATTTAATAACATTGAATATTTACTTTTAGAAAAGGTTTAATATTATGGCACTATATTCAGTATTATATAGTTCAAGAAAAATTAAAAAAATTGTCAAATAATTTACTAAGCCTTAAAAATAATCCAAATAGAAAAAAAATAATTAAAAATGAAAATAACTTTTAAACCTCTACAGATTTAATAATAAAAGCTAGAGTAGCAAAAACCCAACAAATAAATGAAAAATTATTTTTTTTTTTTTTGTAAAAATATATAATTTGTATCCACGTCCATTGTTTATCTATTATAACAAGACAAGTTTTCATTGAGTTTCATTCAAAGATTATTATGTTAATATTTTGAAAAATTTAAAGAGATTTTCAACTTGCTGGATTGAAATTCTTTATTGAAAATGTTTCACTTGTTGTTTCACTCTTCATGTAATAATGAGAGGTGTTCAAATATCTTTTCCAATAAAAAAATCATAAATTATTTCTGTTTTTTTGTACTCAAGGATATTTAAAATAACACAAATATGCCAACCTAGTTTTTAAGAAATTTAGGAATATATATTTGTTATTTATTTCTGATTGCTTTTTAAACACACACACACACACACACACACACACACACACACACACATATATATATATATATATATATATATATATAATTAATTAATTAAGAAGTGACATATTATCACAATTTTTTATCACTTTGTCAAGGTATTTTATGTTAATTAAAAAATAGTAGATGTAGGTAATTATTTTAATACTCATTTTAAATGCTAAAACATTAGAATATGTTAAGAAGTTTAAAAAAAACTAACAGATAAAATCAGATAAGCTAAGATCTCGTATCTAAAATTTACAAGTGAAATTCGCAATGAGTTCAATCGTTTCGGGCAATTTAATTTAAATGTAGTATCTAACAAAGATCCCGTATTATTTTACAAACATTTCCGCTCATAATTCAACAGACTCGGATAAATACTAAACACATTCCTTAAAATTAATTTACTGACCAGTACGAAACAGGCATGGTATGTTTCTAATTACACTGCGTCCATATCATTATTCAATATTTGTAGAACTCCTTTTGTACTACGATTGTTCAACGTTAGTTGATTCTGAGCGCACATATTCGGTCTCTGTTCGAGTGAGTATAACATAAATGAATTCGGTTCGAACTCTGTGTAGAAAAAGGATGAAACTTCACGTTCTAAACATGTGCTCTATGCTCGGATAGGGTTCGTTGCCAGGTATTTTAATAATAATCAATTTATTTTTATGTTTCATGGAACTAGTCTCGCTGTCGTATATTAAATAATACACGTTTTCTCGTAGGGAATTGTTTATGGCGTATTGTTTTGAATACGTACGCGTACAAAGAACGAAAAAAAGTATCATGATAAATAAATAAAATATAGCTGCATTTAAAATACACTAGTATATGTGAGAGTATAATATTTTAAACTAATATGCATATGAAAAGGATGAATTAGGTACGGGATGTATAATGAATTCTGAGACGCTTAAATGTATTTTACAATGAGATTCAATAGAAAAGAAAATGAAAGTTAATCAATGCATTCTTCAAATAACATTAAAGGTTATATTAATATTCTATACTCTATTTACATTTCCATGTATATAAATGCAATCTAAATAAAATCTGATAACAATTAATTATTTTCATATGGGTGGCGTTAAAAATACCACATACTAATTAAATTGTTAATTTACTAATTAAATATTAATTCATATAGTTTAATAATATTCCACAGTAATGAATACAGATAATAAGGAAAATAATTATTTTTAAGATTTTTTTACAGTGATTAGAATGTAAAATTGAGCGTTAAAATGTCTAATAAAAAAAATTGCTTCATATTGAATAATGTATCTTTGAATTATATATATATATATATATATATATATATATATATATATATATATATATATATATATATATATATATATATAGTGAGGGACATAAGTAATGGCACACATGGGTAATATAATATAGGCAATTTATTGATATAATTTAATGAAATTGTTAAATTAAAAAAAATATTCAATTAAAAATAAATATAATGAATAAATTTAATGAATATTATATTTATTTTCAATTAAATAATTTTTTTTAATTTAACGACTTCATTGAATTATATCAATAAATTGCTCATGTTACCCACGTGTGCTATAACTTATATGCGTCAATGTGTGTATATATATATTATATATATATATATATATATATATATATATATATATATATATATATATATATATATATATATGCATTTTTTTAGATTTATTACCCTGTCCTATCATAAAACCCGTATTAGGTTTTATTTTGTAAGTTTTTTCATCCTAGTATAGATAGTATTTATTATTTTTTTGACAAATACTGAAATATCATCTTAGAAAATTTTATGGATTATAAATTTGCATACATTCGAAAATTAACTTAATGGCAAATTTATGGTTTCCTGAATCTTAATGTTTACAGATCAAGGCCGGATTAATACAAAATATTTCAAGTAATATATAACTTTGGTCAAAACAAAAAAAAATGAAAAAAATCTAAACCTATTAATATTTTTTACTATAAATTGTTTATTCGTAATAAACTCATCTGAAAAGTAATTATTATTGCTCATTTTAATGTATATTTTGTTATATTTATTTATATCTGATATTTCAAAACTTTAAATTTATTATTTATTTAAATAGTTTTTAAAACCGAATTAAAAAACAAGTAATAATTAAATAAAGATCGTTCTAAAATTCTACGTAAAGATTTTTTTGTACAATTTTATAATAGTATCTCGTATTTGTAGTGAGGTTTCAGGAATGGCAGAAAATATCTGAAATTTTTACAGAAAAGCTGGTCCAATCGATGCCGAACAGGTTGTAGGTAGTGTTAAAAGCAAAGGGAGGCCCAATCAAATACTAAATTTTTTGTAAACTTTTTGTGAAATTGATAATTTAATTTTTGTTAATTTTGTTGTTATTATTTCAATAACATGTTTTATTTTTGTACTAAATATTCTTAAACTAAGTAGTATTCAATAAATTTGGAATTTTGTTGACCAGAGTTTTCTTTTATATAAAAACGTCAAAATATGAGGACGTACGATGACTTTTGTGACTGACTATATATATATACAGTATATACAGTAATACCTCGCATAGTGCGGCTTCGATTAGTACGGTTTCACTATAGTCCGGTTTGAAATTTCCAAAAAAAAATTATGCGCAGTTCTAGTTTTGTAGTCTTTTTTTCTATTAGTTTTCGATTCGTAACTCTAGAGTAAAGTTGATTTTTTAATAATTAAATTTTAATAACTCATTTGAAAATGAATTTAAAATGAATGTATAAACCCCTGATTTTATTTTGCTGATACATACAAACATTTGAATATATTACCCTCGTTTTATTTACTGAAAAACAGGAAAAAAAATTGTTTGGAACCAATTAACGTTTTTTGTATTTAGTTAATGTTTCGATTAGTCCGGTTTCAAATAGTCAGACAAATCAGTGGAACCGATTAGCCGCACTATGCGAGGTATCCTGTATATATATATATATATATATATATATATATACGAGGGTCGTTTGATATGTATGGTAAAAAGTAAGAAAAATTAATTTAAAAAAAAAATTAATTAATTAAGTAATTAAATTAAACAAAAAATAAATTTACCATACTTATCAAACGACCTTCATATATATATATATATATATATATATATATATATATATATATATATATATATATATATTAGGTTGGCAAATATCACCCTTCCGCCTTCTGGTCTTTTGAATTTCGCAGCTATGTAAAAAAAAAAAAAAAAGCGGAAGGGAGATACTTGCCAACCTAATATATATATATATATAATAGATCAATAAGTCAAGGAATATAATAATCAATTAAAATAATTATGAAGTATCAAAAGTATATTCATCTTTTAAGAAAGTAAAATAAGTTATTTCTAGTATGCAATTTAAGAATGATTGAAAGTCAAACAGAACTATATTTAACACACTAAAGTGCACATTTATATACGTATACATATTTGAATGTATATTAAGTTTGTGTGTACATAGACTGAAAACTAAAATTGTACTTTGATCAAAACGAGACATTTTAAAAAAGAAAGGCAATGTTTAACAAAGTTTCTATTATGATTTCCGGGCTGTAAAGTATGGGAAAATGCACAAGTTGAAAACGTTATGAAAAATATACAGAAAAAGAGACAGTTATAACCGTCAAACATATCCAGCTTCCAAAAATACCAGGACACCATGAACCGTCCATACGGTTCACCTTCCACTTTTCAACGATATCGTATATCATTGTAATAGTACAAAAACGTTTAGAATTCACTTCGCGAATTCGTCTTTTTTTGCACTTTCGGTCATCGGATTCGCACGATTTTGAAAAGAGTTAAACGAGGTAATATGACGCATCCGAACGTATCAGGCGACCATGAGACCGATCACACCGGTCCGAAAGGTGTAACAACCACGTGGATATATAACTGTGTGTTAGTGAAAATGTCTGTATGTGTTTTTCGTCTCGAATATCACAGACGTGTCGAATGGCAGAATGGAAAGCCAGAGTAGAGTAGACCGACAACTCGACGGACGTGCAATACGTAGCTGCGAGTGTAGTACGGGAACGCCGTGTAACATTGCTTTAAATGAGATTTATAAATGATATAATAACTGTTCAGGTGTGTCTAGACAGGTGAATTTAGGCCGCAGGTGAGAGCGCCGAGGGACAGGTGAGAGCATTTACCTGCGCGCACAAAACACCTGTGTAATAGGAGATCAGAAGACTACGCGAGTAATTTGCGTGCAAAATGATATTGCTTACCTGTCGGCCTACAGGTCGTCCCATGCTACCTGTACATATACACGAGTGTATATCTATATATGTACATTCTAAAAACATGTATTCATTTGCACAGACGTTTATCCTCGTATTATTATGTAAGAACCGTGTGTCGGTGTGCGTTACGGAAATACGCATGGGAGGGAAATGTGTAAATATATTACTACCCCTTTAATAGATTGTATTTATAAATTTAGTTCATTTTTTATTCATACGAAATAGTATCAATGAATTATGATACAATTTACTATCATAATTCAATTTTTATACTAATTCTTTTATAATTTTATACAAATATTTTTGATGTTTACTTACACAAAACATACTTATATTACTTATTCATTTATTTATATAGGGTTTTCCAATAAACGCTTCAGAATTTTAAATAGAAAGAAAACAAAAAGTATTTAAGTTATTTTTAAGCATATTCTATGACATTAATAAAATAGAAAACAATTTTACTCATATGACCATCATGACTTCACTTAACATAGTGTATTTATTTAATCCACTTTTTAATCATTTTTTCACATAATTGTAATCCAATTTCAAGAATTACACATTCAATGTTTATTTTTAATGCTTCAGTTATTTGTAGTTTATTAGCATAAACCAATGATTTCACATAACCCCAAAGAAAATAATCCAATGGAATTAGATCATATGAACGTGGTGGCTAATTGATGGGTCCATTTTGTGAAATAATGGACTCATTAAACTTTTTTTCCAATAAGCCTATTGAAGTTTTTATAATTTCTAAACATTACTGAAGTGTTAAACGTTTTATGATAATTTGCCAAACTACTGAAATGTCAAAATGAGCTTGAAAAAAATTCAAACATGACTGCTATCTGACATTCTTATTGTAAAATCTTACATAAAAGTTATTTTAAAATTATGTCATGTATTTTTTATATACATGAATTCAAATATAGTAAACTAACAATCAATAGATAAAAGAAAACTAAATTAAAATTCAAAAAAATTGTTAAAGCATTTTAATAAACATTTTTTCCAAGAATACATCGTTGAGTTTAAGCTAATGTAGTTCAATATAACCAATTTTGTCATTTGTACCATTTAAGTATCTTAATACTTAACTTTAAAAATATTTTGAAGATTTTTTACATTGTTTGTGAAAATATTTAGTTTATTTTTAAAACCCAAAATTGAAATTTTATTAGAAAGATATCTTTAAAATTGATTAATTAAAAAAATATATAGCACGGAAATTGAAATCCGTTTTAATAAAATATAAATATTGAACAATTTTATAAAATTCAGTGATATAAATAAAGAAATTTAGAAAAAAACGAAACACACAATTATATCTACTTCTATATTATTTTCTTGATTTAATTCTTCAAATTTCTGAATTATTTTATTCGATTTAAAATATTTATTTTTTGAAACATAACTGGATATAAATTTATAAATTACTATTTTTAAATAATAAATCCATCTACGATATACGTTTCTAATTTCACAGTCAATATCTTCTAATAAATTAACTTGAGTAATTGATTTTTTTAAGTACCAATAATTGATTTTTTTGTTTTAATCCATAAGGCTACTAAATTGTCTTAATCAATTAAGATTGTCTGTTTTTAAAACGTATCTGGATAAAAACTTGAGTTATTATTTATTTTGATATAACAAATTCATCCATGATATAGTTTTTAATAAACAAAATTGTAAAAAAAAAATAGTTAAAATTTTAAACAAATAGTCACCAATTTACAGACTATAAAATTGATTAAATTTAGTTTATAAAAATGTTTTTTTTATTATTCAGACTATCTAAGTTTATAGTTATGTACATTTTGCCAGATTTATGATTACAAAGAAAAAATCGCTATTTGTACCGTTTTTTTAAAAAAATATTTGACTATTTTGATTATTTCACTTACCTTGATAAGGTAACTTATAAAAGTGTTCAATAATTTATTATTGTTTATTTGCAAATGTTATGATCATTAAAATACGCATTTCAATGGTTATTATCAACGCAAATCATTAAAAATTGAAGGTATTAATAAAAGTCAACAATAATTTTCGATGACAAACACAAAATAAGTCATTTCTCAAGAGATTCATTTAAAGGTCAATAAAAAAAAGGACTTAAATTATCTTCTTAATTACAATTCAGTTATATCTCTTATTAATTTTCATTACTGATGTTGTTAATCTGGCCATAAATATTTTGCGGGTATTTGTGAATAGTGATGAAATGAAACAAAATTCCCGTTTGATAACAAGGAATTCTAAAAATATATAACCACACAATTTGTAACAGTAAAATACAGAAATGGCGTAATGGACCTATTAATAGAAATTGATGGCTGATAAAAGAATGTAACGCAACACATTAATATTTCGAGTACTGTCGCAGAATAATTATCACGTACTAATGTTGATGTCATCTCATATGAAATGTGAAATACCTGATATGACTTCTAATGAAAACCAATTGTTGATTATGTCATAAGCTTTTCAGGAAAATCTCCTGGGAGGTTGTTTTGTACATATTATATGCTTTACGTGTAACGTAATCCGAACTCCATATATGAATACAATGTATTTTTATAACCGAAGTATTTAAATCAATGCAATGAAAAGAAAATAATAGAAGATATATGTATTACACGAACGGAAACGATTTGTTTTCAAATCACGTCTTCCTCGTTTTTATTTTAACTAGACTTGTCATATTCACGAACAATATTTACGTCAGATATTTTTATATACTCGCATGTAATATGTTGACTTGTAATGAACGATACTTTTTTTAATAAATAAACAATATCGATGTAGGATTATTAAAAAAAGGGTAATTATAAAAATTTCATAATATTTTTTTTTGTTAGAATGATTCTTTAATTTAAAACGTCTGTTAAAATGTTTAAAAATGTAATAAATGATATATTCCCTGAGTTACAGATTATCCATGTATCGCAGTTATCTAAAATCAAATGTGTGCTCTAGTATTTTTTTATTTAGTACAGAAAAAAAATGTACATCAAAAAATAATTAATACATTGGGAATTTTACAAAATCAAAGATGTATGTAAAATATTCATAAAATTTTCTAACCATGAAGGATATTCATAAAAATCCTTAAACCAAGAAGAGGAACTAAATAATTCTTAAAATAAAATGAGGAAGTAATTATAAAATACTACATTAAAATTAATTAGACATCAATATTAAAATCTGTTAATATGGTATATATATATATATAATAAAATAAACAAAAACTCAAGGTTTTAAAATAATACACTTGTTTCTAAATACAAAATAAAATTATTTTTTTATAAGAAAAATTGTAGTTTTTCAATTTCCTTACATTTTTGTGAGAAATAAGTAGTACAGCCTAATCAAGAATAGTAAATAGTTAAGCGTTTTTTAACAATTTACTTTAATCAATCACTGTAATTGTCATTACATTAGAATTCATAATTAATTATGTTTTTATTTCAAACATGTGAAAAAATGTATGATTAGAATTAAATTAATCAGAAATTGATTTAAATCTTTTCCTCTATTATTGAAAATGACAATCTCCAACTTTTAAGAAAAAAACTTTAAATTTATAAATTACATTATATATATATATATATATATATATATATATATATATATATATATATATATATATATATATATATATATATATATATATATATTTATATATATATATATACATATATATATATATATATATATATAGAGAGAGAGAGAGAGAGAGAGAGAGAGAGAGAGAGAGATTAAAATGTAACGTCTAGATTTGTGTTTTATTAAAAAGAAAAAAAGAAACTATACACATATTTCCCTATATGCCACCCTGTACTCATGTTTATTTTTAATAAAACACAAATTTAGGTGTTACATTTCGATGACCCTATATAATTCACCTAACTAAAAGCACATAATAGTTCTAATAGTTCATCTACCCTTATTTACAAATTCTACCAATATGCCTCACAGTGGTAGCTTAGTGGAAATGCTAATGAAATAAAGGGGGTGAGTGTCCAACATCTTACAACCAAATTTACTGAATAAGAGAGAGTGAACTTGGGTAGAAAACATTCATTAACGCTGAGTTAATCACCCACCTGATAGTACTTTTATAGATTCATAGAATTAAAATAGCCTCAATAAATTTATACTCCATTTCCGAAAAAAATAAGTAAAAGAAAAAAGAATACATTTCTATAACCACATGAGAACAACGATGTAATTCCCTACTATGAAAATCGACTATAATTTATTTATATAAAGAATTGTATGGAATTTTAATTGTAAAATATAAATAGATTATAAATTACACATATATCAAATATTTTATCAACTTGATACACGTTTTTTTAAAGAAATAAGTTAGTTAAAATAAATTTAAAATGTTTGAATTTACAGTAACTTAACTGTATTTAAAAATTACTCATTTTTGTGTACCTGTTTAAATACAATCACATACAAATAAAGTAATATGAAATATCAAACCATATTCATTCGAATGCTGATGCCATGTATTTCATTCATATTGTATATATATAATCAAAGTAATATATACAAAAACATACTCATGAGGCACAGGTAAACATCACAAGCAATTTCATCCATTTATATACATACAAACATATATATATATATATATATATATATATATATATATATATATATATATATATATATATATATATACTATTTTATATATATATATAAATAAAATATAAATACATTTCTTATCTCCTGATACTATTTTAGTCAAAGTTATCATATAACTTCGTATATATATATATATATATATATATATATATACATATATATATATATATATATATATATATATATATATATATATATATATATATATATATATATATGTAAATGAAACACTTTGACTCGTACAATACAAACATTCACATATTATATTTCAGCAAATGAAAATGCAAATACATCACCACTATCATATTTTTTCAATTAAAGGATTTAATAATAATAATTGATTTTTTTATTTTAGTATTTAAATATATGTACAAAAATAATAATATATAATAAACATGTTAAAAGAACAGTAATAAAATTAATATTATCTCTTTATTTTATCAACTTTTAATATTATTCAGATACTTGGTTATTTTTAAAAAAAATAGATGTAGTGATACAAATTTTAAATGTAAAATACGAAAAAACTATCATACAAAAGATATTTTTATGCTTATTTGTAATAAATAAAACATTTTATTAATATCGACTCTTTGAAATATTTTTTTTAACTAATCATCATTTTTTTCGAATGATTTTACTGTTGTTTATATGATTCATACACTAAATATAAAAAATACTTTGAATAACAAAAATGAATTATTCAATCTTTAGAATGCATGACTAACATTCAAATTACACATAATTTTTCATCGTTAAAAAAATTAAAATGACAGTTGATTTTCACGAATGCAATATAAAAATTTTATATTAAATTTAAGTTACATTTATTTACCTAATTTTCGTTATCTTTAATTTTTTGAAAAATGCTTGTGTTAAAGCTACTTCAAATGATCTTAATCAAGTACGAAAATACCTGAATTTTTTGAACATCGATTTCAAAAAAATTATAAAATGGCATTAATCAAAACAATTATTTCCAAAGAAATATGATAAAAGATTTAATAAAAATGTTTGTAATATTTCTGTATTTTTAATATTATATTTTTATGAGTTCTTTTTAATCTTTAAAATAAAAAGAAACGTTTCAGTGAATCAAGTCTAGATAATTAAATCAAATTATAATGAACGTAATTTATTAATTAACATTTTAATAAATATTTTCATAAATATTACAGTCTAAATAAAAGTATATAAATTATTTAATTTATTAATTGTTAAGTAATTTTATTATGAAACTAATTTATTTTATTACATATTACAAATACGATTTTTAATATCAATTGCATATAAACGAATCGTTCTTTTTATATCCAATTATATTTAATTATTAATATTTTTTCATATTATAATAACAGAATTCTTGTATGTCATAAAAGAAGTCATTTTATTCAAACGACAACGAACTCGGAAAAAATTAATTACAGAGATTTCTCATCTAGATTAAGATCATAAACGAAACACATGTCATAAACATTATAATGATTCAAATACAAAAAAAAACTTTACATACTCTTCTTGCACGCGCACGTTCAACCAGAAACAATATAATCTCTGTTTCGGCAGGTATTTTGGAAGAACAGTAGCGGGCGGAATGTCGGATACTAGATAAATCAGTTTTTAAACGACCGAGAAATACCTTTCCTATGGGGTGCGTTCGTACCGTATGTGCACTGAATATAAATACATTTTTCTTTGTTATGATTGTTCACAGGTTCACAGACACAGATTTTTTATACATATATAATATTTATTTTTTTGTACGGAATTCTTTCCTTTATTTACAGCGCGTGTTCCATATATGAGATTATATTAATAGGACACGTTTTTTATGTGCACATAACTACACAAATACACTCGGATATTTATTTTTTATTAGGGTTGGCTTGAGACGTTTCTCCTATGTTAATAATTTACATATATATATATATATATATATATATATATATATATATATATATCTTCCGCTTTATAATTATAATTTTCAATTTTAACCCCTATCTATGAACCTTTTACGATACATTTTTTTTTAAATTAAAAATAAAACATTTCGAATATTATATTTTTATTCAATAATTTCCTATCTATTGTTTAACACAAACAATATTATATATAGGCAAAATTTAAATAACATGCGAATCAAAAAGACAATTATCTAAAATATACAAATGTACGTTTATATTAAATATTATTATGAAGTAAATTCACAGTCTTTATAGTAAACTACTATTATCTTATCTGATATGTAACATAAAGGTATTCTTATTTACCTGTTGTTTAACAACCCCTTATAAAACTTGCAGTGTTTCTTATGAAACCTCCATAGACGTGTGATCCTGATAAAATGGTGGTATAATATATATATATATATATATATATATATATATATATATATATATATATATA
>CP092093.1:13442500-13462500 GCA_029203775.1 Neoneuromus ignobilis
AAATAAATCACTATAATTTATAATTAATTTATTGTTATTGTATTAATTTATATTTCACTATAATATTTTTAATAAACTTTTATATACATATATGACATTTTTAATATTTAGTAATTAAAATAAAAATATCCTCTTACACAAACACAGAGTATATATATATATATATATATATATATATATATATATATATATATATATATATATATATATATATATAAAAGATGTTTTTCAAGCATGATAAAACTTTAAATTAAATCCCTATCAAAAGTTCTATCTAACCTAAAAAACAACTTTATCATACCTTTATATATGCATACACACACACATATATATATATATATATATAAATATATATATATATTAGGTATATATATATAGAACTTTTTATAGGGATTTAATTTATAATAATTTATCACGCTTAAAAAACATGTTAAATATATATATATATATATATATATATATATATATATATATATATATATAAAATATATAAATTATGTGAAAAATTTTGTAAAATACTTAATTATCCAAATATTATTTCGTAAAAATGAGGAATAAAAATAAATAAAAAATATTTTAAAAGTTTCTACAATATTGAAAATAAATAATAAAATCAATTTAAATTAAATAAAATTAATACAAATTACAATTCACATGATTAAGTGCTTACAAATTATAAATTTCTTAAGACATTAATATTGAATATAACAGTATTTAAATGATGTTCAGTAAACTTAAACGACCTGGAATGAAATCATATCTAAGACTGTAAAATGAATTATTTCAAAAAAAAAATAACTGTTTACTAAAACGTCATGTTACGAATTCATCTTTACTAATTCAATTAGAAGAACGGATTTGTGTGTAGTTAAAAAAAGATTGATGGCATACAGTTTTACGAAAAAACGTTCACATTTGAATAAAATATGAAAGTTTTTGTTTAGAATTGATAAAATTTATTTCTGAAATTGTAGTTAGTAACATTCTTGGTCAAAGGTTAATAGAAAATAAAACTACATAAAAACATTTAAAAACTGTACACCTTTTTGATGTTTAAATCTACAAACGTAAATATTTAAAATGTTTTATTTCATTTCATTGAATATAAATTATCATTTTTTACATATACATTTATTTAGATGTATATAGTAATATAATACATTATTTTTTGCGAAAAATTACATTTATTAACGCATACAATTATATATATATATATATATATATATATATATATATATATATGCATGTGTGTGTTTAAATATCTTTTACCGTGTCTGTTAATGAACACGGAACGTTATATAAAATTGCTCAGATTTTTACTTCGGACATGAACGATGTCTAACAGCAAGACTTATTAAAATTATATACGTGTCAGACAGCAGCAATTATAATTTACTTTGTGAATAACGTATGGCTTAATAAGCGCACCTTTGGATGCCTTTTGAGTCAATCACGAGAGACCGTTCTTCTTTTTTGTCTATGTCATCTAGTCAGCCACACACACAATCATAATTAGTTGCTACCGAACATAATCATACGTATAATTTCTTTTGTACACTCTATTATTAATGTTAAAGTGTTTTATTCCTTGTTTCCTTCTTATTTCATCGAGATTTATTTTATGTTTTTTTTTTCAAATACCGTAATACAATTTCGTTATTTTATAATCGAATTAAGTGTGTGTACGTGTGCGAAATTATCTTTTTTTACTCGCAATGTTGCGGTTTCCATCATACACTTGATAAAATTGTATGCGTTATTAAAAAAATAACGTAATAAAATTATAATAAAAAAAATATAATACATCACACGTCGAATTTAATCTAGTATTTGTGTATTAAAAAAAATAAGAAATGTATTTTTGTAAAATATTTAAAAAACACAGTTATAATATTTAAAAATTCAATACTTTAACAATTTACATGGAAATAGTACATGGTTGTGACTGATAGATATTATAAAAGTTGGCATAAAAATAATAGCATATGTTGCTAATATAATGTATTAAATTAATTTTTCAATTTCATCCTTTAAGTCATTTTTAAACATTTAAATTAAACAACCGCCGAAATGATGAAATTGAAAAATTAGCATCAAATATAATAACATATGTACAGAAATAAGAAGTACAAAATTATAGGTTGTATCGCATAATATTCTCGATTTTAAAGGTGATAATTAAAATATACATTTTTAAAAGAGTAAAATGCATTTTTCATTAAAATGTATTTTATTAGTTTATCTTTATATCAGTTACCTGTATACAACTTGATATTTAAAAATCAATCATCATTATTTACATATTTATTTAATCACAAGTGAAAGATTTATGTATATTTATTCCTTATATACTATAAATCATTAGAATTGTACATAATAGGAAAAATGACTGAAAACTATAATAAAAATTTAATTTACAATAAAATTACAATTCATTTCTGAAAAATATGTTTATTTACAAGGTTAAACTATAAAACTATATCATTTATTTCATTTTGTTCAAAAACTTTGAATTTCCCAACATTATTTTCTTTATTCAAAATAAATGTTTAAATGATTTTATTTAAGGCCCAATAAAATATGTATAAAAATACGATTTTTCTTATTCTTACTATTTTAATTACATTTTCATTTAATTAAAATTTCTACTGAATGTCTAATTTAAATTTTCAGCATTATTTAAAAACCTATTATTTTTTCATTAATTGATAATATTATATACGATATGTATAAAGAGAATTTTGAAAATAATTCGACTAAATATCTTGATATAAACTGCTGTATTTAATCAATTCCACAGTATGAAAATTATCATAAAAATCTATCAATGAGAAAAAAATCCCGTCAATCATAAAAAAATTGAAACAACAATTCTTCTTTGATGTTTCAATAAAAAAAATTGAGATGAATCTGATCAATCAGTATCGGTAATCAAATACCTCCAATTGAGTTTGATCGTCGGCTGTGCCTTGTCCTTAAAATAATATTAGACCAAAATAGATACGTGATGTGTATTTTTGCAGAGAGCTCACTCGACACCATCTGTTCAATCAGTATGTGAGTGGCCCGCGGGTATCCAAACATCTAAGGACCCTCGCGTTCTCTATGTATGTGTGTGTGTGTTTTTTTGTTTGATTCTCGGAAATAGTCCGTCGAGTGGTTTACAACAATTATTGGATTATTGAGTAGTTGTAATTGAAGTTAATTCGTTCTAGAAGTACGTAGGCGATTTACTTTCGTAATTAGCAAATCAAATAAAACATTCATAAAAAGTTTTATGATCAACATTGAATGCAATCAAGCTTGCAATTAATTTATTCACGAAAATCATACTGGGCAGTTTTTTATATCAAAACTCATGCATACGAACAAGTAGAGTGTAAATGTTTATTCGGATATTAATGAGACTCAATTAAGAAAAATGTCATATGAAGTATTACACTTTCGTAACATAATATTTTATTTTGATTTGCATCCACTAGCACTGACTAACTGCTGTTAATATATCTTCACTTGAAGTATTTTAACATTGACATAAAAAAAACCTTTCATAAAATATTCAACGAAAAAAGGCCAAGTTGTTAAAAGAAAAAATATTTTATTAATGCAATCTATCATTCTTATTGAATATGACCCAAAGTTAATACATTTTAATTCTCTAATTTTATATTTAAATAAGCTGATACAAAAGAAAATATAAGAATAAATATTCAAAATGTTTTTCATTTATTTCACAATTAAATAAATTTATATATTTTTTTTAAAATTAACACTGAAATTTTTATAAACATTTTCAATCAGTATATATAATTTTGATTTAATATTCAAGATGCGTGAAATAGAACGTATAAAATTTGTATTTTATGAATCTCAAAATACAAAGGCAGAGTGTGCTTCAAACTTTTTTATAAAAAAATTAACATTTATTTATATATTAAAAATATTATTTATTCATAATACTAAATTTAACAGAAAAAATGTTAATAGAACTAAATACTACATAATTTTTCTTTTAAATTATATATTATATATATATGTGTGTGTGTGTTGTAATGTGGGTGTGTGTGTATGTGTGTGTGATATGATTTTTAAATTTCAATTTTCAATATTATAACAATAAAAATATATTCAAATATTAATGGTTTCGTTCAAATAAAGAATTCTTAAATATTTATTTTGGTGCAAGAAAAAATATTATCTCTGTTAAATTATGTATATATATATATATATATATATATATATATATATATATATATATATATGCATACACATAAAATTAATTTTAACCTTCAAGTAATTGAAAAAAAATAAAGGGATGATATAAAATATTAAAATGAAAATTGATTAAAATAATACTAGGCTTGTCTAGACAAATTGTTTTTAGTTCTATAACCACTTATTTATAGAGGTAAAAAATTCCATCACTATTTTTTCGTTCATTTTTGATAATAACAATCCCCCTTATATTTTTTAAAAAATACAAATAAAAATACTACTGTTTGTTGTTATTAGTACTTGTACAATTGTCATTTCTTTAAAAAAAATTTGGAAAATATAATTTCACCTCTATTGTTCTTATTATAATTAAACAACTACAGATGTACATATAAAGTTATATATTAAATAATAATTGTTGTTAACAAGAGAATATGTATTAATTTAAATTAAATCTAAGCAACGAATTAAGATAAATGATATTTGATAATATATGTATGTTATTATAATGTGCATATATATAAAATAATCATAAATTACAGTTTTTATCGATTATAGCTTTCAACGTTCACACTTCCAAATATAAATATTACATGAAAAAACGTATTATGTACATTAATTGCGTTCTAATATAGTTGTCAATTGTCTATGTCCAAGATGAAATCTTAATCTGATGTACAGAAGAAGAACAAAACTGGTGCGGGTACAAACGGACAATGGATAGAAAAAACCTGCTTTTATTTCACGAGTCATTGCGTTCGACAAGGTCGAAATCATGCCACTGGAAATCGGACGGAATCGCTGCAAAATATCTAATGTTTACGATTCACTAAATGCCGCTCAGTCGGATATCTCAGGTGGAGTCAATACAGAGCGTGTGAATTATTTATTGTACCACATTAACTCCCCGACTGGTATAATAAGTCGGACACATTTTTCTGTAAATGACGATCGATGAATCTTTAGTTCCTAATGAATGATTCGTTTTGTATAAACCGAAAGAAAATATATTCGGACAAGTCCGAATCTCAATTCTATCAATGTATACATATTTGATTTTAATTTAAAATTTATTAGGCATTGTTCAAATGATCGGTACAGTGTCATCGACCTAACCACCGCTCAATTAGAATGAACAGAACGATGCCTATTAATAGGCAAATGAAGTTTATGTTGTTTTAAACTCCTTTCTTTTATTTTCGATTTCCGTCTGCACTGATTACTATTCGAATGGGTAAGCGAGTAGAAAGGCGTGTATTTAATTCAATAAATACATGTATCCTGCTCAATCCAATGTGCCCCATTGTTGTTTTAGTAAAATATACTATAAATAAAACGACGACAGATATTTGTTTATAATGGAATTAGCATGACAATATGATTGCAAATTAAAAATTCATACGAATCTCTTTCTCTCCTAATGTATTTATTATTGTAGCGTAACATACGAGAAGTACGATGAATTTATGTGTGCGGGAACTTTGTAAACTTTGTACGCCTGTTTGCAAGTCTGCTTTCCTGTTTATGTTTACCTTTCCCGCACATATATTCTTATATATATATATATATATATATATATATATATATATATATATATATATATATAATATATACAATGTGCATACAATATTGTGAATATACAGAGGAATGAATACAAAACTGCACAATGAAATCTCTATTTCCGCCAATATATCATTTTATATACAATTATGTGCTTTGCATATTGATTATTCTGAGCAAGTCTGTTTCATGGAATAACAGCCCCGGAAGTATTAAGAAATAACTTTTATAATATTTTTTTTTGAATTACAACTATTTCTAAAATGATATGTCCTACTAATTATATAATGTAGGTATTAATTTCATTCGATTGCAGTATATTATTTTTTTAAAAAAAATTATAAACATATTTGCATTTTTATACCGAGAATATATTTAATATAATTATTATTTTTCTTTTATATCTGTAAATTATATATATATATATATATATATATATATAAGAATTCTTTTTTTTAATTCGTTTAAAAAAAAATTTTAACTCTAAAGAACATTACAAAATTGACATATCACAAAAAATAAAAGAAATTTAAAATATGATATACTAGCATTTACATATGCACAACAAAAAAATAATCACAATTCAAAACATCATTTTCAATCTTAATACCTAACACATCAATAAATATTATTATATAAATACATACAATCATAATGACAAACAAATATCAAGAATGAATGAATCTAAAAATAACAAAATTCCAAGATTTTCATATTATGCATACAAATTGAATACGTCAAAATATTTGCAAATATTATATTATATACACACCTAGTAATATAAAAAAAAAACACGTATAAATATAAATAGCGTATATATATAAAAACATATAAACAGATATAATCATAGAAATATAATAAAAAATAAATTAATCGAAGAATTTCTATAATTTAATGTGCAATTATTTCTTTTTCGCTTGCCAATTAACAAATATTTGTATGCATATATAACATATAAATATATTATAAAATGGAAACAAAGAAATAGTAAAAAGAAATAATCTAAAAACATCAAAAATGTATAAATATATCTTATTAATAAGAAAATAACCAACAATTATCAGTAAAATCTTTATTTTATTTACAATTTTAAAAATAAATTGAAAAATTATTCTTATCATTAACTTACTGGTTATGATGTACAATTATTTTCAACTTTCAATAAATCAATATTTATTTTTATTTTTCGGTATAAATATATTCTCTATTGTACAATACAATCCATTACAAATGGGTCAAATATTTAGGTTAATATTTCTTAATTCCATTTCTATACTGCTCTTCTGTTGCGATAACTATTTGCTAATATCAATAGCATTCAGATGTGAAAAAATATCATTTATATAATTATCATAATTAATATTTTTGCTATACTAACATTAAAATCAAAAACAATATATAACTTTATTAACACAAAACAATTCAATGTTACAACATATGATAGCTAAATAAGATACATATAAAACTTAATGTTTAATTTCATATTAATTATAAATAATTATCATCAAAACGATAATTAATATGACAAAATATTTAGTATGGAAGATATTTACCTACAATTTAATACAAAATATATTACCAAATTTATTTTTTCAACACAGTTTATAAATCACAAACATCTATACAAAACAAAAGTATAAATAAAAGTAATTAATAATTTTAACACTCGAAGTACTGGCACATCTTGTAACAAATAATTAGTCTTTATAAATTGAACACAGAATGACCAATTTGGAATTATTAGTTTTAAAATATATAAATTTAATAAGAGTTAATTAATACTTTTATAAAATCACTTGATATTAGTTTTAATGATTCACTTATGTTAAAATTAATTTATGTTAAAATAAACAAATCATAATTGATAATTAACAATTAATTATTATTTGTTATTAGATAAATATTTCAAAATATAAGAGTCAAATAAATATTATTATATAGCAGAAAATATAGTTATGCATTGAAATAAAACAATATTTTACCCATTTGAGTTCATAAGCTTTATTTGTCGTTACATAGAAATATAATTCAAGAATCCGTGCATTTGAACCACAGACAATTCAAATAAAATGAAGAAACAAGACTTTTGTTTTAATTAACAAAATAGATAATTGTAGTTTTCATATGAAACATATGGACATACAAAGCAAATTATCTAAATGTCAAGCATATTAGCTAACAAACTAAAGCTAGTTTATTCAAATTACAATTATTTCCATTTTTATTGCACTAAACAAGTATGCTTACAGACGAACATCACACACATACACCCACACATGCAATTAATTTTATTTGTGATATATCGTACTTGTAAAACGTTTAATATTCTTTCTATATCATTAAATTGCAATTATTGTATATTAATTTTAAAAATTTTATTTATAAAACAAAATATCTCGATAAATTAATCCGCATGTTATAACAAACATAAAAATGAAACAAATTTATACATTGTGTAAAAACATGCTTTTCAGAATTTGATTTTTAATGGAATTATTCATGAACAAGTTTGAATAACACAGATTAAATCAATTTAAAATTATAAAACAGTGAAAAAATTATATTCTTATACGAGGGTAGTCCCATAAGTACCCGGCCTGACCTAGAGATGGCGATAGTTGTTTGAAAAATATCACTGTATTAGAAAGTACACAATCTATAAGTATATGTTTCAAGTTTGAGGACGCCACGTTGTTTAGTATTTGTTTGGCAGCCATCAATAGTGAACGTTTTCAGTGAATTTGTGAAAATGGAGAAAATCGGTCATCGTTACGTGATACAATACTTTGATTGGAAAGGCCTCAGCCCGACCAATATAAATGCTGAACTGGATTCTACTCTGGGTGAGTCTGCTCCTTCGTTTACAACAGTGAAATATCGGGTCGCAGAGTTTAAACGAGGCCGTACGAACTGCCAAGACGAGCATCGCAGCGGTCGACCAAACGAGGTGACGACTCCAGAAACGGTGAAGAAAATCCACAAAGCGGTACTGGATGATCGTCGACTGAAATTGCGCGAGCTAGCAGACATAGTAGGCATTTCAAAAAGTGCGGTACATCGCATATTATCTGAAAATTTGGACATGAGAAAGCCGTGTGCAAGATGGATGCCGCGTTTGCTCACACTCGAGCAAAAACAGTGTCGTGAAGATGTTTCAATTGAGTGTTTAGCGAAGTTTCACAGCGACAAAGCAGAATTTTTGCGCCGTTTCATAACCATGGATGAAACGTGGGTCCATCACTTCACACCCGAGACAAAAGAACAATCAAAACAATGGACTGAAAAGGGAGAACCAGCTCCGAAGAAGGCGAAGACCGTTTTATCTGCAGGCAAGGTCATGGCGTCGGTTTTTCGGGATGCGCGTGGGACAATTTTCATTGACTATCTTGAAAAAGGAAAAACTATCAACGGCGAGTATTATGCGATCTTATTGCTACGTTCGAGCGAAGAAATCAAGCAAAAACGGGCGCATTCGGCTAAGAAGAAAGTGTTGTTTCATCGAGACAATGCACCAGTTCACAAATCCGTTATTGCAATGGCCAAAATTAATGAATTAAAGTTTGAATTTGCTACCTCATGCACCCTATTCGCCAGATTTAGCCCCCTCGGATTATTTTCTGTTCCCAAACTTGAAAAAACGACTCAGTGGTCAAAGATTTCCCAACGATGAAGAAGTGATGTCGGCAGTTAATGGGTATTTTGAGGAGCAAGACAGTTCTTATTATAAAAAGGGTATCGAACTTATTGAACATTGCTGGGAAAAGTGTATAGAGCTGAAAGGAGATTATGTTGAAAAATAAATATATTTTTTTCCAACATTTTTGTGTTTTCTTTGTTGGGTCGGGTACTTCTGGGACTACCCTCGTATTCAGGAAAAAGTCGTTTTCTTAGACGAAAAGATTTTTTTTATTTAATCGAATAAAATTAAATGATTTGGAAAACTGGAAAAGGTGTAAATGTACGAAATTAGGTGGATCAATTATGATGTGAAAATATTTCTCAGTTTCTAGTGAATTACTCGTACTATATTTATAATAAAATTACTAAAATATAGTACTCAACAATTCTGTAATTTATTTTTTAACTTTTAAACCAATTTTAACACATACAACAGAAATTAATATCAACTAAGGCATAAAATAAAATCCATTCCTTTCAACAAAAAAATATAAGTAATTACATTTTCAATATTAAATAAACAGTCTAAATAATAAACACATAAATCACAATTTGTTACAGTTACTTTAAAATTAATTTGAGTCGACTGATTCATTATATAAATTCGAATTCAAATCAATAATATATTTATTCTAATTAACTTTTGACAAGATCTAATGTATATGTATATATATATATATATATATATATATATATATATATATATATATATATATATACATGTGTGTGTGTGTAAAATGTGATTTATATTAACGACCAAATTTATTCATAAGCGCATTAGAGATGCATTAAAATACATTATAAGATATCAGTCACGTCACAATATTATTACAGACAACCTAGGCAGTCGATCGAAAACAATATAAAGCGCGCATATCTTAAACCTTATTACATAGATTTCTTCGTAGACATGGAGATGAATCGTCGAGCAACGAACGCGACCGACGCATAATAATAATATAAATCGTTTTAATCTTTTTTTCTACAACCAAATATATGATAATGATAATAATAATGATAATAAAAATATATAATGTACTGGCGATGATTTATCTCGTCTCGCTGCCCTCGATTCGTTAATTGATTTATTCTGAAAAAACTGGCCGATAAGAAGTCCCGATCGTATGGACGACGGATAACGAAACGACGGATGAGTCGATGTCGATGACGACGATGATGATGAAGATGAAGTCGACCGTTTCAAGACAATGTAGGTGGTCCATTTCGAACCATACATCTGACTGACGGTACAGAAGAAAGATGAGTGGATACGGGATGAAGGATTCTCGACATCGTTTTAATTTTTTTTAATCATTGGCGTGCCTATCTCGTTTTGTTATCGATTTTTCTTCCATATCAATAACGATTAAAACATTTGAAAATGTATTATGAATTATTATTGTGTTTTAAGAAGGTAATATCTACATACATATACACATACATAGACAGGAATAACACTAATTGAGCATAACTTAATTTAAACTACAATACAACATATAATTTATATTGATATACTAATTAATATATTGTATTTTAATTAATAAATATAATCATTTATATGTTAATTATATTCTTTTTTTAGTTGAATGTTTTCTACTTTTAATTTTTTTAAATTGAAATTCAATTCAAATTTTTTTATACTCTACTTTTCACATAGAAATCATTACTTCAAATAATACATTTTATTCAAAATCTTCATAGACTATTAATTGCCTACTTTTTTTCATTTATAACATTTTGTTAGTAAAACTATTGCCTTTGAATTTCAAGCATTTATGTGTAAAATCTTTTTCGATTTTATATGTTTAAATATGCCTAATAAACAATCATTTACTCATGTGAAAAGAAGACCACTGATCATAATACTGAAGTAACAAACAGAAATAACGATAACTACATTTAAGATTTGTAAAAAAATAATTATTTTGAAAAATACTAACTGTCAACAAATAAATTAAGAATGTTAACCCAAAAACTATTATATATATATATATATATATATATATATATATATATATATATATATATATACATATATAATATAAAGTATGTCTTTGATTATACCATTTAACAACGAACACAATGTATTATTATGTGTGTACATGTTTTTTTTAATCTATTTTCTTGACGAGTGATATCGACTCAAGTAGTGAAACGGACAAATGTTAGGATATAAGGGTCAGTTGTGTTTCAAAGGACACGATGATATCTCGATATTGAAAAAACAGAACACATTCTTTCAACGAACATTCCAAATGCCAGTCATTACAGGGTGGGTGTCCGAACGAATTGATCGGTTTTAGATTCACACATGAAGCCTTCCTGTTATATATATACATATTATATATATACATATATATATATATATATATATATATATAGAAAGAGAGAGAGAGAGAGAGAGAAAAGAATAGTAAAAAAATAATACTTCAAATCTTACAAAATTAAAAAATACAGATATACTATTTTATTATAACACTGTTTTAATTAATATCTATGTAAGTATATAAACACACATACATATATGTATATATATATATATATAAACACATAAGTTTACTTATGAATATAATGTAAATAAATTTAAAGGGCATCAAAAATATTATATAACAGATTTAGCATAAAATATTCCTCAAATAACAGAGGCAGAAAAAATACATTTAATTATTAATTATGTAGACAAATAATTTACTCTTTTTTTCAACAAATTATAATTAAGGATAAAAATTACCAATTTAGAAATTCTTTGTTCACTGAATATTTTAAGTTTTTTTTTTTTTTGAGTTATTGCATGTAAATTAAATAATATCTCAAGAAATGTATTACCAATAAATGGAAATGTTAAATCAAAATCTAATTTATTTTTTTATCAAACTAAAAATTAGTTATTAGTCAATAATAATTTTAAAGGAGGGTTATATCAACTTCACAATATTAATACCTATAGAACAACGAAAATTCAAATATTCTTTGTCTTCTGAGAAACCGACATCTATTAATACTTATAAAAAAGATTTTGTGATCGATGATCTTTTAGTCTGTTTCAATTACTCAGCAAAATTAGAAATATATATATATATATATATATATATATATATATATATATATATATATATATATATGACTTATATTTACAAAAATATCTTTTCAAATTATAAATGTATTGCGTATTATTTACACAATCATAATTTCTTTTAATTAAAAGACATTTTTAAACAGCGTAAGAACAATGATTTAAAAAATGTTCAGTTTTTAAACTAGTAACATTCCCAGACCTAGTTCACATTTTTATCCATATAATTTCGTGTTAACAACTTAGATTATGATATATGATGAGAAATAAAAAATAATTTTAAGTGAATATTAAATACATACAGGATAATTGGTAAAGAAAAATACATTAAAAAATGTCAGACTCGACAACATTGAATAAAAGCTTTTAAAAGGAAGACATTTTTTTAGAAAGAAGATACTGAAAATGTAACTCTATATTTTTAATAACATGATTTGTTTTCCTTGGTATTGCAATTAGGTAAAAATAATTCATTCTTACTATAAGAAGAAAATCATAAAATAACTTACATCTCTTCGAAGAAACAATAAAATTGTATTTCATTTTTGAATGAACTATCAGATTTATAAATAATTAAAATATATTTTATGAAATTCAGTACCAAATATGTATATTTTATAATTTATACAATCAATTATATTTTCTCTATAAAATAAAAAATAGGTGAGTAGACTATTTATTGGAAAGCTTCTAATAAATGTGACATTCTTAAAAATATTCAATTGATTTTTATACTTAAAAATTATTAACATTTTGTCTTTTAATATAAATGTAAACATATATATCATATATATATATATATATATATATATATATATATATATATATATATATATATATATATATATATATATATATATATATATATATATATATGAATGTATATATTACAGCTTTTTACATATCACAAGTCGTGTCGTTGGGGTCAATGATTTTACTGTCGAGCAATAAATTTCAAATTGCGGCAGAACTGCAATTTATTAGCCATCAGTCAAATTGGATGCAAGCGGCGTGTCGGACGCACAATTAGCCTCGCGCTCACACCATAGTATGGATGAAAAAATTTCACGAATGGTAAATAAGATGAAATCGTCATTATTTCTGATTCCCTTGTTTGTATATACAATACAAAAAGTTATATACATACATATATATGTGTGTGTGTGTATAAGTTTATTTATATACATATTATTTAAAAGTATGTAACAGTAACAATAAAAGATAACCTACTAGTGATTTCCATAATCACCCATTTTTACAGATGATGTCATTCACAAGTAAAAAAAAGGAAGAAAAAAACTTCAAAGAGATATTTAAACGATATCAAATAAAATTTTATGTGTGTTTCATGACTTGACGATAAAAGAACTTTAATGGATTTATTAGAAATCTATATTTAAAACATGTTTGTTATTTTACTTTTCACTTGATATATATTGTATTTATATCCTAAATTAAATGCATTTTTAATAGATTTTGAAATCAATTTCAGAATTAACTAAATTATTCTATGTCCAAAGAAAGAAAGAGATCAAATAATAAACTTGACTGAAAGAAATTTATTGTGTTAGTTTATTTTTTAATGTTTAAATTATGTTAATGGATCGTGTTTTAACAGTAAAAATGTTAAAATATATAACATCTATAAAAGATATTTTTTTGTTAAATGACACATTATTTAAATTAAATACAGTTACATATTTTTATTATGAGAGTAGTTTAAACTTGTATATAATTAAATTTAATTTGATCAGCGATAAATCAACTATTAAATACTAAATTTATATTTAAAAATTATGTACACATATTTATTTAGTTAATTAATATTTAATATTAAATTTAGTGAATGTAAAATTTAAGGTAAATATTATTTAATTAAATAAATGAAATTAAAAGATATGAATCAAAATGAAATATTTTTAAAAAAATCAATTATTAAAACTATATGGTATTGATTGCTAGACCAATCAAAATTCCTTATTTTTAAGAAATCATTTTAAATTGTGCATAATAGAGTAATCATTTTTGTAAGATTTGTATTTCTATACATTTTGATTTTGTAAAGAATTTCTTTCACAGAATATCGAATCTCAAATGTACAATTAATTAAAATTTATTTAATAGACATTGAAAAGAAATATTTTCATCGAAACAAAAAAACTGATTTTTTATTAATTCTTAGTTTATATTTTTTTGACTGATTTTATAACACCTAGTTTACACAATTGAATTTTAACCCCAACACCACAATAATTTAAAGTGTTCAATAATCACTTATTGTTCACTTATTATTTATAATTATATAATCTATAATTATATCGGCTGATGCATTTCGATGGCGACGCCATCATCATCAGAGCTTTTCTGCAATGGCTCTGAAGATGAGACTCTAAGAAAGGCTCTGACGATGATGGCATCGCCATCGAAATGCATCAGTCGATATAATTATAGATTATATAATTATAAATAATAAGTGAACAATAAGTGATTATTGAACACTTTAAATATTTTTTTATTGTGGTCTTGGGGTTAAAATTCAATTGTGTAAAGAGAATCAGCCACAGTTCCAAAACAACAAACATCTAGTTTAATTACCAGATATATTATTAAGAATAAAATTAAATTTCTTTCACATTTTTCACTGAAGAAAAAAAATTGGTAAAAAATAAAATCTAATTTCTTAATGAAAGTTTTTACATTACTTTTGTAGTCCTTAGCAAGTATAATACAATTATAATTAGTATTAAAATAATATTTTTACTTCTTTATCATTATTTTTAGTACTGATAATTATTTAACAATTTAGAATTACCCTATTAAAAATTTGTACTAAAAAACTTCAAAACAAAACTAGCGAATAACATTAAATATGATTCATAAATTGTTACAAAAATAAATTGTGTTTTTGTGTATATATATATATACATATATATATATATATATATATATATATATATATATATATATATATATATATATACGCGTATATGCAAATGTCATAATTTAATCTGTGTTAATAAAAATTTGCAAACACACACAACCAAAAAATTCACACATATGTAGTTGACATCATCGACCGATTAACTTTTTTTACCATTTATATATCTTTAAATTTCATATAAATATGCCGATAGCACAACCTAATAATTTTAAATCGTTATTTTTTATATTAGACCGTATCATTTCCGATATTAAATATAAATTAAGTATAAAGTACATATGTGTGTGTGTGTGTATATATATATATATATATATATATATATATATATATATATGTGTGTGTGTGTGTGTGTGTGTGTGTGTGTGTGTGTGCGTGCGTGTGTGCGTATGTCAATACAGGTCATTTACGTAGGGGTCACTACTTTTTCAAGCGATAGAAAAAACATATATAAATAATAACATTAATTAAATAAATATTTCAAACCTTCAAATGGAAAAAAATAAACGTGATAAAAAAGTATAAGGTAAGAACTTAGTTCTGAAAAAATATAATTCTAACGATTTTTTGCCGGCACGATTCCATTTTGCGATCATGTTTTTCAATTGATAACTAATGATAGTGATTAGTCAAATATTTACAAAAAATCACAAAGTTTTTTCCCGCAGAAAATAACTGTACTACGAGTGTGTGTCTGCGTATTTTTAACCATTTTACAAATTGACACTTTTTACTATAAGACTATTTTTTAACACCATTTCAATTTCTTTGAATAATCTATATTTCCTGCGGTGGACATAAATACATTTTTCAAATTGTAATTTTTAATGATTTCCTGTGTCTTCAAGATTTAAAACTACACATAAAACTTTATATATATATATATATATATATATATATATATATATATATATATATATATATATAAGCGAAAACAGCAGGCGAGAATTGAATCGCGAGAGAATTGAACCTACGTTCATATGGAATCGTGTAGACCGGTTCCAGACCACTGGTGCCGCAATATGTCGGTCTATATTCTTAGTATTTTTAGTTCTTTTTTAGTTCAATTTTTTTTCGAAAGTACATCGTGTTTCGAGTATCTTTTTCTTTAACGTACAAACAAGTTATGTATGTTCATTCTCTTTGTCTAGTGCAGCGAAAACAGTCAACAGTGAATACAAGTTACTGCGGTATCACTGTGGTCTACATTCTGAGATCTAATGCTGGTATAGGGTTTCGCATATTTCTTAAGAAACAAAAAGACGTACAGGGTAGATTGCAAGAAATTGTTGACTCTTTATTTTATTATTTTGACTTCGAAATAATATTTTGAAATGAGATCTTGATTATAAAATGCAAATTGTAAATAAGTAGTAATATATAAAAATAAAAAATAGTTTTATTTAACTTAAACTGAAAGTTAGTCACATATTTATACAACTAAGTAAATACTATACACGAACTTTCATTCATATCTTTATTTGAATAATATTTTTTAATTCGTAAATATTTACTATTTTCAACAAAATACCTTTCGACATTTATTAAATTTGTAAATAAATTAAGAATTTATTTACATCTGTATTTTACACTTATTAACAAATTCGTTTTTTTTAATTATAACTCAACGAGTAAATGCTATCTTTCTCTCTCTCTCTCTCTCTCTCTCTCTCTCTCTATATATATATATATATATATATATATATATATATATATATATATTTATATTTGTATGTGTATAAATGTATGTATTTCATATTAATTCTTTTATTAATTGTATTATTAAATTATTCAAAATAAAAGAAGTAAGATATATTTTTAAATTATATTCAAAATAAAAAAAAATACATAAATGTAATTATAAAGTTTCTGTAACGGAAATAAACTCTCTCTCTCTCTTTCTATATATATATATATATATATATATATATATATATATATATATATATGTATATGTATAGATATTTTATAAAAACACAAATGTTAAAAGATCAAAATTTTTCTATATATAATAAAATTCACTGATAAGTTCATTAATGACTGTTATTATTAATAGCATTATTCAATTCATTTGTATGCAGTAGAAGAGCAAAAAAGAGATATATAAGTTTTACTATCATGAACATTTTTATTTATTTATTTTAAATATGTTTTATCACTTTTATATTAAGTGGCATGATTTATAGAAATACTTTATTTAATTTACTTACTTTGAGATATACGACGTTAATCATATAAATATTTTTTTTACATAATATCTAAAGAAATATATTAACAATCAGTATATTTCAAATAAAATTACTGCCTAAATCTTAAAATAATATCCCATCTAACAGAGATAAGAAATCAAAACATCTATCTTCTACAAATAATCTATTTTATAGAGTCAATAAAATATCTTTTATTACTAATATTGCTGGAGAACAAAATATTTTATTTCAAGTTTGAAATTGTTAAAAAATGAAAAGATTATTTTTTTAAAAAAATATTTTGCATTATATCAGGATTCCAAATAGATATAATATTCTTTAAACATCGATAGGTTTAACCATGCATAGATAACTTGAAAACTATTTTCGACCAAAATAAACAGATGTTCATAAATATATAAATGGAATCAACAAAACGAATCAATCTTAAGGGGTTATACGCAGTTAGAAATTTCAAAAAATCGATTTTTTTTTTGCATTTTCGGAATGCACATATATTTGAGTATATTCTCTGAAAATTTTAAGTAAATCCGATAAATATTTATTATACCATGTAAGTTGAAAAAAAAATTTTTTAACTATGTGTAAACTACTTTCGAAACTTCAAACGCGTTTATCTCAAAACGGTGTTTTCATAGTCGGTGATCTCGATATCTCAGAAATGGCTGAACCGATCGGTCTCAAATTTTCACACAATCTTCTCAAATATATTCCTCAGGTATTGAACGAAGGAATGTTTACAAAAATTATTACTATTTTTTAAAACAATTTGAAGCGAAAATTTTAGTAAAAACGAAAAAATCAATAGACGCCATTTTGTCAAAAATGAAAATTTTTATTATTCCTTCGTTCAATACCTGCATTAATCTATCCTTTAAAAGAATTGACTATATTTTTTGATTTCGGATAATCTAAACCGCCGATATGGAGATCACCGCCAAGTACCTTTTTTTGGAAGTCGTTCGGGACATCGTCTGCAGGAGCGGTGCACTTCAATATTTTTTTATGATCGACATGTTATTTTATTCTTGAAAGTAGGATCTATTCAAATAACCATAATTTGTAATTGCAAAATAAATACTGTTTCTAAAAAAAATTCCTAAAAAAACGTCGTTTTTGCGCTTCGCAACTGCGTATAACTCCTTAAATCTTTATGATTATGTATACAATAACACCATAGCTCTTATACTCTGAAGATCTGTTTTCCTAGTAGTGGAGATGAAGATAAAACGACTGAACATATATATTTTCAAACTACTTATTTCTATTTTTCAATTTTCTGAACAAATCACTAGTGGGATAAAAATAATAATGATTTTAATGTAATTTTATGAAAAAAGAAACAATGTGTCCTTCCAACCAAAAAAATTTGAAAGGATTATTTATTTAGCAGTAGATTAACAAAGACTAAAAATATTATATATATAATATATATATATATGTGTGTGTGTGTGTGTGTATGTATTGTTCTTAATTTTTAAATATATTTCCAATGAAATTCCTGATATGATATTTAAAAAAAGAACAAAATTTAAAAAAGATAATTTAATAAAAAATCAGTATGAGGAAGTATCAAGTGCAGATGCATTATTCTAACACATTTTAATGAATGAATTCTGTCTAAATTATCATTGAAATATAGAAAAAAAGTCAAACGTCAGAGAAAAAAGTCACAATACTTAAAAAAATTTGCAGCTGACTCTGTAAACAACTTAACATTTAAAGAACACGTCTACATGTGACCAATATAAAAAAATCATGCAACAATCGCGTACCGGATGAAAGATCAAATTGCGTCAAGAAATTGACGTCGAGCCAATAAATCACGCACGTTTCCCCCTATAACCAGAAGGTCGGCCGATTATAAGCGAAAAAAGAAAAAAGAAAAACAACAACAACATATAACAAAACAGTCATAAAACTGATGGACGGACGTGGAGAAAAAGAAATCAGCAGCGGAGCGCGCGGTGATCTTCGTGTATATTATATATGGCACGACATTGAACTTTATGCGCTCGCTGCGTGTGTAAATCTATATATTTGAACTTTCCGTACAGATTAGACATCTATTAAGTAGCGTTTTTTTCCAGTTAATTACTTAATTACAAGCTGATAAGCAGCACCGAAAGAAAGATACACGGACGTGTGATCTATATCAGTTTTTAAAAGACCATTAAGAGCTGCTATGTGTATTGTACATTTTTTTTATTCCATTATCGTTACGCGGTTCCGATGAATTGCCTGTAAAGCGACAGAGTAGGTCAAAGGTGTTTAATCTGTAGTCTAAATATTGAACATTTAAACAATATGCGTGGGTGATTCATTA
>CP092093.1:13467500-13520000 GCA_029203775.1 Neoneuromus ignobilis
TTTCAACTTATGTACATAACATAGGGTCATCCAAATGTGACGCCTAGATTTGTGTTTTAATAAAAAGAAACATGTCTATAGGAAAACATGTGTATAATTTCGTTTTAATAAAACACAAATCTAGGCATCACATTTGGATGATCATAAATAATATTTATAAAGAATAAATATATTAAACAAAAATATTTTTTTACCCAGACACATCTTAACTATTTTCTTATAATTTTTATATAAAGAAATTTATATAAAAATTCATTACATCCTTTTACAGTTTAAACATGTTTATAATAATTGTAATAAAAAATATTTAATCATTACAGACAAATCATTATAAAATCTATGTATTTTTATATAACTATTTTTTCTCTACTCTATCCTAATCTTGAAATAATTTAGTTAAAAATTTTGGGCACTCATTATCTAAAACCCAAAATAATTGTTCAATCAAACCACAAAGTGAATTTAACCGGTTCGATAATTATTTGAAGTCTGTATACTCCAGCAGGCATAATTAGAGTATAAATATATATATATATATATATATATATATATATATATACCTGACCTTAACATATTTAATAACTATTTATTAGATTGATTTAATAAAATAATAAAATCGAATAAATTGAAAAAAAAAGTATATTGAGGATTAACGAACTATTTTTTGTTATACATTTATTAAATATTTAACTACAGGAAAAACGAATCGCACGTTTTTAATATCGACAATTTGAGCAGAGTATAATAATAATAGTAATAATAAAGGCATGGAATTGCACATGCATTTACTGAAATTACATCGTTCACGCTTGAGAAAGCATGACAACACAGGAACGTTTTTTTTACATGTACCCAATCGCCGCAATGTGTCCACACGACGGCTGCGAATTGTGTTCATGTAAGAATTCGTTAATAAATAGTTTATTTTTTCGATGCAGAAAACAGTCTAAATGAAATTTATTCAACCGAGCGTATTGTTATTTATACATCGACATTAAATTTTAACCGTTACCGAATACAATTACTTAATATGTTTATATATATATATATATATATATATATATATATATATAAATATACATATGTATATAAGTTACATACACATATATGCATACAGTTATTTGAAATATTAATTACCTACAATACTTTTTACTCTCTTTACCGCTCATTATATTTCTACTTCTAGTTGACGTATCTATTTATTTTATCTATAAACTGTATTAAACTATTTTTATTCAAATATTTTTTAACTTTTTTCTGTTCATACTTTCGATGAAAGGGTGACCGACTAACAATCCAAGATATAAAATTGTAATTCATTATAGAATTATTTTTTTTGTATATTGAAATAAAATACTTACACCCATCGTTTATATAAATCTCTAATTTTAGAATTTTGCAAATGTCTGGTTAATGTACAATAAAATAACTAATCTATGATAAAATAGCTATTATACTAGATATATATTAAATAAAAATAATAAATTACATCCATTTATTTAAAAGTAACAAAATATTTATACGTAAACAAATATACATATGCAAAACACGTACATTCGCAAAAAAAGAAAGAGAGAATCATTAATTGAAGACACACTGAATGATGACAACAAAAATATAAAAAAATATAAAGTTACAATCTTCAGTATATTTTTTTATCATCATATTATTAACAATAAACTCTCATTTTATATGGTATTAAAACATTTTAAGTAGAAAACTAAATATAAATAATTTAAATTTTTGTAAACATTATTTAATATATCACTAGATTATACTAATATTTTTTTTTATAATTTTAATTTTTTTTTATTGTTTAGATTTTATAATAAAACATCCTGTCAGAACCACCAAAATAAACATCAGTGAATAAAATCATTAATAAATAATTATTGAACACTTATCATGTATTTCATTTGTAAATAATGTATTTTATTTGTAATTTTTTCAGTAAATTTCCACTGAAGTAGTTATAAAATAATCATATTAACACAAATGAATTTCTATCCCCAACACTACAATGATTATAGTTTTTTTTTAAAAAAAAAACAAAACAAAATAATAAGACTCTGACGATGATGGCATCGCCATCGAAATGCACATCAGCCGACATAGTTATAAACAATAAATTATTGAACACTTTATAACCATTGTGGTGTTAGGAATAGAAATTCATTTGTATTAAAATGAATCAGCCACAGTTCCAAAACAAACAATAATCATATTAATCCATAAAAAGTTAAAGTATTAAAATCTTGATATTATTTCTAATTGAGCAAACGCTATATAATAACCAATTAGTTCATAAATGAACATATGTTATTTTATTTTCTATAGAAATCTAAATAATTAATTATACGTCCCAGAAATGCCATTTTATATTAATAAAACTAGTTTTCTAAACCATTAACTCAAATTACTCAAGTTACACAATTCACCAAATAGAATGAAGAAACAGATTAAAAGAAAGTAGAGAAAATGTTTAAAATAAAACACAATATTAATAGATAGTTTTAATAAATATTACAACAAGTGTTTTTTAAAATACTATTATAAAAACATAATTAAATAAAGTTTTAAGATCTATGATATAGAAATAAATAAATATATTTATAAGTAGAAGAAAATTTTAAAATGAAGAATGATGTTTTTATGACTCATAAAGAAAGCAATAAACTACTGCTTCCATATACTATATATAATATATATATATATATATATATATATATATATATATATATATATATATATATATGAAATTGAACTAGTTTTTGATATATAATAAAATTAAATAATTGTTACTTTCTGCAGTTTTTCTTTCAAATAAGAATATTTTACAATTACAATTATTATAGCAAATTAATGTTATATATAAATATATATATATATATATATATATACACTCACATACTTATATATTAGATTATTATATTAACTTTCAAAAGTTCTATGCAAACAAAACAAAAAAAAAATGGCACATTGAATAATCTTCGTAATTAATCATCAAACTATTTTAAAAGAAATTAAATCATTCGACAACCTCATGCAGTTTTTTTTCCAAATTCGAAACACTACAATATGTCCAGCCGAACAAATAACCAACGAAACAACGAACTAATCTATCAACCACTTATGTGTCTTGTCGTATCGTTTATTTGTATTGCAAATTTGTACTTTTAAATGGACTTGTACAATAGAACACACATACACACAACAGACGGTCGTTAGCTTAAAAAAAAAAAAACAACGACATCGAGAGATATTATAACCAGACTGTCTGTAGTGAATTTATCACATAATAGTCGAGATCATTTTATGACATCACCATTATCAACATCATCATCCTAAGATCTTCGTCGTTGTTTTCATCAGATTATATTTTTACATATCTGTAATTTGTTGTAAATTGGACATTTATTGCATGCAAGTTTGTTCTGTTTTTTTTCAATGAAATTTAAATGTATGTCTTGAAAATAACTGTTAATATAGTCATTTTGATGGCATGTCAGTAGACTAAAATCAGATTTGATTAACCATAAATTAAAATGTATATTGTAAATTAACTTGTATATAAAAAAATCAGAACAGTTATTAAAACCAATTAGAGAGATCGAAATATGTACCCATTTATTATATATCAATAAATAATCTCTGTGTCTTAAAAATAAATTATATAAATGGAATGCAGTAATTGTAATGTCATTCCGATCATAAAACAGATTAGAATGTGTATAGCTCCATTAATAAAATACCAATAATAAAATTGCAAAATTGCATGGTATTTCCGACTACTGAAATAGAGATATTATTTTATAAATAAGAAATTTAATGTTGAACATATTTTCTGAAATCAGTATTCATAAATAAATCATTATGTATAACATAAAATTTACTATATTAAAATATAAATTCGAAACTTGATATTCATTTCAATTATTTTTGCTCAATTGTAATTATAATCCCAAAATAATACAATATTAATCAAAACCAATTACCTAATATCCTAATTAATAAATAATATTGTTAATCTTTGTACATTAAAAATACTGTAACGAAAAATATTAAAAAAATTAGATAACTTATACTATATTTTTTACATCCATTCTATACACACACATACATACAAATTTACTAATGTTCATTTTCATAAAATACCATTTTTTATTATTTACAGAGTTTACTGTAAATTCGTCAATTTAATAATTATGGAACTGAATTTAGTCAGAATATCAAAACAGTTAAGTTTTTTAATAATTTATAAGATATCTTTACGAAAATAACTGAGAATGTATTTCATAATTTTCAAAACTCTAAAACTAAAACTCACTTCTCTAAAATAAAAGATAATAATGTAAAATTCCAGGACATAAAAATGATTTACAAATTTAAATTAACATTATTACGGTCCTGTGAACATTCAAGAAACTTTAAATAGACTGTCATAAAAAATTGCCACACATTTTGCTCATTTCTGAACATAAACTGTTTTAGTACTGTTATTCCTTATAGCAGAACATATTTGTCTAACAAAATTTATAACTTCCTTACTAAAGGCAGCAGTAAACATTTATTATGTTCGATGACAAATAAGTTTATGTATGTTTAAAATAAATAAAATCACGCATTTTGTATACAAACTTACTGTACATAAATTGAATCAAATTGTTTCTTGAACATAAATCCAAATTCAATTAATCCATATTCTTATATTTCTTAGTTTTTTATTTATTTTATTCTCATTTATGTTTTAATTTCCCATTATAACAATTTCTATAGGCTATAAATTGTTTATATATATATATATATATATATATATATATATATATATATTATATATATATATATATATATATATATATATATATATATATATATATAAGTCATGGCACACATGGGTAACATAAGCAATTTATTGATATAATTCAATGGTCGTTAAATTAAAAAAAATATATTTAATTGAAAATAAATTTAATGAATATTATATTTATTTTCAATTAAATATTTTTTTTAATTTAATGATTTCATTGAATTATATCAATAAATTACTTATGTTAGCCATGACTTATGTGAGTCAGTGTATATAAACACACATACATTTAAAAATAAAATGATAAAGAAAAGAAAATTCGAATGAAATATATTTAAAAAAGATACATCAATATTTAAATGAAAAAATCATTTAATTGTAAAAAAAAATATATATATACTAATCCATTATTATCTATAATAATGGATAGACTTTAATTTCAAAACATTTCGGTAAATTTAATCAATATATTTTTTTATTAATAATGTATATATACATATATACATATATATATATATATATATATATATATATATATATATATATATATATATATATACATATATATACACAATAACGTATTATTAATGTACATTTTATATTACAAATTACTTATAACAAAAAAAAGAATATGAAAATAAAAAAATAAATATATATATATATATATATATATATATATATATATATATATATATATATATATATATATATATAAACACTTTGAACCGTTAAAATTCGAAAAAATATAAAACCCTTTAATCCAGCAATAGTTAAAAGCCTAAAGGTTTATAATAATGATAATATATAGTTTAAATATGTATTTAAATTTAAAAAAAAACCTTACACATGTCTACCAAAAACATGTGTTATACAAGTAGGTTACAAATATAAAAAATATGTATTTTAATAATTCTCGAAATTTGTTTCGTAGATTTTACTAAATGATTCGACATTTAAATATGACTCACTTTTTTATTCACACATCCATTTTTTTCATATCAGCGAACGACTGATATTAACTCATCAGAATTCCATTTCTCAGTAAATCAGGCTACATATTTTTTTAATAAATAAACTGTATACACATATTTATCACAAAAATCTATAACTTACATTCAAACAATCCATATTTTTCTGTTTTGTACAAAACATATTTCTAATATAAACGAACTTAATAATTTTATTGCATATTAAATATGTTAATTAAAAACATTTACATAAAACGAATTATCAATAAAATTTAAGCATTTACATACAAATCAAATCATAATAATTTACAGGAAAAAATAGATAAAAATGATGACCTTCGATTAGATAATTTTACTCTAATTAATATATATATATATATATATATGTATGTGTGTGTGTGTATACATATGTATATACATATAAAATTCAATAAATATACATATCTAACCATATGTGTGTCTACCTGTTTAACCTTTCAACTTTCCTTAATTATATTTATTCAAGCAATTCAAATCTCATAAATGATTGTTAATTTGAAATGAATTATAGACATAACAATTTTATATATGTACATACTTATATATATATATATATATATATATATATATATATATATATATATATATATATATATATTACGTTTAAAAAGGGAGACAAAAGATCAACTCAATAACTCATTTTTGGTTAGTTTTTCAGCACGATTTTATACAAAATTTGCATAAACAATAAAAATATCTTGTACGTTTCGTACGTCGTATGAACGACATACAAGAACAATATCATGTAATATTTACACTCACATTTAGTCATCTGTCTATCTGTAAATGTCATTGTTGAGATGATTAAAGGTTTGTCAATTAATTTCGACATATATATATATATATATATATATATATATATATGTATTCATGAACATATATGTACATCGTCTAATTCCATTATGGGAAATATCAAATGATATCTATATTTGTATAAGTACATGTGATTTATAAAATAGAATCTCATGTTTTGATGGCATGAATTATACGACGGCGTCGAAGGCCATTTATTATTTCATTCAGAAATTTTATTACATGACATCTTACATGTATCGTTTTGTATAATTCATACGCATACTGATGTAAACAGTGTAAAAGGTGAGGGCGGGTTTTATATGATCAATTAAATTGCATCATACATACATAAATACACATACATACATACACACACTAATATATATATATATATATATATATATATATATATGTGTGTGTGTGTGTGTGTGTGTGTATGAAATTCGTGTATGCAAGTATATCATTAGATAGATAACTTGATAAAGTCATTTATTCATATTATGAATAGTTCTTTACAATAATAACATTGCTACATGGACATCAGATGTAAAATCTATTGTAAAAAAATAGGGAATTTATAATACTTTACTCTGAAATATACACAAAGAACATTTTAAATTCAAGTTTTATATACTTGATAATGCATGATACTATATGAAAAAATATTTCATTCGCTTATATTTATTTCAATTTAATCGCAAAGAAATACTAAATTAAGGGGTTATACGCAGTTGCGAGGCGCAAAAACGACGTTTTTTTAGGAATTTTTTTAGAAACAGTATTTATTTTGCAATTACAAATTATGGTTATTTGAATAGATCCTACTTTCAAGAATAAAATAACATGTCGATCATAAAAAAATATTGAAGTGCACCGCTCCTGCAGACGATGTCCTGAACGACCTCCAAAAAAGGCGCTTGGTGATGATCTCCATATCGACGGTTTGGATTATTTGAAATCAAAAAATATGGTCAATTCTTTTAAAGGTTAGATTAATGCAGGTATTGAACGAAGGAATAATAAAAATTTTCATTTTTGACAAAATGGCGTCTACTTGAAAAAAATTTTTTGTTTTTTACTAAAATTTTCGCTCCAAATTGTTTAAAAAAAATAGTAATAATTTTTGTAAACCTTATTCCTTCGTTCAATACCTGAGGAATATATTTGAGAAGATTGTGTGAAAATTTGAGACCGATCGGTTCAGCCATTTCTGAGATATCGAGATCACCGACTATGAAAACACCGTTTTGAGATAAACGCGTTTGAAGTTTCGAAAGTAGTTTACACATAGTTAAAAATATTTTTTTTCAACTTACATGGTATAATAAATATTTATCGGATTTACTTAAAATTTTCAGAGAATATACTCAAATATATGTGCATTCCGAAAATGCAAAAAAAAAATCGATTTTTTGAAATTTCTAACTGCGTATAACCCCTTAAATAATCATATTTTATTAAAAGTTTGCAAGGGACATATACAGATTCAAACTGACTACAAACCAACTCTATTCAAAAATTTTCGAGGATATCAACGAATGATAAAGAATTTTTCTATCTCAAAAAGTTTGATAAGTTCCGAAAGGAGATATTTAGAGAACGTAGTCAATGGCTAAAAAAAATTTCGTGGATTGAATTTCAGTATGTAATTCTTTTTGGTGTAGTTGAATAATAATGGAAAGTTGTTAAATGTAAAAAATAAATCATAGACAACAGTAATTATATATGAAAAAGAATTTGAATATTACCTGAAAAATAAATATCAGAATATCACAAAATGATTGTAGAAATTAATGATATTTATTTGAGTGATTAAATAAACAAATTGTTGTATAAAAGAATCAATCAAATATTTCTACATGTATATATATATATATATATATATATATATATAATATATGCAAATAATCCATATTAAACATGACAATTAAAATAATTGATTCCCAGCGTTCACATATAGCAACACATGTGTGAAACATACGACGAAATGATCATTGCATTTATGTAGTTGCATTTCAATTACAATTGTTCAAAAACGTTTGCAAACACAAAAGTATTTTAAATGCGATTCTACTCCCACGCGAAAAACTATAATCGCGTATCCGCATTTGTAGTCATCGTAATGTCGACTAGTTTCAAAATAAACACACAAATGTAACTGCAAATACGCATACATATACACACACACATTTATATATATATATATATATATATATATATATATATATATATATATATATAAACACATATATGGAATGTGCACGTACAAAACCGAATATGTAGTTTTTATTTTATATGTTTATCCTTTTTTTGGTATTTACACATAAAAGTGGTTATCAATGAAATTGAATACATACTTTTTTCATATATCCAGTTTATCGAATAGCATTTAAAACAGGAAAAGTGAATGGAATGCACGTATTATTTTTAGACCGTGTATGTTTTTTTAAAAAAATATATAATTTGCATATCGATCTTAAATATCTACAGTAGTAAATTAGTCATCGTTTGATGATATTCGCTCTGCTAAATTTTTAATAATTAATACGGAATAAATATGTTTGCAGGTATTTTATCTGATATATTTTATTTGATCAATCAACGTCACTGTTTGTAAGACTAAAATTAAAATAATAATTATATATTACATTAAACACGTACTAAAAAAAATATTCATTTAAAGACGTACTAATAAATTACAGGTCAAACTTGAATAATGAATTAATTAGCTCATGATGAAATTAATTATTTTATATTGATTGTATATATTTTCTAAGATTTAAAAACAAATTAAGCTTTATATTTTTTTTATTATAAATTCGTACTTGTATTTCGAAAATTCATATGTAATGTTATTTTTTATGAATAATATTTTTTACACATGGATGAAGTAGTAAATTAATATAATGATTTATTCCTGCTTATGTCAATATCATTTTTTTCTATCTCTATCTATTACTTGTAATTCCTAACATGGATCCTTCCACACTTATTTTTACTGTTTGAAGCTATTGAATTATTTTTGCATTTAAAATCCATGTTTCACTACCATAAGTGAGAATAAGTAGGATGCATCAATCAAAAACTTTTTCCTTCAAACATAGAGAAATAATCAATTTAATAATGTAAGAATTTCTTACAATTCATTCTGTTTGTATTTGAACTGTTCTAAATATACATTGTTTTTCATTTCTATCTCTACTCTTTTGAATTCGATTTTCCACTAATCTACAAATCCTCATTACTTTTGTTATCTGTGTTTCATAATAAGTTTACTTTTGTCTAATTTTTCGATTATTTTTTGAATTCAAATAACTATGTTGAATAAATAATAATGTCAAAAGCAAATTATATAGATAAATATATATATATATATATATATATATATATATATAGAGAGAGAGAGAGAGAGAGAGAGAGAGAAATTGCCATAGAAAAAAAATATTTGTAATAAAACAACATAACATTTGGTACTAAAGCTAATTACCATCTATGAGATCCATATGAGAAAATTGTATTATCATCAAAATATATTCCAACAAATAAAAAAGTCATTGAATATTTTTATAAAAAAATTTTAGAGTTAGAGTGAATGCTTTATTTGTAAATATAAATTATATACACTTCTATCGATATAATATTTAAAACTGAAAAAAAAATTTAAAAAAATCAAGTTATACAACAAGTACTCATCAATATTAAAAACGATGTATAAAAAATCCGTATAAAAAACAGCACATTTCTCTGTTTTTAAATAAGACTATAGAAATAACAATCCATACATGAAATTAGAATCTTCAATTTAACCATTTGCGTTTAATTATCTAAAAAAATCAATATGCATTAAATATAAAAAAATCGTATTATATTACTATCCAGATGACTTCTTATATTTCAATGTAACTACTGAACATTTTAATACAATGCAATATTGACCTAGTACAAAAAAATAACATATTCTCTAATTTATTCTCAAGACAAACTGATACAAGAACAAGTTTAAACTTTTGTGCTTGCATTCATTCATTCAATAAAAAAAATATACTGTTCCACATATGCACACAATGTATATGGTTGTGTGCATGCATCTGTGCACATATACATGAAACGACGTCTGCATTTATTGCATTTTAATGCAGTCGACAATGCATCGCAATACATTCGCGACATGCATCTTGGATGAGGTCGATCAGTCTACACACACACACACTTCGCGCTTACGCAAGCGACACACGTGCGTTAAACGTGCGTGCGTCGCGCCAAGCAGTCTGTAGGTCCGACCCGTCCTGTTTTTTTTTCTTTATCGTATTGCACTTGTGTAGAATGTACACGAGCGTACATTCCCACGACCACAAGTTTTGAGGATCACCTTAACCCTTGATGACCTAAAATTTCAATTAAATGCTTATTTGTTTTGACGTCATTCGAGAGTTGTGTAAAATAAATATTAATTATTAAATAAATACGTAGATTTTTATTGTTTAGCAATATAAAAAAATTTTTATTCAATAATATTTCAATTAATCATTTTCTAAAAAGTGTCAAAAATGACAATATTTGTATATAATATACAATAAATGCACATTAACAGCTGTGATAAGGATATCTAAAATTATGTGAGAAATGTACAGAAAAGATAAGATAAATTTTTGTAACTAAATGGCATTCATCAATGTTAAATAGTCAAAAGCTTATGTATTATATACACAGACGTGCATAAGTCATCGCCATATGGGTAACTTAAGCTTATTAATATAATTCAATAAAGTCGTTAAATTAATAAAAAATATATTTTTAACGACTTGTTAAATAATATCAATAAGTTGCTTATGTTACCCATATGGCGAATACTTTTGTAGTCAGTGTATATATATATATATATATATATATATATATATATATATATATATATATATATATATATATATATAAATGATCAATACATCAATCTTGTTCTCACTTATGATAATAAAAATGAGTCTTAAAAACAGGATAATTCAACAACTCCAAGTAGCAAAGAAAAAAGAGAAAAATAAGCAAAAATGAAAAATTTCAAATGAAAATAAACCGATTACAAAGAGAAGAAAACATCACTAACAGACAAGAGAAATCATTAACTGAGAACCTAAATATTTAAAAAAGCTCATGAAGAAACCTTTGGATATAGATATGAAAAAAATCATTGGTATGGAATAGAAAAAAAAATAGTGAATCACTGAAAATGAAAAGATTTGGGAAAAGTCTTTAACCAGTACAAAACAGAAGAGGGTAGAAGAGTATATATATATATATATATATATATATATATATATATATATGTGTGTATATATATATATATATATATATATATATATATATGTATGTATGTATAAATATCTATAGGGTAATCCAAATGTGACGCCTAGATTTGTGTTATATTGAAAAGAATTATGTGTATAGGGTGGTGTATATGAAAACATGTGTATAGTTTATTTTGTTTCTTTTTAATAAAACACAAATCCAGGCATATATATATATATATCATATTTGGATGACCCTATATGTATGTGTGAATATGTTAATGTATATTTGTATACAACTACAAAGGTATTTTTATGTATGTTTTAGGATGAATTCAAATATAAACAGAAATCAAAAACATAATAAAAAGAGTAATTAGAATAATAGTTTCCTACCACATAATGAACTCACTTGTAAAAATTGTTATAAATATTATGTATATCTAAGTAAAACGGAAATAGGATAAGATACAAAGAATACACATGTTTAATGTAGAAATAGAAATTATTTCACATATTGAAAAATAAAAAAAGAGCACAAAAATTATTAATTGCAAACAAAAAGTATAAAAAGGCAAAAAAGATTAATTAATAAGTAGGATAAAGATATTAAATATTTTATTGGCAACTTATGGAAAAAATTAAGGCAAGTAATCAATCGAACTGAAAGAATTTTAAAAAAGGCTTTAGCACAAATGAATTTTTATCCCCAACATCACAATGGTTATAAAGTGTTCAATAATCAATTATTATTTATAACTATGTAGGCTGATGCGCATTTCAATGGCAATGTCATCATCGTCAGAGCCTTTTTGTTAAAAAAAGAAGAAAAAAGGCCTTTACTCGGCAGTAGATTAATAAATGTTGAAATAAATATAAATATACATATATATATATATATATATATATATATATATATATATGTGTGTGTGTGTGTGTGTGTGTGTGTGTGTGTGTGTGTGTGTGTGTTTAAGCATGATAGAACTTTAAATTGAATCTCTATCGAAAATTCTATCCAATCTAAAAAAAACACATTTATATATATATAAATATTCAATATTAACAATGAAGTATGTCAAATTAATTAAATACAAAAATTCTAAAAATAACCAACTGTGTCATAAAACGTGTACCTATATTATGTTAAATGAGATATAATAAATTATTCTTTATTTAAATTTCGAAAGTGTTTCACAGAAACACAAACTCTTATATTTTATGAGACACACATTATTTATATCATATATCTACCTTGGTAGAAAGTACTAGAATCCAATACTATTATTTTTAACTAATTTATTCCAGTCTAATCTTTTCAAACTACTATTCTCTGTAATTAAAATTGTATATTTTCAACAAAATTCCCACTAAGATTTTTAAAAGGAATTTATAATATCTTTAAATTCCATAAATTGTTAACGTACACATTGGAAAGCATATATTTAAGATATTATAAATTTAGATGTTAAAAATTCCATAGTTCAAATTTCAAGAAAACATTTCTACACACGTGTATATATATATATATATATATATATATATATATATATATATATATATATATATATATATATATATAATGAGCACACTTGAGTAAATAAATCATTTAAGCATTTATTTCAAACTACTTCTGTTTTGAATCGAGTGCCTGGTTGTTGGGATGGCAGGCAAGTAAGTCGATGCAGGCAAACAGGCGAGCTAGCTGTCGATTAGCAAGCTGTCCTTAGAATGCTTGCTGTATATAAGCAAGTAAATATCATATTGACGTCTGTCGAACATATTCTCTCTACAAATAGCAACGATTTTTTTTTATTTTCTCGAACTGCCGTCACCAGATGACGATAATTTCATGACCAGAGGGGACTTTTGACTGCAATAGAACACAACAGACCGTTTTCTGTTCAAGAGGATGCACTTGTTTGCTTAGTTCAGTGTGAATTAATTTTAAGAACATAATAGTTTGCAAACAGATATATATATATATATATATATATATATATATATATATATATATATATATATATCTGTTATATATGATTGCGTGTTTATATATACATACATTTAAACATCTGCATTGGAAGTAAAAGAATGGAAAATATACTGTTATTAAACAAATAATGATTTTATTGATCTCAGAGACAATACTTAAAAACCACAAGTTGTATCTAGAAAAAGAATAAATGTTGAGCTACATTAAACAACCTCTTTTTAAAAATAAAAAAGAATATTGTAACCATTTTTACAAATAAACAATGCATTTATTACATTTTATATGCATTCATTTTACTTCAATAAAATTTAATTGCACAGTAATAGACATACCTCATAAATAAATGTTAAAAAATATATAATATTATATCACAGTTATTCAGAAAATAATTGTTAAAATAAATAATTGTTTTAAAGATATTTTTTTAATTAAAAATTTTATATTAAAATATCACTTTTAGAAGTATTTTTATATTTTGTAATATTTCATTAAATTTTCACTGATTAAATCCTTGCTCTACGATTGATTTTTAAATGAACGTAAATAAAATTCAGAGTATTTAATTTCAACGAAATGACAGAAAATTACTGAATTTTATTTGATTAATTCTATATAATCAAACTAGTAGGAACTATTCTAAAATAAATCCGTTCTATTATTGTAAATGTCTACTCTTCTCATTCAAATTTAATTTAATACAGAGAATAATGCAGGTTAGATCAGTCAGATATCAATAATTCCAATAATATTCACTATTATAATTTAGTTCTACAACTGGATTAATTGTTACTAAAATCAATTGACATTTCAAACACTAGAGATTATAAATTAAAATATTCGTTAATTATTTATAGCGATTTAAATAAATTATGCACATTTTAATAACGAACGTCATTCTTAGATCTTAGATACATAAAATCTTTACATTTAAATTATATTTTACATATGTATATAGTGAAAATGATGTCACTACTCTTACTAATGTTATTATTTTATTCAAGGAATGAGTTCATCAACAAGTAATTCTATTCTTTGTTAATCCACTACTGGATAAACATCTCTTTTAAATTGTTCCAATTAGAAAGATCGTTCACCTCTCTTTCGTAAATTTACAAAAAAATCTTCATTATTTTCATTCTACTTATTTTTCATTTTTTATTTCCAATTAAATGTTTTTAAGTCTTCTTCGAATCATTCTAATTCTTTCACTAACGACATGCAATAATACATATAATGATACAAGTTCAGTAGTAATCTGGATAAATGAAATAGCACTGAGTGTTTGGATTTCCAGAATTTTTAACATCTAAGTTTGAATGTAGTGTAAAATATAGATAAATTAATTAAAAATTACAATAAAATTATTAAACATTTATCTAAACAACTGTAATCTTTGGGATATCAATTACCTTCAATTTTACAAACTAAATGATTTGTATATGGAAATTAAATACTCTTATGTATTTTTATATACTGTTAAAAAGTATACCTAAAAAATAAGTAAGTTATCAATATATTCTTTACAAATAAAATTTTAATAACTAATTATTATTTCATATAACGCTTATTAATTTCAAAAACAATTATAAAATACTAGAAAATAAAATTACTTCTTAATAAAAAACGTAATATATATCATAAGACTAAAACAAATCTCTTAAGCAACATATAAAGATATTAACCTCTTATCTCTAATGTCAAATCTTTTTATGAAATATCCAATATATAATTACAGTTCAACACTCTAACTAAATTTAATTTCATAAATTAATTAGCATTACACACGTTAAAAACTGATTATTAAAATCTCCAATAGAACATAAATTCATCTTTACTTCATACTTAGGATAACAGTAGTAAAACCAAAACATATATTAGTTTATCAAAATAAATAATATGTTATTAAATAATTTATATTAATAATTTTATACAATATGAACTTTTTATTCACGTGAATTATAATATGTAACAAAGGAATTTTTTCTTGAGAAAATATGAACATTGAAAAATTAATTGAATACTTTGATATTTATTAGGAAATCGATTTCAAGCACAAATGTACTTATAATGATTTTGATTTACATAGAAATTAATTTATTAAACATAAGTGTATATTTTGTATTACTTTTTATGTTTATAAATTAATTGTATGAAAATATTTATTTCATTCTGTAAATAAAAATTAAAATCAATTATTTGTATGAATATAATTTATACAAAAAATTAAATTTATTTTTTTTAGAAAAAACTATTTTCTATGAATTTCTTCCATATCAATATATATATATATATATATATATATATATATATATATATAATATGTTAAAATATCTAATTAAAATTAATAAATAGCAAATATTGCAAAATAGGTAATATTGAAACGTTCTCCAAATAGCTTACGAGTTAAAATACGATCTTGTGACACTTATCGTCTTTCACTAAAAAGCCGACTTTTCCATTAAAGGAAATATTTCTAAACTTAACTTTATACATAATTGTAAATCAGTTTTTTTAAAAAAATATATTACAAAAAATATTGACTTAATGAACTAAAACTAGTTATCGAATACTATAAAAAGATATTCAAACAGATGCATTACTTAGTACAAGAAATATAATTACTTGTAGTCATTATCAATTTAATTTTACAGTTTCTGTACAGTAGATGACCGACATTTTCTCCAACATGAAATAAAAACCACTTTACAATTTATCAATAGTGGTAATTTACATAATTATATACACACAAACAGCACGTAACAATCAAAATATTTCATTCATAATACAGTAGCAGTAGACATTTATACTATTTAAATTCTATTTCAAAACTGAAACAACTGTCTTTTTTCTAGACACTAATTTTTGTATTATGTTTTAAATGACTAATTTTGAGTAATTAAAATTAATTTCATTAAAAAGGTATTTTAAAATTATGTTAATTTCCTTTGTTCTTTTATATTATAATACATTTGTAAATATGAATGTTAAATTTTATCCAAGATAGAATTTTCTAAATTACTTATTTCATGTTTAAATATTTTAATTCATTATGTTAAGGCTTTAGAAGTATTTTTTACAATGTGATATTAATCATTAAAAAGCAAAGTAAAAAATATTTTTGTTACTATTTTTTTTAAATCAATGGTAAGTAATTTTAAAACTCAAACTAATGATATGAAATGTTATATAAATATTTATATTTATATTGAATACAATTGTATTATTAGAATTGACACACTATTTTGCTAATAAAAGAAATCGTAACGGAATCAGCATTTTAATATACAAAATATAATATAAAGCGTTAAATATATTTCGCCTTATAAGAATCATTTATTGTCCAATATAAATAAATTAACACCCACTAAAATCCGCATTTTAATAATCATACTTAAGTAATACTAATTTTTTACAATAATAAAACAGACATCAAAACTATTTCTACGTATATTGATTTAACATTTCGAATGAAATTCAGTGAATGGATACTTGCTAATATTTACTTATTGATTAACACTATCAAAATAAATTTCTTATTAATTCAAATACTCACGATTCCGACTTTATTAATGGAACATTACTTAGCTCGAGATCCACTTTCGTGACTCATTGAACTCCATTCTGTCTTGTAAGGTTATAATTGATAGAATCGGTATTACGTTACGCATATATTCTTTAAAGAATGTTGTCTGTATCTATAAATCTACTACAGGTTCTTAAATAGCACATGCCTTGCCCACAGAATACAACAATAGTAAAAATCAATACACACGATATATTGGGATAATAGGACACCTTGACCTTAGTGGATCGGTTCGACTTGCCTATAAACAATCAAACACACACACACATTATATATATATATATATATATATATATATATATATATATATATATACATACATAATATTATGTTATGTATGTATATACATAGCGTGATCGACACTTTCAGTTTTATTGCTCAATCGAACGTAATTATCGTCGTACATTCTGTCTGTTTGTAAAAAACGAATAAAATATCGCATATGAACATTATATACATACATACTCACAGAGTATGTAAATACATGGATGATAATCTTTATTTCATATATATATATAAAAACGTAAGTAAAAAGATCTTTAGATAATACAAGACAAAACTCACACACATGCATATATATATATATATATATATATATATATATATATATATATATATATATATATATATATACGTACATACATACATAAACATATATACGTTAAACCTGATATGTATATATATTGCTTATAAGTAACTTACTTTTTAAGCTGTGAGCAAAATCTCAAGTTTATAAATTTTATATTATAATAAAACATTTAATGGTGCAAGTTTCCTTTTTAATATCATGTACATAATTATAATCAATAGAACATTGTAAATTAAAATCTCTTAGAAAATATAAACTGATACAAAGTTAAAAATTGCTGTATAAATCCAGGATATAATGTAACTGTAGCATAGGTTTTAACAATAATTATGTTTTAATAAACTGATTTTTAATAGTTCAATATATTTAACATTTTTAAAATAAACGTATTGTTAAAAAATTAATATATAATCATGTATATATATATATATATATATATATATATATATATATAACCACCAATGAACAATAGAAATTATTGAAATATAAAAAAACGTAAGAAGAAACTCATGAATAGATAAGATAGAAACATGAGAAAAAGGTGTTAGATCGCTAAAAATGGAAAGTTTTGAGAAAGGTTTTTATCTAGCAATGAATAAAAAGAGACTTCTGCTGCTGATATTTTTTATAAAACAGAAATTTCAATATTAATATTTTAATTTTTAAAAAATCATAAAAAATGTATAATTAAGATTTTTTTATTAAATTCATTCTAATCACTTTTTTCTGACACGAAAATATTTTAGAAAATTTGCTACAGAACTAATAATAAAAAATTATAGTAATGTATATTAATGATAAAACCAAAACCAAGTAATAGAGTGTCTATAACAAGGCCAAGAACATCAAAATTAACAATAATTAATTTTAATTTAAAAACTTGATTATGTGACATTTTAATTTATTTCTAAAAATAAATCTAAGGAACTAAAATTATGATTATTATATAAATACAAAAGCAAAGAGTAATTGTAGTTATTATAATAATAGATAGTGTTTGTGTTGTACTGATAAATTTGTATTTAATAGAGAATTTTTATAAACAATATAACTAGTTCACTTTTTATAAAAGAATAAATTCCCATACAATAAGATTTGCAAAAGTATTCAATAATTACTTAATCTTCAATCTTTTCTTGTTCTTAAGTTTTATGTACTACGCTTTGAAGGTGACATTATCGGCATTGTATAAATAAAAAAATGAACAATAAGTAATTATTGAACACCTGTGTTGAAGTAGCTATTATTACTGATTATCGCTATTAAAAAATAAATTATTACACATATTTCTTCTCTTATAGAAATCTACAATACAAAGTATTTATATAATAATAAAATGACAAGTAATATATACAAAATAATAAACATTTTAAATTAGAAAAATATAAACTTAAGTTATTCAAATTTAAGGAATCATGCTCAATCAGAATGTCGAAAAATTCGATTTTTAGATTTTGACATGTAGGAAAATATTTCTTGAAAATTTCAAATTAATCCGACTAAAATTAATGGAATTACAAACATACTAGTTTTTTACAAATACTTGTGTAAACTAGTTTTGAAACTTTAAACGAACTTTTCTGAAAATCACATTTTCAAAACCGATAACCAAAATATCTCGAAAATTGTATCGATTTATTTCAAAATTTGCATACTTATTATAGATACAAAAAACAAGTCCTTGAACAAAAGATTTTTCCCGTTACATACTTTCTTTTTTATTGATAAAAACTAAGTGTTTTTTTCATCGAAAATTAAAATTTTATTAGAATATCCATCATTTTGTTCCAAATCAATATTTCGAAAAACTAATCGTTTAAAGACTACATAATTTAATGTATAAAATAAATTTTCCTCATTTTTTAATTTCGTACGATCCAAATTTGAGCAGCAGTGATCACCACAAATGTTATTTTTTCAAAGAACCTACGGGAGAATGACCATATCTATTTTATTTTAAAATATTTTTTATTGAAAAAAACATATAAACTTCTTTTAAATATAAAATAATACCGATCAATATTATTTATAAATTTTTAAAATAAACTAAATTTTCGGATTTGAAAAAAAATTATAAACATTCTACTACAGTTTATTTTTCACACAATTATTTAATTAACAAGTCAATAGAAAAATATTATTAATTTACAATTCAACTCATACAAAAAATGTATTAAACACCTGATAATATTTTACACATAATTAAAATGTACAATCAAATCTCAAGAATATTTTTAGCCTGAAAATCATTTCTTTAAAAGTATTATATATATATATATATATATATATATATATATATATATATATATATATATATATATAAATATATGTATGTATGTATTTATGTATGTATGTCAGAAATTATTTCCACTTACGCAGTTAAGTATAATCAATTTGGAAATGAATCACTCTAGAAACATATTATTTTCCTAACATCATAACTTATAAAAACACATTTAAATTCAAGAATAAGCTTTTAGGCATATTGTGTATGATGTCATTTTCTGATGTTAATTATAATCTCTGCTAATTAACACCTCACTCTTTATATGAAATGAAAGACAACTTTATTAAAAACTGTATCAAATATGTTATATAATTTGCTTTTAAATTTCAGTGACAGTTTAATAACGATACTAAAATACAAATGCACTCAACGATATACCCGAACTTAGAAAATTATAAAATTAAAATGTACATTTTTTTTAAAATACAATCAGTCTCTCATTACTTTTTTAAAAATGTATAACTTTATAAATATTGCATAACTTTTGGTAATTTATGAACATTTTAAAGAAATACTGATTAAACAAGAGACAACTTAATTAAAATCTATATTAAAATATACTTATAAAACAATACTTAGACACTATTACATTATACGATATTTTAAAACATATACGATGGAAAAAGCAATAGATTTAATTGAAATTTTTATAAAGCTTCAATAATCAAAGTATTAATAAAAGGACAACAAATCTCAACTAAAAAAAAAATAACAAAAATTGTTGCCTTCAATTTTTAAATAACTATGTAACTAACTATTACTAAGACTATACGTGGTTTGAATACCAATCTCTGAAGATCATGACTTAAGCTGCATAATTATCCTGATTGTCTCACGGGTCAAAAATTCTTTCATAGAGATAGATATCATGAACCCAAATAAAACTATTGCAAAGGTATTCATTAAATGGAATTTTCTAGTATATCATAAAGTCACATCGCAAAAGAAAAAAGGTGAAATCAGAAGACAGGTTTCTATTTTTTCAAACATTTGGAATATTTTTTTTTATGAAATAAATTGTCGATTATAATTCAACACCACTCATATTATATATATATATATATATATATATATATATATATATATATTATGTTTGTAAATTATAAGCATACATAATAGCTGCAACTAATTAATAGAAAAAGAACGACAACGAACGACAGAAAGAAAAAATAAATTACACATTCCAAAAACTGCATACTTGCCAGTCATTATAATAATGAAATGCTACGCGTGTGTGCTTTATGACACTGTTGTGGATATTTACGCAAGCGTCCGATGTTCGACGTATATACATATGTATATATACATACCCGGTTTGATACGGCGTACGAAGAGAATGCAGCATTTTAACGGACGTGCCACGGCGAAACATTAAACGTAATTACGAAATCAACGAACGTTGAGTTTTTTAAGCTCTGCGGCTGAATCATTCACACAACCACTCACACCAAACATACACATACAAACTTAAATACATAGATTGGCTGGACGTCGACAACGTCGTCTTCACCGGGTCTAAACAGCGCATACATATATAATTGTTGCTCTTGTACACGCGCGTTATCATCATCTACATAATGATCATGGTTCGGATGGTCATTTATGAAAGGTACTGAATACAATACATCGAATAACTTGGACACTACTGAAGAATGAAATAATTACATTTAAATCTTGAAGAATTGTATTCGATTCGTTTGTTAAAAGAATCTTTTTCAAATATAGATTTTTAATAGGTACAATTGAAATAATTTGAAGTAATCATAATTGTATTGTCGAGACTTGTACGATAATTTATTATTAGTGAATAATCAGTCGAGAATATAACAAATTTGGGAGGTAATAAATAAAATAATTATAGAGATTATTAAATTTTTTCTTACTAGAAAAAAACAGAAAAAGTTAATTTTGTAATTAATGCCGAAACATTATTTCTTGAAAAAAAGTAACTTTAATTATTTTTAAACTAATGAAAAATTTTTAAAGATTTTTAAACTAAAAAAAATGTACATTTATAATCGAATAACTGCATACATGTCTTACTACTAAAAGACTTCAGGACCATTTTGTACAAACATTTTCAAAGATCCTCTTCTTCAAATTAGAATCATCCATGACAATTATACATTATTTAAAACATTTTCCAATATAAAAATATTATTTATAATTAATATCAGAAATTATCAACTCAGTGTATTTTTATTTTAAAATATGTTTTGTTGTTTACTGTTAATGTTTTTATTTTTATAAAAATAAATCCAATCACAATCAATACGATTTAAATGTAACTTTTAAAACAAATTATCATCCAACTGTGTCTCCTCTAAAAATTTCATATGATATTTTTTTAATACTAAAATTTCATAACAATGAAATTTCATATTTATACTGAATAACAAATAGTATTTCAGACTATTTTCAGTCCATAAAATAGACTAGAGGAACATTAAACTTGTAAGCAATACAAAATTTAATCAAGTTATCTTAATGAATTAAAAAATATTTAATATTTTAATAAAACCATAAAATAATTAAATAACTACTAGTAACAATCTAATGTGTAAAATTTGCTTATTTATAATAAATACTTGAAATTAAACTAAACGTTTACCAATGAATTTATTGATTATGTTTTCAAATACTATATAAATAATTTGAAAAAATATTTAAATTTATAATAAAAATATGTAGAAAAAACTGAATTAAAACAATAAAATGTACTCGAAAAGAATAAAATATTCTTCACGAACTGAAAAAGTATATAAGTATGCTGCACCTTTATCTACAGTACAATGTACACTTTCAGAAACGTACGGTGCATCTCAGAACACCTGTGTTTTCGGACTCTGCTCGAGTCAAACACTTTGTAATAACAGCAAACCCGATAGCCCGCACTATTCTTTCTCATTAATCACACTCTCGAACCTGTCCACCTAATATCACGCACATACACACATATACAAATATACGTATACGTACTTAAAAGTAAGTGTATGAGAATTTTATATGAAAAATTACTTTAATTTTTATATAGGGCAATCAGTTGTCAGTTAAGAATATAACCCTTTAAAACTGATTAAATAATATGTAATCGTTATTTAATAATCACTTACTTTATATACTGTGTTCATTGATCCGAACATTTTTAATGAGTCTAATATTTTCAATCTAGTTTTTAACTTGTTCACACATGTTTATATATATATATATATATATATATATATATATATATATATATATATATATAATACATACACAATAATTTCTAAAAGTATTCATATATTGTTAAGATACTTATGTAATTAACTGCTACAATATAAAAATAATATATTATTTTTTTAATAAAAAATATTCACAGATTACAACATATGCTTTTAGACATATAATAATAGAATATATTTATTTTAAAGATATTTTAGGAAAAAATAAGAAAATCAAGAAATACAAAAAAATAAATGATATAAATAACTGATCATTTATTTAAAAAAAAATGTATAATTTACACTTATTCATCACATGTTTTCAAATATATGCTAAAAGAACATTCCATGATTTTAAAGTATATGATAGAGTGAAAAATAAAGAATAGAAAAGTATCTGTATCACATATTTGAATATAAATAAAATAATTAGACAATACAGTATATTGATTAGTTTTATAATTATCTACATTAATTTTATTGATTTTTAAAATTGTTCATAAATTCCATAAATGTTAATTAAATTTCAAGAATTTATTTTATCAAAAGTGTTTATTAAATTTAAATAAAATGTAAATCTGATTTTTTTTAATTAATTTGAATTTTTGTTTATTAAAAGGTAAAACTGAAATATCGTTACGTAACACCTAGTGAGTTATTTTTTATATCATACATTAATAAAAAAAACGTTTCACAAACGTTTATAAAAGATGAATAGTGAAAGTTTTTATTCTTTACAGAATGTCCAATAACACTCAAATACATAAACTAAACTGATTAGAAAAATTAAAAATATGAATAAACATATATAAAAAAAATATTGAATTCATTCAAGTACTATATTCATCGTATTTTTAAATCATATTTAATCTATTTCCATTTAAATTATCAGATATTCGAAAAAAATAGCATTCATAAAAAATGTTCCAAAAAAAACTGTTCACAAATTTGATTTGTGATCTGATTTCAACATTCGTTAATAAGCCATTAAAAACCTAACATCCTTTCTTTTAGTAGAAAAACAGGCAAAAACATATATTAATGAAAATTATTGATATTGTAATTTGAGCTGGTTTTTTTGAAAGTGGTATAAGTCCACTTTTTAAAAAAACTAAGTTAACGGTAATTTTAATGAGCTATAGACACCTTCTCTTTATAGTTACAATCACAATTTCAATAGAGTTCTATTTTGATATAAAATAAACAAAAACAGTTTTGCTGTACAATGCTATCGCACAAATATTTCTTTTGAAAGTGGAATAAGTCCATTCCTAATAATTATAATGAAAACAACTTTCTTATTGGAATTATTATTGATTATTGCTACTTCAGTGCACGCTGCTCGTTAGCAGATTATTATGATGCAATAAAGGCTTGCCGAAAAAAACAGCTTCATTTTGTATGAAATGAAAAGAGAAGACTTTGTCTCGACCAAATCTCTAGAAGAGGCAATATCAAACAGAAAAAAAATACGGACGGAGAAATTGTAAACTGGCTTAAAATATGTTGGATGAGGTTCAAAAGGAATGAACCTCACAAAATGTTTTATAAAATTAGTATGGAAGAAAATGCTCCATTTAAAACAATTTTTTTATTTGGAAAAAAGGGAAGACCGAAAAACCTCAGAAAAATTAATATGTTACCGCTTTATAAAACTTCAAGGAGCATAACAAGAGAGAAATATAACGATATGATAAGTTTATTACCTTATATACCACCTATTCACCATAAATATTTCAATATGCTAAGTGTAAAAGAAAACTAAGTTTAAAATATCTTTTTTTTATTTAAAGATCTTAACGAAGTAATTTTCATTTTTATATTTTTAATATAACTGAAATAAACTCTTAATAAACATAGTTATTCGTGTATTTAAATGTCTTCATTTTAACTATTACTTTTTTACATAAAAATCCATTTCAGTAAAGCTTATGTCTATAAAAATATGGACTTAAATTTGCTCTTGTTTTTACTTCTTGTAATATGTTATTTTTGAAAGTGGTATAAGTCCATGTGGAGCTAAAAAATCGTTTATTTTGTAAAATAATGTTAGTAATTATTATTTCATAATAAAATTTAAAAGGTGTATAGTGTAAAAAACATCACTCGAATTGATTAAAGTTGGCCAATATTTTTAAATTAACTCAAATGCAAACCCTTAAATATCTCAATATATGAAAAAATGGACTTATACCACTTTCAAAAAAACCAGCTCATTTTATAATTTTAATTTTATAAAAATCAACTCAGAGTGAACAATTAGTAATTATTGAACATTTTAAAAAATCTTAAATCTTAATAGTAATTCCTTTATAAAAATAATATTGTGATTTTGAATAAGTCATTATATATATATATATATATATATATATATATATATATATATATATATATATATATTAAGAGATTATATTTGATAAAAAAAATAATTTTAATAGAATATGAGTAACTATCTATCGCTTAAAATATGAATTTTGAAACAATTACTTAATTTTGATCAACGTTATAATTTCATTTTTTACTATGTATTAACAATATTTTGAACATTTAGTATCTCTTGTAATATGCCGTTATTTTAGCACTTTTGTTAATTCATTTTTATACAAATTCAACACTACAAAATGTTACATCATTAATTATTGAACATTCCTGTAAAATTTTATAAGTAATTAATTTATTTACAAGTTAGAGGGATACTTAAAAAAATAAACGTGATCAAAAGTATATTTACGGTTTTCTAATTCTTACAAATGTTTATATTATCCTAGTATTGTGTATATTTTTACTATATAGACACTTAAGTACTTTTTCATGATACATTATACATTGTATATTTTCCTAAATATTTCATAGCTGTACCGGAACTATCTCTTTTTGCTATATAGAAGTAGAATATATATTGTTTATATGAATTACATGTGTGTGTGTGTTGTGCGTGCATAATGTACACGCGTAGAAATAAATTAACCAGCAGCAGTCGGCTTCCGTGAACGCTTATATGTTTACCTAAACGCGCACAAATGTAAACAAAATCATTGGAAGAGTTTTTCAAGTCATGTCTGACAGTGTTTGCGATACTTGCATCGGCTCCGCCGAAATCCTCGACGACGACGATGACAACGGCGACGGTAGCGAATATCTGATGCTCAACGGACCGCACGCGAGTCATCCGACCGTTATATCAACAATGATCGTTTCGTAGAATAACCAACGATGATATCACTGTTATCACATGGCCATCATACGTTACAATATTGACTTTATCATATATTAAAGACATCAAAAATCATTTTAAAAACAAATATTTTCTGTAAATCGTCGATTTAGTTTAATTTCATATAGTACGATTTGAAGAAACTAATATTTAAAAAAAATGTGATCAAAAATCATTTATACACATGAATTAAAAATTATAAACACCATCAATAAATCAATTCGAAAAAAATGATTAATGTAATGTCAATTTACGCGAAGAATTGTAGTTTATATACAAATTAATAGAGAAAAATGAATTTTATTGATTAAGAAATTTTACAGAAATACTATTTGAATAATTAAATTATTTATATATCATTCTATTTATTTTATTTCTATACAAATTATTGATAGCTTATATAAAACATCAACTAATTTTCAACAGTAATAAATGAAAATAATAGGCCTTGCTGAAAAGATTGAATATGCAAAATACAAAAATTGGAATTTAAAAAAAATCTGTTGAATTCTAAATTGATCATTAATATATTAAAACAAATAAAAAGTAAAAATTATTTATCATTACGACATAAGAGTATATGGTTATTATTTAAAAAATATTAATCTTCAATGACTTCAATTATAAAAATTAATATAGAAATAGTTTTGTTAAAAAACAATTTCTATTGCATTTTTTACAAAAATAAGCTACTATTTTTAAAATCTAAATATTTGGTAATTGTAAAAAAATACTTGAAAAATGGTAGTAATTATTTTTTAAGTGAATTTTACATAATTTTCAATAAATTGTTTTATATAATAAGTACAAACAGCTGTACAAATATATATATATTTCATTTTTAAATAAAAAATGAAAAATGTTTTCCAAAATTATAAAAATTTGCCAAGTTTAATAACAATACCGTATGTCCTTGACTTCAACAATTCATGTTCGCATAAATTAATCTTATCACTTAACACACACACAGATGTAAAAAAAATATTTAAGAAAAAAAAATGTGTTACAATTTGATATCAGTACGTTTCATTGCATTACGCCCACATCTTCCTTCCATTCTGGCACACGCACACACATCCACTCTGTCACACATACGTATAAAAAAAACTTGAATTAACATCGTTCATTAATAAATCAAACGACGACGAAATGTGCGAATTATTTATCAGTCTGTATCACAACGCACGATCGTTCATGCGTGAGTTAAACATTATGTCCGGATCCGATTGGAACAAATATTTGGTGTTTATCGCAGCGGATAACAACGAACATATGGACTATGGTGGAATCATTTTTGGACGGAAGTCGAACGACAGCTATTATTCCGATTTTAGACTAGTAAAATGAGATACAATCGACGATGTGTGCGTGTACGTGCGTTGGCGTTTCACACACACGGCGTCGAGCGTTCGTCCGTCCACGTGCCCTTGGGCCATTTCCGGATAAATTAGATTGATCACATTTATCGCACAAATTATGTCATCGGTGTGCGCGACTGATATCTTATTACAAATATGTAACGATTTCAGCCGTTACGAAAATTGTAATACACATTTATACTTAATTATATATCTACAAATTGCACGATAAAATTTCATAGCAACTTAAATTTCATACATAAATGCAATATTGTCATATTATCTACAATAACCCAATTTATGCTTCATTTATAAATATAAATTATATCTGTACACAAATATGTATGCACATATATATATATATATATATATATATATATATATATATATATATATATATATATATGTATATATGTATGTATGTATGTACATAATAGAAAAGGATATATAAAAATATTATCTCATGAACTATTGTAGTAGCGTGTGCAGTTCTTTTTTTATATTACACCCGTTATATCATCGTATTACATAAATTCAAGAGGAAGCAACTTATTTTATACTAGCCACTTTAAACCACATACGAGGACATTTCAATAAGTAGATACAAACATTATTATCTCAAATACTGGAAAATTTAAAAACATTTCATATTTTTCTTTAAAATTTCCCTTTATATTTAAAATAGATGGCATGTACTACAATAAAATTTTGTTTCAATAATATTTTTCCTCATATATATATATATATATATATATATATATGTGTGTGTGTGTGTGTGTGTGTGTGTGTGTGTCACAATATATCTACAAAATACTTCCTATTCAAATGATAATATACTTTCGACATTTTTCTAGTCGTCCAATGATTTATGATAAAACTTGCTTTCGCTATTTTTAGCTCAGATTAACTCTTTAGAGCATAGCAGAATTAAAAATGTTCCACCTTTTTGATACCTAAATATGCATGGTGGGATATTTTTTAATACCATCTCAAAAAATTACAATAGTTTGAATAACAGAGGATTACATATAAGTCCCATATGGTACAGAGGGGCTGTTTACGTCACACCCTATAATTAAAACTTAAATGACTTTTTTTATAATTTTACTTCCTTACTAATTAAAATAAACAAACTGTTAAATTTTATAAAAATAATATTTCTGTGCAACATGGGTCTTTTTATTTTCTAAAATTCCGTGCCTCAAAGAGTTAAAAAATAAAACATCAGCTTAAAAATCATAAATAGTTATAAATTTTTAGAAAAACCTTTTTATTGACTTTGAGAAATATTTTTTTAAAAAATATACAAAAAGGATTTTTAAAAAACATAAATAAACTGAACTCTGAAATCTTGATTTACAAAATAATATATATATATATATATATATATATATATATATATATATATATATATATATATATATAAACGAATGCATACATATATAATTAGCAAATCAATGTCATATTCTCTATACACAAAGTCGATCTCATCTTCAAAGGCTTACGTATTTCATTTCAAATATCCTTTTTACCTAGAAATATTTACAATGTGTGTTAAGTAGCTTTAACTAAATGCGACCGACATTGTTCAACACTAGTTATTTGTAATTTGAGACATTTGCGTTTGTAATCTTGAAATAAACGCGTTTGGATAGGATTTTGTAAAATTCCAATCTGATCATATTACACGACGCATTTTTACTTTATTTGTTCGTTTTATTTTAAGAAATTAAAAAGTTATTAACGAGTATGATTATAAAAATTACACATATAATATAAATAAAACATCAAAATCAGACCAGAATGATAATTGAAAATTTGTTAAATCAGAAACAAACATCTACATAAATAAAAATGCAGTCATTTATAAATATAATAATATGATTTGTTATTTGTATTATTTTAAACCTTTGTCAAGATTTAAACTCATGAAGTGTTCAAGGTAATCTCCTTCTTATTGAAACAGAACATATGTCATAAACTCAAATTTGAAATCAGACATATTCGTCAGCATACTAAGCTATTATTAAACATTCGGTTAATAAAATAATCAGTTACTTTTATTTACATTCTAGATAAATTTATAATAAATTGAATAATTAAACATCAATGATTTTATTGTTAGTTTTTTCTATATGAAGATTTTAATGATACTTAATGCATACATTTGTTTATTTTATTCGAACTATGAAATCCATTCAAAATTATTAAATCAAATATTCGAAAGCTAGAAATAAACAAACGTTTATATATGTATGTGTACAAGGAATAACAAAAAGGAACACTTCTTACAATATCACTTATTGTTGAAGTGTTTCTGGATCCCGACACATCCATTAATACAAGATATGTTCAGCCCCTATTGTATTTTTAAGTGCGTTGCGGTGTTTATTCAAGAAAACCTGTCTTTTGACTATGCGGCACTGTTGTGTGCTAAAAATACTATAGTCTTAAAGAAAGTGGCGGCTGGCAAATGAACGAGAACGGTGTTTTCTCTCCGGATAATAATTAGACACGATTGTTTGCATACGGTATTTTCTTATAATGTGTATGTGTATACTTACAAAGATCATAGTAAAGTATTTAATTTACACACACACACATTTATATATATATATATATATATATGTGAGTGTGTGTGAATGTATGTTAGTCTATTGTTAATATAAAACATAATTTATTATCAATTGAAAAACAACAATTTAAATGCAACAGTTTAGCTCATAAATTAAAATATCTAAGCAAAACATTAACATTAATCTTGCGCTTAAAAAATAGTCAGGTAATCAACATACAAATTCAACTCGTAAGCAAAATACTATAAAATTTAAATTCAATCCGATGATAAAATAATAAAAATATGCAAATACGATAGCAAAAGATTTAATTTTGCAATGAATTTAATCTAATTGAATGTAACTACTTTTTAGTTGAATTTTGAAAACTTGTACTAAATAAAACAATGATTAAAAAAGAGTGAATAATCTCTATTAAAATATTCCATTTTATTTTTTAATAGCGAGTGAACATTTTTCCTACAAAAAGAAATTTGATTAAAATCCTCCTAGACCAATACTCCATAAAGGCTTTATCCAAATTAAATTTAAAAGAATTTTTTTTATAAACAGAAAATATGTATTTTATGAAATCTGATAAATTTAATAAGTGTTAATATTAAACTGGAACAATTATGTCAAATAAAAAATATTCTTCAATTAAATTTGAAATTCAGACTAGAATTTAATTATAATTAATATTTTAATTTATAAAATTATCTGCATATATATATATAAACACATACGCGGTAAACATGTATGAAATAAAATATTTATTGTCCATTCTTATCAAACCAATTGCCTATTAAAATAGAACAAAAAAAAAAGTAGAACGCGTACGCATTTCGAGTGGTCGAGAATAAAATACATCTATAAAAAAGACAATGAATCCAAAGACATTTCACAAACCAATGTCTCGGACAAGAATGCCACTCTTGTGCCCTGCCCAAGGGGCACTAATCCAAGAACCGACCGGATAAAGAAAACGGGACTGGAGCAAAAAAGAAACAGAAAAAAATATATTCATATATATTCTTGTCTAGAGAGTGTATTGAATATCAGCGGAGTCTGCGTTCTTTGTAGATACGCTGACCCCGAACTGTGTGTCCACGACAAAAAAAGGGTTGAGAGATACTACGACGGGGTTGACAAGTAGTCGCGTTCGAATAAATACGTTTATGTTCAGTCTCACAGTGGTCTCCATTGGGCCCTTTATATATTTATACTTTTTTATTTCGTTCAAATACATTCATCACATTGTAATCCGCGAGCGAGAATCGACTTTTAAACAGCTCTTAACATTTGAACATAAAAAGACATTAAATTTTGGGAAATCAAATTAGTTTTTTAACACTGATTATTTTTTCAATTTGTTCAATCAACAAGTATATATATGCATACATTCTTATTTATCATTTTTATATCACATGACCTCTTCCCTTATAATAAATTAACTAATCTAAACATTAATTAATATTATTTCTCTATATTTCGATAAACAATAATAATATAATAGTACACTGTTTTTATTATATTTAAATTTTATTGTAAAAACTTCTCATTCAAAAATAAAATTATTGTTGAACAAAAAAAATGCTATTAAAAAATGAAATTATGAATAAAATTCAAATTCAATTCAAGAATCGGTAATATTATTATTTGTTAACATTATAAAATATATGAATAGTGATTAATATCTCAAAAAAATTTAATTCAATGGATAAAAATTCTTTTTTAAATAAAGAAAATTATCAATTTAACAGTGCATGTATAAAAATATTACATGGAAATATACAAAGGTATTTACACTTGATAAATATATCGTAAATACATAATTATTTTTTACATGGAACGAAAAGATTATTTTATAATTAAACTCGTAAGTACTATGTACTTATTCATTAACTTAAATATATAAACTGGAAATAATACAAAGCGCATAAATGAAATTAAGTGTGGAAATAAGCTTTTCAATTAAATAAAATACATAAATAATTGAAAATATGTTAATTATACAATAAAAGTATTGAAGTACCTTCAAAACAATAATAATTTTCAAAACTAATAACGAAGTATATTATTTTAATATGCACAAACAAATCACTACATCTTTGGTATGCAATGTATTTGAATTCCCTCAAACAATTTGCACAACATATTTACACATATTATTTCAATGTTTTGCCCATAAATACTGCATTGTTGTTTTATGTACACAATTCTTGCGCTCATAATTTCCTATATAAGAAAATGCATCCAATTTTTTACAGATATCCAACAATAATAACATTCAATAATGCATATATATATATATATATATATATATATATATATATATATATATATATGCAGGTGTGTATGTGCATGCATGCATATAGGTAAATTCCTTTAACCAGTGACATTCCTCGACCAATCTGCATCTAGCTGCTAATAAGTTACGTGCCATTGTGGTTGTATTATAGGATAGAATCAGTTCTCAAGAGGTGAATAAAACATTCTGTTTCTTGTATCTCCATTAAATTTATGTACACAACTATTCTTTGATTAATGAATGTATGTAGTATCTGCGATCTAATGATTAAAATAACTGATTAGTGACGAATGAGTTCTGAGTCTGATTTATTAGTTAATTATTGCAATATTTTTTACTTTAAAAATTAAAATATAAAGAAATTCGACAAGAGTGAAATTTATGTCATGTAAATAAAAAAAGTAGCAAAATCATTAAAAAGTAATATGTTAATAAATTGTTCAAACAATGTCAAATGTCTAAAAAAAATTTCACAACATTACATATATGTACATATATTATACAGAATGATTTGTAAATCGATGCTATTCATTTCTCAGAATATGTGAAAAATAGTTTAGTTTTGTAAAAAAGGTTTAACTCAAATTGATATGTTCTTAAATATGTATTTCATGCAACTTTTCATACTATTGAAAAAACTTTAAAAAAAATTAATGTGTTAAAAAATTTGTACTCATTACTTAAATTAATCATTATACACGAAAAATTTATCAATCATTGCTCAATTCCCTCAAATGTACCAATAAGCTTGTTTTTTTAAAATATGTTATATTTAACAGTGAAAAAATCAATTTCCTTTATATCCACTCAATATAAATAATTTAAATTAACATTAAATTTAATCATAGCAATCATCGTTATCTTTTTGATTTTAATTACGATGCATTGAACAATATTTACTAAAACAACAATATTTTCCACATTTTTTAAAAGTTATGTTTTATTTGATAATCATTTAATATAAACACGTATAGCATCATAATTTTTTTTACTTCCTTTAAACAAAAATCGCAATTAATTTATTATTAAATTGAAATCAAAAGAGTTTGTCAAAGTAATAATTATTCGCAAACTAACAGTTCCAATTAATAATGATAAAAAAATAAAAAAAAATATTACATCAGTTAATAATCAAACACAAATATATAATTTTTTTAAAAAATAGGGACGTCTCAATAATCAAATATTTTTTATTACTTTTGTACACATATACATACATGTATAATATTTTAATCTATTAAATGAATTTTATTGTTTCCATTATTTTATTCATTATCTAAAGATATTTAATATAATACATGACAAGCTATATAAAAACAATTAAAATTCCTTTGTGATAATACAATATACTACATGTTTTTAAAACATTATTTCCTATATTTAAAACATATTAGTTTAAATCAATATTTATATATATATATATATATATATATATATATAGAGAGAGAGAGAGAGAGAGAGAGAGAGGTAAGTGTGTGTGTGTGTGTTTGTGGGTGTTTAATGTAGCTCTATGTGTGTATCAATCGTAACCACTGCGAAATTAATTTGTTTGAATGATTCTAATTTAAGGTTTATCGACGACAGCGAACATCATTTAGCATCAATTAAAAATAATTAATAATTAGCTTAAACTCTATTATTACACTGACTTATAGATGTGTACATTCGGGATATAATAACCGTCTCTACAAGAGAATAATAAATATGAAAAAAATGTACGAACCTTGAATAAAAGCAACAATGTTGACATTAACATTTTTAAGTAAATATTTTACTTTAACGTTTGAATGATTGGTGACTTAAACGTTTGCATTTATCAAACGTTTCCGTATCGTCATCGTTGTCAACGTCTAATACCGTACACATGTACATATGTCTAACAATTTTGTCGAAGGACTTTTATAATTTTTTTATTATATTTAATTTTTATATAATTAAGGTCATTAAAAAAATTCGCTGAACTAATTTCCATACATAATTCATTCATTTAGTAAAAAAATCATAAGATTCTTAGAAACAATTTTACAATTATCTAGCTTAATTAAAAAATGGAACTATTCATAAATAAACAGATTGAATGAAATCCTTTCTCATTAATATATTTTTTGTATTTTTTTATTTTTTTAATGTTATACAAATTGTCCTCTTTATCTTATTTATAACTTTTGTATTTTTTAACACCTACGAAAATTTTAAAAAAATATTTTATATCCCATTCTCACATCAAACTATTTCACTAAAAACTAACAACTACATAATTTAAAAAAATATCTATTTTATACCAACACTAAATCAAAATGTCTCAATAAAAAACGATTCTGCACGTTTATACGCTTAGAATAACTCATAAAAAAACATTACATAATGATTGTTACGTAAAACTGTGTCGTGTGGCCACACGAATTTACAAGAGGTAAATATTTAGCGAGACGAAAATGAAATTTTAACAGTGCACGTCATCGTAATCTTCACACATCCAGATCCGAGGATCTGTCTTATATGTTGTCGAAATATTTATGAACTCGCGCTACGTAAATAAACTATACATCGGAAACGGCTCAGCTTAATGTAAATATGTACAAAATAAATTATTCTATACTTAAGCAGAATGACCCCGTCGCGCCTACTGCCTAAATGGCCAGTCGGTAGGTCCTCGTTGTTGACATGAAGTGGCCGATATTTTATTTATGTACAAGGTGCTGTGTGTACGTAGGTAGCCTTTCATTGATAAAATATGCGTTATATATATATATATATATATATATATATATATATATATATATACATATATATTCAATATAACTTTAAACTAAAAAGGGACACAACATTAATACTCAAGCTTTCATTAACACAACGTACGAGATATACTAGAAAAGATAAATGAAAACGAACGAACATTCATTAATAAAAAAAAATTAAACATTGTCGATGACATACAAATTAACAACAAAAAAATCATTAAAAATTCCAACACTTGTATCAAATGTTAAAAAACATTTTTTTTTATTAAAATGTAATGAAAAAGAATTAACTTATTACCATAACATAAAAAAAAAATTACCCCCAACGCCACAATGGGTTATAAAATGAACAATAAACAAACAAATACAAAGAAAATTTACTCATTTTGTATACAATTATATATATATATATATATATATATATATATATATATGTATGTATGTATGTATGTATATATGTATGTATGTATGTATGTATAAACAAAATATGTGTGTATTTAAATTTTAAGGACAGAGTTTCTTCAATTTCGTGTATTATTCGTTAATAATTTTATTTCTTTTTCTAATGTTAGGTTATTAATGTCAATATAATTAAAAACACATTTGGATTTAAAAATATGTTAAAAGCAATCGTAACTGAGTTACTCACACAACATAGATAAATAGAAAATACTAAATAAACATATGAACATAAAAAAATTATTCTCGTAACGAATTTGTGCTAGACAACATGGCAATAATATTTTTATTTATTAGCAGACAAATATTTTCGTACAGTATTCAGCAACTATTTTATCTAATTCAATACTAAAAATGTTTAAATATTTTTTTATTTAAAAATAATTTGTTAAAATCATTTAACTTCATATATATACACTGATGCACATAAATCATGGCACACAGGGGTAACATAAGTAATTTATTGATATAATTCAATGAAGTTGTTAAATTAAAAAAAATATTTAATTGAAAATAAATATAATATTCATTAAATTTATTCATTATATTTATTTTCAATTAAATATTTTTTTTAATTTAACTTCATTAAATTATATCAATAAATTACTTATGTTACCCATGTGTGCCATAACTTATGTGCGTCAGTGTATATAAAGAATGAAACAATTTTGAAAAAGAAGAATAGTAATTTGTAGATTTCTTACAATGAAGTTGAGAATCAGTACCATTTAATTATAATCAGGTGTTGTATATTAATTCACATCTAAAGGAGAATAAAAATTATAAAATATGTAAATACAAAATTACAAACATTAACTAATAATAATTTTAATAAGTAGTATTTGATTGTTTTACATTTAGATTTGTTCATGTCCACTTGTTTTTAATTAATTTTTATATTAATTATTCCTTAATAGTTTTTCATTTATTTCTTACTATCTACTCAAACTGATTCCATTGAATACATTTAATTAAAATTTATAAATACATAATAATATAAATAATTATATGTAATCATTAATTCACTTTTTTTTGTAATTAAGTAGAATTACATATTTTAGAAATTGTGTGATTTTCAATTTACTCATGGCATTTTTTTATGTATGGCCGTTTTTATTTTTATATTATATATATATATATATATATATATATTGAACGATCGAAACATTGATAATACACTAAGTTACAAAAAACATTTCACAAATGTGTACAAACATAAACGTTAATGAAATACAGAACATTATTTTGTTGTTTTTTTTTATACACGCATAACTTGTACGTTCCCGCCCAAAATTTCAGTAAATTTGTAACTTGATCATTTGTTATAGAGATGGTTATCTCTTTGCTAGCTACCTGTTCAAAATTAGCTTGTTAAAACTGCAGCGGTTTTTATATTTTGTTCGGCACGAATAATCTCTCTACATGTAGATTTTTCATGTTTTTTTTGTATTCGCATTTTTTTATAAAACAAAATAGTTTTACACTTTCATTTCTTTAACCTACCTACCCCCCCCCTCTCTCTCTCTCTCTCTCTCTCTCTATATATATTATATATATATATATATGCATACACACACATACATATATACGAGGATCATTTGATAAGTATGGTAAATTTATTTATTGTTTAATTTAAAAATTAATTGATTAATTGTATTATATTTTTCAATTTAGTTTTTCTTACTTTTTTACCATACTTATCAAACGACCCTCGTACTTAGGAATAAATTCTTATATTTTAAAGTTGAATATTTCTAAAAGAAACAAAAATTTAATCCCGACATCTTCTATCTATTTTCAATTATAGTAATGAAACATGGGAAAGAAACTGATGATGACATAAATAGATAATCAAATGCAAAAGAAAAGTAAAAAAGATAATAAGACATATATATTAAAAAGGTAGCAATAACAGAAAATATATGGGTAGTTTATAACCATGTAATTCAAATAACAAATATTTAGAGCTGCTACTTACATATCAAACAGTTGAGTTGCAGATATGTATATATATATATATATATATATATATATATATATATATATATATATATATAGTATACAAATTTTTAAATATTATTTTATTATTCATACTATAAAGTAAACCATTACCGAATTTCTTTATTTTCTTATAAAAAAATAATATAAGTGTAGACAGATACAAAACAATTACAATTATTATTAAGAATAATTTATAAGACTTCACGTATATAAATATTATATAATTTCTATTATTAAAATAAATAATTAATTTAAAATTATAAAAATTAGTTTAAATTTTAAATATTTGGTTTGTTTTACACAAAACAGCATATGCTTATAATAATATATATATATATATATATATATATATATATATATATATATATATATATATATTTATATATATATGTCATTAAATTTAATGTTTAATATTTTATTTGTATGTATACACTATAAAAAATGTAATAATTATTACAGTAAATTTCTTTCTTAATATTATAAATTCACTAAGAATATGAAACGAAAAAATCGTCTGAATTTAAAAAAAAAATGCGTCAGTATTAAATTAATGTATTTTTTTTGTTATAGCTACAAATTTAAAGCACAAAAATAATGACAGGTCTTACATATATAATTAAAATGAGTTGTAGGAAACGTATTATTAGATGTAGTAAAAATTGCACGCATATTTTCTTGATTATTATCGTTTAACATTTCGATAAAATCTATAAACTAAATATTTCAAATAACAAATATTTTTTTAAACTAGAACGTTTTGAACTTTACACGTGATAAGATAAAAAATATAGCATAAATTAAATTATATCAAAAAAAAAAAAAACACTGATATTTATCATACTTATATAGGCCTAAATGAAACTATAGTAAAGAATAATAAGCAAGTAAATGTATATCTAAACACTTCAATCTCATTCGGACTACCCTATATTAATATTTTTATAATTATTGAATATATTTATTTTAAACTTGGTTTTTAAAAATTCTTTGTTTTAGAATATGTTACAAAATTTAATTCTTAATTACCAGTTTAAATTCACTTATATTAGTATCTTACTAGTGGTATTGTATTAAGAGAGTAAAAGTGATTTCAATACATTGACTAAAATACAAGAATTAACAAAAAAAATGTATGATTTTTTTATTAAAAATGTTTATAAATGTTTATTCAGAACAATGATTTGAGAGGTTATAATATAAATGAGCTAATTGTAATAAGAGCAACCTAAACGAAAATGAATACCAACTAGTATTTATATAAATTATTCAATCTCACTTGATATTTAAAAATTATTTATATATTATAGAAAAATTCATTTTTTTAAAAAAGTACATATATATATATATATATGTTTTGTTCTAATGAGATTAAATCAAAATATATAAAAATTCGAACTAAATAATTAAAAATTAATATATTTTTTAAAAAAATCAGACAATAGACATTTTTTAAAAATAGTATTTATACAAGTGTAATAATTTTGTTAAAAAGTGACATTATACATAAAAAAAGAACTATAAGTATTTGAATATACAACAATTCATAAAATATTTATGTAAATTATAAATTCCAATATGAAAAAAATGTTTAATGACACTTTTATTTTATTTTTTTATTTAAAAATATTATTGTACTAATTGTAAAAATATAGAATATTAAAATATAATGATTTAATATAGATCTATTAATAACTTAAAATCAATAAGAAAATCATTATTATTATCTAATAAAAAAAATAAATATGTACTTATGAATAGTGCATAGACTATGAGCAAATAATAACAATTTAGAAGACGCAATATTCTTCTTTAAATTTATTTACTTTATTCAATGTTTGAACTTATATATACTATTTACTTATATTATTTATCCCAATAACAAACAAAAATCAAAAATGAAAAGAGAAAGAATAATAATACTATTAAAAATCTGTGCAACAGTGCATATAAACTTATAAATTAACTCGTCTATTATTTATTTTCAGTTTATTTACCTTAATACAATTCAGTCTGCGGTTTATTCAACATTCGAGATAATAGTTTTCTTAATGCGATAGCTTATAAGTTCAGGTATGAGGTCGAGATCTATTTGAACAACCTGTTATATTGAATATTCATTTACAATTTCTCTCCAGTGTAGTTTTGATAATATAATTTCTTTAAGCTGTAATCAACGCAATAATAATATAAATTGTCTATAATGTAAGATAGTAATACATGTATGCTGTCTGTAATATTAAAATAATCCTTAATCAAAAGAATGGATCGTTTTCTTACTGGAGAAAGATGTTAAGTGTTTCTAAAAGAATATAAACGAAACAACATAAATGGAATTTGTATGTTGTATAAAATAATAAATTTATATTATAGAAGAAAGTTGAATATTTTGTAATAAGCTATCTCTTAAGACTTATTTTTTTTAACATAAATTACAATTTTATTTATCATAACATTATAAAAATATCAGACGTTTTTAGTACTTTAATTTTTTTTCGATTGGAATTTATCAATTTTATTAAGAAAAAAAAACAGTTTAGGCTGCAAGATATTTTGACTTTTCAAACAGATTAATTCTATAAAAATCAAATATCTGTAACTTTCAGTGCAATTAAAATAAATCATAAATTGTAATTTAATATCATTACCAAATAAAATTAGTAAAATCATTAAAAATATACAAAAATATACATTATACAAATTTATTTGTTCTTTAAAAATAAATTTCATTATAAAGTATTAAAAAATATTTTAAATTTATATTAAAAATTCAATTTGATTATTATGATAATTGGTAAATAATATGAAATATATATACAATGAAAAGAAGAAATTTTAAATTTATATTATATTTACATCACAAATTAAAATTGATATTTAATTATGATAATTGACAAAAAATAAAAAAAATGTAATTAATATATGTAAAATGGAACAAGTAATTTTAAATTGATATTTTATTATAAAGAAAAATTTAAATTATTAATTTACATTATTTTCTTAGTAAGTCATATTGTTGCAAGTGATTTAGGAACACAAGAAATATTTAATTTTTATATAAATAAATATTTGTATTGATTTTTTCACAATATTACTGATTAACTAAAAAAAGTTCTTATCTATATCCAATAATATATTATATATATATATATATATATATATATATATATAGATATATATATATATATATATATATATATAGAGGATCATCCAAATTAGACGCATAGATTTGTGTTTTATTAAAAAGAAACTATACTCATATTTCCCTATACACCCTCCTATGTTTCTTTTTAATAAAACACAAATCTAGGCTTCACATTTGGATAACCCTATATATATATATATATATATATATATATATAGAGAGAGAGAGAGAGAGAGAGAGAAAGATCAGGAGATAATTCTTAATAATGTACACATAGGTATCTTAAGTGTATGAATAACCATTAGTTTAAATTAGCATAAATGAAAATAAACACAATGTTTTAAGCAAATAATTAGAACCAAATAGATGTATGGCTCGATGATTCAGTCGAGTAGTATCTGACCGTCTTGGAACACTTAATTGAGTTATGTAATGACGAACGATGAAATTTTGCCGGGACGTGTGATCAGTGGGCTTTCGACGCGCTGTCTCTAAGCACGTCGTGAATCGCTCGATTTAATAGTTTGTACAAAAGCTGGTCGTCGCCGTAGGTCGATAGTAGCAAAACGTACCGGAACGAATACAAACCATTCAACGATTTATTGTTGTTTATTATTTACTTTATAGGCTGCTGTACGATTCAACTTTGCTAATTTGTCACGCTCGATATTCGATTTTCTTACAGTCATTTCTATCTAAATCGACAGGACACACACGCTGATCGAATTTCACAACGTTTATAATTACTAGATTTTCCTTGCATAGCGTTACTAATAAATATAAACTATTGTATTCTATTAACATATACATCTCATATAAATACTTTATGTATATACTGTAGATTTAATACTATAAATATCTTATAAAATATTTGTGATATAAGATTTAAATAAATTTTCTCCAATATTCTTAACTAATTACTTTGTTATAAAATTAAAAAATTACAACACATTATATTATCCAAATTCCATATTTGTAATTAGAAATTAATAATCCCACCAAAAGTTTTTATAAAACGAAAAGCAAACTTCACTTCTGCTACTTTCAATGCATACAAACATGTACAAAAAAAAACTATAAATTTCCAAATTACATACATTCCTTAATATCTAATTAAATATTTAATATCTTCACGCCAGAATATTGAAATAAAAGTAGTAAAAACGAAAATACACTATATCATAAAACTTTCTTTGTAGATAAATTAAATCTGTTAATTTAAAAAAAATATTGAGCATACCAACATTTTTGATTTATAAATTAATTTCAACTACAAGTATCTAATCCAAGAAAATCATAAACTTCAAATCGCAATATCTAACCTTCTATTATACATAAAATTATTCGGCGAAGTATTTACAGATAACAAAAATAAATAAAGTCAATTAAGTACTGTTAAAATATTTACAAATTAAATATAAGTAGAATTTTGAAATAAAGTTTTTAATATTTTATTTTTTAAGCATAGAATGTAAATAAAGTCCCTATGAAAACAAAATCAAGTTTAAATAAAATTTAAATTATTTAATTTACTTATTAAAAAGTTTACATTTTGCTTGTCTTGTTATAAAACATGTTATATCGTCTTCATACATACACACACACACACACACATATATATATATATATATATATATATATATATATATATGTATACATGCATACACACACGCACATATAAAGAAGGATGTTTGGTAGATTATTGTAGTTAATCAAAACCAGACAAAACGTTGCAATTACTAAGAAATAACAACTGACCAGTTACAAGTATAGAATATATAATGAAAAATTTCGTAGCGACAAACATGAAATATTTTATATTGTACAGCAATGTAATTATCGAAACAATATTGGATATCTAAAACATAAGAAACAAACTAGCTAAAGCAAGAAAATAGACTAAGAGTAATAATCCAATAAATACAATTTGTTTAAACTGTACGAGTACATTAATCATAAAACATATTTTTAATATAAAATGACTCATTTTAATTGTTTACATACTGATTGTCTTTATCTGTATTTTTCCTCAAGTCCTATACATTACAAATGTTAAGTATTAATTTGAAACTAACATGTTAACTACAGATTTTTTATAGGTCAATAATTACTTTGCAAAAAATATTATAGTGAAATTGTCATACATGCACAGACAAGATAATACAGACATAAGACACAGATAATACATGCACAGACGCTGCATAAGTTTAATTTGAAACCAAACTGCCCATTGTAAACGATAAACTAGAATTAAATGGAATTTAAATTAATCTGGTCAATTCTATAGGAGGAAAAAATGAATAAAAAGAATCTAGTATATACCAGATACATACAACCAAAATAAAAATACTCACAGTGCACATAAAAAACAAGAATTGTTTGAACTTCTAGTTTTATATCAACAAGACACATCTTTTTATATAAATACAAAATCATTAATCAACATAAAAAGACCAAGAAACTGACTTACTTTAAATTAACTAGTGTGACAATAAAATTAGATACGATTATATATATATATATATATATATATATATATATATATATATATATATATATATAGTTTTATTTAAAAAAAATACGTACAGTAGTACAAAATTTCATATTTTAAATACTTTTCAAAAAAACATTTTTATGTTATAAATATTCGAAAGAAATGTGTATTTATTTATTAAATTTTCTTTTAATTTTAGGATACATGTGATTACACGATAAATATCAAACGCTTTATTTTCATTCTTTGTACAAAGAATGTGAAGCCAGTTCCTTTGTAGTAATTTTCAATAATATTTATACAACCTTACAGGCAAATTTCTTAATATTCTGAAAATAGATAGTCAAATTTAAACCTGAAGCTTTAGTCACATCAAGAAGAACATATCAGCTTTAGGCAAATACTTGCATAACTTTTTTAGTAATTCGTAGACTATTTAGAAATAAAATCAGATAAGTTTTTTTGTCTGGAATAAATATTTTAATGGAATTTTAACACGAATAAAAATTATTTTTATTATGTATTCTTTTAATTTCTGTTATAGACTTTTCATATCTTAACAAAGTTCTTGAATCATCAATTTCAATCTATATTACATATGATACAATAAATAAATTAAAACAATATATTGTACATTAAATATCAAAAATGTAACAAATAAATAAAATTAACTCTTCAATATTTTGATATACTTATAAAGTGGCGTTTTTAAAAAACCCTACACTGGATTATAAATTTCTAAATAACCTGTAACAAATAAACCACTCAACCCAACATTTATATATTTTTTTAAAAAAATATTCAATAATCACTTACTATTTAAATTTTATAACATAACACTGTGGTGATAATCAAATGTCACAGAATTTCTCATCAGCGAATAAATAATTATTAAATACTTTTATAAAACCTAGTATTATTGTGATGAGTGATTAATTTGTATTAATGTGAATTTAATTCTAAATCATCTTTTATATTCACCAAATATTATATATATATATATATTCTTTGATTCGATCATTAAAAAAATATTACAACGAAAATAATAAAAGACAGTTATAAAAAATTATTCATATAATTGAAAATAACTAAGTTCTAAGTACATTTGGAACAAAACTTGGTTTAGAACTTTTTCTATCAGAAATTTACATAATAGTCAATAAAAATATGTATGATACTACAAATCAGTAATAAACTTGAAACGATACTTTAATAATTATTAGTAATAAAATGCATACATAAATAAATCTTTGTTATTCTTATTACATTCAATACTATGGATATATATATATATATATATATATATATATATATATTCATAACATTGCAACAAATTAATGAGAGTTAACTAGGAATGTCATTATAAATTTACATTATTTTAAATTATTGTAAAACAAAGTAAATAAAGATTACTTATACAATAATGAACAAAAGTTTTACTTGGAATATTAACTGTTTAATGTTGAAAACGCCATAAAATAGTTACTACAGCAGACAAAACAAACAAATCTAAACCAACTGGCAAAGTTGTATGTGAGCAGATTAACAAATAGAGCAATAAAACTCTGGGTTAAATTACATAAAGGTTAAACTGGTCTATTTTATTGGAATTTTATATACATTTGTGTAAAAAAAAATATCCACAGAATTAAAAAAATAACTCATTAGCGAAAAAAATTTGGATATTATAACAATTTATTTTTAATATATGAAAATAACATATTTAAGAACAAATACCAGATATGCATTCTATTATATACCAATTTTATTAATAATTTAAATTCTATTGTAAATAAAGTGATAAATATAACAAAAATTAAATTTCATTTAACCTATTGATTGCCAAAATAGTATTTATAAGATAAAAAGAAAGATTTTTTAAATCTCTTATAAACAATTAAATGTTAATTTTTTGTTACATTTTATGTAATATTTTATAAATATCAAATAACATACTTTCATTTAGACTGTATTATAATAAATAAAGTTGTTGATTATAAAAATCTTTTTTTAATCAATATATATATATATATATATATATATATATATATATATATATATATATTGTGTGTGTGTGTAATATTTTAAACATTTTCGAAAAATATATTAATTACATAAATATTAATAAATCTACTCTCTAAATAACGGGCGCTAATTCAATAAAAAAAATAAATCGAATTTAAATATAAACATACTTTTAATTACTAATAATTTACATATACCAGTTTAGAACTAAAAAAGTATAGTACTCCAATACCAATCGAAATACAACATATTTTAATTTACTTCAATGTAATTTTACACTTCAACTAATTCACTTTTTACAACTAAATTATTCAAGGAATAATTCAAGAATCATCATCACCCAACAACTCATGATTTTATTCAAGTGTTAAATAATAATTTATTGTTCACTCTTTGCTAGTTATGCACGTTTTTATATCTATGTAATTCAGAGACATAAAGTTTTCTACATGATTCGTTTAATTAATTTTAATAATTTATAAAAAAATCATCTAACGTTAAATATTTCTATTAAATGTTAATAAACGTGTTTTGAATTTTTCTCTGCTACAGATTACAAAAAAAAAAAAAAAAACACCCATACCACATTACATAAAAATACATTTTTAAGTTAATTATTAAATTCTATATAATAAGTAATTTAGTTTTTGTTAAGAGCAACCAACGTATATATAAGATAATAGTGCAAATTGCACTTTAATATTTATTGTATTTTATATAAAGTTATATTTAAAAGTTATTGACAATATTTAAGATAAATAAAAAATAACAAATTTGATAAAAAAATGAGAAAACCCAGAAACAAAATGTCTAAAAATACCATTTCAAGTGATAAAAAATATCTAATTGAAATATTATTCAATTCTATAAATAGTGAAGTGCAAAGTGTGAATTGGCAACATGTATTTTATCGAAAATAAGAATTCACAATTAGAAATAAATTATTAATACGCGATTTTTTAATACATTTTTCTAATTAAAAGTAATTAAATTGCATTCACGTATGTTATAAAATCTTAAGATAGCTATTTCGAAAAAGAAGACAACTAATTTTTTTAATTGTTAAAAAATCTCTAATACCACAATTTGTACAATAAAATGAATATTAATAAAAACAAAAAAGATATAATTATAAGATTTAAAAAATCGATTATATACATATATTATTTAAACATTAATTCTTTTTACATATAAATAATATTGTATCTATTTTTTATATATATATATATATATATATATATATATATATATATATATGTGTGTGTGTGTGTGTGTGTGTGTGTGTGTGTGTGTGTGTGTGTGTGTGTGTGTAAAAACGCTCGTTGAAATTAATGATCAACTTTATTACTGAATGAAAAATAGTTTAGAAAATATCGATAAAAATAACTATTGCAAATACTCAAAAGTAATTTGCCGACAACACTAAACGTTTCATGGAAACTTAGAGTAATTTTGTTAAATATATATTGGTCACGTTCTTTCATATTTACAAATATTAACAAAATTAGATACATTTTTTTATATGTATGTCTGTTTAAATAAGGCCAATTAAGATAATATTTCGTTTACAGTGTACGTCATATTTGTTTTTATTTTAATTTTATGATAATCATAATAATTAAATGCACATATATATATATATATATATATATATATATATATATATATATAGATGTTCACATACACACATTTACTTATTACCTTTTGATAACAATAGTAATTACATGTAAATACATAATTTAAATCTATTACTTCCTCGAGATTTTTATAGAAAAATATATACAAATCACTAGACTTGAAACTATTTAAAAATAGAATCATACACTCATACAAATATATATATATATATATATATATATATATGTGTGTGTGTGTGTGTGTGTGTATGTGTGTGTGTGTGTGTGTGTGTGTGTGTATGTGTGTGTGTGTGTGTGCGTGTGTATAGATTGATAATTTAAAGAAAAATATTAGACAAAATATTTAAACATTTCGTTCAAACATTACATTTTTTCAAAAATGAGTGAATACATCATGAATACTTTAATTTCTAGAATTTGCAACTTCTATTTAAAATTTCAATAACAAAAATTCTTAAACAAAATACATATCAAAAAAATGAAAACATTTTACAAAAATCAATTATTAATAAATACGACCTATTTAGGAAAAAAAATTAACGTGTAACTAACTATTCTTAAAATTGTTAATAAATATGTTAAATATTTCACATAATTTCAAACTAAGAAATGTGTTAATATTTGATATTACTTAACTATCTTTTCAAAATAATTTCATGTAAAATACACGAATAAAAATATAATATCTAATTTCATTTTAAAAATGTTTCATAATCATAACTAGTAAAATTAAAGTATGTTGGAGACTAGAATCTATTTTAGTAAGATTAAAGTTGTCATGTGACTTTTTATAATACAAACTATACTATATATTCTTACAAAGCTGTGCAATCAAGTATTAAGACATTTGATGTAGTGGCATCATATAAAAAGCATCGAATGTCTTTATATTTATTTAATATCATTTTAAATTGTTGTGATAGAGAAAACGAAATAATCATGTACATACATAAAAACCTTAAAATGTTGTTCATCAGATCGAAAAATTCAGTTATTATGAAACTGAATACGATTACTTTTACTTTTATTACTGTATATGCTTTTCTTTATTTTTTTAGACCAATATTTAAAATTTAAACATTACAGTTTTATAAATCAAAAAAACATTTTTAAAAATAGATCTGCAGATTATAGAAAGATATACAATTTATAAATTAAAGATCATTTATTTCTTAATGATTTAGAACACATAATCAGTTATCAAACAAATTAAAATTAAAAATATGACCTACAAATATTCCATAATTATATGGATACTTTGTATAATTACATAATTACATTGATCATTAACTTCATTCATAATTACAACAAATGAATAATTTTAGAGTAAACTAATATGTTTAGAAACGATATTTTACAGCCAATTAAAAATATAGGAGTAGGTCAGTGCGATATTAAATTGCAATTTGTTAATGAACTGTAACGTACAAACCCAATAAAAAAATATAGCACATTCACTAACAACATATAACAAAAATATAAAGTTCGAATTTCATTACATGTAATTATTTCAAGCAGATTTTAATTTTTATCGACAAACGCAACTCAATATGATATAATAAAATCATTCAAATAATCATATTCATTTCATTTTTCATGAAAATGATAATGGAATTTTAATCATTATGACATAATATAATTAATGGGAATATTTAAATCAAATCTAGTTTTTTTAAATAATCTGTCATGGATACAATATTTAAACAATGCATAAATCATTTTACAAAAAATCTTCGAGTCCCACGCAATTTTAAAAAATCACCTCGAATATATCAGTGCCTAAATCAGTCGATGATTACTACAATATAAATAATCACTGCTAAAAAAAAAATTCAATATAGTCAAAACACTAACAAATTTTACACCATATATATATATATATATATATATATATATATATATATATATATATATATATATATATATATATATATATATATATATATATATACATATGTGTGTATATGTGAAGGAAAGTGGCAAAATATGTGTATATGTATTCATTAAAAAACATCAAAATTTAAACTTCGCAGAGAAACAATTTTCTTTCCATTTAATTTTTTAATTAAAATTTTCGAAAAAACATCTAAAATAAAATTAAAACAAATTTCTAAAATAACACAATATTAAATTGCTAATTTAAATCAAATATTATTAAAATTAATACCTCTATTAGTAAGTAATATAATTATAGATAACACATATTGTAATAAAATTAAAAATAAACATTAAATAACACACATATTCAAAAATAGATTCTTAATTAACTAATAAAAATATATTTATTGAAAAAAAACTTGTTTTAGATTATTTTTAACCTCGTGTACCCATTCATACGCACCCAAATACATGCATATATATATATATATATATATATATATATATATATATATATAAGCGGCAACGATAATAAAAAAATAAAAACGTTAAATACATTTTATATTAATCGATCATCAATTAATTCAGTAGCACAGATGAGTTTTAATTAAATAGAAAAAAAAATAATTATAATAATTAAGTATTTACCTTGAACGTCTACGGAAATCCATTTCCAGTCGGACCACCAGCGCAATCGTTAAAAGCACGTAAAAAATATCTTTCAATGTCACAAATTTATTCAAAAAAAAAAAAAAAATAACAATATACACTAAGTCCGTTCAGGTGCGTTCAATAAATCAACACACTTTATTAGGACACCTGATATAATTGAATTAATTCAACGTGAAAAGTATATAAATGCGATCAGATAACGTCAACAATGTTTATAAAGGAATGACAACAATCGAATGTTAATATTGTAAGAAATAAATCGCTCAACACTAAGTCAGTTTTTATGGAAAATCTGCAGCACGTTTTTCGCGTAAAAATATGCCAGATCCCGTCACTCCAAACGGTACGGGTTCTTCTTGCGCGTACGTTGCGTCATAATTGTCGAATAAAAACCATAGAGACACACGCGATATAAACGAAAAACAAGCGTGACAGTCTTAACGTCTAGTCTCGTCGACGAACGCGCGAGCACTGGGCTCCAGCGGCGCAAGATATCCGTTTGGTTCTTTTCAACCACGGACCCGACACTGGACTCCAGTCAAAGGAATAGAAACAGAAAGTGGTATAACGTAAGCAATGGCCATACACAAACAAGAAACGAAGAAGAATGCTACAATAAGAGACGGCAATCCCGGAAGATTTAGTCACTAGTACGTTTTCTGTGTTCCAGAAAAGGACGATGCTACAAAAAAAAATGTACAAAGTTACAGAGTAGTTGTCTATGTTTAGTTAAAATAATAAATTGAAAAAAATCATGCAGGAAGAGGAAATGATATCCGTGACAGTTCGAGATTTTTTTATCTCCTGCGGATGACGTGACAAACTGATTCAATGAATTCTGAAATTTTATACGATTTCTTTAAAAACTTTTGCACACAACAAATACATTTTTTCATTTTAATTTTGATTTAATTATGTACTCGAATTTAAAATTTATTTTCGGTATGATTTTAATAATAAAAGTAATAAAATCTTCAAATATCACTATCACTTCTCAATTGTAAAGAATAAAATGAGTTCAATGAGCAGTAAAGATTCAAAAATTTTCTTACACAATTTTTTAATTTTTGTAACATTACAATAAAATGACAAAAAATCACTATAATCTGTATTAAAGTTTATATATTTTAAATATATATATATTTCTTTTAATATTTTTAATGTGTTTATATAAACACACACACAGAGAGAGAGAGAGAGAGAGAGAGAGAGAGAGACGAAAATATTTAAAATGATAATTATAAATAAATTCAGAATAAAAAAATATTGTATTTAACAATGAATAAAACTTTCAATAAATAAATGTGTATACATAAAGCAATATTATGTATGTATATACATATACCAATATCATAAAAAAAATATGTGTAAATTTATATATATATTAAAAAAACGTTTTATTTAATTAATCTAAAAATTATGAATAATAAAATTTATTATAATAAAAATGATAAAAAGAATGTTAAAAATACATAAAAAAAATAAATATATAAAAATGTACTAAAAGAAAATAACTCCATCAAAATTAAAATTTCAGTATAAATTGAAAGTAAAATAATTAAAATGATTACATGATATATATATATATATATATATATATATATATATATATATATATATTCTTACATACTTCTTACATATATATACAAATACATACAAAAATAACAGATTCACAGGTAAATAGAATAGTCATTTATTTAAAATGCACAAATAAAAATTCAATATTTAATTCCATTTTAAAACTTTAATACTTATAACTATTAAAGATAAATGATCTGGAAAGCAAAATCTATTTTAATGAAAAATTAAAATCATTACAAGCCTTTTTATTCAAGATTCAAGATTCAAGAAAATTTATTGTTTTAAATCATTTTTACAATTATAGTTGTACATATAAAATTGGTTATAGTAAATGTTCTATGAATTATAATATATGTAATGAATTATGAAAACTAGCTTAAATCATTACACCTAGCCTTTTATAATAGAGCACTACATATTTATATTCATACAAATAGCTTATTAATACAATCGACTATTGAGTCATTTGAAGCAGTAGTATTATGTAAAAACCATAGATAATTTGTATACTTAAAATCACTATATAAACTTCTATTAGAAAAAAGATTTATATACAAATATATTCTTTGAAAATATTATCTATCAGATTGCAAAATTCAAATGTTAAAAAATGTTTTTTTTACTTTTACCCTTTTTATATTTTAAAGGCACTATTTGAAACCTAGATTCCTTTAAAAAATATATTTAGTGTCAAATTCAAAATTAAACAATATTTTTTCCAATATTTTTCAATTGTCTTAACATATATTTACCTAGTATGGATGTACAATATATATATATATATATATATATATATATATATATATGTTTATTTATATATATATATATATATATTTATATATATATATATATATATATATATATATATATATATATATATATATATATATATATA
>CP092093.1:13525000-13560000 GCA_029203775.1 Neoneuromus ignobilis
TCCATTATTCTTTTTTTAGTTCCTTATGAATTAAAATAAACATAACTGGACACTTGTATAAAAATAATCACGTATATTATTAATACTTTTAAAAAAATTAAATACTTTTTTTAAAAAGAAAAGAACATTGTACATTGTATATAACTTTAGGTACTTATCAGTATTGAAAAAGACTGTAGTTAAGGCAATTTATATTGTTGTTTTTCTGTTTTGCACATTACAGTATATATTTCTATCTCTTAAAAATTATTTAGAAATATTTTAAAATTTTTAAAGAAAAATTCTAAGAAATTTTTTACATTACATTGGCATTCCTGTATTAATCTCCATTTCTGGTAACTCATTTCGATTGTCAAAGTTATTTTACTATACGGGTTAAATTATTGCATTTAAAATGAATTCTGTAAGAAATATTTATTTTAAAATAAATCATTTTTGTTATAAAATATTTAAATTACTTTTTAATAAAAATAATTTACTCAGTAAAATTATCTATTATTACATAATAATATACATTAAAATTATGAAATAATCCTTTTTATTTTAGAGAAGCCTACAACTTGTTCGATTATGTGCAGGTGTCAGACAAATGTCTGATAATGCATGTAAAACAAAACTTGATGTTCCCTCAGCATGGTACAAAATGAAAGCAAATCAAGAAAAATTTAAAGTAAGTAAAAAGTGTATTACCCATATGTACTGTCAGATTAATCAATAAAATAATAAACTTCTTATTTAGCTAGGAGATGGTGTCCCGGTATTTATCAAAGGTGGTGCCATAGATAAAATATTATACCAAGCTACGATGGTATTATCCTTTATTGGAGTATCATGGTCACTGAAAGTGTTTTATGATCTTAGTTTCCCTAAAAAAGATTAAATTACATTCAGTGTACCTATAAGGGATTGATAGTCAATCTGAAAATTTCCAAATTCAGGGAATGTTTTTGTAATTAGTTAATCATGTAATTATTTAAAAAATATATTAAAAATTTACAAATGCATATTGAATGTCTTTTTTCTAATAAATTTCCATATCTTAATTTTAATAAAATGTTTTTGTTTCAAGTGATTGGCATATTAACACATTATAAAATTATAATGATTCAATTACTCATTATAAACTTAAAAAATTACATTTAAAAACAAATATTAAACTGTGATACACTCCAAATATTTAATATTCATAACTATTATAATTATTTTTTGATAAAAAAATGAATTAAAAGGCATTAATACTGTATTAACCATAAATATTTAATTCATATTTACTGTTTAGAAAAAGATGAGGTCCAAAATCTTACATTAATATTTATTTACTACATATTTATAAATAAATATACAACTTGAAATAAAAAATAATTCAAATTAGTATATTTTAAATTTGATTAAATATGTAACACAAAATATAGTTTATAATATAAGTCATTAATCATTTTAGAAACAATTTTATTATCAAAAAGGTGTTTACTAATTATCGACAAACATAGTCACTGTATTAATTAAAAAATAATAATTTACTTTTTTTAAAAAAAAAAAAACTCAAAAACTTTATCCTTACTTTTTATGAACAATATAAATGACTAATTTCTTTCATCATTTTTCTGTTGAAAATAGTATGGAATATTATTTTTTAAACACATATTTTACAGTCTATAAATATAATCAAAAATAAAACAAATTAAAAATCATATAAAATCTCATCAGAAAAGGTCAAAAGAAAAAATTCACACAATAGAAAACAAAAACTTTATCAAACATTTCATACTAGCTACTTAAATATTCATGTACATATATTACACACTTAAAAATATAAAATTTCAAATTAAAAGGCACATATGTTTCAATTTAATAAAAACATTAAAGTTCATCCCTAAAACTCATAGATTCTGAACTAACAATTTCTGGCATGTCTTCCATACCATTTGAAATATTAAGTGATGATGATTTGTCTTTTTGTTTTGATATATGTTTTTGTGTTTCTTTTACTGACTTCTTAAAATTTTCATCCTTTATATCATCTTTTTGATTCTTTATATGACTTTTATCTACTTCATTGGAATCAAAAGTATAAGGTTTAACACCTGCTGCAGCACCTATTCCATCCAAATATGCCTGTAACAATTCAACATTACTCATACCGTTAATATTATCATCTGATGAGTCAGGTGGAAGAATAAGAGTATCTTTGTTTTGTTTTTGTTTCATCTGTTTCTTTTTTTGTTTTTCTTTAGCACCTTCCTCTTTTAGTTTACTCTTTTTGGGCTTTGGAGAACTTTTAACCTCTTTATTCTCAATATTATTTTCAATAATTAATTTCTTTTTAAACTCAAGTTTCTCTTCTTCACTTAGTTCGTTTTTTAAATCATTTTTAATTTGAACAATATTTTCAGACATATTACTAACATCAGATTTATCAGATTCTTTATTCTGATCTTTAATTGATTCATTAAATGTATCTGAATCTACTTTATTTTTAGAAATTGTAACTTTTTTCTTTTTAATTGAATGTTCTTCAATGTTAACAATCTCACTATGTTTCACAGCCTTTACTTTAATATCTTGTTCAGGTTTTATTTTTAAAGAAGGTTCAGTCTTAGATTTAATGAATTTTTTAGTCTTTATTTTTTTTAATACCTCATCTTTGCTCGGTAAAGTTTTTTTAATTTCTTTTTTAGCTTCTATAATTTCCTCTTCAATTTTCACTTCAATAGTATCTTTAACATCAGTTTCAGGTTTAAATTCAGTTGACTCCACAACAATCTCTTCAATTTTGTCATCCACTGAAGGTGTTTGTTCTTCAAACTTAGGAAAACTTTCACTATGAGATTTCATGTCTTCAGTCTCAACAGGAAATGTTTCCTTCAATTCATTAAGATTTAACACATTTTCCTTCTGCAAACTATCAACACTATCTTGTAAAATATCTCCATTTTTAATTTTTGTTACAACACTTTCAGTTAAATACTCTGTATTATCAGCAGGGCATTCACCTTCCATCGAGTCTTCCATATCAATCTCTTGTTTAATTCTAATATTGTTACTATTGTCATTTTCAACATCAATATTATTTGTAACAAGGTAATTAATATCTGCATGCTCCATTTTATAATCTAAATGAGCAAGTATATCAATTTTTTTAATAACAGTATCATTTTTTTCTTGAACAGCAGAATCATTATCTTTTTGAGATGCTTCAAAAGCTACATTAAAAAAATATTAAGTTTGTAATCAATATTAATTATTATTAAATATAAATTTACTTCAATCAAAACTCATAATAAACCTAAATGACACAGTAAAATAAGCAAGATAAGTTACAGAAAAATATTCATAAAAGAGAATCCAAAAAAAAAAAATTAAAAAATGTTCAAAATTTAATTACAAAAATATTTTTATCAGTATATTATACATCGATCAATACTGAAATTATAATTTAAAAAGTTTACCTTCAAATTTTATTTCGGTATCCAAAACTTTATGCTTAGAAATATGATCAACTTTTACTGCTATATCCGCATCTTGAATTTTTGCTTTATGTTGTTTTATTATTTCCCGAAGTTTTTCCCTATTTGGTCGTTCACGTGGATGTACTATAACAGAATCATTTTTATTTAAACTGAGAACATTCAATTTATCACCCTCATAATATTTCATCCGTATTTCTGCAGATGGTGGAAATTCAATAAGACGTTTTAATATAAATACAGCTGGTCGGGTTCGTATTTTAATAGGTGGAAATGAGTCATAGTCGAGTGCAACATGAGAGAACACATCAACAACATCTAAAACCTCATGGGATTGAGCATATGGTTTTAAATTTGGCGAATATTTGCTTTTTGCACCTATTAATAAATGTGTATATTCAAGCATTTCATAACTTCCTGGTTGAACTGTCTCATTTTTACTATAACTGAAATTAAATAAAAAATAATTTCTTTATAACAACTAATATGAAAAAACTTACGTCCAATTCGTATTAACTTCTGTAAATTTTGATACACCAGTTTGTGCAGTATATGAATCAATATGAATAGCAATGTGATCGTATGGTGATTCAAGTCTATGTAATTTTGACATAGCAATACCACCAGGATAATTTTCTGATGAAACTCTCAACATAAATAAAGCAAATAATGCATTAACAACAATATGGCCACAAACAATAAGTGTAGCAATTCCATATTGAGCAGAACGAGATCGATTTCGCCATCTGTTTATTAAAAATAAATGTATTCTCCATTAATATTCTTTCATTATTTCAATAATAAAATAGAAAAATATGCTTATGTTCACAATATTAGATAAAAATCAAACATTGAATACTATTTTTAAGTTATGAACTAAAAATATCTAAATCTATGAATGAATAAATCAAAAAGAGAACTGTATTATTATACTAACGCGATTTCACAAGCTGATGCAACTGCTACATTAAACAAAGGAAATGCATACAATATAAAACGTAACTCCTTATGTGGTAGAAATGAATACAGAAGGACAAAGAAAAAAGCAGGCATAATTATTGGTCTTGTCCTGGCATCAAATATAAATCCAAAAGGTACAAGTAAAACTGAAGTAGCCATACCCCGTAGTATTGCTGAATAAAAATACCAAAAAAATGGTGATGTCTGTATATTCATTAAAGAAATCATTGTTTTCAAAACTTGGTTTTTATTCAATCAAATTAATGTATTAAAAGGATACACCCCATTCTGAACTACGATTTAGCACAACATTAAAATAGAACACTTCTCCTTCAGGCCATGAAAAACGACCCCAAAACAATGTATCAATAATTATTGTTAACAATAAAGAAACAAAACCAGCAGGAATTCCAATTGCAAGTACCCTGTTAAATTAAACAAATTTAATTAATATTTAATTAATAATTTATCATATAAATAATCACTTACTTCAAAACTGATGTAGTACCACGAACAAGATCAACAAGAAGCATAGGGCCAAACAGTAAAACTAATTCAGCTCGAAATATAACTACAGCTGCTGCTGAAAATCTTACAAATTTTATAGTATTTCCATGTATCCATCCATCAATAGCTGAAATAACTAAATCAAAACAAATTTCCAAATATCATTTATTAAATGAAACGGCCTATAAAAATTATCTTTAAATTAAAAACTTACCTAATGGTAACACAATAACATTTGGTAATGGTCTACTAAGATAGTACATGAAATGGAACTGAGTCACGGTAACAATTACAAACCACATAGCCCATCTTGATCCAAATTTTAATGCTAAAGTCTTACGTAAAGACTCAAAAGAACTGATCACACAACATCCTAGAGCTGCTCTAGCTATTAAAAGTACATTTATATATAAACAATAAATAAAAATGTTCTGAAATTTAACGCACCAATATATTGAGCCCAAAATTTACTTAGACCAAAAATATCTAGCATTAATGTAAATGGTGAACATAATGCTGCAATTGCAATTGGACCGATAAACGATCTAGGTACAACTCCGGGAAATTCATGATGATCATACTGAAAGGAAAATATTAGATCGAATATAAAATTGAGCGTTCAAATATTAATTAAAAACATTAATTTATATTTACCTGTGACAAATTTTGCCTCAGGTATAATAAATCGTGCGTCGCTTGTAAATTAAAACTCTCTTCAACTTTCGTAAAAGGACAATAAATTAGATGCGCCGCAGCGACTATTGTTATTAAATGAGACATAATTTGCCAATCGACTACATATGAACTGTAAACAAAACATCAGATAGGTTACATATCTAAAAATCAAAAAAATATTTGTCTCATATTTATTTTTTTTGTAAAACTCACAAATAAATATCACATTAATACTTATTCATAACCCCACTTTTGCCGTGACTAGCCGTATTTCAAGACTACATTTATAGATAGCGATCGAACAATATATACATTGTATAATTTTGTAATGCGTCGTTTTACACCCGTTTTGATATTTTTTCAGCAATCTTTTCAATTAGTGAAAAAAATTTTAAGACTATATTCTAAATACAAAGATTTATATATCAATACACTAAAATTATCAATTTTTATTTATACTTTTTTGTACATTTAATAATATACTTTTATAAACTGGGAATAAATTTTTTCTTCAAAAAAGTATAAAAAAATACATACCGGATAAACTCTGGACTTATAATAATAGAAAAAGGGCAGCATGATCACCAATTCACAATTAACAATAAATATTAGTAAATAATCCACAAAATAAATTATATTTAGCATTTGAAATTCAATCGCTAAAAATTAAACTTTATTATTTATATTAAGTAATTTTTAGTCACTGTTTATATTAATTTATTTTATACAATATCTTTCATTTTCCACTTTTCTAAAAAAATAAAAAGATAAGAACTGATTACCCCTGTTGCATTTTATTATATTATTAACAGAGCAATAAAATTTATTTTAAAAAATATATATCTCAGGCTTAATAGATTTTAGCCATTAGATAATAGATTATTTCAAACTGCCTTAATATTGCTTTACATATCATGTGGTATATAAACAAATAAACATTTTTTTATTTCGTTTGAATGTATTAACAATTTTTTCCAAACTAATAAGAGTAAAAAATGTAATTTATTTGAATAAATAAAAAATGATAACGTAAATAAATTCATGACTAATAGTTTTAATTACAATTAAAAAATTAAAACTTTGTCTATTTACTGAATCAATAATAAAATTAAGAAAATTAATAAATTATTAAATGAATCTATTTAATAAAATTAAGAACATTAATAAATCTGAAATAACTACTTTTAAAAATCAAGAAATACCTTCATATTGAATTCAGTTTTGATAATAATAAGCTGTAAGTTGTCAATCCACTCAACTAAGGCCACAACCAAATATTTTAAATTATTTATTTTTAATAACTTGAAAAATTTTTCTAAAAATACTTTCTGCATTGAAAAAATATCAAACATTTTTAGATTTCGTATACTTATACATCTGCAAAATAGATTTTCAAAAATTTATGAAATCAAAATTAACTAAAAATATTTATTTAATACTTTACATAAAAAGACACTATATTAAAAAATGATTTATGAAAAAATACATACAATATAAATGACTAAATAATAGCAAACTGTTCATATAAATATTGTCTTATAGCATAATATTCTTCAGAAAGACATCCCTCAAGTACAACTCTACCCCCTTCAGGTCTACGCAATGCAACTGTTCCATCACAACACCAAAGTACACCTCCACTCAGTTCTGAGTGTATGTTTGCTTTTGTAAGAGCTTGCTTAAAATCTGATAATTTTAATTCATTCACCAAAACAGGTTCATGTGAAGGCATTGGTCCTAGTGGTGATGGTTCTAATGTCAATATAGGTTCTTTCTCAGGTATATTGTGAGCATCTTCTAAACAAAATAATAAAATATTAAAATAAAAACATCTTATAAATCTTTATTAATTCTATACTAATATATTCAGTAATACAGTTTGTAATTACTGAATACTTAATATTTTATCAGAGATATTTTCATTTTTTTGAATTAAACATAATTAGTTATGAATGAAATTATAATGCACATTACATAATTGAAATTTCATAAAAAAAAATTCATACCCTCCATTGGTTCCTCTGTTGGAGGTATTGGAGGTCTTGTGTCTACACCACTTTCTCTGATAGTAATTTGACCATCAACCCATGCAAGTTCCGTACCATCTTTTCCTTTTTGAAACTCAAGCTGTGAAACTAAAGCATCAGTTAACCGGACCTAAAATATAAACATACTAATTTTTCAAAATAATTTAAAATTTAAAAAAATAGTACACAAAGATTTGTTTTCCATTTAATATACTAATAGTTAAGAATACTGTATAAATATATACAAATTAAAAACCTGATATATATGTGTTTCTGTTGTTGCATCAACTAGTTCTCCTCGGATTGGTACTAATACTCTAGCTCCTACTACTTCTCGACAATGATGAGAAGCAATTGCAGCAGCTTCTGGAGGTGCCCGTACAAGAACTACTCTGTGTGGTCTCAACTGAGAAACAATTTTTAATAAAGATTCTCCATCTGATCTTCCTTCAAGATCAATGAAAGTAACAGAAGCCATGATACGTATGCGACGAAGAGAACAAACACATTTTGTAGGAACATCAGGTACATCAGCTATTAAAAAAAATGATTAATATTTTTTAGTAAAGAAATTTTAAATTTGTAATTTTTAAAACCTACCTACAATCTCTTCCTCCTTAGGTGGTAAGATTTCTTTTACCTCATCTGTAGATTCAGGTGCTACTTCAGCAATCTTATAATCTTCAGGACGTATTATTTCCCCATACTCATCACATTTGATCTATAAAAAAAATAAAAAGTAAAATATAATAACTAAAAATATTAAAAAAAAATTAACTGTCAGCAGTATAAATCTTTAAATACATACTTTTTCTTCAAAAAATGGAAACATAACATTCTGCTTCTTAGCAGCTTTAAAAAAACCTGTTTGAGCTTTATTTTCTGGTTTAATAACAATATCATGACGTCCTTTAGAAACAATGACGCTCATTTCTAATTCATCATCTGATTCACTGCTCATGGCTTCATCATCACTAAAAAAGTTTTAATACACTTTAATTATTGCATGATATATAATTAAGCAAAGAAGGGCAAATAAATAAAGATTTACTGTTTATCATTTTTATTTTCTTGTCTTTCTTTTTCCTTTCGTTGATATTCTTCCAGTTCAGCTCCTTCCAATTTTACTCTTCGCCTAACTTCTATATCAATGATCCGATTGCCACCATTTTCAATTAAATCCCTTGCAAGTGTACCTGGTGATGTGCTGTGAATAATATTTTAATAAAAATAAATTTGATATAAAATAAAAACTAAATCAGTGAATCAATGATTTTCATTATAGTCACTTAAAATAATATAAAATTAAAAGTGATTTAATGAAAAATTATGTAATTTTAAATTTAATTACCATTATATGTGTATATATGTATGTGTGTGTGTGTATATATATATATATATATATTTATATGTAAATAATTTTTTATATGTAAATGTAATTTACCGAGTTGTTAAAATAATACTATTATTTGAATTTCCAGCCCATTGTATAAACAATTCTCTTGAAAAGCCTGACTCCATATCAGGAGAACTTGCCAAGACAACTTTTGGATTTTGAACATTTGCTAATTCAGCCAAACTATGACACAGTTGTAAATGTTTAAATTGAAAAGGGTTATTCCTAGCACCTTCAAATGTTCTCATTAACTAAAATAAAAGGATCTTTAAATAATGAATAATTTACATTTGAGATCAAATTAAATTTACCTTATCACTCATCCACTCAATTTGACTTTTAGCAAATTCAACAACATTATAGCTTACATTATTTAATAAAGCTAATGAATATGCCAATAGCCCTGACTCTTTATTACGCCAGAGTTGGTCGAGCATATGAGCTAATTCTAAAACACGACCAGCTGCATCAACACAAACCAAAACATTTCCATTGTTTCTCAAAGTTTGTAAAATGTTTGCTATAAAAAATATTAAATTTTATATATATAAATATATATATATATATATATATATATATTTATAGTGAGTCATATATATATATTACTCACTCATTAACTTTTCATCTCTAGTTCTACGTCTAGCTTGTTGATAAGTCGCATTAAATGCATCCATAATAAGTAAAGAAGGACGTTGAAGCTTTTCAAGTTCACAGCCATTTAAGTGACGTTCTTTTTTATGATTAAAATCATTAGCATATATAATATCTTCTTCGCCTATCTTCATTATTTTCCAGATTGTACCCCCAATCATATGACCAGCAGGTAAAGGAGTTATTGTTATTCCATAGCCCTTCCCTTAAATAAAAAAATGTATAACACAAATCAGTGACTTATTTTTAATCATTACCTTTCATATTAACACTTTGATTGTACTTCAATTGAATAATTTTGTCAAAGGCAGCATCAACATCATCTAATGTAAACAGATCAAAATCTTTCATATTATGATGGGATTGATATAAATCATACATGAACATTTGACCCATTTTATAAACCGGAATTGTAGCATATATAGGGCAACTTAATCCCAATTTTCCAACTATATAGGGCAATGCACCCAAATGCTGTGGATCCGGATATGAAAGTAGAACTGCATCAATTAAATTAACATGCCTACAGAATTAAATATAAAATATAATCATGTGCCGATCTCCTTATTGTCGAAATGTACCTCTTGAGCTCTTTCATGAATTCAGGATCAAACTTTTCATCCCAACCGCAATCTAAAAGAATCCTTACTTCATCTACTTGAAGTAAATAACAAGGTGGTGACTCGTCCATGGCACCCGAAAGGGCATGTAATTTAATAATTGATGTCATTTTAATTGATTTCTAAAACGTTCCGATAACTAAATAACCATTGCATTAAGAACATAAGCATCAAATTAGTATCTGGCGACCGTATTAAAGTTTGAAAGTTACACATTTATTAGTCAATTGGCAGTAGTATTAAAACTGTTATTCTGAAAATAATGTTTTATGATAGTTGTTATACATTCAGTATTATTCAAATTAATATTAAATAGAATATAATGAAAAAGAGGACTCTCAATGAAAAAAAAACAATTTTCTTAAGATTTATTATTTATATTTACAATATATAAATAAATAAATATTACATCTTAAAATTAATATAAATAAATAATAATAAAAGTTAAATTTATATACAACAATATAAAAATAAATAAAGTCAATTTAAACTCTGTAGTAAAATTGAATTCATTATATTTATTGAATTAATTATTTATTTGTATTTTGCTTTTTATTCCATTAGTTTATATATTTATATAAAACAGTATATAATTTAATTAAAATGAATAGGTTTTAATATTTTTTTTATTTAATTCCCTTTATCTTGTCAATTTCAAAATTACAAAATGAAGTTCAAAGATGTAAAACAATATATTAAACAGAAAGAATGTATCTACTTAAAATTAAATAAAATAATTATATAAAAATACAAAATATAAATAAATTATAATTATACACAATTATTGTATATATATATATATATATATATATATATATATATATATAAATATACATAAATATATGAATTTAAATTTGTTTAAGAATCTTCTAAGAACTTCAATAGTCTCAACCAAAATAAAATCCCTTATTTAATGTATTTTTGTAGAAACACACACAAACATTTAAAATATTATTTCAGAAGTAAACATATAATGAATATATATATATATATATATATATATATATATATATATATATAAATATAAAAGAAATATATATATATATATATATATTTATTTTTGAATACACAAATTTTTATAGGTTCTAAATATTTGTAAATTTAAGTTTATAATAAGCTTTAAGTAGTATACATAATATGATTACAATACAATAATTATATTTAATAGTTTAAATTCAGATTATATATATATATATATATATATATATATATATATATATATATATATATGTATATATTTAAGTAAATATATGAATTTACAATACAAATAATTTTTTAAGAATTTTCTAAGAACTTCAATAGTCTCAACCAAAATTAAAACCCTTATTTAATGTATTTTTGTAGAAATTGTATTAGTATTCTCTAAAAATCCTAAAACATTTAAAATATTATTTCATATAACAAACATATAATGAATATATATATATATATATATATATATATATATATATATATATATATAAATATAAATATAAAAGAAATCTATATCTTTCAAATATATATATATTTCATTTTTGAAGTACACAAATTTTTATAGGTTCTAAATATTTGTAAATTTTAAGTTTATAATAAGCTTAAGTAGTATACATAACATATGATTACAATACAATAATTATATTTAATAGTTTAAATTCAGATTATAACATAAAAATATTATTTAAAAATTTATGGATATATTGTCACACATTTTGTAATAATAAGGTAATTCATTTTATGATTTATGATCATTAAAATTTTTCAAGAAATTAAAAAACTCGAGCTATTTTTTATTTATTGATTCTCTCTTCTCCATACATTATATATTAAATAAACAAGTTTAAATTTCAAAGTCGACATCAATCCTTTAAATACTAAATTATATTTCATCGATCTATAGAATTATAATAAAATAATATGATTAATAAAATAAGATATTTGAATTACACTATCTGAAATTAATGCTTAAAATAATATTTAGGAAAATACATTAACTTGATAAAGTTAAAACATAATTAATATTAAAATTAAATAACTTAATTTCTTAGTTATTTCATTAAGTAAAAAAAATAATAATTTATTATATTTTATTTCAATATAGGACCTGTTTTTACAAAAATACTGCTTTTATATGAAGAAAGGCATAAAAAAGAATACGTATTACAAGTAAAAAATACATTTTGAGAATTTCTCATGTATATTAATAGAATAGTACGGAATTGTGAAATGTGATTTAATTGTGACGTACAGAAGAAAAGTATTAAATTCAACTCAAATCGAATAAAAACGCAATTTGAATATTTAATGCTATGGTTTAGAACTGTATCAGTGTTTAAATAATATTTTTTTTCGTTTTTGATTTTGAAGATATCGATTTTTATAACCTTTGTAACAATGGCAACAATTCCAACGAATTCGAGCTCGAAAATCAATCAGAATGGTTCAACAGTGAGTTAATATTGTTATTATAACTATTTATTCAAAGTAAATCATTTTTTAAACAATTATGTATGATATAAATGTATCGATAAAGATTTACAAGTATCTATTTTTAATGTTATTGTTATGGAAAATATGGATCGGAAATAAATATAATTTTAATTACTTTTTTTATTGTAATATATTGCTTCATTAAGATGTGTTTAAACAGAATTAAAAATATTAAATTTGTTCTGAAAAATAATGAAATAGTATTTTTTTTTCTTTTTGTACCGAATTTATTAAGGATCACTGGTTGTAGTTGCGCGCGCGTATTTAGTATAGAAGGTGCCGCTATTTGCTATATTCTATTCTGTTATAAAAGTTTGATTGCATTGTTAGTTCGAGATAGAACTTTTGCTGTTTATTTTGGTAAATATAAATGTATATTCGATGAATAATGCGTCATTTACAAATTGAATATAAAAGAAAATTCATTTATTATACGCGTTTTATTTAATCTTAGAATAACCTTAATTTTGGCATTGAAAACGTGTTTACACGATTTGCCGATCCGTTTGATCCGAAACGTATTTATAAATAGTACACATTTCTATTTAGACGAACTCCAGCACTAGCAACAACATGGAAAATATGGATATTACACCAGTTGTCGCCCCAAAGGAGATCATTGAAAATAATGATACTGAAAAGGAACATGTATCAGCGGAAGATATGACCTCGAGAGATTATTATTTTGATTCGTACGCACATTTTGGCATTCATGAAGAAATGTTAAAGGATGAAGTTCGTACTTTAACGTATCGAAATTCTATGTATCACAATAAACATCTTTTTAAAGGAAAAACTGTGCTTGATATTGGTTGTGGCACTGGAATTCTCTCAATGTTTGCAGCTAAAGCTGGTGCAGCAAAAGTTATAGCTATAGAGTGTTCAAATATTGTTGAGTATGCAAGGAAAATTATTGAAGCAAATAATCTAAGTGATGTTGTAACAATTGTGAAAGGAAAAGTTGAAGAAGTCAGTCTTCCAGATGGAATAGAAAGTGTAGATATAATCATTTCGGAATGGATGGGGTATTGTTTATTTTATGAAAGTATGCTTGATACAGTACTGTATGCGAGAGATAAATGGCTGAAAGCAGGCGGTATGCTATTTCCGGACCGTTGTTCATTATTTATCACCGGTATTGAAGATAGACAATATAAAGATGAGAAAATTAACTGGTGGGACGACGTGTATGGGTTTGATATGAGTTCAATCAGGAAAGTAGCAATCAGTGAACCTCTTGTTGATGTTGTTGATCCAAAACAAGTAGTAACAAATGCATGTCTTATTAAGGAAGTGGATTTGTACACCGTACAAAAATCAGATCTTGAATTTACAGCACCTTTTCATTTACAGATTAGGCGTAATGATTACATCCAGGTAAATTGTTTTTATTGTATTATTGATTTACTGAAATTTATTGTTTTAAAATTTGTTCCAGGCCCTTGTAACATTTTTCAATGTTGAGTTTACAAAATGTCATAAAAGATTAGGTTTTAGTACAGCACCTGAAGCACCTTATACTCACTGGAAACAAACAGTGTTTTATTTTGATGAACAAATGATTGTTAAAAAAGGAGAAGAAGTCTACGGTGCATTTGCAATGAAACCAAATAATCGAAATAACCGTGATTTGGATTTTAAGATTGAGCTAGACTTCAAAGGTGAATTATGTGAAGTCCATGAAACAAATAGATACCGGATGCGTTAACCGACTATTTTTATATTCATTAAACGTGTTTGTTATTTTAAACTTTTTTAAACTTCGATTTTTTTTGTATTCCTGATTCAACATTATTAACAGCAAATCGTGCTTGTTAATTCAAACAGTTTTTATAAGGACTTAGAAATATAACCATATTCATCGAATGATTTGTTTATTATAATGCGATGTGTGTGTGTGTATGCATATGTGGTTTATTATATATATATATAAATATGTGTGTGTATATATATATGTGTATAATGTGTATATATATATATATATATATATATATATATATGTATATATATATATATATATATATATATATATATATATATATATATATATATATATATATATATATATGTGTATATATATATATGTGTATATATATATATATGTGTATATATATATATGTGTATATATATATATGTGTATATATATATATATGCACATACATATGTATGCAAACATTTATTTAGTTCAGTGCTTAATATACCTATATGGAAGAAATTATCAGAATGTTTTGTTGTATTTATATTTTTTCTTTCAATTTTTTGGATTTTAGTATATTAAATATTATTGTAAATCTAACTTAACCAAAAATAATAGAATATATTCTTTTCCTTAATTAGACTGTTAATATTTAAATATCAATTAAAGAATTGTAATTTTTTTAGTAATAAATTTATATTAAATACTCGATACAACTGAATAAAAATTCTATTGTTTGTATTATATACACATACATGTACACCTAATAGATGTATTAAATAATTTATTTTAAAGAAGTGTAGTTTATGTATATGCTAACATTCTATACACAATACAATTTCTAAGAATTGAACAATTATCTAATTTAAATAGTGTTATCCACATATCAGTTAACATTATTTAAATTGTAATAAATGCTAAAAAATGGAACTGATTCTGAATATAAAAATTTATTAAAATATCTTTTGTTTGGATTTAGTGTTTTAATCTGTATTTTAGTTATTGATCCATATTATAAATAATTTTAATTTTCAATATCTAAGTTTTTCATAATACATTATTCTAAAAAATATATAAAATATTAATGTGTAAATTGAAGTAATACTCATTTTATTTTCTGTAAGTTTGAATAAAACGTTTTGTAAAAATTTATTATTTTATATATTATACTGTCATCAATTTATACTTAATAATAATATAAATTATTTGCATGTCATTCAAAGAAAATATGTTCTTAAATGTTATCCTAGCACATTAGTCCAAAAATTAATAAAGTTTTACTAGTTTCATAGGTAAATATTACAAATTTGAAACTTCATAAAAATAAAAAAAAATAAATCAATTACTTTCATTTAAGTACAAAGAAAAAAAATATTCATCTTTTATTCATTGATCTTACAATTGATATCTCTTGTAGTTTGCATTTTGTTTTTTTCTTTAACTATATTTAATCAACTTTTTCAAACTAATTTGATTAAAAATTTAGTTCCACATTTACAGTATTTCTTTCAGTTTGTTAATATTTTGTATTATTTGAATCAATTAAATAACTTTAAAAAAATTGTTTTTTTATTACTATTTAATACAAAAATTTTAACTTTTTTAAAAAATAAATTAAATTGATGTAATATTAAAATTTAAATAGTATTATAAAATTGTTTTTAATATAATACATACATATAAAATTCATTACTTTTCTTTAATATATTCATTTTTAAAATAAATTATCATGCTTATATGTAATTTCATTTTGAATATTTCAGTAGTGAACAATAAATTACATAATAAACATTTTCGCTAATTTTTAATTTTGATTGAATATTCTTTTATTCTTAGTGTTTTATATATGTATGTGTATATATATATATGTATATGTATATATATATATATATATATATATATATATATATATATATATATATATATATATATGCATACATCATATACACACACACACAAGTGGCACAAATGAGATAAGGATGGAATATGTAAATTCTGTCTAAACCCTTTATTCTCATTTGAGTCATATATATATAATTATATATATATATATATATATATATATATATATATATATATATATATATATATATATATATATAATTATAAAGATGTGCACATACAAATGTATTTATATGTATATAATATGAAAAAGAAGAACAGAAACAATAAATACATTTAGAAACATTAAATGGCACTAATAAAATAAATCCAGCACTATTAAAAATCAATATTGGATCAACATTCATGGGATGTAATATTTGTAGTTAAAAGAAAAAGTAATGTGGTTTATTTGCCAAATTATAATAGTGATAGTAAAAAAGAAAAAAAAAGTAAACATTTATCTAAATAAAATTGCTAATCTTTCTAGTGTGAGCTATTTGTATATCTATTTATGTACATTTAATAATATAAAAAATCAGTAATTAAAAATAATTGAAGTAACGTAACACTGTATTTTCAATTATATGATGCAATGCATATGAAATGAATAAAAAGTATTCATAAAACTTTTCTTGTACTCATTTATATACTTGTATGTGTATAACTGATCTTAAAATACATACAGCAAACTGATCTTTTTAAAATACATTTAATGTTTATATATAAAAGGAATTTTTTTTAATAAATTAAATATATTAAACATTTTAATTCTTTACAACAAAGTAAATATAATATCAATTAAATTGTCAAATTTGAATTTATTTTAAACTCTGACACTATAAAATATGGATTATATGCTTATGTTCATAATTCTTTTTGATACCAAATATATTAAAATATTTCCAAAATGTAATTTAAGCTATCTTGACAGTATGCTGAATTTTATATTTATCTACATTTGAATTTTGATTTTTTTAAAATTCTTAAAATTAATTATTCTAAATATGTTTCTAAATTACCTTTTAACATGATAAATTTCTTTAAATGTATGCTAAACTGTTACATTTTCAGTACACATAAAAATAATGGATTATAATAGAACTCTGGGGAAATATGGTAATGTCTATTAATTCCATAATGTAATATATTTATTAGCAGATATACTACTCAATATATATGTTTATATACATATTTGTGTTTGTACATGTTTAAAGTCATTTCTATTAATATTACAGTGTATCTAGTATTAGTTATTTTTATCAAAAAAGAATGTATACTTCAGTTTAATGCATCTATGTATACAATTTTTACTAAAAATTTCAATATATAATTTACCAAAAAAAAAAAACGATTTTAATTTTTCACAACTAACACAATTCAATACACATTTTCATTGTGTTTATACACTCAATAGTTACAAAACTGTTTAAAGAATTAATGATTATATATTTACATAACTTTAATTAAATATTAACATAATGCTAACATCTAATTTTTGTACATTCAGTATAACTTCGATTTATAGTTTAAAAAATAGCAATAAACAAAGTATTGTATTACTTTGTAAATAACAAACCTCAAAAACCTTATATTGAACACATTAAAAAATAATTTATTGGTATTATGTGAATGCAATACTGTTTGAAAGGTTAAACAATTATATACTATTTTCACAATAATAATTATTTATATATATATATATATATATATATATATATATATATATATATATATATATATATATATATATATATAAACATGCACATTGTGCTAAAATAATATTTTAATAATGTTCAAATATTCATTATAATGAGATATTCATCCAAAAAAGATTATGTCACTTTTACCATTTAATATTATACCAAATAAATTCAGTAAAATATTAAGTGGGCTCTTTGAAATCTTTCATTAGCAATAGTTTTCTTTTACTTATACATAATTTACACATTTATAATACTTACTTGATTATAGCTTGTCTTGATGATTAATTCAGTCACATAATTTACTGTCGTTTTTTCGAAATAAATTAATCAGATGATATATAATTTAAAATCTTATAGTATTTTATGTATTAATAATGTCACCAAAGAAATGATATTTTTTATCTGTAAATACTTGTTGAGATTAAGCTGATAGTCCAAGTGATAATGAATTTAATTTTGTTTTCATATTTGATATGCACAAGAGACATTTAAAAATTTCTGCAAAAAAAAATTTAAAAAGAAACATAAGTAGTTTATAAATATGTATTTTTATACATGTGCTTGAAAATATACAAAGAATGTATATACATATGTAAAAATACATATATACACACTACTTTACATACAAATACACTATACTATATTAATGTATATATTATTAACATACACATATCCTTTAACATTAAATTACTTAAATATTTATACATAAATAATTATAATTAGAGATCATGAAGTTAATGTCCTCAAAGAGTTTGCTAATTTTTGTGTTTTATAATCACTGCGTAGTTGTATGAAATTATGTAATATCGATCTGTCAAGTTCAGCCTAAAAAAGATTTTTCCACTTAAAATTCTTTTATTGTTATTAACTATTATCATATATATACATATGCATTTAAGTGTGTATTTGTGTGTGTGCATGTCTATATATATGACTGAGTGTGTACAAGGTAAACTTGCACATGTCCATTGATTCATTTACCAATTGTTCTCCATTACAAACTTGTTGTAAATTTTCAGGTTTAACAAGTAATAAATTACAAAGAGAATGTAAAGCATCAAATAATCTCCCAACAATTGATCCCAGGGGACGTACACAACGACGATACTCATTTATATCACAAATAACACACATAGCTCCTAAAACAATATTAGCATTATTTGTATAAACTTCATAAAAATCTAATAATTTATTGAAATATTTTTTTACAGATACATTAAATTTATCATTAACCTTTTTGATATGCCATTAAAAATAAAATTTAATTATTAGAATGTAATAAGCTTAGACTATCTGTAATAAAATTTGTGTATGTGGATTTTTTTATAAGTAATCCAAATAGTAATATATACTAACCATCTCACAAATGTAACTTTTAAGACAATATATCCTAGTTGATTTTATATTTTATAATTGAATGTAATATTTACCTGCTGAATTATATTGGAATTGAAGTAAATGATCATATATAATTCGATGTAACCTTACACCAAGTTCTTCTAGAACGATTGCAACATTCGTTCCATCTAAACTATTTTTAATTTGTGCTATTACATTGTTTATATACTGCACAACAGTGAGACAAGCCTTAAAAAGATACAATATAAAATTATTTTAAAATTTAACTTATAAAATTAATCTATACTTCAACTTACAGGTGATGCTAAAGTATCAAAATCATCAGTTTCAGGTTTAAAATCGGTTTTACGTTGTTCTGTCTGTAAATATATTTTTACCCAGCCAGTTATTGCTCCTAATGATCTATCTAAACCAATATCTAACTTTGTTTCAATTTGTTCAAGCATATTTTTCTTTTTCTGAAGACATTCTGAATATTTTGGAGTAGAACTAAATAAAATTTCATAAACATAATTAAAATTATTAATTACAAATATGTTCATAGGATTTTTATCATACACATACTTACGCAACTAGTGGAATAAGACTATCACTGAATTGTTTTTCAAACAGGTGTACAATTGCATTAACTTGTCGGACAACATTAAAAAAATAAATATTTGGAGGAGACATGCCTTTACTAGTTTCAGCAATAGGTACACTTTGTAATCCTAATTCTAATGCATAATCTACATGTTCAGTCATAAGAGTATTAATCAATAAATCCAGAATATGAGTTGCATTTGATGAAACATCTGTCTTTTTTGATAACTAAAATAAAAAAAAAGAATTATAAAAAAGGAAAAAATATTTTAAATTTGAAAAAGAATACAATGGATAATAACAATAATTTTATTTTATTTATATAACTTCATAAATAAATATTTTTTTTTATTATATATGTTCTATATATATTAATAATTTACCACATATATTTACATTATAGAGATAATACATTTAAAGAAAAACATTTCATAAAAATAATCATACATAAATAAATAAAATTCATAATATAAATACATATCGTACACATACCAACTGACATCTTTGATAAGCTAATTTAATTTCTTGAAGTATAGTTATTGCAAGTTCTTCTGAAAGAAATGTTTCTCCACCGTAATTTTCTATTTGCGCTATATTTATATTAGCTCTGGTTCCTATAACTGCTTGAAGATCACGCCGAAGATCCTGAAATCTAAATAAAATGTATTTAGTTTTGAATTTGATCAAGAATGTTTAATATTACTATTTGAAGTAAAATAAAAATAATTGTAATAAATTATTTTTATACATATAAAATAATTGATCATTCTTTACATTTGTATCCATATATAAAAAAATTGACTATATTTTTTTTAATATACATATATTTATTTCATAATAAAACATACCCTCCAGTTTGTATTTGTTTTTTTTGATGGGATTTGGATTCATAATATTTTTGTAGTGAAATTGTGCATTTGTCTTTTAATGATCTCAACTCAACTCTAAAATCAAATAAATAATAAAGACATAAATCTTTGCATATATATGTACATACATTCCAATATAAATATCTTACCCTATATAATTATCCAAATATTTTTGGAAAATATTGTGTGTTAATTTTGTTAAATAATTTTGATCTGTTCCCATATCAAAACTAGATAAATCCTTTGAAAGTTGATTTGTTCTAAAAAAATAAGCAATTAAAATACTTATCAATTCATTTAAAATTATTGAATAGTAAAATATAAGTTATAAGAAATTATTTGTTAATGAAATAAATTTTTTAGTTAACTTAAAGAATTTTTTTGATTAAAATACATTTTAATGATAATTGTTTTTCAAATTAAATATGTTTATGAATGTACTTCAAGTATATTATTACACATTTACTATAATTAACAATTTAAATTTCATACACACAGCAGGCACACAAATAAATATATATATATATATATATATATATATATATATATATATATATAAGTAATACTATAAATTTCAAAAGTGAAATAATTTCAATAATCATTTTTAAATCAAGTTTTTAATGAAATTATTTCATTTAAATAATTACTTTAAATACAACTCATATAAATTCCGAAGATATTTATCTGCATCAGTTTTATCAGCTAATTTATTATTCACATGAGTTGCTAATTTCAAATGGTAGATATTTAACACAAATTTTGCCATGACTTGATCAGGATTTGAGAACACAACTTTCATCAATGTGTGATTCTTTTCACATAATGGAACCAATCCAATAAATATATCTTTGCCTGTAAAAGATCCCTAAAAAAATATCAACTAAATTATAAAAAATAAATATCAGTCGTGTCATCAAAGGGTAAACTTATCAAAAATTACTTACTGACTGACTTTGTTCTATAAATGCATCAATACATTGTGAATACCCTTTAAATTGTGATAAAACCCCAGCTATTTCTTTCATTCGAGGAATATCATTTGCAAGTTGTGAATGTACAAACTCTTCAATAAGAGCACGTTCAATTTCATCATATTTACGTTCAATTTTCTTTTTTACTGCTTCAAATCTGTAATATAAATGAATACATTTATTTATTTATTTATATATATATATATATATAAAAGAATAGTATCAAATATTATAATTCTTCAATTTACTTACTTTGAAGGTGGTAGATCTTGTGCAATCAAATGTAACTTTTGTATTATGTCTGCAGCTTCATTTAACTATAAATTTTCATACATATTATTTATAAATTTTAAAACAATATTTTATTTTTTAAACACACCCGAGATTTATCATCAAAAACATCTAAATTTTTTGTGTTGGGTTCAATAAATCCTGTAAGATGTGTCATAAGACGTTGAGCTTCAGCTGCACGTGCTCTTGGTTCATTTACACTGTCAAGTTGCTCTCCAAGATGAATGACTTTTGTAGCAACACTATTAATTTTTTCATCTAATTCAGCAAACGTATTAATGGCCGACTAAATAAAATTATAAAAAAATATTTAAAATTGAAATTATAATATTAAAAAAAAAATAGTCTTAACTAACTTTATTACGTTCTTGTAAAGTCTGAACTTTCTGTAAGTAAATTTGTTCTTCATCTCGCACTGCAGTTTCTAAACGTTCACATTTATTACGTTGTCTTTCACGTAAAATCTCCAAATCTCTATTAGAATTATAAATGTTATACTTAGAAAAAAATAATTAAAAAGTTTCAATAAATGTAATAAATTTGAAAGCAATTTGTTATATCATTAAAAAAATTGTCACACATTGAATATAAAACCATAGCTGAAAGTAATTCAAAAAATATATATGAAAACATACTTAATCGCTTGAACAAAAGTTTCATGTACAATATTAGGATTAAATTCATCACTGCCTTCTTGCCTAGTTTCTGATATTGTTCTCCATGCCAACCGTTCTACAAATTCTTCAGGATTAAATGGCTCCTTTTAAATTGAAGTAAAAATTTAAATACTTTTATATATATAAATTTATAATGGATAATTACAAAAAATCAATTACATTACCTGTTCCAATTCCTTCATATACTGATTTAGCATCATTTTGTTCGTAATTTTTAATATTCAGTAAAAAAGAAAAACTTATCAAAAGTTGACACATACATCTGTCAAACGTCCACTTCGATTACAAGGGTTACACGTATATAATGCTAAATGTCAACAAAAATTAGAAATATTTAAATAGTATGTATTAAACTTTAAATATTAGTATTGGGAATGACATTTATAAATATTTATTTCTTGTGTATATATATATATATATATATATATATATATATATATATATATATATATATATATATATATATATATATATATATAAATGAAAGAATATGCCTTATGTAATAACATATTCGTACTAAGGATAATATTTATAAGTAAGTAATAAGAAACGTAATAAACCGACCGGTGATCATCAAATACAATTTCATTATAATTGCTTTTATATTTATAAATTAAGAAAATGCATATTATCTATGCACATATGTATGTACACAATATATTTATAATTTATTGAAAAGATTATCAACTGAAAATATTAAAAATGCAGTTTGTTAGAAAATAATAAAATTAAAAATAACATTAATTATAGGTCTAAATTTAAATATAGTATATTTATTACATTTCTTATTTAATTGATATTCAACAAATAAAATGTTAACTAAGAGCTATTTACTTTTTAATTATCTAAAGTATATTTTTTGAATATAACATGATAACTAATTCAATTAGGTATATATATATATATATATATATATATATATATATATATATATATATATATATATATATATATATGTACGTATGAATGTATATATAATTGTATATGTATGTACAATAGATAAGTAAAACATTATTTTAAAAAATCCATGTTAAAATGATTTAATTTTAATACTTTTGTAGTACTTTCGGAGAAAAATCATAATTTATAAATAATCTTTTTATAATAAACTAATCTCAACTATATATATTGATATTACTATTTAATCCATTTTTAACACTAATTGTATTTAGAATTTATTTAATCTAAAAAAGAATCCATTTCTTTATATCGAAAAATATATGTAATGGAACCGGTCCTGTATTGAACATTTTTATCAGAAAAAGTAATACACTTATGTATTAATCAAATAATAAAATGAGATAGATAATCTTAATACCAGCACACTTCATATTATTCAGTTCTTGAAACGCGCCATATAGAGATATGAAAAGGTGAAATGTTTCTATTGTTATTATTCTTTTTTCCGTTAATTAAATTATTATCATTTTAAAAATAGTAATGTTTTCAACCTTTTTAAATCCGCATTAATCTACTCCAGTAAATTACTTTTTTAAATTAAAATTTGAAATGTCTCTTCAAAGAAAATTAAAAAGAACGCTAGAAAACGCGCGTCAAAAAAATTTAGAACAGTCAAATGATGAAAATGAACCGGAGAAACATTCGAAATTTTTTCGTAATGCTGAATATGAAAAAGTTGTTATTGAAGACGACGAAATGATTCCGAAAACATTCTTAAGTTACGTCAAAAATGTTAACGAAAAATTGTCCAGTATAAAATTCTCAAAACCGGTTGACTATGTTTATAATCCGACCGAGTATGCTTTTGAAACACACTCAATGTATATAAATAAATACTGTAAAACTCAAAAAACTATCATGTTTCTTGGTATGAATCCTGGTCCATGGGGAATGGCACAAACAGGGGTGAGAGTGGTGAATTTGAAGATTTATATTGTTATAATTTTATTACTTTATTTACAGGTACCTTTTGGTGAAGTTAACCTCGTAAAGGAATGGTTAGACATTTCAGGACCTGTAAAAAAACCTGCACGTGAACTTTCGTCTCGTCCCATTACTGGTTTTGAATGTCATCGGTCAGAAGTTAGTGGAAAACGATTCTGGAGTCTTTTTAAATATCTTTGTGGCAGTCCAGAAAATTTTTTCAAACATGCATATATGCACAATTATTGTCCTATTTCTTTAATGAATAATAGTGGAAAAAATATTACACCAGCTGAATTAAAAGTACAATTAGTTAATTAATAATCTATTACTGTGCATTACTTTTTATTTTTGTTATAGGGACCGGAATTGAAACGTTTATTAGAAACCTGTGACGAATTTCTTGCAAATGTAGTAAAATTACTTGATGTCAAAATACTCGTTGCTGTTGGTAATTTTGCAGAGAAACGTGCTAATACTGCTGTTAAAGAACAACACATTGAAAATATTGAAGTTGTACGTATTCCACATCCAAGTCCTAGAGCTGTCGGTAGTGAAAACTGGCAAGAAAAAGCTATCAAATGTTTAACTGAACTAGATTTGATTAAGTATTTTAATACAAAATGCGATTAAATTACTTTCAAAATATTAATTGCTTCATCAAAGTCTTTTCGTTGCTGTGATTTAATTTTATTTAGATTAAATATGGTAGATTTATTTTTTTTATTTCAATTTCAAGTAATTATTTTTAAGTAAACTTAGGTGATAATATTTTTTTAATCATAAAGAAACTAAGAAATGTTTGTACCAAATATTTTCATTATTAATTTGAAAACTGTTGCTAATTTATATATTTTTCTATTTTTTATGTATATAAAATTAGATTTAATTTTAATGTATTTCTTTATATAGTTTTTAGTTTGATATTTGATTTTTTAGTATTAATTGTTTTATCTTTTAATAAAAAAAATCTTGCATACTTACATACTGAAAAAAGTGTTAAGATTGAGTGTTAAAGATTTAATCATCTTATTTTTGTTTAAATATAGTTGCCAGTTAATTTTCTTATTAAGAATTATTTTTTTCTATAAAAGAATTGAAGTGAAAATTGAATGTTACAAATATTTTTCTTATATATAAATTAGAAAATGAAATAGTTTTTCTTTATAAATTAAAAAAAAAATGTTTTCAAAATATTTTTTATACATATAATAATAATTCAGGATAGTTTTAATATTGTAAATCATATTTTTTTTTTATAAAATATGAAATGATTCAAGTTTTTTAAAAAATATATAATACTAAAAAAATGGAGTGTACAAAAAATGATACTTATTACATGTCAATTGCATTACAATTTGCCCATGAAGCATTAAATAACCAAGAAGTACCTGTTGGTTGCATTTTTATTTACAATAATAAAATAATAGCTAGTGGACGCAATACTGTAAATGAAACAAAAAATGCTACGAGACATGCAGAATTTAATTGTGTTGATCAAGTTTATACATTCTTAATTAAAAATCAACTTGATGCAGAAGCTGTTTTTAAAGAAATTGATGTGTATGTTACAGTCGAGCCTTGTATAATGTGTTCTACGTTGCTGTTTGAATTAAAAGTTAAAAGTATTGTGTACGGTTGTAAAAATGATCGGTTTGGTGGTGAAACTGTCTTAAAAGTAAATGACTTTATAGAAACAAATTGTAGAATACAAGGTGGTGTATATGGTAGTGAAGCACTACAATTACTGAAAGATTTTTATAATAATGTCAATCCTAATGCACCCAAACCAAAAGTTAAAGGGAAAAAAGGAAGAAAAAATAAAAATGATTAGATTTTATATCATAATTTCTAAGTGTTAATGTAATCATTTTTCATTATTTTTTTGTTTTTATATACTTGATGTAAAATTATAAGTAAATAAAGTACATGTATTTACTTTTTTTAAAATTATGTAAATATTACCAATTTGATTTTTTTTTCCCAAATCAAACAAATTGTTATTTATTAATGTTTTTATATTGATCTGAAAATTAAAGTCAAATTAAAATTTGTTTATAAATTATTAAGAACACATGTATGTTCATATATATAATTGCTTTTTAAGTATATAAATTCTAAGCTCTGAATGATGGCGTCACCATCGAAGTGCATCAGCTGATTTATAAATAAGTGACTATTGAACACTTTAAACTATTGTAGTGTTGGGGTTAAAATTCATTTGTGTTAAAACAAATATAAATTCTATTTTTTTCAAGTATTATTTTTGTAGATTTTCATACTCATTTCAATTTTTTTTGATATAATCAACTTCAATTTGCTGTTACAGTTGATCTTTTTATTTGCTGTGTATACCATAATTCCAAAAATTATTTTTTTACATGATAAATATGAATGTAATTGATTAAGTACATTAAGATATTTTTTAAAATCACATAATTAAATCAATTCATTGAAAATTGGTTCAATATTTTAGAACACTTTGAAAGATAAAAAAAATTGTTACTAAAATATCCATTAATATATTGTTATTAAAAATAAGAAAATGATTTGAATATGATGTATTTATAGTGAATTTAACAATGTATGTCAAATTTTAAATGAAAAAATAATTTTTAAAATAAAACATTAATATAGGACATTATGGGTTTAAATAATCAACAAAAAATATTCTACTTTTGTATTTTCACAAATGCATGTTTTGATTTCTCTCTTCTACATGTTTCCATCTATTGTAATTATTTGTTTAACTATTAAAAATATAAATGTTTTAAATACACAAAAGTATTTGACAATACAGTAATTACATAATTGTTAAATATCAAAACAAAATTAGACCGTTAATAATTGTTATTTTAAGACCAATGAACAATTTGGTTTTTAATCAATTCTATTTTTTGAAAAATTATTTTTCTATTGCCAACATCTACAAGAATAAGAATTAGTTACTACACTTAGCATGTCATTTTTTCTGCAAAGTAGAAGAGAAGTTAACTAACTCTAATTTATTAAAATCTATTATCAAATATTAAAGCATTTTCTTACACATATGGATGATTGAAATTTATAATTAACAAATAATGTATTTTTTTATAATAAATAAGTATTTACACAAATAATTTCTTTATACAAACAAGATAAATACATTTATCACTGGAAATAAACGAGTTTAAAAATTTCTTAAACTATATTATACATAAATTTGTGTATGCGTGTAAATGTACATATACATAAATACACAAAAAAATAATCAGATATTTCATACTCCGTTTCTTATAAAATTTTATATTTAAATATTTCACTTTTGTACATTAAATATTCATTTGTTTTTATATTTTAAGAATACACAATAAAGCCTTTTTTCATTCTCAACTGAACCATCCATATGCATTACTTATTTAATATATGAAAAACTGATAAATATATTACTTAAGACTAAATTTATGAGTACATTTCCATTTGTGTCTATTGTACATATATTTGAGAGCAATAAAAATAAACATTCATTTGTATAGGTACAAAATCAATTTAAAAACATTGTATTTTAATTTTTACAAAATAAATCATAACAGTAGTGTTGTTCACTATTCTTTTAAAAGCATCATTTTCTAAAAAAATATGCTAAAAATCATTTTTATAATTTCTGGATAAAAAATGAAATATTTTTATGTTAAATTACTAAATAACAAATATTTGATTTAAATAGGTTAAAACGTATTTATTTAAAATTGAAGTCAAATTGCATTTTTTTAAAATTTTTTATTCTGTATTTAAAAGTCTTGAATTATAAAAGTAAGTTACTTTTTTAATAAAATATTAATAATGTACAATATTTCCCATCCTCACAATCTACAAGTCCAATACTTATAACAATAGTTTCATATATTTGTTACAAAAATATCGGATTTATTACTAGCAAATTGCTTTTAAAAGTACTATAGACACAAAAGTTTTATAAAAATCTCTTTGAGTCTCTTAACTATTAGATGAACTTAATTAAAAAGGATATGATGTAATGTTTTTCCATTTATACAGTATATAAGTGTGCGCGAATCACCATAATAACAATAATAATAGAAAACAAAAAACCGGAATGAATGAAATGTAATATTACAATATGTAATATATATATATATATGTATGAATATGTATACATACATATATATGTATGCGCACGTGTGTGTGCGTGTATATATGAGTATATGTACATGTGTGTATATAAATATATATATGTATATACACACATACATACACACATATTTTACACTAATTTATACAAATATAAAAATACAATTAGGTATTATCGCCTCATATATTAGCTTCCTTATATTCTTAATGACTACTCTAAAGCTTTATAAGGCAGCTCTTATAAAACCTGGTGTTGTATTTCACCTTCTTCGGCATGGCACTCAATCCATTCACTTTGTTAATAAAAAAACAAATATATAAACATACATTTTGAAAAACAATGCTGATTCACTGTGAAAATGTAAAGTGATCATAAAATTAAATCAGCAACATATTCAAAGCGCAACTTATCACAGTCTTCATTTTTTATATGTTCAAATAAAAAATAATTTGCTGCACTGCACTTAAATATATTGCGCTATATAAAATACCACTATATATTATCACAGTAAATGCTTTAAACAAACTTATATACTTTATATTAATTAAAATAATAGAGATGAAATAATATTTTGCAAATGCACCGAATAAAACATTTTAACATTAGTTTTTATCCCTTTAGTATTTTCTATTATAAGTTCTGTTGTAAAAAGTAATATTTAGATGGATTTTTTCACACTTTGAATTACTTCATTACTTAAGTCATTTTGTTTACTTTACATTAACAAATAACTGCTTAAAATATTTTACCTTCATTATTAAAATATATTCACATTAATAACTAAAGACAAGTTTTAAATCATTTTTTCAATTACTATTCTTAAAAAAGCGTTGTACACAATTTTAAACTGAAATCTATTACATACTAAATGATTATATTCAAATTTACAAAAACTACTATAAATATTTTCAAACAGATGAAATGTACTGATTGAATTAGTATTTGAATTGATTTTATTTATAAAACAATGATTTTTTTTATCAGAAAATATTTTATGTATGCGAACATTGCATGCATATGCACGCTGTGTATGTGTGCAAGCACACATACTTGCTCAAGTAATTCCAAAATTAGATATTAATATTTATTTTAATTATTGTATATAATTATATTTACAAATTATTATTTCACCTCAAATATTTATATAAATCTTCGTATTTTTAAATAAGTATGGTATTGTAGGTTTCTTGATATATTAAATTTTGATTTTCTTATAAAACTTGGCTTCTTTATCAAAATGGACCCGTCGTACTACACAGCCAAAATATATACATATATATTTTATATCCCATACTTAAATAAAATAGAACCTTCGATATCATTAATATTATAATTACGATAGATTCAGTATACGAAACACTTAAATATATTTCGAGTTATCTACGTATATTGAAACGTGTTCGATACAGTGTGATACAAAATTAGTTACGCATATCGACACAATTATGATGAGATCTTTGGCACCAAACTTGCTGAAAAAAGAAAAAAAGAAACAGCACTCACAAAGCTGTTTGATAAGAATGATTTTATAAAATATTTATAAATTTATTTTTTTATTTAAAAAGTGTTTTGCTAATCTACATAAAATACATTATTTCATTTATCTGACTTTGAAATGATGTTGAAAACTACATATAACATTTTATTTTAATATGAATTAAAAAAAGTTGTGTCAGCCTAAGTATCTGTTGTTATATTTTTAAATGCTGGAAAATAAATTTTGTATTACGCTGTAATCTGGCGGTTTAAAAATCACAGGTCATCGCTATATATATATATGTATATATATACATATATATATGTATATATATATATATACATATATATATATATATATATATATATATATATATATATATATATATATATATATGTATATATATATATATATATATATATATATATATATATATATATATATATATATATATATATATATATATATATATATATATATATATATATATATATATATATATATATATATATATATATATATATATATATATATATATATATATATATATATATATATATATATATATATATATATATATATATATATATATATATATATATACACACATAATATTTAGAGAATTATATATATATATAAGTTTGATGCTTGGTGAACAAGTAGCTCAATAAACTTAAATAATAATTAAAATCGTAATATTCCTTTATGTATCAAATTATCTGTGTATATATGTAAATTGAATTTTAGAAATTATTTAAAATAATGACAAATATTTATAAATCAAGAAAATTGTGAATCTATTATAAATTTAAAAAAATATATAATCAAACATTGAAAAATAATTTCATTAATTTTTCTCACAAAAAATCGATGTTTATTAAAGATGCGAATTATTATAAAAATAAATCAAATATTGTGATACATCCTACTAAGAATTTAATTTTTTTATAAAACAAAAAAATTAATTATTTGTCAAATTTAATTTTCTTTTATAATGAATGAAAGGAACATAGAAACTGAAAACAATGTGATATTGTAACAATCAAATTTGAATTGTTGAATTCACAGTTTAAATATAAGGTAAACGAGTTCGCAAAACTACTCGATCACTAAGCGTTTCAGGTAAAAAGTCATATATCGTCTCTAACGAAAAAAATTAAAAATTAAACGACATTTCCACCGATTAGATTGCAACTTCATTCTGGAACGTCGGCCGTCCATCGTTCGGTGAAAATCCTTCCGATTTCGGTGATTCTGATGCTGACGTTGTTCCATTCAACTTTGAATAATCGACGGGTGAAACGTCGCCGTTTCTTCTTGCTGCGCTCTCATCGAGCGCATCAACATCAGAACTACTACTACTAGAACTGTCTGTCGATGAGCTATCACTTTCTGAATCTATCGAGCTACCTGCTGAAGATGTAACTGAATCGGATTTTCTTCTTCTCCTCTGCCTAAGAACTTCATTTTCCCTCCGCAGTGAATCATTTTCTGTCATTAATTTCATGATTTCAAGTTGAAAGTCTTTTAAAGTACTAACGTTAAAAACATCGTCTGTATCACGTGTGACTTTATCTTCAATATCTGTTGATCTTCCGCTTAAACGTTTCGTCAATAAATCTAATTTATTTTCCATCTGTATACATTCTTGAACAAGTTCTTCGCGCGTCATTGCATTCAAACGTTCCGACCTCATATCCTGATAAGTATTCGAAAACTCTTTTGTTAAAAATTCTTCTTCATCTTCAGGAGATGAATAAAAATCTACATCTGAATCAACACTAAAACTTGAATCGCGCGTTCTGGGTGGTCCTGCAACATTTTTTGTCTCGTTTGTTGGATCTGAATTATTCAAACGGTCTTCAATATCTTTCATATAACCGTGATCTTCAATTAAAAATTGTGTTGTATTATAAGGTGCAAGCGCTTGTCCGTGGACTCCCCTCATCTTGGTCCGAAACTTATTTGTTTTTGAACGCGGATCTTTTCTTTGCTGCCATGACAATACAGAGTACGGTTTTGAATTTCTGCGCTTTGGTTTCCCGCGTCGTGTTTTCTTTTTCTTAATTGGTAAATCGTCGCAGATACCGCCATCATTGTTCATTAGCATTTGATCACTACCGTCCCGCGGCGCTCGAATCGCGCGCGTCACCTCGTCGTCGACGTCATCTTGAAACACAATTCGCGAACGTTCGCGGCTATCCATAGAGGCTAATTTTTCACTCATCGCGTTTATTTTTTCACAATTCGATCTATTTTCACTTTTTTCACTTTGTTGTAACAATAAAATATACCCTTATCTGGACACGTATATGCGGAGCACTTTTGATGCGACTGCACACTCGTTTAGCGTTATCGCCATTTTCCTATCCGTTGTGTTTTCCAACACGGTCACTACGATTACAGCGCCATGCACGCCCAGCCCACCAGTATATCTTCATAGGCAACACGAATAGTTAATTTCAAAAAATGAATGTTTGCGTCATGATTTATATCAATTGATAACAATGAATATATACAATTTTTAACTTCATTCTTTTCGAAATTTACATTTTGTAACTCATTATAAATTACATATTTTTTGATATTTTATAAAATCGATAAATTATAATAAATAAATATATATATATTTTCGAAGAATTTTTTAATTTTTATTTTAAACATTTATGGTGCAGAATTTTAAAATTTAAATTTTAGAATGATCTACAAATTTAAAATAGATATGGATTGATAGTGAATATATATATATATGTGTATATTTAAATTTTTCAATTTAGTTTTTCTTATTTTTTTACCATACTTATCAAACGACACTCGTACATACATACATACATATATACATATATATACATACATATATATATATATATATATATATATATATATATATATATATATATAATGAAAGAGAGAAAGAAATACATGAACTTTAACTATGAAAAAAATGTAATAAAACATTCGTATAATAAAAAAATTATATACCACTAAGAAGGCCATTAAAAATGGTATATAAATTCTTACATGTGTTAAAAAAATTTTTAGTTGTCTCTTGATTATATTTTTGAATCTAATGGAATTTTTTCTTCATTTTGATCCTATATTTTTTAAAATTATTATTTTTATGTTGTAGTATTTTTTTATTGTAAATGCATACTATTTATATCAGATATTGAGATTTAATATATAGTATTTTAGTAAATAAATTTTGCATTATAGATAACAGAAAATTGGAATAAAATAATTACAAACATGAATGGAAATACACAGATTTTTCACCTTGTATCTTTTATTTAACTTCATTATTAAACGTTACTTTTTGTGTAAAAAATGCTGTCAATTATTTAATTTAGTTGATTTAGCAACTGCATATTTATTTGTTTTCAAAATTTAAAACACAAATTTTAAAAGACTATAATTTTTAAAGTATAGAATCGATAAATTAAGACATTAGGTTTTATATAATATTAGTTAATATTTTAAACATAAAAATGTTATTTTTTATAACAAATATCATACAATACGAAAAAAGGTAAATTATGAACGAAAAATATTTTTAAAAAACATAAAATAAATAGATAACATTTCTCTAGAGTAACAAAGAAGACAGAGTGATAATAGTTACATGGAAAATTCTGGAAAAGCGATTACTTTGTATTTAAAGTTATCAAGTTACTAAATATCATGTGCCCTTGTTTAGAATGGTGTTCGTTTATATATATATATATATATATATATATATATATATATATATATATATATATATATATATATATATATATACAATATTTATATACTAACAAATTAAAAAAATGGCACTTTATAACCGTAACATGAAATATTTATTAATACACTATATTGATAAACAAGTTGTACCATATTAAACAAAAAGAGAATATTGACAAAGTTGAAGTCAGAAAGAAAGCGAAAACACTGCACATAACCCGTTAAACGGTGTAATAACAAATACATAATAGTATATGATTAAAAAAATAGTTAAAGATTATTGTAATTGTATTAGTAAGACGAAGATAACATATACGCAATTTTGTACTTATACCTATGCCCCCAACGTTGTTCGACAATAATAGATTTAGATATACACGGAGGGAGACAAACATATAGATTAACGAGATAGCTGAACAGAGATAGTTAATGACAGCTATTAAGCAGTTCGATTTAGATCAGTGGGCGAAAATTTCATTTAACTGACATTTCGTTTATTATTTATCAGAATTTAAGAAATTCTGAGAGGTTTATCACAACTGAATCGTTTATTTTCGTCGTTTTTGTCGCGGGTGAAGAAATAGATATTTTTTTAAAGTAGTACTTTCTGAATAGACTATGGATTTCATATTATTTTAATGGTATATTTGAATAAGGATGTAAATAAGATATTTTTACCTAATATACATACACATTTATATATATATATATATATATATATATATATATATATATATATATATATATATAAAATAATTTGGAGTAAAAAGGCTATAAAGCTGTATAAAACAAAGTCGAAATATTTACAATCGTTACAATTTTTCTAATTCTAAAGCTATAAAATATAAATAAACGACAACTAAGAGAACATGTTTTATTCAAACATTATACGTTGAACAAAGATAAATAATCGATTTCGCTTACAATACCAGAAACGAACGTTAACTTTGCTATTAAGAATGACACTAGTTCAGAATGTAAATATG
>CP092093.1:13565000-13572500 GCA_029203775.1 Neoneuromus ignobilis
ATATTATTCAATATCTAATAGTTAATAATTATTTTTAAAACTCGCATATATGTACGTGTATTACGAAAAATCATTGTAAAAAATCTTAAGTTGTTTGATTTGAATGTAAATTGATTGCTGTTATATTGAAATAAATTTAGAACAGTAGAATTTAACATTTCACAGACTATAAAATAACGTAACGGCATTTGAATAACAAATTTTTGGATTTGTCGTCTTTTATTAAATTTAAATACATTATCTTTAAAAACATATAAAAAAAACTTTTCACAATTCATCTAAATTTTAAATTACTAAATAGTACAGACTTAGTAGTTCTTACTTTTATAGAGTTGAAAATATTTTTTTCGATATACAAGAGATTTTTTTTGATAGATGAAATTCATTTATATATATATATATATATATATATTGATCCGTAAATATATAATAATATTATTTGAATAGTACACAATTTCGCAGAAAAAGGAGAATCATAATTAAAGAATGAAGTATTTGTGAAATTCTATGAAATTGATTTAAAAAATACAGATTTCGTTCATAAATTATTATATTGACTCTTAATGGAAATTATAAATAATTATACAATCATATTTTATTGTAAAACAAATTATATGAAAAAATATAAGCAAATAAAAAAATTATTAAGTGTAATTTTATATTATCCTTAATTTTAAAAATGTACTTCAAAAGTTATATACATATACATATACATATATATATATATATATATATATATATATATATATATATATATATATATATATTAATGCTTTAGAGTTTAATGTTTTATTATATTAGAGACAATATGGCGAATGAAAATTTTATACTTCTAAATAATAATATATTAATTTTATGTGAGAGTAAATTTGTTTAAAAATATATTTCTTTTATATAAATAACTAACAATATAATCAGATGTATATATTAATAAGAATATAAACATTTTTAACTTCTATTTCTACTTATTTAATTCGACTCTAATCAACAAATTCATTCTATATTTTTTTTGTCTTGTTGTTTCTCATATCATTTTTTTGATTTACTTTGTCTATTTCTATTTTCACTAATAATAATATAAACTACATATAAACTTGTAATTTACTTTCATTTATTCAGATTCTTAGTTTAAACATTTCTTATAGCACCTCTGAAAAAATCTTTAATGATATTAATCACCTTGTTTCACTCTTATATCACTTGAAAATGTCTTGTTTCATTGTATACTTGTATAGACAATGAAGCATTTTTATAAATATTTTTTAAAATATAGGATTTTTCAATTCCTTGATTTTTAAAAGCATTCAATATCGTTGATGTACTGACATAATCGAAAGCTTTTTTATAACCTATAAATCTAAGACAAAATGGTGGTTAGCATTCATTACATCTACTAATGACTTCTTTTACTACTTGAATGTGATTCATTGGGCTAAATTCACTTCGAAATCCTATGTGTAATTGTATCCTCTCCATCTGTCTTTGTAGCTATTTTGAAATATTTTTTTGGACAATTTTGTATATCATATTTTAATGCACGTACACTTGAAATATAATTACAAATGATACAAATATTTATGTTTGAGTGTTGACGAGTGTTTTTATTAAAAAATATACGATTTCTTATCTTTTTATCTAAGAGTTTATTATGTGTATATATATATATATATATATATATATATATATATATAAATATATATTTGTGGATTAATAACATATACATAGTAAATTAAAAGTAGATTTGTAAAATTTAATATATTTTCGTTCAATGTATTTGTAACTACAATAAATGCGATATAAAAAAAAGCATTAAAGAATACTACCGCAGTCCGTAAACGGTCCGCACAATTTTTACTGTTGACGTGCATTGGAATTGTTTTATTTTATACACAGCTGACGGCTTGTGATCAACGACAGTAGCAATGTTTATGTCCTCCAATTTTTGTTATACAACAATAATACCGAAAACTGTTGTATATATATATATATATATATATATATATATATATATATATATATATATATATATATATATATATGTATGAATGTAATATAAATACATGCTGTTGTAAATGTGCACAAGAATTGATATTCCAGCCAGGAGGGATACGTTTAAGGTTATTTCTGTTTGTTTACAAGTCGGAATTATCTTGTTTTATTTGTATATCTATTTATAATTATGTCGTTTGACTCATTCGTGAAGCAATGAAAGAAAGAAGGCAGTAACCGTGAAACATTATTTTGTAGATTATCTAATGAATGTTGTTATGGCAATAACTGTTTTGCTACTATTCATATATATGTATATATATATATATATATATATATATATATATATATATCTATATATATATATATATATATATATATATATATATATATATATATATATATATATATAGAGAGAGAGAGAGAGAGAGAGAGAGAGAGAAAGATGTTTTTTTAGGCGTGATAGAAATTTACATTGAAATCAATTTAAATTTCTATCACTCTTATAAAAACATTATAATTATAATTATATATATATATATATATATATATACATATGCATACACACACACACACACATTCATACATACAGACAGACAGACAGATAGACCAATTTATATACTTACAAATGTATGTGTACAAGTTAAATGCATGTGCAATGTATTGTTTCAAAATTAATCCAGGTTATAATAATCAACTGTATTTGATTAATTAATTACTTCTTTTGCACAATTTATAATAATATTACATAAACCTGATACTCGCATACATAAATTTTGTGTATGCATATCTAGTGTATTTGCATACAAATATATCAGCCTATATTAGTCCACTGCTGGGCGAAAGCTTTAATGAATATTACCATTTACTGTTATTGGGTCATACATTAAGCGGGTTAGTGAGAATATATATATATATATATATATATATATATATATATATATATATATATATATATATATATAATCTTTTAGGAACTCCATTTTTGTTTTAAAAATAACTTCAACAGCTAAAAGAATTATATATTTTTTATAATCCGTAAATACAATAACTGGTTTCATATAGTACGAAAACAATATGCGTAAATGTTTCGAACATAGTGAAGAGTACTGCTTTGTTTTAACCAAATACAATGTGTATTTTGCTTCCATGTATTTCGTAGTTAATAACAGCTCTTTTTTGATAAAAAGACTGATGATAATTATAATAATATGGTTGCTTAGAACTACAAATCTATGTTCATATTACTCTTTTTTAATCTAATCTTATAGCTCAGTGGTTCTTAACCGGTGTTCCGCGGAACACTGGTGCTTCGTGAACTTAGAGAAAGTGTTCAGCCAAAATTTGTAAGTCATCAGGCCCAAATATCCCATTAAAAAAATTGTGAGAATTTTCTTTTTTTAAATTTCATTTACTGATTGTTATTTGCTATTGACTGATATGTGAACTATTATGTATGTGATTTTTATTTATTATGCAATATAAAAAATATGTATACTGTTTTATTTTAAGACTGTATTCCGCAAAAATCTTGTAAAATTGTAAGTGTTCTGTGATTCTGAAAAGGTTAAGAACCACTGTTATAGACCTTTATTGAGTAAGGCGGCGATTTAAAAATATTAGAATGACTGACAATGGCTATATAATAACAATTAAATTACTAACAAATTAATGAAAACTGAATATTTTATAGAAGTGCTTGGAAACTAAGAATCCTTATTCCATCATACTTAAAACACTATTTTCATCAATAAATTTTTTTAAGTAAAAATTAAAAAAGGAAATCAATATTTTTTTTTATTGCTGCACGCTTCTGTAGGAGACAGCGGTATTAAAGTGCCTATACCGTAAAGTAACGACTCTAATTGTACAAATATTTTGGTCTCCTTTCGAGATTTTTGTAATTTTTCGAATTCTGAGTGGGACTGTTCTGCTATGTTTAATCAACTCTAAACCGCCTATGGAGTTAGTCTCTTATTGACCAAATGGATATGCTAATTAAGTATTTAAGTGCTTATGTACACATGGATGGAAAAATCTTAATGGAAGAACTTCTAGATATGTTAATTCATGTTATTTTAAAATTATTAAAAAGTAATATCACTTTAATGAATTTATCACGTATTATCTTTTTTTTATTATTTAATAGGTTTTTATTTGAAAAAACATATTAAAAATGTACTATATACAATTTGTATTTTCCTTTCATGAATTAACTTCGCTATAAAACTTTTATTATCTACTGAATGTTAAGTTCACAAAAAAAAATCGAAGATTTTCTGTTATTTTATTTACGATTCCTGCTACCAACTGAATTCCTGCTTTTAAATATATTTAATATCAATACTGTTTGTCTCTTTTTCACATCCACAAAAATATTCCGTTAAGCACTTATATCATTTAATTGTCTTAAACATCAGTTATTTTTAGTGCTTAGTCGTTTCAGTCATCTTATAAATTGTAAAAATAATACTGTTACAAAAATCTATAGATACATCACGCACTTTAATATTTAACAAAGAAATTTGTACAAAGACGGAATGTGTACAATATCTAGTTAAAACGAAAATATAAACGAAAATGTAAAACTAGCACATAAAATCTTTTTACAACAATAACAATGCCAATTATGTTAGCGAACGACACGGCGTTTGTTAAAAAAGACGCTAACATATATATTTATCATTGCGCAACAAAGACAAAAATGTTTTCGTACAAACGATATCAAACGTCCGTCCTCAATGATTAAATTACATTTTATGTACGGCAATGTTGTATCCGACATCGCAGCGGGGGGACACAATTCTTGTTTTATAAGTTGGCGAAATGTATCGTGTCTTCTCGTTCATATACCTACACTACACTATTTACCATTTCATTCTTGTATAGTTAGATGAGTTTTTTTGGAATTTTGCGGCGACATTGTAATTGGCATTTGTCACGTAATATTTACTTCATGTGAAGTGTGTCTTAGATCAACGGTATTTTTTTTGGTAGAACTTATTACTCTATATACATTTTTGTAAAAATATTTTTTTAAATTCACTTTTCATTAGTTTTTTTTTACTTGGCATGTTTCCATACATACATACATACATACATACATATATATATATATATATATATATATATATATATATATATATATATATATATACCCACATATATGGAAAAGTATTCAATTCGATATTAGTTGGAAAAATACTGGTTATAAATAAATAAATATACAGTCGGTCTATATTAACATACAAAAATCAGAATATAGTGAATAGGTAAAGTAATGATTATTATAAATCAATAGTTTCCATTTTTATTTTGTAGAAGAGACGTTTGTAAGTCCAATTAGGATCTTTTGTACTTTTAGAAATACAACAATAAGAAGATGTAATATAAGATTTTTTTGTATGAGGGTCGTTTGATAAGTATGGTAAATTTATTTATTGTTTAATTTAATTAATTAATTAATTAAATTAAATTTTTCAATTTAGTTTTTCTTAATTTTTTACCATACTTATCAAACGACCCTCGTACATATACACTGTTTTGTAACAAAACTAAAAAATAATAAATCATTTATATAAAAACTGCAATAAATCAAATTGAACATTTATAATAAATCAATATATACAAAAGTATACGAAACTATTAAATTTGGTCCACATGCAAAGAATATACTTGATGAGACTGACGAATATAAATCGATTATGAACTTTTATTAAATAAGTAAATGGAAAATTCAACTAATTACTTTCACTAAGTGGTTGAATTAAATCATGTAATTCATAAAAAAATACCAGAATTAGGTTAAAAGAAGCATCATGTGTTCAGAATATATGTATGGAAAAGAGGTAATAGATTAATAGAAATAAACGAATTTAGAAAAGCATTTATCTAAAAATAATTTGATAGAGGTTGAAAATTATCATATATTTATATATATATATATATATATATATATATATATATATATATATATATATATATATATTGGGGGCTTCGCCCATTGCTCACTCGCACTCCCCGTGATATCATGAATGATGTTTATTTGCAATCGTTAAAGTTCGGAGGTAATCGTTCACGATTGGAGTAAATAAATGACATTAATTTTGCAATGTAAATTATTTCTACAGGTATTGCAAATTATTTTACATCTTTTTGTCCTCAATATTTATTCATAACGATCATTCTAAGACTTCATTTTCATTTCTCAATTTTCCATTATCATTTTAATTTTGTGCCAATTTATCCCAGGTCTTTTTTAATATCTGTATTTTTCTAATATGTATGTAAAGGTTTCTTTATAATCTTCTAATTTGTCCATTTAATCGTTTTTTTATCTTTAATATTTTCTAATACTTTTTTTCTGTTTAGTTGCATAGTCTCTAAAATCGTTTCATTCAATATTCATTCTAATTTTAATTTACGAATTGTCCATTTTAGAAAATCCATTACAGTAACTAAAATTTATTTTAGTTCTTTTTGATTAAATTACCATATTTCTGATCTATACCATTTTGATTAAATTAACATATAATGCTCTAAACCAGCGATTCCCACACTTTTTCGACCGCGGACCAGTATTTTTTATAAAATTTTTACACGGCCCTCTTATGTAAAAAACATATATCATATTATTTAAAGTGCTAATTTGTGACCGTATTTTTTTCTGCAGACCGGTACTGGTCCGCAGACCACAGTTTGGGAAACGCTGCTCTAAACTATTATTTATATACCATTAATTGATTTTTACTTGTTTGTTTATATTGAGTTCTAATTTTCATTTTTAATGTTTCCATTATTTAAATCATACAAGTCAAATTTTGCTTTTGCGCTAAGAATATTTGGTCATCGATGTAATAAAGAGTGCACAGAGTTTCATCATCTATTGGTAGGAGTATACCTTAATATTTGTTATGTATATTGTTATATTATACAAGGGGGCACTCATAATTTTCTGAACAACTTGTTGAGTTGTCGAAACTCTCATCTTTCAAGACTTCTCTAAGATTACCTGGGTTACAGCAAGAAAACTGTCATATGAATACCTGGCAGCTGTTCAGTTGAAACTGGATCTATTGTCATTTCAGAGTGGTACACGTTTTTATTTATGTGGACTTTTGAGTATTCTCTTGAATATATATATATGTATATATATATATATATATATATATATATATATATAAAGTATAGTTAATTTAATTAAATTTAAAGTTAAATTATAAATAAAATAGAATAAATATTTATACATTTACCACGAGACAAAAACTTTGATAAGAAAATTCTGAAAAACATTCTTGAATGAGAACGAATGATCTAAATAAATGAGAACTTTAAACTTTTTTCATCACGTAATCTAACTCTATTCATTACTCTTCAATCAAACTGAATGGGATTAATTATTTGCGGTTATTTTAATGTACGTGTACATTAATTCCTTCCCCTTAGTCTAATTTTCTTTTCTTTCATTTTTGTATCTTTTTTAATATAAACTATTTGTTACAATTCTTATAT
>CP092093.1:13577500-13650000 GCA_029203775.1 Neoneuromus ignobilis
ATAAAAATATATGTATTTCTACTTGGTATGATATATATATATATATATATATATATATATATATATATAATATTATATATATATATATAATATATATATATATATATATATATATATATATATAATGTATGTGTTTGTGTGTGTAAAATTAGGCACGCAAGGACACACACATTCCATGTGGTCAGTTATTGAAATGATTTGTGTAATTGATGTGCTTTTGAGTGTATGTGCATAACAACAAGTAAAATATAATCGGACAAAAAACCACACATATGTACTAACCTTAACCTAGTATTCTAATTGACGAAATATTGAGTGGAAAATACTTGTTCAGAGAGTCATGTGTTATGGAAATTGATATGAGATAAATAATAAAATACTAATTGTACTTCACTCATTTTGTTTAGTTACCTGCTTAATAGAATAGGATTGCTTGTTTTTTTCTAATCTGTTTAGTGTGTGTGTGTGTGTGTGTGTGTGTGTGTGTACATTATATATATATATATATATATATGCGGGGTTTAAATAGAGATGACAACTTGCCTAAGTTAGTAAACAATAAATAAAAAAATTCTCATCAATTTGCATAAACAAGTACCAATGAATGGTAACATTCAATGATGTTTTAGTTCAGTAGGTGGTTGATATACACTGATATGATGATGATGACCATAATATATATATATATATATATATATATATTCTTTTTAAGCATATTCTATGGCATTAATGATGGAACACAATTTCACTCATATGCCCACTACGACTTCGCGTGACATAGTGCATTCGTTTAGTCCAATTTTTAATCACTCTTTCACATAATTGTGGTCCAAATTCATGAATTACACGTTCAATGTTTATTTTTAATGCTTCTGTTGTTTGTGGTTTATCAACATAAACCAATGATTTCAAATAATCTCACACAAAATAATCCAATGGAGTTGCATCACATGATCTTGGTGACCAATTGATGGGTCCATTTAGTGAAATAATGGACTCATTAAACTTTTGTTTCAATAAATCTATTGAAGTTTTTACAATTTCTAAGCGTTGTTGAAGTGTTAAACGTTCCATGATAATTTGCCAAACTATACTGAGTTAAAATTTCAAAATTAGCTTAAAAAAATTAAATCATGGTTGACACCAGATGTTAAAGTTCTGACATTATTATTGGAACACCCTATATATATATATATATATATATATATATATATATATATATATATATATATATATATATATATACGAGTCTGTTCATAAAAAAATAAAATAATATAATTTTAATAATATCACTTATTTACATAACATTATGAAATTTACAATGAATCATTTTTTCTTCAAATCTGTGTAATATACTTTAATGTAAATATGTAGGAGTATGTATGAATGTACATACATATATTCATATATATGTATATGTATATATATATATACATATAATTATTTTTTTCTGTAAATTTTGTAAGATTGTTTTACCAATATAATAATGAAATTCAATTTATAATTTTCTGAAAATATTAACATTGTTTATATTATATATATTTATTTAATAACATCAAACCTTTTTTGCTACATATAAATCAAATATGAAATACATTCTCTTTTGTTATTACGTTGAATCACTTCATTGAATTTTTTATTTAATTTCACTAAAAATATAACACATACAAATTTTATTATTTTCAAACTATTACCTTTTATTTTTAAACGATATAAATTTCTCCGATTAAAAATAACCTGAATTGTTTTATACTTATAAATTTGTAAATTTATTCAAAATAAATAATAACATATTCAGCGATTTATATTTTAAAGTCAAATCAGTTTTTTTAATTTTTCTATATTTCGCTTATTTTTATTTGCGTTCGAAGTAAATATATCATTTTTTTTTATTTTACAAGAGTTTACTTTTGTTCTATTGTATAAGACAATTCAATTTACTATTTAATGATAATCTAATTAATCTCATATTTTTAATGTTTTTATATATATATATATATATTTATGTAAATAAAACAATTATACTTAAGAGGTATTGCCCTTTTTGTATTGTTATTCTTTGGAAACTGTATCATCAAACAATTATTCATATTGCTAATACCTGGAAATTGTATCATTAAATTTTATCCAATTATTTAATTAATTTTTAAATTTAATAAAAATTTTTAATTAAATTTTATAATAATGTATATGTATTATATATTTTTTTGATATTGTATACATTGTAGTTTAGATTTATATTGATGACATTTTGATCGAGTCGATGATGAGTTAAACATTTTTTCGTTTTTTTTTTATTCTGCCTTTTATTATTCAAATTGTATTTTAGTTCGATATTTCATCTTTAAATTTTATATACATTCACTATCATATTAAAATCCAGTTTGTGTTCTCTAATTAAACTAGTTAACAAATTACATTCTCTGATCATAATTATAAAAGAACAACATTGAGTTTAAATACTTTAATTTTTATTTTAGAGATAGGATACTTTCCAAATATAAATTACACAATAATGTTTTTATTAAGATACACACACACACACACACACACACACACACACACACATATATATATATATATATATATATATATATATAATTTACAAAAATGTAAAACTCCCTTTACTAGAACATCTAGTTGTCTATTAATATATAAAAATTCTTATTAAAAAAAAACATTTTTATATATATATATATATATATATATATATATATATATATATATATATATATATATATATATATATTATATATATATATATATAATAATTAATAAACGTTTTTCTGTCCTCTGCTAAATGAATACTTTTCCAAAAATTTTCACTTTTAGTGATCCAATACCTTTCTCTTTTATTCCACACCGATAAATGTTCTTTCTATCCCACATTATGTTTCTATTTCATCTACCTATTGGCCTCTTCTTGGGCCTCTTTATATTTCTTATTTCCCAATCATTAATTTCTTTTGTACATCGGTATTTTCACAAATAGTTATTTTCAATAATTTCTTTTATTTATTTTAAACTTCTCATTTTTGTTATGATGTCTGTAACTTTTGTTTGTTTTCAAGAACACTAGTCTTCTTGCTTTTCTTCACATGATGTTTTTAATATTTAATTTTTCATTTATATATATATATATATATATATATATATATATATATATAAAGTTCTGATTTTTTATATAGAGGTAAATTCACCTTCACTTATTATGAATTTTTTAAATATTCGATTTTTTTACGAATTAAAATAATAAAGTTAGTATAAAAATAGATTCAAAAGGCTAGCAACTGAATAAAGATAGATGATTATTAAATAGATTAGATACATATGTAGATGAGATATTATTATTTATTAACTATTAATGCCTGATTTATATTGATAAATTATACATTCATATTTAAATATACATTATACATACACATAAACACACACATAATATATATATATATATATATATATATATATATATATATATATATATATATATATATATATATATGTATGTGTATATGATTTCGTGAGTCACGTAATATTTAAAAGAGTAACTTTAAATTTTTATGTTAAATACCTTTATTTTTTATGTACAACTTTGTTATTTTTTTATAGTTGATTACTAGGATAATATACACGAGTAATAATTTCACTAATAAACCTTTTAATTAAACAACGAGGAGGTTTTAAATCTGTTATGAGTCACGTAACATTTTTTCATTACATTTAATAAATAGTTTCTGTCTGTATTATTTCTTACATAGTTTGAATACAGTACAGTATTATGTATGAAAGAAAATTATTCTTTTATAGAATAATGGATTATGTAGATTTTTTATTAAAACACATCTTGGTATAAAAAATCATGAATTACAAGAAGACGAGTAACATAATTTCGTAATAGAAGAGTCTAATTTCATTATTTAAATTTTCTCTTACAAACTTGTGATTAAGAAAGCTAGTTAATTAATTAAACATTTTTTTTATTTACAGTTAATTTTATATGTTTATTTCTAGTCTACTGAAATATTATGTGCATTAGAATTATTGCCTACAAATTTTTATTCAAAAGAAGATTCAAATTAATATTTATATTGATGTAAATTTTACTTTGTTAATTAGTGAATTGTCGAAACCTTAGTTAATGATAATGGTAAAATAATTCTAAGATAGTTACATTATTAATGTTGAATAATCATATATGATATATATATATATATATATATATATATATATATATATATAAATATATATATATATATATATATATATATATATATATATATATATATATATATATATATATATATTACTAATTACACTTAGTAAAATATTTTAAGAATTAAACATATATCATGTAAATATAATGATCTAAAATAATACTTATCCGAAATAATAATTTTATGAACACGCAATAATAAACAGAAAACTAATTTAAATAATACCATGTTTAGCCTGATATAAGTAGAAATTACCACAGAAATGATTTCCGTATTTAATATTAAAGTAGCTAATATAAAATTTAAAAAAAAAATGACTTATAATGAAGCATTAAAATTAACTCTTCACTAATAAAGATATTAAAAAACATGCATACATTAAAAAAATGCGAGTTATTTCAAATAAATGAATTTAGAAATGTTCCATTGTAAACATTTGCGATTTTAAAATAATAATTAAAATTTATAAAAAATAAGTCTTTACAAAATTTCAAAAGATCTTTACTGTTTTCTAGAAAACCAGTTCAAGTCATTATTTTTTTTTTGATTAAAAAGTGATTTATGTTAGTTGTTGAAACAAACTTACACTAGAGACGTAAATACTATTTTGCTACGAAATTATTCGCTACATTATAATATTTGTAGCATCTGTGCGCTCAACAGAAAGTACAAATATTTAGCACGAATCAACAATTAGTTGGAAGGTTATGCAGTGAAATGTGCAGGCAGTACAGGTGAGAGCAGTGGGGAGATGTAATATTTGATAAAACTTGCTCGTAAACTGACTAGCAGCTACATATAACCATGTTGTTTGGTTGTAGTACAATAGACAAGCAAGAAGGTATCAATGTTTATTATATCTTAGAGCTCTCAAGATCAGCTAAGAGATACTATTTCACTGGATATTATTTTCTTTTTTTTTTGGAAAAAAGATATGAGTTTTATAAGCTTATTAATTCATAGTCAGTGGTTTTATATAAGCATAAGTTCAATATTTTTAATTATACATATATAGTACTAGTTTTTATTGAACATTTAATAATAGTTTCCGTTTAAATACTTAGTGAAAAACTGTTACCTTCTTGGTATAAAAAGAACATTACAACAAAATATAATTTAGTATACAACTGTATAAAACACTATATACTTGACTCTGATGAAAATAATTCAAATGTCAATAAAATAAAAATTGTAATTCCTAAGCAGGAAATGATAAGGAAGAAAATTATAATATAACAAAAGTACAATAAATATACAGTAAATATACGATATTTAAAAATATATTTTAGCTACATTTGAAAATAATATTTGTACTATAGTAATGATACAATTTTTGGAACAAATGCAGATTGCACTTTAAAGATAATGTTGCCATTGAAATGCATATAACCAAAAAAATTGAATAATTAGTAATTACTGAATACTAATAAAAATATTGTAGTGCCTAAAATTGAATTAATCATAATACTCAGCTTTGCTGAAAATAATAATTATTTTAAATTGTACTTAGATACTGAAAATATACAAAATGTATATATAGGGTTAATTTGATTTTTTTTTTGGAAAAAAACAAATAATTTTTTAAAATCAAACTTTTATAATTAATTTTTATATTACGTCTATTAATACTTAAGACTATCTTCCATCTATCCAGAAAGACGGTTCTCTTCTTATTAAAATACTTCTTAGTTAACCTTATTTTAATATGAAAAATTGGTCTGATCATTTATCACTATCTATTTTTTTATTTTCATTGATATAGTATTATTAGATATCTTTGTATAAACTAATTTTAATAATTTGACAATTTCCATATTTTTCATAATAAATAATTGCCATAAAAATTTTCTTTAGTTTTATTAAAAATTGAAATTTGATTCCCTGTTTGATTTTAATATCCAATTTACTTAATTTTCATTACTCTGTTCTATATAATGATATATTAAATTAGCTAAAACTTGAATGCAAACGATGTTTATTTTTCATTCAATAGAACAAGTTTTATAATTACAAACCGTTCTGATCAAATTATATATAAAACTCTATAAATTTATTCTATTATTTTGTATTCTCATCCTGTATCAAGGTAATTGTACATTTTTGATAAATGGGACAGCAATAACAAAAATTAAATTATTTATACCGTTTTATATAAAATACATATATTTAGGTCCGAGTTTTAATTTACTATAAATGTTTTTTTTAACTGTCCTTTTTAGGAAGCTTGGTAAGAACTATTATACAAGTAATATCTTTCAAACGTCTGAAAATGGAATAAATGAATCACTAGTTATCGTAAGATACCATTTCAATTAAACCCATTCAAACTGTTATGAAATAATTAAATACGATATAGCATTAGTAATAAATTAATACACAATTGAAAATAAATAAATTTAACTATTAAATTAACTAGTTTTATAAGATTTTTTTTATTCTATCAATAAAAAGCGGTTACATAAAAATGTGTTTATTAAAGTATTCTACAATAAAATTTATATTTTTGATTAATTTAGTATGTTAAACGATGGTGTGTGTGTGTGTGTGTGTGTGTGTATATATATATATATATATATATATATATATATATATATATGTATTAAAATTGATTAAAATTTTAAAGTCAAATCATCATACAATGCAGTTGGGTTTAATTTAAATCGAGGTTAACACACTATCTACACACACGTATCTACTTTAATATGAATATTAAAAACTAATTATCATTTAATGTTCTATCTGTCTTGTCTTGTATTAATAAGAACCAGTATAGTGAAAACACTGATATATTTGCAACGAAACACTGAAAGTAGCACAAACAGACAGATATGAATATTTAAACAAAAAATATCGTTTTTATTATGAGCATTTTATCAGCTATATAATTATGGCATATATATATGCATGTCAAAATGTATACATGTGTACATAACTTATGTATATTTTATAAAAGTAAAATTATCAAACAGAGAATAATTAAACTACTGCCACAGAAGACATTTTTAAATAAGTATGTTTTTTTTATCTCATTTTAATATTGATCGATCTGTAAAATACTTCAATCATATTATGCAATTTTATTTTAATCGCCTTTTATATATTTCATTTTAGATTTATTATTGGAGTCTTATTATATTTGTTTTCAAATATAGCAATCAAATACACCTACTCATATTTTTTATAAGATATAAATAAAATAAAATCTATGAGTACTACATTTATAGATTCTATATTACTAAAAATATTTTTTTAATACTTTCATTGAATATAAAAATTGCCATTTTATATACGTAAGACGTACCTTAAGTATCAACATTAAATCAAAAAATTAATTATAAATATTCTGTTTTGAATAGTACTTTAAATAAATACCAACTGTGACATTCCAAAACGATTCTTTTTATATATCTGCCTTTAGCAAAAGACTAATGCGGAGAATACACGTGACAGATGATACTTGTATTCTGAGAGAAACTTGTGCCACTCGACAGATTTATCCTAAACAGGTGTATTTTATAAATATCTGTAATTAATTTTGAAAATTTGTATGAAAAAAATCAATTCAAGGTTATAAATAATGTTTTGTTTTTTAAAATGCTATAATATTTCATAAAAAAATCCTATTCCAATATATTATGTTCAAATTATTAGTTTTATATTCATTTTATTGTCGTTTTCTTTTTTTAGAATACAATTATGAAATATTTTTAATGCATACATATATAAATATATATATATATATATATATATATATATATATATATATATAACTTAGAATAATAGAGACCAAATTAGCAAATAGAAAAATAATATACAAACTAAAAAAAATTTGAATTATAATTTAATTTTAAAACTTAAAACATGACTAACATAAATTTTACTGAAAAAATTTTCAAATTAATTTATATTATATATTCTATGAAGATTAAATTAACCATAACATTCAATAAATAAAAATAAACTTAATTTATTATAAACTGTTTTCAAATGATTTCATAAAAATATTTGAACAAAATTTTTCTTACAGTCGTGTAATATTTGTTGAAAAAATTAACAATGTAATTTTTTGACTGAATGTTGAATTATATGTTATATTTTTTAATAACTTGTTATACATTGTTATATTTTTTAATAACTTGTTATGTTTAACAACTTGAAATACGTACAAACGTTTTATAATTATCACAATAAAAGATACAATATACATCTTTATTATTTAGATGTCAATAACTGACATGCAAACAATACCAAAACTGAAATAATAATGGAATTATAATTATTACAATCGAGTTGAAATTCAGTATATAATCAAACAATATAAATGTATAAGTACAATAAAAATTTACTTGAGAATAATTTTAAAGTACAAACCAGTCATACAAGACAGAAAACAATACTGTGGCGCCAAGGATAAAAATGACAAGAATATAACTGACATGTAGGAACAGATACATACATATGAAACTATTACGTAATAGTTCATTTTTTAAGGCTTAGTACCATTATAAATTTAGATAAATTATGCTTATAGTAAGCCATTTTGCTTTTTTTTAAAAAAAACTGACATATGTTTTCTATACCTGCTCTACAAGAGATTTATTTGCATAATTGGAAGTACTTGTCTATAACTGTTGTTTAACAGTAATTTTATTTATTAAATAAACGGTTTTTAGTTATATTGTAGTACTATATTGTTTTAATTTTTATATATTGAGAAAAAAGATTTATAATATATCAAAATGCAGAAAAATGAAATTAATTACTTTAGAAAATATAAATAATATTTAAAAAAAGAACACAAATTATTTTTTTAATAAATAACACTCATGTGTTTTAGAGTTCTGGCTCGTATTATTTGTTCTTACTTACAGCAGTAGCATGGGTTTTAAATGTCAGAATAATTCAACAGTTTCAGACAATAAAAAGAAATGTAGAAAAATGTTAGAAATAACATGAGAAAAAAGAAAACTAAAGTAAAAAGAGATTCAAATGGAAATTAGTTAGTTATATAGTAAGATAAGAACATCATCGATGGATAGACAAAATTGAATGGAAATCTAGAGATATAAAAAGGCTTAAGAAGAGATTCATGGACAGGTGGATAAGAGATATAAGAAAATTATCAGCGGCGAAATGAAGGAAAAAACGAATTAGATCACTCAAGGTGGAAAAAGTTTTGTAAGAGTCCTTTATCCAGTATATTATAGAAAGAGTTTGATGATGATAGTGATGCACATTATGTGTGTGTGTGTGTATATATATATATATATATATATATATATATATATATATATATATATATATATATAAAGAGTGTTTCAATTAAAACTTGAAAATTCAAACAAACATATACTTGCTTACTATTAGTTACTATTTTTTATTATTAAAGAATTTTTTGAATTATATTTTTTAAAGTTGTTTTTTAACAGCCACTACATTATGCTATTACTACACATTCTTTAAAATTATTCATCATTATTCTTTTTGCCATCATTACATCATCTTTTTATTCAAAAAAAAGTACTTAAATCATACACCATCACCTAACTATAATATTGTATAATATAGTATTATTTTTCTTGTGCATAAAATTGTAAAAGATAAAATATTTTATTATTATTAACATTGTAAATATTTTATATATATATATATATATATATATATATATATATATAAATATATACATATATATTAATATTTTTCATGCAAATTTTTTACATTTATTATTTTAGTGTGCCAAATTATTTAATAATAAAAATGTGTTAATATAATAAAAGAAGTTAATAGCATTTATGTAATATTTATTTTATGCTGTCAGGTCTTTTATTCGTTTCATAATTATGTTTTAAAAAATAATGGAAACCAACAAGTTATTAAAAAATATAACATATAATTCAACATTCAGCCAAAAAATTTGACTGAATGGAAACTTTAATTGTTTTTCAAAACGATGGTTAGGAAATCAAATGTTGATTAATAAAATTATATTCAGACTTAATATATTATGTAGTAAAAAAATAATTCAAAACATGATGAAATACAAATGTATATACAAATATACTTAGAGAAAATTTGTATTTAAATTTCACATGTCAAATTACAATGAATTATTTATAATTAGATGTATATAAACAATTATATATACATTTACATATACACTTATAAGATATCGAGCTATAAATAGCAGCGATAAAATTTACATAAAAAACAACAACTAAAAATAATGAAAAGAGATAAAATGTCTATGAAAATATATGCACTATCTATGTGTGTGTATGTGCTTGTGTGAAAATATGTTTAGTGTTTGTACAGTTTCTGATTTAAAAATACACCATTGCTGGTCGTTGAAGTAAATTATAATCATATGTACATAAATGTATATATATATATATATATATATATATATATATATATATATATACATATATTTTTGTGTACATGAAATGTGAAAAGATTATATACATCTATGTAAGAACAACTGTGTGATAAGGACGCCACTAGACATTTCCAATTGGACATTCTTGTGCTTTTTGTCATCAGTCGACATATGATCAGTCTTAATTCATACAATTACTTTATCTATTTTTATATACATACAAATTTTATATATATATATATATATAAATAACTTTTTTTTGTATTTTTGTTCTCTACTATTTTAAGTTTTATATATTAACAAAAATTGTTTAATTTAACTAATGTTGTATTTTTTTATTATCATTTTTGAAAAATATTTCTCATTACATTTTTTTATAAAATTATATATATATATATATATATATATATATATATATATTTATTGAGTAATGAAACTTCAAAGCTATATTGTCTTCCAAAAATACTATAACCAGTTTTTACTAGTCACTATGAAGAGAAATTAATTAAAATATGTAAACTTTAGGCTATTTCGTTAGTAATGTAAAAGATAACACTTAGATAAGTATTTCTTTGTAAAAAAATATTATATATATATATATATTAATATTTTATATTATTATTTATATTATCTACACCAGTGGTATTTAACTTATTTTCTTGTTATCTTTCGATAGGTACTATGAAAAATTCATTTCAACATAAAAACGGATAGAATCATTTAAGAAAGTTTATTCATAGCAGTTATATTATTGGGTTGAAAGGAAGTCTTTTCAGTGTTTGTGAATAAAATAAAAACATTTCTCTTTTTTTCGTATTTATATAGTTTCTAGTATTTCTTATTTCTGTGTTTTATATTTTAGGAAATTCATTTATTACATCCTCATAAAACGATATTGGTATGGAAGTAAAAAAACTCTTACACATGATTTAATTTCATACAAATTTAATCGTTTTCTATTAGTATAATTTTATAAAGTTATGAATAAATAGCAATAATAGTAATCACAAGACTTCAGATTGAATGAATATGAAGATGTATAAGGATTTCCTAGCTAAGATCCTTCATTTTGTTTTTTTTATGTTCATAGTCATATGTGGTCTTGCATTATCTTGGTGAAGATAACATTCTTCCTGTCCACCAAATTTAGTATTTTGATATTCAGTCAAATGTTGACAGAATGATCTGAATTAATAGTTTTACTGGATTTCAAAATTTTACAATACATTGTACTCTTCCAATCCGATCAACAGTACAATATCACATTATTTTTTATATTTCAAATCATTTTTTTTATCTCCTGTTACAACTTGCTCTAAAAATTACGAGAATGCAAAATCGCACGATTATCAAAGTTTTTTCTGATAATTTATGTAATACCCAAATATCAAGTTTTGAAATTATATTATTTTTTTAAATGATTCAAAATTATCAAATGATAAATTTTAAGTATATTTGATAATTATTTTGAAGTTTGTCATTGATTTTTGGTTACAATTAGCTTCATAATGACACCACCAACCACTGAACTTCATCCAAAATGGAGTGTGTTAATTAAATCAAAATTATCATAATGGATTTTCTTAAATCAAACTTGATGTTTGCATTCAGTAATCGCATCACTTCCATATACATCGTAGATATGTATAGAGCAACTTGTCGCGTTGACGCCTTCTTTAAATTCTTATAACATTAAGAACCGAAAGAACACTTTATCAAATGTAATGTCTTTGTTTTGCAGGAGTTGAACTAATATTAAATTTTTTAATGCAAAAAGTTATAGATATTTTAATAATTAATTTTAAACTCAATATAATAGTAAATTTAATAATTAAAATTTAATTATGATATTACATCGGTCATTTTACTTAACATGAGGAAAATCGAAAAGATTTTCCTATGAACCTAATAATAAGAATTTTCAATTGTAGTATGTCTATTTAATTAGTTTATAAAATATTCAGTCGAGAAAGAATTTAATAATAAAATATTTAAAACACTATACTTCATAGTAGAAAATAATGTGATATTAAAAATGCAAATTGTTATCATTTTTCAATCTTTAATGTCCTCTTTGGCACTGAATATATATATTATATATATATATATATATATATATATATATATATATATATATATATATATATATATATATAGTTTTGTTTTAATGAGAAATTCATTTTGAACTATTTAAATTTGAGTCAATAATATAGCAATAAAATTTATTATAAATTTTTGATTTTTAATATATTAAAATTTTTTTAATATATTAATAAATATATTAATTTTAAGTATTTTTTTAATGTACGTAGATACTTTTAATTATTGAAATTAGGATATATGCAATCAATAGTACTAATGATACAACTAGATTCATTAATACTTAATTATCAATAAAGTTTGTATTGATAAACGAACTTTACGTTGTTATATTGCAAATATTGATAACAAATATATGATTTTTATAATTATTTGATTTTACGATGAACATAAATAAACAAGAATACTTGATATAACAGTTTTTTATGTACATATATATATATGTATACGAGAGTCGTTTGATAAGTATGGTCAATTTATTTATTATTTAATTTAATTAATTAATTAATTTAATTAAATTTTTCAATTTAGTTTTTCTTACTTTTTTACCATATTTATTAGTATATATATATATATATATATATATATATATATATATAAATTAATGCCAAAGTTCATGAAAACATTGTATATTCATATATAGGATCATCCAAATGTGACGCCCAAATGTGTCTTATTAAAGAAAAACTATACACATGTTTCTTTTCAATAAAACACAAATTTAGGCGTCACATTTGGATGATCATATCTATATATATCTATATCTATATCTATATCTATATCTATATCTATATATATATATATATATGTATATATATATGCATACACACATTCACACATAAGTCATGGCACACATGGGTAGCATAAGCAATTTATTGATATAATTCAATGAAGTCGTTAAATAAAAAAAATATATTTAATTGAAAATAAATACAATATTCATTATATTTATTTTCAATTATTTTTTTTATTATTTTATGACTTCATTGAATTATATCAATAAATTGCTTATGTTACCCATTTGTGCCAATACTTACGTGCGTCAGTGTATAATATATGTTGTTCCAAAAAAAAAAATGCAATTATTAAATTAAAAATATCAAACCATATATGGAATGGAATATAAAGTATACTAGGGAGTATAAAATAAATAAAACATAATTGAAATAAAAAGAATTGTTGAATATGAAAGTTAATTATCCTAAAAAATATAATTTATACCACACCTCTGGCTGTGTTCATAAACGACGAGAGTACAAAATATTAAAACATAATTTAAATAATGTTTGTATTTGTTAGTGATAATTATGTCTATAATTTTGAGATTGTGCGTAGGATACACACACTCACATATATATATATATATATATATATATATATATTTATTTATTTATTTATTTAATAAACGGTTGGAAATGTTTTTGTTATTTTTTTAAAACTAATGAATTATAATTTATCTAACGAAATCATTAAATAAATTAAAAATGAATTTATGAGCATGTTTTTGGTGCACGATATTAACGTAAATTTTATTTCATGTTTAATAATTATTAATACAATTTGCATATTTCGTTTCGATTCGACTCGTAAATTCTCTTATAGCTATTTTTAGCCAAACTATTGTCTATTAATTTCTAAGGAATAAAGCATGTTATACCCACATATTATACATTGAAACTATCCCTAATTTTGTACATATTTTAATACACTTGAATGAACAATTACAATACTGTTTGCAATTTCCCGAATTGTTTGACAAGGACTATTGTTTCTAATTAGTTCTTGTGTTCACATTAAAATATTTCTTCAACAGTTATTACAGAATGTATCTATATATCTATATCTATATCTATATATATATCTATATCTATATATATATATATATATATATATATATATATATATATATATATACACACGGAGTGGGTGGAAAGTCTTCGATTTTGAGTTACGAAATGAAAACATTTTTTTCTTTTATTTTTTTTATTCAATTTAATATATCATTGCCATTATTTCTTATTACCGTGTTTCAGCAATGAGAAAATATATTTTTCTACTCTCATAACAAATATTGATATTAATGTAAACATCCTCGATATATGATTTTATTTCATGATTAATTTTTCCCTGTTAATACAATTTTGTAAAGAAATAGAATGTGAAATACAAGGTGCTAGATCAGATGAATATAGATGTATAAGGATTTCTTAGTCAAAATTCTCCAATTTTCTTTGGCTATTCATAGTTAAATGTAATTTTGCATTATTTGAATGGAAGAAAAAAAACTCTTGCTCATTGAGATTTTTTTTTTTTTTTTGGTTTGGCAGTGTTTCATTTCAATCAGTCAGTTGTAGGTAGTAACGATATAAATAATAGTTTTGACTGATTTTAAAACTAAAATTTCATCATGCCTCTCTGTAACCATACTGACGAACACTCTATTTTAGCATATCTAAGTTTTTATGGTCGGTAACATGATTTCACTTTTTGATGCTTAATGTCCATATCTCATTTTATTATTTTATAAGATCCGTTTTTCATTTCCTGTCACAACTCTTTTCAAAAATGGTTTATTTACTTGGCGAGAAAGCAAAGTCGTGCCAGTCATAAATCTGTTTATTAAATGTCCTTCCATTAGATTGTGTAGTAGTTCAACATCAAATTTGGAAACCATTTTAAGTTTTGTTAAGTGAAATGAGAAAAATATGGATTTATTATTGCAAACGATACATATAGGGTCATCCAAATGTAACGCTTAGATTTGTGTTTTATTAAAAAGAAACAAAATAAATTATACACACGTTTCCCTATAAACATGTTTCTTTTTAATAACAAATCTATGCGTCACATTTGGATGATCCTATATAAAAATAAAAACGCAGAAATAATTTGAAGATGTAGTTTTTAGAAACCTTGATTTTATTTTCGATTTTTATGAACATTTTTTAAGTAGTTTCTACATGAAAAACAATTTTACTTATTAGTGTATTAAAAATGTAAATCAAATATATTTTACAACACGATATACTATTGAACTAATTTGAGAGAAAAATGATTTTAAAGTAAAACAAATATATCATCTTACATAAATGATAAGATGGAAAAAAAGTACAAAATTGTAGAAAAAATATTAAGAAGAATGGTGAAGTTGTTTACCACCCTAGTACCGGAAAGGGATTACACAAAGAAAACTTTCTAGCATGTTCCATGTTTAATACAACTGATATGAACAAGTATCTTAAAACATGAACATTCAAACATGGCTTCCGGATGGATCGTTTTCATCGAATTTTCCAATAAGACACTTTTTTATATAGTCCTTAAAAAGAACAGTTTTCAATTTCCAGTCGAGCTATAATTTAAAGACAATTTTATTCATCTTTTATGGAGTCAAGTTGAGCAGAATATTTTTATCGACGATAAAAAAAGACACGAACAAAATAAATTGGTCGAGGAGTATATATTGTTCTCTTTTCAGTATTAAACGCTGGTTCTTTTCACATCAACAGATTTCGATTACACAGCTGTTGTCAAGTGAATTGTAGAACGATCAGTAACTTGTTCGTGCAAGAGAGATACAGATACAATATATATATGATATATAACTAACTCTATTTTTGTTTTATAAATGAACTACATGTACAAAATGTTGACAAGTGAAATTAATTGCTATTGTATTACAATCACAACGGAGAGAGCATTAAATATGTCCGTGTATCATAACTGAAACGTTCTGTTTCTCTCTATCAGCTTGTTTACGTTTGTTGTCCACAGATACTAAACGAATTTAGTACTCCACTATGATCGAATAACAAGGATACGTTTACGAACTATATAACTATTATATGGCATTTATCTCGCTTTAAAATACAGAGAAGATTGTACATATTTTATTTATAAACAAAGATAGATTTATATAAATCATAAATACATTTTATATTTTATCCTTGTTTTGTAAAAAAATCGTTTGATTAATATTATTTGTCAATTTTTATCCAGTATAGTTTTCAGTACTGGTCTTTTTTTTAATGATAATGACTAAAATGAATAACTCAAAGTGTTTGCGTGGCAGACAAAGACAAATAAGGTAATATCGTCAAACATATACAATATGTAGATGTGTTTACAGTCGATTTAGTCAAATTAAAAGCAATAATTGAGAACAACTTATTTATTTAAATTATAGATTTATTGTTGCATAGAGGGACTGTACTGAGATAACAATTAGATTCTTATCAACATAATTAATTGTTTTAAGGAATTTTAAGCGGAAAAACAAACAAATTGAGTTAAAATAATTAACACTTCACATGTTCTAATAATAACGTTTTGATAACAACGCTGTAATACAAGATATAATAATTTTCACTTTCAAATTGTGATAATTTTTAAACAAATAATCTGACATTGGAAAATATAAGTAGTTACAAAAAATATCATTCAATTGTAGTTATAATTAAATACAGTATTTCTTAAAATTAGTTTTTTTAGATTCTGATTTCTTTATTTACAATATTTAAGTCATATTCATATAACACAGTTAAAAAAATATTAATCAAAGACAACATGATGATGACACAAATTTTTAAATTGGTCTTATTTATTACACTAATATAAATAATAATAAGGAATTACATTAAAGAAAAAGTTAAATATAACGTTTTATTTTATTTTATGTTTTCAAAGATAATGACTAATTTTTTAAATTTTTAGGACTAATTATTAGTTATATTTAAAACATATTTTTAAAAAAAATCGTTCGATGAAATAGATGTTAAGAGCGGTTATATTAACCCTCAGTGAAACGTTTCTTAGGTATTGAGAGAGAAATTAATTGTCAGCCTCAAAACAATTAAATCATCTAAGTTAAATTCCAACCACAGTTTAATAAGTATATATACTTGTAATGTCTAGTGGATTTATGTACGCTGTTGGTTGTTACTTGTATCATAAATGTTTGTACTAAATGTCAATTTCATCTAGACACTGTCATAGCGAAAGTGTTAATAACAAAAAGTAATGTGAGATAAACGATAATTGATTCAAATCACATGTGATTCTAATCCAACAGCAGAGTTATTAAAATAAAAAAGTACAGCTGCAATAATCGTAAATGTTATTAGCTGACACCACGAATTGTCGAGTAAGGGATTTGACTGAAATGAAAATTTTTAACTATCACACATTTCCTATTTAAATTTATTGTTAAAAATTCCATTTAATGATTAAATAAAGAAATATGTAGGATTATAATTCACTTTAGTTCTAAGAGTCTTGAAGATTATTTTTTTTTTAAAAGTCATCATCATAAAAGAAATAAAAACCAGTTTTCAAGAATTTAATGTGACGAAATAAACAACATAAAAACCTTCAAATTAGAGGCAAATAAGAATTACACCCTTAATAGGTGAAGTACAGTTCAGAGTTTATATATACATATATATATATATATATATATATATATATATATATATATATATATGTATGTATGCATGTTTATATGTATGTATGTATGTATGTATGACCTATCTGTCCATAAGTTTCTGAGATTCATACTATATACAATTTCAAGCAAAATAAATATTATCACTATTTTCTAACATACGAGTAGTTTTTCTATTTTATAACTTTTTTAACAGACTAAATTAACTTTTTTATGGCAAATGTTATATCTCCAATCAAATATTAGTAAAGTCTACGGATCGTTTATATTATTAATCCCGTGATTTCATATACTTTTTTTCGACCGTGATCATAAATATTCAATAGGGTTGAGGTTGGTTGAATGTAGAGATTTTTTATCTGCTTCCCTTTTTAATTACATATTAAATTCGATAACATAAGTGGAGCTCATTTTATTTCGGTAGATATTTTATTTATTTATAGGTAATAATAACTTTTTTGTAAAAAATGTAATATTTAACTTTTGAAAGTAATTAATCCTCAAATTTACAATAAAAATGTTTATTCGTTAAGTTTAAATTAAATATTATTTTCAGACTATTCCGTTTTATATTTGATATTTTGAAATGAATTGTAAAATTTAAATTATGCGATAAAAACGAAAAATTGAATTAAAAAGTTATAAACCTATTAATTGCTATATATATAAATATATAATGGGTAACAAACGAAAAGAAAGAACGTATGAAACAAGAAATATTATGACAAATTTTCACAATCAACGAAAATTAATTAAATATTAAATACAAGTGCTAGGATTAATTGTTTAATTTACTACTTGAAATATTATGATTAAACGAATATTTAGCAACAGTTTAAGTATTATTATGTACAATGAAACTGAAACAAATTTGTTGTTCTATTGTAGTTTACGAAACGTGCCTGCACGTAAATAATGTTGAAATACCTATGAGATTCTTACTAATAATAGAGAGATACATTTTTTATTTCAATGTACGTTCCAGATATTTTATTTAAAAAAAGAATTGTTTTTCTGTAACAACGACTAATTTTTTGTTTCCTTTTAAAAGTCTCTATTCAAGTTTTAACACTGTTTTAGTAAAAAAATATTCATTTCTATAATTTAATTAGTACAACTTTAAATATTATCAAAAAAGTAGCTTTAAAAAGTATCGTAATTGATTATATTTAATCTGTTTGAATATTTCTGATAAAATAGTATATAACTAACTTACATTTATAAAAATCTGATAGAAAAAAAATATTTATATAAAATATAATTTGGAAATGAAATGAAAATATCGACAAAGAAAAGATATTTATAGAATCTAGATTAGTATTTCTAAAATGTTAATATTGTTACAATGAATCCATTATACGTCTTTATCAGAAATATAATTCATTTTTATATTTATTTCTAAACAACTAAAGAGTTAGTGTATATTTATTTTTTTATTCTAAATTTTTTTAACATAAGTTCTTTGAATTTATTTTTTACCTTATAATATAAATTATTTTGTATTTACAATTACTGAATATATAATTTTAAAGTCTGTCAAAAACATATATTTATAAAAATGAAAAATTGAATTGTAAGAAAGGTAGTAATCATTTTTTAAAACTTGTATATATATATATATATATATATATATATATATATATATATATATATAATTGTAAGAAAGGTAGTAATATATATATTTAAAACTATGTATATATATATATATATATATATATATTTATATATATATATATATATATATATATATATATATATATGTGTGTGTGTGTGTGTGTGTGTATTTTACAATACTGTAACAAATTTTGTACACAAATTTTATATATTGTAAAAACAAATCCAATGTAACTATGAAAACAGATCTATATCAAAAGGAACAAAGAATACAGGAAGACTTACAGTTAAATGGGTGCATAATGTGATTAGTAATGCACAAAACCCTCAGTGTAAACTAAACGTACTAGGTTCAAGAAGTAATAGGAGGGATGCTGTTCAATAAACTATTCAAAAATTGGACGTACGCTGTTTATATACAATATAATATACATATATATATATATATATATATAAATACATACATACATATATATATATATATATATATATATATATATACATACATACATATATATATATATATATACATACATATATATATATATATATATATATATATATATATATATATATATATATATGTGTACACAAACGTGCATAATTCATAGCCATACGAGTAACAAGCAATTTATTGATATAATTCAATAAGTCGTTAAATAAATAAAAAAAATATTTAATTGATAATAAATATAAAGTTCATTATATTTATTCATTATATGTATTTTCAATTAAATATTTTTTTTATTTATTTAACGACTTATTGAATTATATTAACAAATTGCTTATGTTACCCATATGGCGATGACTTATGCACGTCAGTATACATATTTACATATACTCTATTATTGCTATTATTATACAATGACAATAGAATATTTATGTACTTAAGATAAATCAGATTTGGTAACAATAGTTTCTTTGAAAACAGAATTACCACATATTTTAATCTTTCGATATAAGAAAAGAATAACTTCAAAATGTAAAATTACAATTAATTTTCAGCATTAGAATGAATCACCGAGATAGAAAATCGTTGTTGAAAAAAAATTAAATCCTTTCTTATAGTTATCTGTTTGATCTCTTCATTTATTACATTTACTAACGTAAAATAGTTGTTGTTAACTATAAGTTAAAAAATAAATATTAAAAAAGCCTAATAATTTTTAAAAATATCTTATAATAGATTGAAAAATAGTTTTGTCCATACCTAAAAATATAAAATAATAAAATATTATATATTGATTATTGAATTTTAAGTTTGATAAAAAATGGTAAAACCATGTACAAAAGTGATATACAATGACTTTGTCAATCGCAGGAAAATAGAATAATAGGGTAGAAATAGAAGTTAAAAAGTACGAGTATTTAGGGTAATTTATTTAGATAAAAGGAGCATTTAGGAAAAATAAAAATTGGATAGTGTCAATTTAGAAGACTTTTCTTTTATAAAATCGAATATTCATCTTTGAAGAAAGAAGTTTTCAATCAATGTATTTTATCTGTTTCCACTTATGGTATTGGAACATGTCTTAAATGATACAATAATTCAATAGCTCCAAACAATATAAAAAAGTATAGAAGAATGCATATTAGAAATAATATACAGAGGCACAAGGAAAAATGAATGGATTAGAAAGAAAATTAAAGTTACGAATGTTGTAAGGGTGGAAAGTTAAAATTGGAAATAAATCATTCATAGACAAGAGAGAACTTGTTGAATGAGAACTCTGAGATATAAAAAGGCTCAAGAAGATACCGATGGGTAATGGAATGAGACATGAAAAAATTAATGTATGTCGAATAGAAAAGTATTAAATCTTTGAAAATGGAAAGTTTTAGGAGAGACCTTCAAATAAGGGATAGAAAGAGATTATCATTACATATATATATATATATATATATATATATATATATATATATATATATATATATATAAAATAAAAAACAAGGCCGAATCTAGAATAAAACGTTTAGAAGTAACCCCTAGACCAGTGATGGCGAACCTTTTTGAGAAGTGGGTCAAATTTTGTTCATTATTTTTTTTAATACTAGCCCGTGGGTCACTAAGTCAGTGGCGTCACTTGGAAGGGGAGGGTGTGGTAAAAAGGGTACCAATAATTTGGAAACACCGAAAATTTGTTAACAGAAAAACTTGAAAACATTTATATTTTAATTTTTTAATATTTTCCATTGTCTGTGCTCTCTTTTATGATATAAAAAATAAGTTTATAAAAATCAACGTGTGGGACATTTAAAAAGCCTTCGTGGGTTAATATCTGACCCGCGAGTCATAGGTTCGCCACCACTGTCCTAGACGTTGCAATTTATTACATTTTAACATCAACAAGTAAATACAAGAAAAAACTTGCATAAAGTTGTAAGTGAACAGATATATTTTTGAGATATTATTTGGCATTGAATTGTTCATTTTTATCTGTATATGAATGTAGTATATTATATTTATTATTTTTTATAACGATAGAATCTCATTTTGTTGTTTTTACAAATATATTTGTACTATTAATAGTCATTTTTTTAAAAAGTGTTCAATACAATATCTTTTAAACTAATATATATATATATATATATATATATATATATATATATATATATATGTATATATAATAATAATATAGAGTATGAATTGTAGTGTATGATTTTGTTAAAATTAATTTTAAAGATTTAGTTATTAATATATTAATTTATTGTGTAATCTTCTAATTGAAATTGATACCAATTAAATTTCACAAAATGTAATCTTTTCTGTATTTCATAAATTAAATTTTAGTTTAAAAAAGGTGTTGATTAAATATGACGTTATGTTTTTTCAATAATGACGAAAAAAGTAATTCTGTAGTAGTTATTTAACTCAATTTTAATTCTAATTTTAGAACATCTGTTTAACTGAACCGACCGGAAGTTATTATTCTCAATTATTGTAATTAAATTCAGTTTTACTGAAATGATTTATTAAACAATATAAAATTTCAATTAACATAATTGATAATTGTTCGTTAGTTATTTCTAATTTTTATATATACATACTTTGGCAGTGATTCATTTTTAGAACCAATTCATATATATTATTTGACATAAAGGCAGACAGAATGATGTGAGTAACAAAACATCTTCAAATTAATAAAAGAATATTGCACACTTTAATTACATATTTGAAATGTTTAAAACAATGATTCATTTTATTAAAATTGAATTCAAGTACAGTGCCAAATATTCTGCTTTTTATTTCTATTTAATGTTTTGTATACTGTTCTATTTGTAATTCAATAATGTTTAATTTAGCTTTCTATTGATAGAATTAAATAGACTTTAATTATTTGTCACCGATAAATCCTTTTGGCTGATCATCTGACCTATTTTCTCACAATATTACCAATCTATATCGTTTTGTCTGTTCACTTGTAGAGTAATAAACACTGTTTTAGTATTCAAAATATTACTTCGTATGCTTGAAATTCAACAATTTTTTTCTGTATCGTTTATTTTAAATTATAATTCTTTTATATTTACAAATTGGTAAAAAGAAGTCTTGTAAAATACAGATTATATTTTAATGTGATATTTAATAGTAAAGTGACATTTATTAATGTTTTAGACATTTTTATTATTTTTTGTAAAAAATATCAAAAACTATTCAATCAGCTAATTTTATTTTATTATTAATTCAAATTAAATATGCTAATATACAAATTAAGCTAGAATTAATATAAGCTAATTTAATTTAAACAAAAACCAATAATGTAATAATTAATAAATTTGCAAAATTGCTATTTTGTCAATTTGCCAACTAACTAGCCATCGAACTACATTACTTAAACTAGATATCCATTTTTATTTCTTTATTGTATCTGATAATTGCGGTGAGGTGTTATTGATAGAAGTAGATTGTATGGGATAGAATTGTCTCGATATATATTTTTTCTTTTTTTAGTATTATTTGTTGTGAAATTTTATTGATCAGTTTATATGTTAACTACAGGCTACAAAACATAACAATGTAATATTAATGTGTAAAATGAGTTAGTAGGTGACACGCCGGTGTGCTATTCGCGGTTAACAGGTTAAATTACTGTTTAAGTGGTTGCAGGTGTAGTTTAATAATACTTTTATGCTTGGTGGTAAGTTTGGTAATAATATTTTTATTTTATTTCTGCTGGTTAGAATACGTGAAGGTATTTAATTTTATTTATACCAATTTTAGTATTCATAACAAATAGATAAAAAATACATTACGTCTTTTATATCCATGTAAATTTTAACCTTAATTCATATTAATGAAAGTGAAATATATTTCTTGCACTACATAAATAACTTAAAATTTTAAAATTGGCATATCTACGATGTTATGTCAAAAATTAATGAGCTGATCATATAACAAGAAGATTGGACCATAGATGGACTAAGAAAGTTATTGATTGGGAACCTAGATTTATCACAAGGTCCAGGAATAGACCCATGGATAGATGGGACAGAGATATAAGGAAATTCGTCAGAATGATAAAATTTACTTATATCATTACACCTACACTACAAGAAATTGAAAAAATTAGCTACTTGTATGAAGATACATAACAGATTTTTTTAATTTTATAATAATTTATAGAATGCTTATACATTTTTCCAATTTTATATAATACATATGTTTGAAATATGTAAATTATATCTTAGTGTATAATATAAAACCTTAAGTTACGATCTTAAGATCTCAATTTGTGTATCAAACATTAATATAAATAGAACTAAAATATGAAAAAAATCCATATGATTCTTTAAATAAACATAATTAAGTTCATCGACTGTATAAATGCAGATATAGAAAGTGGGTCATGTACTATTCATTATTATATGTTATTACTTGTGTTTAAATTAAAGTGACTTCCTCAATTAAAACGAATAATCCATTCGCTAATATGTTTATCCGAAATTCCTTTCTCTCAACGCTACCACCACTGCCCGACCATATGCATACAATGTGTGTATAATCTACACGTTTCTACGTGTTTTATTCATCGTTCATTACATGCAAACAAAGAGACATACATAATATCTATTATATTACATATTAAATACATAAATAACGAATCCGTCGTAATGGAACTCATTTCAAGTAATCATCAAATACGTTAAACTTACGTTTCCGGTTTTCATAAGTACGCTTCGAAAATGATAAAGTCGTTCGTGTGGCTGTCAAAAAAACGGTGAATAGAATAGACGAAGAGGAAATAAACTGTATGGCGTTTATTTTGAAGTTCATCCGTACGAATACCGATGATTGCGTCGTGTATTTTGGCACGAGTGCTCGAATCAACAGTCGTTTGTAATTGAATCAAGTCTTTGTAATAGGAAATTTAAAATAAAAAAATTAAATGGCATAAAAATATGAAAAAATATATAAATAAATAGTGATTGTTTATCTTCATATTTTTATTCCATTATAATATCACACTGATTTCTCATTACGCCCAAAAATATTAAAAGTATATATTATAAAAAAGTAAATAAATATCACTTGTAGATTTTTATAATTATTAATTTTTAAAAAATACACAATACAACAAAACGTTTTATAAATATATATATATATATATATATATATATATATATATATATATATATATATATAAATTCTGTGATATGTTTGTATATTTTATAGTAATTGTTAAAAAAAATTAGACTTTATAAACAAACGATGAATTACTTTAAAGTAATAAAATATATTCGAAAAATATTTCAGATATTAAATACTATAAATAAAATATATAGAGACGAGAGGAGAAATAAGTAGATTTGAAAAAAATATGGGTATTACACAAAACTGAAAAAATGAATCTAGTCATATAGCTAAGGAGAAGTTTATCGATGCACAACAGAAATTATTGATTGACAGCCTAGGAATGTAAAAAAAGTTTAAGAAGAGATCAACTGATAAATAGAATACAGACATGAGAAAAATCTAGTGTGACATAGAAAAGAGGTATTGGATCATTGAAATTTGAAAGTTTTGGAAGATACGTTCATCCTAATAGAGGGTAGAGAGAACGTTTCTAATATGATGATTTAATTTTAAGGTATACATTATCTATCAAGGGTTAAAATCTGAACTTTGTTCTTTTATTCTCATTAATATATATATATTATATATATAAATATATATAAATAAATCACCATCATCAAAATCAAAATCATCAAAAGAGTTTACATTAACCCAATGCTAGGTGAAACCATCTTCAAAACATCATACGGTTCTAAGATAAGCATTTAATTTGTCATTTACATTGTAACAGAGTAAAAATCAAAATTCATAATATTCATATTATATTCATTATATCTATCAAAAAAGTCTCAAAAAATAATAATTATTTTGACAGTTACTAATAGAAATATAGGGTCATCCATGTGGCGCCTAGATTTGTGTTTTATTAAAAAGAAACTGTACACATATTTCCCTATACACTACTCTATACACATGCTTCTTTTTAATAAAACACAAATCTAGGCGTCACATTTGGATGATCCTATACAATTTTATGTTGATACCGTGGTCAAATTATTTTCATATAAATGAATTATTAACTCGAACATCATAAGATTTTAAAAAAGTGATGAACAATAATTTATTTTTTTACATTATTTGATAGTTCAACTGGGAGCTAGTAAAATGTGTACTATAATTTATAAGAGATGATTCTTACGAATTATAGTACGAGAGTCGTTTGATAAGTATGGTAAAAAAATAAGAAAAATTAAATTGAACAATTTAATTAAATTAACACGTTGAGGACGGCGCAGTTTTTTCTATGCCGCTTCATCGGGCGGCAGTAAAAATCGTACTTTGCTGAACCATTCGCGTGTGAGCCACCGGTGGTACACGCCGTCCTCAACGTGTTAAACAACAATAAATAAATTTACCATACTAATCAAACGACCCTCGTACATACACACAAATTTATCAAATAAGAAAAAAATAAATTTGAATAGTTCAGCCAGTTGATAGAATTGAGTCATCCATAAGTAACGCGGTATTTTCGTATTGGTTGCAATGAATGATGCAAACAATCGCAATTGTGATAAAAAAATGGAGATATATATATATATATATATATATATATATATATATATATATATATATTGCTGAAATGATTATAATTTTATTTTATAATGCTGAATTATGAAACCTTTTAATTACCCCACTTAACTTGCACAATTAAAATTTATTTAATGATCTATGCAAATTATGAATATTAAATTATTACTTTCTTTTTCAGTGAATGTTTTTGAACTCAGGTTAAAAAGGGTAACAATATAAAGTCTCGTCGTGTTGAGGTGTGTGATTCATTTCTGTTAAAGTACATTAGCCACAAAATGAACAGTGACGTACTGTTACTATTTCTTAAAACATACTATAAAATATATATTTCTTAAATCTCGTCCCCTCGCATTTTACACATACGTGTTAAACAGAAACGGAAATATTGATAATTTATGTATGAGTACATTGGACGATTCACTGCATAGACCAAAACCAGAATATGTATATTATATATATATATATATATATATATATATATATATATATATATATATATATATATTGTCACACATACCATACCTCTAGAACGAATGGGCATTTCACTTACACATATACATCAATAGGGATAGTGCCATTTCTATCTACTCGATGCTGTTTCTAGAAGCCTTATGTATATATGGCGACACTGCAGCACACCTATTGTACAGTCCCTATGCGACTATAAATTATGCATGAAGTGTTCAACAACACGAATTGCGTGATACAAAGTGACATGAGTGTTTAAAAACACTGTATACATGACTGAAGAGCGTGGCTTTGAGGAAAATTGTTCTACTAGTAAAATAGGGGGTGTGCAGGTCGCTGAGTTACTACTGCTAATCTAAACGTGACTATAGTTTACTTTTGTGAAACCCTTCATGTGTTACAGGTAATAAAATACGGCTATATAGGTGTGTGTAGTTTGTATTTTAAAATAACATCAGATTTAAGAATGTTCGATAAATGAGCTGGTTGATATTTGATACGTAAGAAATAAATCTTGTTGCGGCATTGTAGAGGAAAATGTAAGTAACTTGTTGCTAGGAATAAACAGTGGCAAGATTTTAAATAGAATGGACAATAAAAAGATTGTGAAAATCTTTTATTTACAAGTGAAAACAATAGTAGCTCAGAATAGAATCAAAATGAAAGTGTTATAGCTAGTCTCTAGATTACACTAAATGTTGAACGTGTGTCCTCGGTGATAAAAGTCTCTAAAACTAGAAATGAATATTTTGGTTTAATCAAGGATTTATGATAGTATTTTAATATCATAAATGTGTGCCATATATATTTTCTTAATATTGATTGTATTTTATTTGACTATATATTTGATTTTAATGTTATTCTACTTTACTTTTTATTTCATTCCTATATAAACTTCGTAAAAAAAAATAAACACAATCGATAATAATCAGTAACTTAATGCGTGTTTTATATATATATATATATATATATATATATATATATATATATATATATATAATTTTATATCCAGTTATTACAATTTACAACAGTGGAATGATTAGATGAATTAAACCCAAAATACAGTAATTTCATTTAATGACTATTAAGTCGAACAAACTACTATTAGATTATAGTTGATGTAATTTTCCCCGTTATTGATTAGTTTAGTTCATATTTTTTTAAAATAAGTAGTAAAATATTTTTTTTATAATATTTATTATTTTATATTACACTTTATATTACGATGTTAAATCTACTAGAACAAATTTAGTTTTGTACTGTCATAAACTAATTTATTTTTTAATAAATGAATCTCTTTTCTATACTACAAGATTTTACATTTTATAAAAAAGGTGAAATAAATATTTATATTCATTTCGATGACCAATCATTTTTAAAACATGACTGAATCGAGTCGTCTTATAAAATAATTATTTATCAAAAAATTGAAATTAAGTAGTATTACTTTTTTCTTTATCTAAATATAAATTTATATAATTAATATAAAAAAAATAATGATTCTGATAAACGGATATAACTTAATATTAAAATTATAAAATTTAAATTAAAACAATAAGCAAATCTTGCAAATTTATTACTACTTATAATATTGTTAATAGAACACAATTCAGTTTAAAACGTTATCAAATTCTTCGTGACAGTGTAATACTATATTACAAATAAAAGAATCGATCAATCAGCACTGTCATTTATGACATGAAAAATTAAAAAAATGCTTTATAAATAAATATTAGCTCATTAGTTATTTTTATTTGAAAGAAAATTAATAAAATAATAGAAAATGTACCACAAAAGTGTATCATTCAAATAGGTTTAGAATAATAATTTTTATTTATAAATTTAAGTGTACATATGTATATATATATATATCTATATATATATATATATATATATATATATATATATATATATATATATATATACACATACTCTTGATAGAGATAATTAGTGCTTCGTTAAAAATGTTTGGATTATTTATATTACGTAGCATAGTTTAAATGATATTTTAAGTTATTTTAGAACGGGGTCAAGATCAAAATTTACTAAGCATTAAAGACAATCACTTTTTTAAATGAAAGATGACAAATTGAAAGCCTGAACTTAAATTGAGACATGTGATCATTATTTGACCGTTTTAAGACATACGTACTTCATTTTACTTCTTAAAGAATAAAAAAAATCGCTCTAAAAAATTAGCTGTTAAGAATTTAATCAACTAAATATTTTTATGTAGCTAACGTTTAATTAATATTATTAAAAATATAGTTCCTTAAACTATGACACATATTTTTGTTAAAAAATGTACTCGTATGTTTATGTAAATTTCAAAAAACCGAGAAACTTCTGGTTTAAACGCTGTCACTATTAATTTTTTTTTTATCAAGTATATGGTTATTTAAAGACAAAAATTAGTAAAATTTCAGTGGTGATTTATCTAATGAATATAAGAGGCGAAGGAGAATTTCTCATCTCAAATTCATTATTTTTTCTCTTATCATTACTGCAATATGTGACCGAGCGTTATTTTATAAAAATAAAACTCTTGACTATTTACCAGTGATGGTTGTTTTTGTTATAATGCATTATGCACTCTTTGTAACTGTTCACTGTAAATGTTCGCTGTGAAGGTTTGATCAATTTGTAGATACTCATAATGAATAATTCCTCTTTCAGTCCACCAAACATAGAGAATTTTTCATGGAGTCAATTTTGCTTTGTGTTTGTGACAAAAGATCATTTGATGATAGCCAGTAGTAACTACGTTCATAGTTGAAATAAAGAATCTATTTTTCGTTACAGATCAAAATTTGATGTAAAAAGTTTTGCAATTTTAGCCGTGAAATAAGAGATGCACAAATGTTAAAATGCTGTAATGGGTTGAAGCATGCAGTACTTATTTACTTAATGTTTATTTCTTCTTTATTTTATGCAAATGATTCTGTAACTTACTATAAAGTCTTTAGTAAATTACTGACACGTTAAATTTGAAATTAATGTCTATAATTCGTTGATATTTTTTTCCAAATGCAGTATAAATTTGTCTTGCGGTTTTAGCAGCAGTAGAATCAAGTTGAAATTCGTAAAGTTGTATTGGACTATTTTGTTTAGATATTTTGAAAAGTTAAAATTATATTTTAAATTAAAATGAACACAACAATATGCAGTGAATGAATGAAACAATGTAACACTTTGTTACTCAGTTAATGTGTCCAATGTAAGAGTCACACGATGCGTAAACAATTCTTGCAATTATGATATACGCAAAAATAACAGAACTTTCTTGGTTATCTAATATTTGAAAGATTACATGTAAGAGGAAAGTATTAATTATAATATTCAATAATGAAAAATTATGAACCATTTAAAGAAATAAAACGCTTGCTCTAATTAAAACAATTCACAAATTATACAGAATTTTTTCAACTCTTTCTTAATTAATAAAATAATAATTACATAAATGAAGTCATGCATGATAGTATTATATAGCCTGTTATTTCTCAGAAAAAAAGTTAAGGTTTCAGCTTAAATAAGAATAGTGTGCATATGAATATATATATATATATATATATATATATATATATATATATATATATATTCATATGCACATATAAATACATATATATTTTGTGAAACGAAAACTCCAAAATAGTTTAACTGAAAATAATCTTCATTTAGTACATTTTCAATAATTAAAGATAACAATGATATTTTCAAAACTACAACAAGGAAGATACACTTCACTAAATAAATTAACTATAAAATGTCCTTTTATAAAAAATTATAATTTATTATTAAAAATTTCAACGAAAAAAGAAGGAAAGTTTAAAGTGTTAATTTAAAATATAAATGAATTTAGGTATAGTATATAAATAAGTTTATAGTTGAGATTTTTTTAAAAAATGTAGCAGGATAAACATGAATTCGTGTTATTTATATCGACAGTGTATAGTAAATATTTAATCTAATGAAAGTTCAATAAATCCTAAATTAATTTTAAAAAACGAGGTTAAAGCGATTTTAAAAAAAGAAAATATTAAATTATGTGTACGATTATTTATTATTGGAATACAATCTCATATAAGCTCTAAATATGTACATAAATATAGTTCAGAATTATAATTAAATAAACTAACAAGAAAGAAAATTGGTTGTATTTATGAAATAAATATAATTTTATATAATTTACTTATACGGAAGCATATAAAAGAACAATGGATAATTTTTACAACTATTACAATTGCACAAATTCTTACTAAAAAGAATAAGTAGTAAATATGTTACAAAAAATTGCTTTTCATATAATATTACCTACTTTTATAAATAGACGTAAATTGTATATGAAAATAAATTTCTTTGAAGCGACTCTGTACTTGTTTTTGTCAGTGGTTGTGCACTTTCATGTCTTCTACAAACTTTCAAATTTCATCCTATACTGTTAATTAAATTGCCTGCTATCATACTACTAATTATTAATTATTTTATATAAAGATAAATTTAAATTAGTATAAAGTAGATTAATTGTAATATGAAATATCATTAAATGGTATAAAAAATTTTGAATGAATTTAATTACATATATATATATCATCGTTTTTTATCCATTATTAAATAAAAATAAAATTTCCAATTTCCAACGATCCAATGCCTTTCTCTTCCATTCCATATCTATCCATGGGTCTTTTCTTGGCTCTTTTTCTCTTTCTGCTTTATAACTGGTATATTTTCATTTTAATCTTTCCATTTTGTTTCCATATGGTTCATTATATAATTAAAATTTCAACTTACTTTGTTTAATTTTTTTTTAACTATGTATGATTTTGTTTAGAAAATAATGTCATCAATAATTTATAGGCGACTAAGTATTTCTTTTAAATTTCTACTTAAGTATCTTAACTACTACTAATATCACTGTAAATAGTTTTGGTAATACTGCATCACGCTATTTCGCATGTTTTTTTTTATATTTTAAACTTTCGTATTTATTTATGCACCTGTACAGAAATGTATTATTATTATAAGTATTTCTTAAAAATTTAATATATGTTTTTTCAATTCCTTAATTTTTCAATACATTCAATAACGCTATTGTACTGAATGAGTTGAAGAACTTTTATAATCTGTAAATCAGATTCAAAGTGATAATTAGTATTCATCGAGTGATGACTTTTCACATTACTTGAATATGATCCATTGTGCTAATCGAATCCTGTTTACTCTCGTGATTGTCAAAAACTTAGCTAACTTTGTAGCATTCTTAAAATCATTTTGTTGAAAAATTTTCTGTCGTTAATCAGTTGATATTATTGATAAATATGCATATAAAATTACATATTAAATATTAGTAATTACACATTAATTATAGAATTTACTTAGTGATAAGAAGTAATGTATTTTATGAATAATTAATAATATTAACTGTTTGTAGGTCATTTACAAAATTAATACATATCAGTTAATATGTGAGATTTCTAATACAAATGCAATTTATTTGTAAATATGACCTTAATACAGTATTAGTAAATATATAATAAACTATTGTCTCGTGGAATCTTATACAAATATTTAGAAATAAGATGTACGTGAGAAAAATTACATTTATATAATTTAAATTCGGTAAAAAGATAAGATATTTTTATACAAACAACTATAATATATATATATATATATATATATATATATATATATATATATATATATATATTATACACTTTAATTTTTAGAATGTTCAATTCCTATTATTATGTATATAACAAAAAGGTATTAAAATAATTGTTCAATTCACTGTATAATCAATAATAAAATATAATAAACGTTGATAAGATTGAAACGTATAGAACAGTAATACCTTAAAATAACAATTTACCAATTTCTATTTTTGTAATTGTTTCCAAGTACTAAATTTTAATTAAAAGACCTTTTGTAAATAAACGAAATTATTTCATAATAAGAGATATAATTGTTTAAATGAAATTAATTAATCTTAATTAATCATTGCTTCGTCTAAAAGGAGGACAAATATAAATCAATGCAGTATGTTTTATAAATGACATATTCTCGATGTATAGACAAGGGATCAAGTATATCAAACGTGTTAATAAACTATACTACATTCCTTTGATATAAAATATAGAGGTTAACATCGTATAATTACATTTACAAAATAAATAAGCACAAATATGTTTTAAAACCATTTTGGCTTTATATATATATATATATATATAAGTACATATTTATATGTATACAAGAAAAAGAAGAATTATATACTGAATTTTTAAAAATTTTTTTATAGAGATTTTCTTACATATTAAGTACACAAAGAAATACAAGAGTTTAAAATTATGAAAGAAATAAGACATGAGGATACGATTTTAACAAGACTATTTATAATGATATTAGAAAAAGTATTTAAGGTACTTAATTGGGAATCTGAGGGATTAAAAGTAAATGTTGAGATACTTAGTGACTTAAGATTTATTGATGATATTATTATTTTTTCAATAAGCCAAAATGAACTTGAAAAAAGGATAGAACAATTAGACAAAAACTAAGAAATTGATATTAAGATAAACTTCATAAAAATAAAAGCAATATATAATAAATGTACAGATTAAAAGAAAATCAAATTAAACAAAATAGATATATGAGTGAACAGAAGAATAAAAATAAGATGGTGTCAATAAAGAAAAATTTGTTATATTATAAAGTCGAATATTTGAGGAAAAAAGTTTTTGATCAATGTATTTCATCTATTCTCACTTATGGAAGTAAAATGTGAATTTTAATTGTTAGAATAATTCATTGGCTCAATACAATATAAAAAAAGTATGTAAAGATTCATAATAACACGTAGAGATAGAAAGAGAAAATGTTTAATCGCACTGAAAAATAAATCGATTATTTGAAACTTTTTAATCTCCGGTATAAATTATGTTTAATGATACTTTTACAAATTTCAGTTTAAATTAACTTTTTCTAAAAGAAATTTCAAGAAAAAACAAACTCATTCGTCATTCATTTGTGTAAAGAATACTTTTTGTTGTTGTCGATCAGGTCGCGTGATTACACATACACGAGAGCGATGAAATTACTCTCAAGTCTGAGATTAAGTAATCGACCGTCACTATTATGTTTTCGTTTCGCGGATAAATTTAGCAACTATAAACATATGCACGGCTTATAACGGTACAATGTAGCTACGTTATAAAATTCGTATCTACAATATGTTTTTAATTCATATAAAAATAACTGTACAGTGAAAGTATTTTTTTTATATTATATTTTTTCTAATGTTATGCCCTATTCTTTATCTGAAACGTTTATTTTTAGCAATGTTCTCATTTTTATTTTCTATTACATTTTTATCAGTAACGATAAAACTCAAACGATTTCTTATGCATATCTAATTGCAATAAAATGCACGTGTATAAATGCAAACAAAATATTATGACTTAACTTTTTTTTCATAGTAACAGATTATTTTGTATTTGTGCATATTATGTATTTTAAACATAAACATGCTAATTAAAATTATCGCCTTTTAAAATTATGTAATGTTTAAATTATATATGTATATATTTTAGATAAGAAAGATAAAAATAACAATAGAATAAAGGCATATGAAAATAACATAAAATGAAAGGTAGTGAATATTTACGAGTGTATTGATCTATTTGAAATTATTTCTACAAGCTTCGTTCAACATTTGAAGCATTTCCGGCAGTTTTTATTATATTTTACTCTTTGTTTAATACTGATTTTTGGTCTAGTATCAAAAAAGTATTGTCACATTTAGCATTATGACTAATGACATATCCACATAATTTCAACCAAATTGGTCATAGTTAAAAATCTTAATAAAAAAAAACATTATTTCAAAACATATAAAAAACTTAAAAGACAATTAATACCGTCTGTTTAATCAAAGTTTGGATACTTTTGGGACTAACCGTGTATAACAATGACCATATACTAACATCCTTTTAAACTCAAATATTAATATTATTAAAATAAAAAGTTATAAATTATATCAACTTTGTTATAATAATTGTAATATTCTTGTTAAGAATAACAGATCTACATTGTAAAATATTCATATTACAATTATTAAGCAACATAAATTTTCTATTTGAATTTATTGTCCAAATTTTAATTTCAGAAAAGATCATTAAAAAGAACTGTGCTAGAGAAGGTAAAAAATGATTTTTTTTAAATATAGTTGATTACAAAATACAAATACAAATTGTTACTGTTTGATTTGGTACTGTGACAAATTTACTTTAACATAAATGAATTTATTATCCACAAGAACAATTTATAAAATTGTCCAAAAATTATTTATAGTTCACTTTGTTTGCTTAAAAGCTGATGCGAATTTTAATGGCTATTCCATTACTTTTAAAGTACTACATTGTAAAATCTAGATTCTCTTTTGATTACAATTTATTTATATGCTTGTATTTTGTTGTATTTATTCAACAAATCTTCAATCAAAGATAATCATTCTTTTTTATTGTATTTATGTATTGAAAAATATACATAATAAATAAATAAATAAATCAGAGTGATTCAAATTTATAAATGTAATTAATAAAATCTTGTGATATTGGGAAAGAGTGAATCAAAAAAAAAACAAGACTAAAATGAAATAAAATTTAATACTTACAATATATTAAATTTATTGTTCATAAATAAAAAAAAGTTACTTAAGGAAGTATTAAAATTATAATTAGAAGTACAAGTAACAAAAGTACAATTAGAAGTATATCTGTACATCTTTCTCTCACACCCTATATATATAATGGAAATTGTTATAATAATAAAACAAATGTTAAATATTACAAGGAACTTATAAATTCATTTCTAGTTTCCTCTTAGACAATTTCTCTTTGCTTTTATATAACGAAGACAATAACATTACCATTGTTGAAAGCATATTTGAAAGTTTCCATATTTTAGTTTATTTAAAGACTTCTCTATTCTCCTTCAGGCCTAATTGATACTTTCAAAGTAGAATTAAACCAGAATTTTATTTTAGAGAATAAATAAAAATCAACACCTCTATAAGCAAATACGATCGAAATTCTTTTATTTACACATGATTGTCATTAAATCATTAGTTTATTTTTTTCTTGTCTCGTTTTTACTTTTCATACAATTTTTCTTTTACAAAAATCTATGTTATTCAAACATCTATATTATTTTTAAACGAATATAGTAATTCGTTTCTTGTTATCTTTACTATACGATCTTTATTCATTGTTTTTACTTATTTTTTTCATTATTACTATTTGTTTTGGTTAAAATTTATCTTAACACCAATGAATCGACCACCTTTAAAAGATTTTATAAAAATGTTATCACTGTATTTGCTGATGAGTATTTTAATGACTGATTATCATCTAAATGCTGTATTATAAAATCTTTATAATGGAGTGTAAATTATATAATGCAGCTCTGACAATAATAGGAAGATCATTAAAATATACAATACTGAATTAGGTGAACAATACGTGATTATTGAACATTTTTATAAAATTTTATAGTGATGTGAATAAATTATTCTTTTCTATTTGTTACTTTTTTATACTCAATTACAAATCGCTTGTTTCACATAACTCCATAATATCTATATTACTCAATCTGTCTTTTAGTGTTTTATTTATTACCTTTTTTAACAAATTCATTAATGTTATTTTCAACATTTATATGAATAATGAAGCAGAGATTTATGTTTGGTGGATAAATATTATATTATTGGGAATAATTTGTAGATATATATATATATATATATATATATATATATATATATATAACTTTGATAAAAAAAATTAATTACTTGGTCATAATGAAGACTTTCAATATTTTTTTTGAAGAATTTCATTTACATTTGTCTTCAATTTTAATATCATGTATTAGCTTGAACAATCATTTATTTTTTACCTTCACTGAACTTTTTAAGCAATTCAAATACTCTTATATAATATGTATAATAATCTCGACAAACTATAAAAAATGATTTTTTTGTTTACTAAAAATTTAATATCAGTTCTCTGATTTTAATACTGAATATATTTAAGCTAGGTTTGAAAAACTCACGCAATTCTCACTGGTATAATGACTTACTAAAAAGTGAAAATTTGTATAAATACATTGTTTACGTGTTACTCTACACACTTTCATACAAATTTTCGTGATAAACGTATAGAAGTTATGAATTTTATCTCGTTATTCTGTAACGATATTTTATACAAACGAATATACAAAAACATTTATCAAGAGAAATAAAAAATTGTTGAAAAATAAGACTGTATATATGTCTACTGGCTAAAATACATTCTTTATAAATTATTTCAATTTATATAACTAGTTATTAAACGACAAGTGAGAAATATGTATAACAAGAATGTACAACGAATATAATTTATTCGCATAAATTTCACTAATGCGAATTTAAGTCCATTCGATTTCTCTCAACTAATCAAACAACATTTCAATGATTTAATTAATAAATGTTATTAACAATAGAGGAAGAAATAAATATAATTCAGAAAATGTGAAACTACTTTACTGCAACTTTGTAAAATGTTTCTTTTCCATCTTCACATGTTGAATAAGATTTGCTTTCAAAGAAGTGAATATAAAAAATTAAATATCGAAGAAGGTCTCACTAACCTAGATTCGTTTTGAATGTTCCAATTAATGGTTATTATTTAATATTTTTTATTATAATTATAACTTTCTAAGTGTTACTTCTAAACACGTAATAGCTTTCTTATTTGAGTCTAAATTATTTATTTTCATTTACATCTATACTTATATTTAGATAACATGCGCCATTTATTATTCATTGTTTTGTGGTATGTGAAATAGATATCAGCAGTCAAGAGGAGAAAAGGATTCAAAACAACCATAGAAACAAGAAAATTAGTAGTTTCCATGAAAGGAGTAAATCTCTAAGTGAAATTAGTAAATTGGTTTAAGTCATTTCACCATGCTGTATATTATAAAAAGGTACAAAATCGAAAGCAGTGTCGAAAATAAACCTAGAAGTATAGGGAGAAAAAGTGATAGAGATGAGTATGAAACTGGAAAAAACGTTAGCGCAAATATAATTAATAGAGAGTCTTAAGTAGATATGACTACAAGAACAGACTAGCTAGAAGAAACCCATTCATTAGTAGCATTAATAGAAAGAAGCATGTAGACTTTGCTAAAAAGCATATAAACAAGAATATAAATTTTTGGAGTAAAGTCATGTTCATCGATGAGAGTAAATTCTGTCTTTTCGATTAGGATGGAAAACAAAAAAGTATGGCGAAAATCAAATAAAAGCCCGAGCAAAGAAAATTGATGAAGGATTACTTATAGTACGAAGATGTTTTTCGGCTTCTGGAGTTGGAAAACTACAATTTATTAATGAAATCATGAATACAGTAAAATATATCGACCTTTTGAAGAAAAATTTAAAAAATAGGGCTGGAAGATAGATGTGTTTTATCAAAATAATGACCTAAAAAATAGGTCATTGGATTCTCGATTGTGGCTCTTTTAAGTTCTAGATATACTTTCACAGTCATCTAACCTTAATCACATTAAGCATTTATGGCGAATTTTAAAGGAAAATATTTGAAAACATAAAATATCTAATATGGAAGATCTGAGGTCTGTTTTAACCCCGAATGGAAAAATATTGCACCGGGTATTACAAGAAAGTTTAAACTGACAGAAATAGATTGAGAGAAGTATTAAAACAGAAAGGTTACACTACCTGATATTAGGTAATATCAGGTAGTTAAAATATGAAATAAAATATCACTACCTGATATTTTAATTCATTTTTTTTAGAAAATATTTTGTACGAATATAACTATCTTAGGTATTTTAAAATAGTTTTTATTTTTTTATTATTAGTGGTTGGTTATTATTTCATTTTATTTTTTAATTAACGGATTCTTTTATAAGAAATTAAAATTACAAATATATATATATATATATATATATATATATATATATATATATATAAATTAAATTTATTTGCAACAAAAATATTGAAAAATATGAAAAATCAAATTTATAGCAACGTTTTGACATTTTATTATTTAAATTAGTTGGTTTGTAACGCAATCGTTTTCGCTAGAAGCTTTTTTAAAGGGGAAGGTCATAAATTCACAAGTGGCCTGTAATTTCGAATGGACTTGTGTAACCTTGCTTATGAATATATATATATATATATATATATATATATATATATATATATATATATATATATATATATATATATAATCTAGATCAATATAGAACGGACTTTATATTATTTAACATTTAATGCCGATAATTTACTGACATCGTATACGGTTGTTTTACGAATAATGAATGGTATTGGGTAATAGACATTAATTTTATACAAATAAATGAAAGATATCGATTGAAAGACTGAAAAACATCCACTTGTGTGTTATTAACTTATTTTACGATACAGCGTATTTATATTCAATTAAATATATAATTAAAATCAATAGAATATTAATAATAATTATGCCTGAACTTACGCAATTTTAGCGATAATTATTATAATTTATTAGGATGTCTGTACATAATCACGAACACACATACATACATTCACACACTCGTATATATACATTTTTGATTATATATTTTTTGTTTATATTATTTAATTACTCAAATATTTGTTAATTTTTTGTTGGTTTTGAATGTTTAAAGTGAAAATGAAAACATTGAATATTTGACAAATTATATTAATGTGTGTGTGTGTTTTTTTTTTGTACAAAATTGAACTGAAATCAGTATGTTATATTTAATGTTAATAATGCTAATAAATAAACGATGATTCACAGAATTTCGTTTTAGAGATTTATTTTTGAAATAAGACTAAATAAAGTAAAACTAAAAGTTATTTCTCAAAATGTGATACGACTGGAGGATTAATGCTATTATTAGACTTCATTTGAAATGATTAAATTAAATGAACATTGTTCAAGAATACTTGTTATTACATGAGATAGACGTAAACACTGAAATTAGTGAGTACTAAAGAAATTAGTAGAGGAAAATATTACAAATTGTATTATCGATCTTGATACATGAATACTATGAGATTTATTTGAAATGAGTTATTATTGACGATGGAAAATAAATGCTTTAATAAAAAGCATTCATTAATTTCGACTGATCGAAATAATTTTACGTAATCAATGACGATATTAACTCTATTTAAAGAGAACCAATGTAGATATTTACAAGTTACAAATTATTCATTGAACCTTTTGAAAGGGACGATTGTTTATACTAAATAGCAGATTATTTACATTAAAAATTAGTATAAATTAAATGAGTCCGACTGGGGAATTCTTCTGCATAAGTTGAATTTTGTCAGAGATTATTTCCTTATATGTTTGAAAATATATAAAAAATGAAGAGATATAAACATTGTCCAGATTTCAATGATAAAAAATGGTGTTATGCATGAATGAATTGACATTATTTTTAAATATTTTCATAATGTTTTTATAACATTTTTTATTTTTTGGTTTCAAAGTTTAAGAAGATGTAATAGAATATTCTAAAATGAAATCATTTATTATTTAAATTTTACTTTTTATATTTCCATACAACTGAAATATTACTATAAAAAAAACTATTAAAAAGTGTCATAAGGTTAAAATGTTCGTTAGTATTCTCCCCCCTCCTATAAATATAGATGTATGTATAATTAAAATCATAATTACATTAATAATAAAAGGACGTAAAACATTTTATTATATTAAAATAATTATGAGTGTTAAGTGTACTTAACTAGTGGATGACATTTAAAAGAATAGTTTTATTTCTCTGAATGATTAAATAATCACTTTTTATTTATGAAAAACTAAATGTCTAAAAAATATTTCAACAAGTTGTAAATAACGAGGTTTTTAATAACCTTGAGTAAATAATAAGAAAGTTCTACACACATTCACACATATATTTGAGTTTAATGTCGTATATATGACATAAAAACGTAAAATACTATAAAATAAATAGTTAGTACTTTAGACCGAAAAAAATATTTTAAATTAAATTTCTTTCATGGCAGAATTAATTACTGTTACAGATTGTTGTAGACAATAAATTAACGTTCATTATAAAATAGAACAGATAATGATCATAATTATAGTTTTGCATTGAGGTTTATTTCACTTTTACTATAAGATACAATTACATTAAGAGCACAGACTTTTAATTAAAGTGTTCAATAGTTATTTATTTTTCCTTACTTCTGTGAGTTGCAGTATCAATATCCTTAGAAAACAGGGAAATGAAACTTTATTTTTTTTCTTTCTTTTTAACGTTCAGTAAAATATATATTATAGTATTATTATTTTATATTATGCACTATTTAAATAAATTAATATTAGTTTTTTATATTTTTTTAAAATAAAGAAGTTTGTAAAAAAAATATATTTTTAGTACAGAATAAAAATGGGGCTTTATTTCATATTTAAAACAATTTAACATATATTAAATAATATTATTTTTAATATAAACTATTCAAAGTTGTAATATTTTTACAACAGGAAAAGATCTGTACAAAATAATTCATGACGTGTGTTCAACTGATAAGATTAGAAAAAAGTGCAGACTTATTTTTTAACAGTAAACTATATTAAAATACAAAATAAAAATCTATAAAATTGATCAAATCCAAGTTATTGGATTTCTGTTTTAAAAATGTTTAACTTAAAATATTAAACAACTTTTATATGAAACAAATTATTAAAAAACTCAATTTAAACATAATTATGAATTATAAAATAATTATTTGGCTTTAAATTTAGAAAAAAAATACTTAACTGACTAATTGACACTACACTTTTATAGTGTAAAAAGAAATTATGATTACATATTTATATGAAACATAAGAAAAGATAAATGATGATTGTAACATCAACATTTTAATTTCATATTCATATTTTCCCCCAACAAACTACACAATTCAATTAGAAATATTTTCCCGGAAACATCAATGATGGATTCTTAACATTTATTTAAAATTATGTCAATTAACCAAACGTTTAATAACTTTCCACATTCATACAAGTGAATCCGGAAGTTCAAAACATATACATACACATATTTCTTGGATCGATTCTTTTTACACAACGAAAACACGTAATTTGTTTTTACATAACTTATGATGTATCGATAAACGAAACGGATCCGGAGCAAAAGAGGAATAACCAGATATAAAGCTGATAAATCTTTTCAATCAGCGTGAAAGTTCACCGTACACACATAAAACAGCCGACCGAAAAATGAAAGTTGACGACTTGGTCGAGTAGATACGGTGTCAAACATAACACACATACACTGTTTACAGACACATACATCGATATATATATATATATATATATATATATATATATATATATATATATATATATATATATAAACACACATAAATATAAAACGGTCTGTCAGTGGATTTACAATCAACTAAGAATTCAAATAATCGAAAGTAAAAGTACATTCATTCTTATGTGTATGAACTCTGATGCATTACTTTGTGGAATTACCAAGACCCCTACCACTCAAGATCTCCCAAATGTGATTTAATTTGTTTCCAGTCAATATTCATTTCACCGTAATCCATTCTATTGCCCCTCTATTCGAATCCGGATAATAAATTGAATCCTTATACATTCGTTAAAAAAAATCTGAGGATATTGGAACAAACACCTTTGCGTGCGTAAAAACTACAAGTATGGTCATGGTTAAGATAATTACCGGCTAGATTCGTAGTGTATAAACGTATATTTAAGACGGTTTGAAAAAAAACGACCAACGGAATACGTGTCGTGTGCTGTGTTTGAAATAATATGTGGATTAATTATCGTGAAAGATAAAGATCATAATAAATAAATACGTGCACAATAACTTTTATAATTTTGAAGTGTTTTTTTCTACAAGTGGTAATAATTTAGTGTTAAAATCAATGTTAAAGAAATTGATTCTTTATTATTAATTTAATAAATTGTATACATAACGTGTCAATTAAAATTGTATTCCAGTATGGTTTTTATCATAATATTAAATAATTATATACATACATACATATACACATCAATTCTGATTAAATGTCTAAAGCTATGATTAATTACCATACTGAACTAGTGACCAATTGATCATCAGTAAATTGAATTTAATACGTTTTGAACTAAAAGACCTTTCCATTTGATTAAAAATAAAAACTGATTGAAATGTCTTATAGTTATGTATGTTATAAAATAAATCAGAATATTTCAATATATTTTAAACAATCTCAACAGTTAAAAATAACGTTATTAACTTTCTGTTAGAAAATAAAAAGTAAAATTTCTAAATATTTATATCTATATATAATATTATAAATATAAAATATTTTGCTTTAAGTAATTCAATAAAAGAAACGAAATAGAATTTAAGTAATGGAATAGATTTTTTCAAACTACCCGAAACTGTTTTGTCCTAAAAATAGTTATGTTCATATGATAGGATTTGAACTGACAACTCGTTTTATTAATAACTTGAAGAGTTACTCATCGGTTTAACCCGTTTACTACGTACCTAAACTGCATAATGAAATAATTTTCAGTAATACAGATCACATCTGGTCTATTAAGATGATAATAATAAATATGTCCAGGGTGTATTTAATTTTTTGGAAAAAAGAGTATAAAAGCAACATATTGTATACTAAAAATATAGATTTAAAAATACAGATGAACATTTTTTATGTAAACTAAAAATTATCCTCAAAAGTTCATACAATGGAAAATAGATTGAATTGCTTATAATAAAAAAAAAACATTTTTAAACATACTATGTAAAATATTAACAGTGATTAAATATATCTGCTTATATATGTAAGACAGTATTTTAAAATATTGTAATTATATATATATATATATATATATATATATATATATATATATATATTTATTATACACATACGAGGGTCATTTGATAAGTATGGTAAATTTATTTATTGTTTAATTTAATTAAATTTTTCAAACTTTTTTACCATACTTATTAAACGACCCTCGTACATACTTATCTGTGGTTTGAGATAAAATAATGTAATACACTTTTTTAAAATTTGCATTGAAATATATAACTTCATCTAAAAAAAATTCTAGCATATAACACTATATTTGATACCAATATTAGAAAATTATTCATTTTTGATCTCGTTTTTTGTGATTAAAAAAAATAAATAACAATATATTTTAATTTGATCAAAACCAATATTCAGTTTTTTTGTTTTTTAAACCATTAATGTAGGTGAATATGTATATGTGTGTGTGTATGTATATATTTACATATATAATGGAAAATGAAGCGATGATAATTGAGTACAAATGATTAAATAATTATTGACAATAAATATTTAATGACAGATTAACCTTCGAATCATAAAAGAACATTAAACATATTTTAGTAGTTTTTTAGATCTGTAATATAAATACTTGACTAATAAAAATATTTTATAAGTTCGTTTTGTGTATCATACTTGGAAACATTTTTTTTTAAATTTATACAATGGCAAAATTCGGTCATAAAACTACAATGGAAACATTTTGTAGGAATGTACTTGTTTATTTTTAGTTTTTAAACAATATTCATTAAAATATATATTTAGAAATTATTGTTAACAAATTGAGATAAAAAAAATAACAAAAGAAAATTATCTTTTTGTACAAAAAAAAAAATATTATATGCGAGTAGAATATAACAATCGAGATATTTTATCAGTCAATAACTATTATCGAAATGTGTTTCAGTATCTCAAATGATAAAATATATTAACTTCCTTAATATATTTTATTATTTCGTTATGTGTCTATAAAATCCATAAAACTGTTGTTTTATGTTAATCTATTATTTTCGAATCTCAGACGTTTAAAATAATTAGTTTATAATGTATTCTTCAAATGATAAAATCGTTATTGAAGTAGGCATAAGAGGTTGAAAGATAATAAATGAATGTTTCAAAAAATGACGTTAAGATAGTAATTTTGTAAAATGTGATTAAGTTAAAATCTCAAGCTGTATTATGATTACAAGTCCTAATCTAAATTTTTATAATTAATTATTTTTTCAAATAAATGATATTACAAAACAGGTTACAAAGATTTGATGACAACTGATAAATGAACGTTACATTTTCAAAAAGAAATAACACTGTTTTTCAATTAATCGTAACATGAGAATTCAATTCGTAGTGCTGCAGAAACTTATATATTCAGTTTATTATTCTACTACCGATAATATCTAACGATATATTTGAACAATTTTATTTCAAAAAGAACGACAACTCAATACATTAACCTTTATTATTGTTTCCATTCTTGTGATTTCAGTATTGTTTATTGTACTCTGCAGTTAATTTTCATTATAAATTTAATATCAAATTCTTATTATTCATATTATAATTTATTATATATTATAATATATTGTACAGAATAATGGAAACATAAGAATTCAGCGAAATTGACTTTATATATTTCTCTAAAAAAATAATAATTAACAGGCATACAAAAATAAATAGTAATAAATGAATTCAACATTATAAGTAAACATATTTGTGTCATTTGCTATATAAAAAAATTTTTTTTTTGGATTTTTAAAAAAATACTAAATATTAAATAGACATTTTTCTGACTAGACAAGGAATGAAAGTCAAGTTTTATTAAATATAGTTGCAGAGTTAATAAAAATGCTAATTATTAATTTTAAATGCATAACAGATAATATACTGCAGTTTTTTTCATCCCTTAATATATATATATATATATATATATATATATATATATATGTGTGTGTGTGTGTGTGTGTGTGTGTGTGTGTAATTTGAAAACATTAAAACGATTTTAGTTTTCCAGAATCAAGCAGATTTTGCAATATCCTGAGGCAATTAAAAAACACATTATATGCACCTGTATGCATAATTTCAACATTGAATGTTAATAATACAAGCGACCTGTATAGACATAACAACCTATAGAAACTAGGAATAATTGATACATTATGTATATGCAGATATGTATATACATAAGTACATAGATATATACATAGAAAATATACATTCACTAACATATTTCCGAATCAATATCCTAATATTACTACAATAATAAATTTTCAATTACAGGAAATCAGACAATTTCATTTCACTCCTGATATTATTCTATCATTGATTTTAATTTATAGATTTAAGTTGGAGTTATTTTATTATATTTTTTGGATTTCGTTTGTTGTACATATATTTTAATTCATTTTTTTATAGTAAGTTTATTAATTAAATATTACAGATTGACAAATCAATATTAAAATTTATTAAACCAAATTTTCATAACTAGTATGAAAATGTATTGAAATGTTTTTAAAAGTCAGAAATATCATTTATTGAAACAATAAATTTAATTAATTTATATATATATATATATATATATATATATATATATATATATATGTTATATAGGATCATCCAAATGTGACATCTAGATTTGTGTTTTATTGAAAAGATACAAAAGAAACTATACTAACCTGTTGTTTTTTTTTAATAAAACACAAATCTAGGCATCACATTTGAAAGACCCTATGTATGTATAGTGAATTCTAAAATTGAGAATTTAATTTTTATGTTGCGATAAATTAATCAAACGTTTTTTTTCTTTAAATATTGTTACATAAAATTCATTACTTTCTCATAAAAAAATAAAAAATGTTTAAACAACTTTTTATGCAACTGTAAAAATATAGCAATACATTCTGATGTTTTTTTAAACAAAAAATTGTAATACAAAAAAAATGATTAATTATTATCTGTTTTTAGGTCTTTAACTTGACATTAATGAAATAAATCTAAAATTTTAATCACAAATATACATCTGGGAGATTATTATTTCGAAAAGTATAAAACTGGCTTATGTATTTTTATTTTGATTAATTATTGACGTCAGAATGGTACAATAGTAGATTATAACATGCAAAACATGTTTAAAATACAACAATACATTAGAGACAAAAAATTACAACGATCATTAAAATTGATATTTTTTAAATTTCTAAGAAGTTTTAATTACTAAGTAATAAATGAAATTATTAATATTCTTACCTACTAATTATCAGAAAAAAATAATAATCATTTTTTAAACAATTTATATCTCAAATGTTATTCTTTATCAGTAATATATTTATTCAGGCATGTAAAAATATCAATCAAATTATAATTATCTAAATTATCTAAAACCCAATTTTCAAAAAGACTATTATTTCAATACTAATGAAAATAATTTGAATCATATACTGATATGCACTATTTTTTTTGTTTATTTGTTCAAAAAATATAATATTCCATATCAGGATTTTCCATGGGAAATATACGTGGTTAATTAGCATTCACTGATGTACATTATGACATTTTAAATGTTGATATTATAGATCTAAAATTTACAACTTTTAATAATATATATAAATTATTTTATTTAACAAAAAATGTAAAATAAAAATTAGGAATTTTGTTTACACCTGTTTTGTGGTTAATTGTCATTAGATTATAGCACTAATAATGTTCTTTTAATATTTTATATTATATGATTAGATTATTTGGAATAAAAATATAATTGTGTATTAAAAAAAATCCAGATAAAATTATCATAAATTCAATACTGGATGAAATTTATAACCCAACAAAGTCTATTTGTCAAAGAAAAACAAATTCAATTAAAAAGTTTAAAAATAAGTGTTAGGTCTTTTTTTATAACTTTAAGCAAATCATAAAGTCAATTTAAATATTTGATATTTGAATTTGCTTAAAGCAAAATAAATATCATAAACAATGAAAGTAATAATTAATTTTATGTAATATATCCACTCATACATATATACATATAGATTCGCATTCATTTTAATTTCATTTTTTATTGTATGTAACAACTTTCGATTTTTTAATATGTGAGCCTTTGAACGGTAGGTTAAAAAATCTTTCATAAACTAGGGGGACATATGACAGATGTTACACATAGTTGTGTTTCTCTGTTAGTTTATTTCGATATTTCGAAACACCTGGATTAGGAATATTCGATTTTTGATTCTTGAACTGTATTGATTTTATTGGAAATTAGATATTGAAAATGTACTAGTCAAGAATTTATTTATATATATATATATATATATATATATATATACACACACACACACACACACATGTATATATATATATATATATATATAAATCAGCTACTTTATATCTACTTTATATCTATATGGATAAAAACCGCTTTCAAAACCTTCCACTACGACCTACTCCATGCTTTTCTCTTCCAGTTCATTCCGAAGATTTTTCTTATGTATCTGCTCTATCTATTTATTGGTCTTTTTCTGGGCGTTTTTATATATTTAGGCTCCCTAGCAATAAATTATATATATATATATATATATATATATATATATATATATATAATATCACTCAAATAATTTATACATAATTAAGTATATTTAAAAAATATTAATTTCCATTTAATTATAACACAGGCATTAATAATAATCTAATCTTACGTGCGTAAAACGTGAACATATAAGAAAAAAAATATGCAAAAAAGTATATAAAAATTCTATTGCACGAAGTAAATGACTAAATAAAGTGTTGAGTAAGTAGGTCAGCGTGTAATAGCGAAAGAACTGATTCAAAAACAAATAGTTAAACTGGCTTCTACGTAGCGTGACGAAAATCATGTTGGAAACGGAATTAAACAGACGATACTATGTGAAACCCGCGATAACTAAGTTACTGTTGTGCATTGTGTTTATAATGCTCGTACAACAGCACAATCTCGTCAACGGACAACGGACGAAGAGCAACGACAACAAAATCACCACAAGAATTGACGGTAGGTGTTCCATGCGTGTGAATGCACATATGAAGTTCGACTTGATGTCGAGTCTTTTGTTCGAAAAAATAATCAAACGTTTCAGAAGTGAATGTGACAAGTGTGCGACGTCGTTGAAAACACTAGTCAAGCCGAAATCTGTTCTTTTATTTCAGATTTAATTAGCGTTCACTTAATTAAATCTTAATTTGATAATCTATTTGTGAAACGTTTAATTAGTCACGGAAGATCAAATATAATCTATGTGTAAAAAACGATTGCTTAATGATATACAGTACGTATATAATTAATTTATCTTCGTTATTCGAAGTACGTTTTTCTTTTTTATTATAAAAATATAAAACCTTTCCGCACTGATTGGATATACACATAAAATTCCTTAGTTTCACATTTTATTGGAAAATATTATTATAATACTATTTAAAAGTATGATAATAATAAAGAATGATTATTAAAGAATTATACATTATTAAAAATATTTCTGTTTCTCTTAACTATAATATAAGTTCATTGAGCTTTACTGGTTAGTCTACGCAAGTTGAAATATTTTGCATCCGACGGTCTTTCTGTGCCACGATGTTGTTTATTATCTCTTCATTTCTTCAATATAAAAATAATAAGTTCGATTCTGATAAATTCCCACAAAAAAAATAATTGGTGCTCGTTAAGACAAACAGAAAATCATGAGTCCTTTACGTTTAATTTAAGAGTTTAGAAATGTCAATACAATTAAAAAAGAAAAACAATGAGATATGGCCAAATATTTGAATTCTGCATTAAGATAACGAAATTGTTTCATATTCTTGATAATTCCGAACAGAGACTAAATAATTATTTTCAAGTCACAACTATCTTAATATAATAAGACTTTTATTTAAGTCAAAAATGTATTTAAAATGTTATTATGTACTATAAATAGCGAAATATATTTTTTAATAAGATTAAGAGATAAGATATTATTAAGAAATAACACAATTATACAGTTTTTGTACGATGACTTGAAGTAGTATCATTTGGAAATAATAGATTTGTAATTAACTACGGTTCTTTATTATTGGCAAAGAAATCATTTTTTTGTAATAGTATTGCATTTTTTAGTTATAATTGATTTATTACGAAGATTACTTATCGATACTGTATTTGCTAATAACTTGTCATGCAATTATAAGTGAATATTATATTGTACATATTACTCAATACATTTTATGTTATACTTCGAACTTACAAATATTAGCTTTTCAACTAAATTGATAAAATAATTAGAATTTATTATTAAACTATTTTTTGTTAGTCATTAACCACATTATTCATTAATTTAAGATCTATTCAAGTTGCATTAAATTACTATTTATGTATATAATTTCCTTCAACTGTATATATATATATATATATATATATATATATATATATATATATATATATATATATATATATATGCAAAGGTATTTGAATTAATCAATTTTTACGTCATTTTCTCCTTATCATATAATTAATTTATAAAATAAATAAATACACATTTTAAAATGTTCTATAATGAAAATAAACAAATAAACTTTATATAAATGATTCACTTATTTAAATTAAATGTTCTAATAATATATGAAAAACCTATATTTATAAAACATATAGAGTGACAACTAAATAGCTAACAATTAAGTGCTTGAAGTTAAGTTCCATACTAAAGACCCGGAAGATTTCAGAAAATAATAAAATGAATATTTTTTCTAGTTTTTTTGTATTAATGTCTGAATATGTTTTTTTTTCTAATTGGACGTTTTAGATTTTTTCCAATTATTTTATCTTCTGAACACCTTTTTATAAAATTATTATTATGATATTTTTTTATTATTTGCAATGGAAAAGTATTGTACATATAAATACTGTTTGAAAAATTGAAAGATTCTATCTATTTGTAGTAAACATGAAAATAGTCATTGTAAATCATGACAACGCTAGAATACACGTGTCTATGACTTTAGTATAAAATAGGGGGGTTTAGGAAGATCAATTACTTTTCGACCTTACACGAAGGAAGCAATTCTAGAGTGATGGGTATAATACATTTATGTTTCGTAGTATTTTGTGCGACTATACACAAAAATTTAGTTAAACAGCTGTCATTGATTTTTCTTAGAATTTAATTACATTCGATACACACAACAGTAATTTGCTAATAATCACATATCGTTTAATAATACCATTTATAGTTAAAGAAATTAATATTCTACTTTAAATAAATAAATATATGAAGCTGTAACATAATAGTATTCTGTATAATTACAATAAATCATTTAAAAATAGAAATTTCCTAAGTTATTTTAAAAAATGCATTTCAAGTTTAAAAGAACACATTGATGCGTATTCATTTACCTAAAAAAATAAATTCTAACAGATAATCAAAGAATAAGTTTTAAAGATCACAATATAATTACTTACTAAAAGAAAAAAATTAATGCCAAAGTTTATGAAAACATTGTATATTCATATACAGAATCATCCAAATGTGACGCCTAAATATGTTTTATTAAAACTAAACTATACACATGTATCTTTTTAATAAAACACGAATTTAGGCGTCACATTTGGATGACCATATACATACATATATATATATATATATATATATATATATATATATATATATATATATATATGTGTGTGTGTGTGTGTGTGTGTGTGTGTGTTTTCTGCCTTAGTTACTTAACAGAATTATTAAAATCAAAGCCCATTAAATAATTTTTAAAACAATCTCTTTATTCACGAAAGGGGATATTTGTATCAAGGTCGATTTCGAACTTATAACAAATTACATTGGACAAGAGTTTAACATTTTAAACACTTAGAATGACCTCCTTGTGTTTAAATTAACTAATGACATTTGAATTGATTTTAACACATTTTAATTCATTTTTTAAGCATCAGATTCATTATACTTAGACCACCAAATAGTGTTATATATATATATATATATATATATATATATATATATATATATATAATATTTATTTTAATGAGTTTTTTAACAGAAAATGTATAATTAAAATATACTATTTATAAAAAAATATGAAATAAATACATTAAGTAACTCTTAATTTTTTTATAGAAAAAATGTCTTAAAATTAAAATTCAACAGTAACGACACAAAATGATTTCGAATATTTATCGAATTTTTTTTCATATAAATACAACCTATAACAGAATGCAAAGTATATTCTAACTACATACATTTATGCAAGATTTATTCATGCTTGAACAATAACTACAATGAACTCTATTACAATATTGTTTATTTATGTTATATTGTTTACATTCTGCACAATAAAAAAACCTTTTCATGTAATATACAATCATAATCAAAATTATATATTTAATCATTACAGTTTATATTGTTGAGTAAAAAGTTTTCTATAAAACTTGAAATAATGTTCTTTGATAAGAAAATGAATAAACATGTATATGATATATAGACAATTATGTATAATTTATAAGACAATTGCATTGATTTTATTATTTGTTTATACGGTATGTGACGCAAAAAATAATAAGTATTTTATTTTAGAATTTCTATATTGTTAATTGTGAATTGAAATATATTATTTTTGATTCATATGTACACATATACATTTATAATTTTAAAAAATATTTCTTGTTTAATATTTCTACAATGACACTACACTTCAACAAATTCCATTTTAATATTTTTAATCATCTGAAAATTATTTTTTTAATAACTGGATCTGCTTATAATATTGTTACACATTTAAACTTGTTGACAAAGTAATCTTAACATTTCATAATATTAAAAATTATATCAATTAGAAAAATACGAGTCGATTTCCATTGTTTTTGTACTTTAAAAATATTTATCGAAGATATAATAGAATTTACAGAGAAGATAAAAGTTATTAAAATAAACAAGATCTACTGTTTATTGCACTATTGTAATGGTGAAAATTTTATTTGAAAGTAAAAAAAAATAACAATAACATTGCAGAAATGTAAACTAAAAATTAAAGTATTGAAAATAACAAATCTAATTTCTATTAAAACCAATGAACAAATAAAAGTGAAAGTAAGGATGGGAAATGTAACAATCAAACAAGTTAATCAGTTTTGTTACCTGTAAATCAACATTATACAATACTATAGAATATAGCACAGAAATAAGATAAACGATCGTTTTAATAAAAAGTATCTACTAGAAAACACTATAACAGATACATAAATAATTAGAGAGAATTTTGATATAAATATCATTCTAGTTATTTCGTTTTATTGATGTGAAATATGTAGTTTATATGAGCAAAGTTAAAAATAACTACAAATAGTAGAACATGACGAAAATAAATTAGACAGTGATGATTTAATTAAATTGTCTTCGACAAATTATAGAAAACAGAACGCTATTAATTATACAAAAAAAAATTAACTTTAAATCTTTTAAAACATGACATGTAGAAAATAATTGAGAAAAAGGGGAAGAACAAAATCAGGGAAGAAGATTTTATAAATCTTAATGCAGAAAATAAAATTTAGAAGATATAGAAAAAAAGAAGTAAATAGAATTTTCGAAAGTGAATCCATTAGAGACTAGCTATTAGATAAGATAGAAAACTAAGTTATGATTTTTTTGAAGTTCAATTTAAAACTTGGTCATTATTTTGTATTGGTCTATTAAGTCTCATTATAAATATAAAATGAATAAATATATAATAATAATATACATGTTTAGGACTATAAATCCTGTACCTAGGGTATCACTAGGAAACGATCTTTACTTAATATTGTTACTACATTTTAACCTCAACTCAAAAGTCTCCATTGAAGACACTGATTTAAACTATTGAAATTAATAGAATTCAAGGTTTAAGCAGTTAAATGAAAGATTATTTTTCAGAAATATTTGTTGCATTATACCAATTTTAGTGCATGATCATTTATACTATAGAAATAAAAAGAAACTATTCCTTTGATTAAAATCATCTCAAACCGAAAACTATATAAAAGAATCTTTATTTAAAAATGCAAATTTTCATTTATCTTTTATACTTTCCCATTTAAACTATTTTAGTACAATTATTCATTTCAAAAAGTTTATTTATTATTGGTGAAAAGTGGACTTTTAAAATGTATTCTGCGTTGAAGATAATTTATAAAAATTATAAATATACTGATGGTTTATTTGACATATATTTAATTTTAAATTATATATATATATATATATATATATATATATATATATATATATATATAAATGTATATATTTGATATTATATATATTTTTTTATTAATAAAATCATTTCAGTATCTTCAACACCTAAAACGGTGACAAAAAAACCGTCTATCAAGCCAACAAAACCGTCCAATAAAGTCAAAGCAAATGAAGATTTATTATGTCCTGGATCGGAAAAAACTGGCGGAGGACCGATTCGATTTCCATTATTGGCATTACCGTGCGAAACGAACAAAGATTGTACGTCTATACTAGGACCCGGTCAACTGTGCTGTTCATCGTCTAAACAACAACAGAAAAAAAATGGAAGTAAACAGACAAATTTAACCTCGAGAAATTCATGGTGCATCCAAGGCGTGCCTAAACCTGAACCGGAACCAAAACATACACGTAAGTATATCACGTAATTATAAATTTAAACATTTAACGTTTAAGTGAATGTCATATTACGATCAAAGAGATCATAGTGTTAAATTTAGCGAGAAATATATTCAAGTACACCTGTGCGTTAATATATTAAGTACGAGTGTTGTGCTGTATGAATAAATATGATGAAAATAAAACCGACACATAGTCGTTTGAAATCTACATAACGATTCGGATTGTGAATCAGAATTAGAATATATTTTTTTACTAGTTCGTCACTACTCATCATCTCCATATTTATCAAACTGTTCATATATAGAAATATGTTTTGCATCATAAAGTGGTTAATCATTATTTCACAATACATAGCCTTGATAAGTCATCTCAAAGAATTTTATAAATATTAATTTTAATTAATACACATGCTAACACCTCAAATAGATAGAATACTCTAGATACATTTATTACTTACAATAGTAATAGTAAATGATGAAAAATTAATATACGTAAAGTTACACATGCAATTTTATAATTGAGTACCTAACGTAAATCCCAGTATATAATTAAATATGAAAGATAGTGTTCAAATATTTTTTTCATCGAATACATTTTTAATAACAACATTTAAGTATTTTGCTAAGTACTATAAATTAATCAACTGAATTTAATATTATCATTGTTGGATGAAGACTCTTCCAAAACTTTATATTTTCGGTGAGTCTATGCATTAATCTTCAATTCCTTACTAACAATTTTTTTCATTAATTCATGGGTCTCTTCTTAAACTTTTTCATATCTCTGAATTCCCAATCAGTAATTTATTGTACATTAATAGTTTTTTTCTTTTTACTGACTGGTTTATTTCCATTTTCAACTTTTCATTTTCATTGTAAGATCAGAAATTTTGATTTTCTTTCGAATCTACTCATTACTCTTTCTGTCTCTACGTGTTTTTCTAACCATGCATCATTTTATGCTTCTTTTAGTTGTCTAGAATAGTTGAATTATGTTGGCATTTAAAAACCGTGTTTTACTACTAAGTAAGAATTGGTAGAATACATTGATTAAATACTCTTTTCTCTAAACATATAGAAAAAAATCGATTTCATAATACAAGAATTTCTTCTGAATTGACATTTCATTTTTCTTTTTACTTCACCTATAAATGTTCTGTTTGCATTAATGAGCTGTATTAAATACATATAGTTTTAAATTATATTTCTACCCTCTTTAATTCGATTTTCCTCTAAATTATAAATTCATTGTATATTGGTTTGTATTGTTTAAATCCAAATTTTAAGTTCTGTCTAGGTCATCTAATATTCTTTCATATTCATTTGAGCTTATTGAGAAAATAACAATGTCATTAATAAATCATAGATTAAATTAATATGTGTTTCTATATATATATATATATATATATATATATATATATATATATATATATATATATATATATATAAACGTAGAAGACAAATATTATTAAAATGGTACGTGTGTTGTTAAATCAATATTATTTTTTTATAAAAAAAACATCGATATGTTTTCATTGATATTGTTTCGCAGCTTTACTAGGAATTATTGAACGAGAATGCCCCCATGATGGTCAACCTTACGGAGAATTAGTGAGTGATATTCGGGAGTGTAAAGAAGACGTAGAATGCGGACCATTCCGGATATGTTGTGCGGATTCTGCGACGAGAGGAAATAATTTAGCTAATGCTGCCACATCTGGCGGTTTAAAGAAGAAGTATTGTCGGGCGCCAGCACCGCAGGTCGAAACACTGCCACTTGTACCGACAGTGGCAAGAAGATGTACAATTTTCCTATTGGCTTGCTCGTATGTATTATATATATATATATATATATATATATATATATATATATATATATATATATATATATATATATATATATATATATATATATATATATATATATATCAATAAAACACATTCAAACATATGTACATATATTTAATATAAATGCCAATGAAATATACTCCAACTATTATGTTTTATATTACAATAAAAATTACTGACCTACTGATAAAAAATATCTGTTTTTCGCATATGAAAAGTCATGAACTACATTTTAATAACATATGCATATATGTCTTTTACTTATGATATAAACGTATTTTAATATGTTAAAAAGTGCTATTAAGGGTTTAATTTATTCATAGATGTATTTTACTAATTTCTAATTTCCTATGACCACCAATAACTCAATCATTTTTATGAAAATGAAAAAAAATTCCTTTGCTTTTTTAAAATTACTATAGCAGAATTCATATTTATTTAATTAAAATGAAACTGGGGAGTAATTGGAATACTGAAAATGTTGGAAATTAAAAAATCAAAACAAAATAAAAATAAATTATTTTTATTATCATTTCATTCTACATCTAAAATATTTAAATGAAATTATTGTTTTATATTAAGTTTATTATATAAAAATTAGAGTAATTAGGTTTTTAAACTATCAACAGCGACCAATATTGGACCATCGAACGTTTGATTATCAAGTCTACTGTATATATAATTTATTTCATTACAATAAAAAATAATAAGTATAAAATATAAAAATTGAATTATTAAATACAAAATAATAGAAATTCACATTTTGAAACATCAAAATTAGAAATTTAAAGAAATAAGTACAATAAGCTATAAAAGTGTATTCATGGATCAAATTTAAGACCATAAACCCAACATTTTTCAAATAGTGAAAGTATATGCTGTGTGATATGAATGACACCCTTTAAAAGGAGCACCGTTATACAGTTTATAATTCTAAACAACTGTACATAGCACTTTATGAATTGTATAATGTACAATGATATTTTTGTAAAATTACAAGGATTAAGTAAAATAAATGCTGGTAGTTTTCTAAGAGAAGAATATATATATATATATATATATATATATATATATATATATATATATATATATATAAATATAATAACTAGACAAACAATAGAAATTATTAACTCAAAGCTAAGAAACATAACTTAGAAAGAGATAAATGAATACGTGAGATAATTATATACTTAAAGAAAATTGAAAATATAGAAACCATTATAAATGTTTCTTAAATTTACCTTTCTGAGAACCTTTTTGACAGGTTTTTTTTTAAATCATTTTTAAATAAATTGTTTTTTCTAGTTGCTTTGTTCATTACTTGTTTTGCAATTATATAATTTATTAAATTTTAAGTAATATCCTGAATTGAAGACTGTAACACACACACAGAAAAAATATAAATAACTATTGAATGGATTAAAAATTACTTTATTATTTATAGTATTTTATTAGCAAGATTACTATTTTATTAAATAGAGTTAAAATTAAGATAAAATAAAACTATTAACAAGATTATTAACAAAGTATCAAAGTTAATAAAATAAAGTATGATAACCATTAATGTAACGAGAAATTTGTGGATATTAAATTATTGAAATCGAGTTTAATATTACGAAAAAATTGTATCCTTAGAACTAATCTCGTGCTTTCAATGTTCTCTTATTTGGATTTAATGGACATCAATATCGAAGCTTTGTTGTAACTATCACGAATGAGACGAATTCTTAAGAATTCACTGAACACAATACATAAACATATTTTTGCGTATTTCCAAGAGTTTGCGAGTAAGTTTGAAAAATATTGTGATAGATTATTATATCTAAGAAAAATTAAATATTATATCAAGAAAAATTATATATATATATATATATATATATCAAAATAATTTATTTAACTTTTCAATATGTTTTTCCTTAAAATATTACTATTTATTAAGTATATTTTAATCAAAATATTTACTTAAATATTATTTTGAACTCGAAAAAAAACATATATATATATATATATATATATATATATATATATATATATATATATATATATATATATATATATATATACAATTTTTATTTAATAACATAAAAGATAAAGTAAACTAAATAATATATATTTATTTTGACAAATATGCAACAACACTACACAGAAATTATCTATCGGATGATTTGTTGATTTTAAATATTTCAATAAACTTGCGTTCAAAAAAATGTTTTAAGTTAAAAAATGAAATGTTTTTAATAAAATCATTGCTGAACTTTTCTGAGATTTAAAAAAATAATTCAATTCTATTTTGATTACTAGCCAATATGAAAAAAGACTATACTTATATAGTTTACATAAAAAAAATCGTCTTTTTAGTATCATAATATACATATATATATACATATATATATATATATATATATATATATATATATATATATATATATATATATATATATATATATATATATAAAGTAACCAAATTCCCTGTTAGTTTTATTCGCATATAAATGCTAAAGATTGTATTTGTGTGCAAAGAATGTATTGGCATACGATACAATATATTATACATTTAAATGTTTTATTGACAAAGTATGTTCGTGATTACAACATCAAAATAACAGATTTTACTATATAAACAATGTAAGGTAAGACAAACTCGCTTTCTTATCATACATATAAACAATAAACATGTTTTTAAAATAAGAATCTCTTGAAAAACAAGATAAGTTTTTGTACTGTTCGTATAATTAGAACGTCGCGTGCTATGTTTAAGAACAAACGTTACAAGAAGTATACAAATGTGTGTGTGTGTGTGTATGTATGTATGTATATATATATATATATATATATATATATATATATATATATATATATATATATATATATATATATATATACACATACACACACACAATTTTGTATGTAAAGTATTAATTAAATTACCAATTACAATTCCTCGTTTTGTTTTAAAAATAATTTACAAATAAGTTCTACATTCGTATTTGGTTTATTTAGTAATTAGTTTTTTATTGCCACAAGTACAAACTAAATGTTATTTTTAAATTCAGTTAATTCTCTTTAAAAACATATTATTTAATACATCTCTTAAAAAAAATGTTTCATGTATTACCTGGTTACAAATTAAAAGATTATTCATTGAAAATAAAACCTTACAAAGATATTTTTAAAAATAGTATAGTCGTAAACAAGAGTGTAACGGTTATAAATAAAATGTATGATCAATTTTAGTTGTATTTGCATATCCACAATTGGTTAGTTAAAAGGTAGAACTTTTTAATAAATATTAATATTTTTTAATACGTGTAATCATATGTAATTCAAACAAAATAATGTTAAGAAATATTGATTACAAAGTGCCAATATAAAATATATCATGTAAACTAACAAAAATTCGATTAATTAAACAGTACTAAATTTTCAATAATGAAACATTTCTGCAGGAGACTAAAATAGAAAGTTAATGATAGTCGAGAATTTTATTTGGGAGAAAACAATCTATTAACAAATTTGTTATTCTAAACTTTCGTGTATACACGCATGGACAGAAAAAAAATCAATTTTTAGTTATAACGATCTCACAATTCATTAATATTTTAAAAATGAGGATTTATTGACTTCAGTCAATCGATTTTTTCAATACAAACAATAAATATTTTCATGGCAGAATAGTTTAGAGTAATTTGTAATTCAAACTATAAAATGTTGCGTCCTTTACAACTAACACAATTATAATTAAAAAAGGTCATGTTTTTAATATTTTTGTAAAAAGTTCTCTAATAATACCCAAATACATGAAAGTTCGATATATAAGTAAAATATGTAATAAAGTAACATATTTACTGTCCTTACTGGAAGATTTATTAGAATTTTTTAATTTTCTCTGAAATTTTGTAATTACAAGATCTATGTAGTTGTGAAGTTTCATTTTTATTAATTATTCGAATCAAGGCCATTATTAATGTATGTATATTCAAATTTGATTGTACACGAATACCTCGCATAGTGCGGCTTCGATTAATACGGTTTCACTATAGTACGGTTTGAAATTAAAAAAAAATTTATACACACGCGCAGTTTTAGTTTTGTGGTCTTTTTTTCTATTAGTTTTCGATTCAAGTCGATTTTTTGATAATTAAATTTTAATTGAAAATGTATTTAAAATGAATGTATAAACCCCTGATTTTGTTTTGTTGATACATACAAACATTTGAATATATTATCCTCGTTTTATTTACTGAAAAACAGGAAAAAAAATTGTTTGGAACCAATTAACGTTTTTTGTATTTAGTTAATGTTTCGATTAGTCCGGTTTCAAATAGTCCGGCAAATCAATGGAACCGATTAGCCATACTATGCAAAGTATTCCTGTATATATAATATATAGTAGTATGTGTATGTATTTTTCGTTAACAAATCTGGCAGATGGTTTTTGGCAAAAAAATATTTAGTTTCAATCTTAACATCGCGATAAAATAAATAAATAATTAAATATATACATTTATTTTGCATTTATACTCACGCACAAATATAGATGCACATGTGTATTTTAATGTGTAATAAATGTATATTGTTTTTACGTATATTAAACATCTGTAACTCATAATAAAATGTAAAAGGACAAGAAACATTTTTTCATCTACATTAGCACAACTTCAAAATAAAGTCGATGTATTACAAACAAATTGTACGTAAACAAGTACCAATTTCTTTATTGTACTAATTGAAAATGCATGTTTAGTTTTTGTTACTTCTTCAGGGCATAACGTGAAAAAATGCACGTAGGCATAAAAATTTAGATAGATCAGACAAATATCATATTAAACACCACACATACATAGTTTATATATATATATATATATATATATATATATATATATATATATATATATATATATATTTGTATATGTATATATAAACACAAATATGTATTTTATGTACATAGTTCCAGAATAAATGACCCGTATATATAGCTGCATGATTATTTGTGTCATAGCAGTGGATAATTCTATGCAAATTTGTACGAATATATTACAGAACATGTAATGAAACCACTTATAAAAAAAATATTATGTCATTGTACAAGATTGTGTTTACGAATACAATATTTAGGTTAGTTTTTGGCATGCTATTAAGACAACAGAGACGTACTTTTTTATTTTTACGCGTATTTCATATTAAAATATTTAAGATTATTAAAAAAATATCTGAATATAAAACGTAGTTACACACATACACATATATAGATAGAATGGCCCAAATGAGATTGAAGGATTTAGACATACATTTGTTTGCTTACTATTATTTACTATTCTTTAGTTTCATTTGGATTACCTATATAATCATTATCTTATCAGTTTATATTATATCAGTTGATTGTTGGTGAAAATCTCAAAGAATGTAATCATTTACTGGTGGTACTTGGTCATATTGCACTGACCAGGTGGATTAGTGAAGGGTTTTTATTTAATTTTATATATATATATATATATATATATATATATATACACATACACAAAATATATAAATAAATAACATATAGGCATGTGAGAGATTGTGTTTGATCCCTGGTCGGAGAATCCCCCCAAGTTGGAGGTTGAAAATAGGTCTAATCTCATTTCGTAAAATCGTCACAAAGCTCTGACAAGAAAATCACTACTAGTCTAGCATTATTAGAGAAGATAATGCTCTAAAACGACTTTAAGGGTCTCAAGAAAGAATATATTTATATATGTGTATATGTACGAAAAATAATGAAGTTACATATTGTTTCAGCTTTAAAAACATTTATGAGTTATCTACAATGCACACCTCCTCCGCCGCCAATTTTGGATTTATTTCCGAAACCTTGTAAAAATATGTTCGACTGTTTCCCGAATTTATGTTGTCAAGAAGCGGGAGGAAAAAGACATTGTAGGCCACCGAAGAGATCCATACTAGCATTAATAGCAGGATTCACACAGGTAAAATATAAATAATTGGAAAATGATATAAATTTGTTTGAAATTAATTCCATTTTTTTTCAGAGAATTGGTGGTCCAATTCGAGACAGACTGATAGCAAACCAAAAACAATCATTAGGACTACAATAACCATAAATGAACTACTATAAGATATAAGTTTAAAATTGTGTTTCTAGTGTCATATGTATATAGTCAACATTAAGAATTACTGACTGGAAATCATACGTTATCACTTGTAAATGTGTTTTCATAAACAGATTAACGAATTATTGATTATAACAAAAATCTTAACATCGATAGTTAAAATTATATTGTAAAAATTAAACAGAGAAAAATATTTCATTCATTTAAGTTATTTATGGTGTTAGGTATTTGAATTATATTGCTGAAATATTTTTATACACGCGCGCACATTTTCCCATTTACACCATTCTTCTCAATTTTTAATATATTTCGAATACTTTTTATTAACTATTCATTTTATTTTACAAATACTGACATTTTTCCAGAATGTAACTCTGGTTTATATTTTATGTTCTTTATTTATATGTTTATAAATATTTAGTTGAATTTATTCGCAGGAAGAAGTTTTATTATTGTGAGAATATATAAATATAAAATTGTAATCACAATGATAATTTCATTGAATAAATAAATAAAAATGCACACTAATTTAAATTAATACTGTATTCAGTTTGTTATATATTTTAATAAAATACATGTCCATCCATAAAATACATTATTCCATCTACCGTATTTGGAACTCATCTATATTGTTTAGAAATGCTAAATAATCATAATTTTCAATAAATATTTACTTTTCAATGATACGTGTGTGTGTGTGTGTATATAATTACATTATCATACATTTTATGGTATGTTAATTTTGTTACTTTTCTACTCATTAATTTTATATGTATATTTAAAATACCTATAAATAAAAGAACAACAAATTGTTTTCTAATTAGTATTTAATTTATAGTATATTTGTGTTCAAAATATAAAAACCACACGTGTATATAATACACACGTTAATGATGTATTTATATTAACAAAAACATTGTATACATATTAATAAATCAATGTATAAACATATGCACATTATACACGTATATTTTCTATAACCTTTTCCAAATTGAAACATTTTAAAAATAGTGAAATATTTTATATCTATCAACTTGTATTGTTAATGAATTCATTTTCAAGGTTACACACATACCTATATATATATATATATATATATATATATATATATATATATATATATATATATATATATATATATATATATATATATATCATACATGCATACATACATACAAACACACATATCTATCTATAAAGAAAATAAATATTTAAAAAACAATAATTTATGTTTAAAGAACAATTAAAAATGATTTATAATAATAAATACTTTCTCCTTAATTATAAGAAAATATTAATCAATATACAAAAACTACGAATCAGAAACAAAAAACTTATAGTTTATTTTTATATATTGATCGTTCCATATACAAGAACCCATCATATTTTTTGATTTCATCTTGTACATACACTGCCACCTAGCGTTACATTAATACAATTTGTATTAAATTCAATGATATGGTTGTTTCATAAGATTCGCATGAATATTAGGAAGATAAATAAGTTTTAGTTATATAAATATATATATATATATATATATATATATATATATATATATATATATATATATAAACTTAAAAATATAATACATAATAATAATAAATAAATATTAATGCTGACAATACGTACAAAATAAAATGTACTATAAATAACTAGCAAAAATTAAATTTCATCCTTAGCTATTAATTTACCATTTTCAACTTATTTAAATTCTCAGATTTTTAGTAAATCAAATATTTTTTTAAAATCAAAAATATATTTAAATGTTTTCCTAAAATAACTACATAAAATCCATTTTTAATAAAATGAAATGATTGGTTTTTAATCTATCAACATAATAAATGAACTATACATTGCCATGTATTGATCTGATGTCAATATAACTTAATGTTGTCTATAAGTAACTTAATATCGTACTAATTACTTGTTATAATTAGTATTTGAATGCAAGATAATTTCTACATAATATCATCCTCTATTAGTAAAAAACATTTTTTTTATAATTTAAATAAAAGTTCATGTATATATTCATATGTAAATATTTTTTTTACAGTATAGCTTAACTACATTAGTAATGCAATAAATAATGGTAAAAACTGACATTTAAAATTACCACTAACTTATTTGTTTCACATTTATTAGGATAAAGGAATTTACAATTATGTTCAATAATATGTAAATACATTTACAAGAATAATAACAAATACAAAGACCAAAGTTGATATTAAACCATTCTCACATAACATATTGTAAATGTGTATAATACAAATAAACTGTAAAATCAAATAATGTTTTCAACTGTATATACAATTTTTAAAGAAAGTATTTTTAAGAATCATTTTAATTTTCCTATACATTCAAAAATGTTTAAATTTATTGCTAAGGAAAGATATGATATTTTAATAATTCATTTTATTGAAATATATAATTATTGGCTGCATAAAAAAACATGTTTCTACCCATACAAGACTACCTTTTAAAAATTCAATAACATGAATCACTTTTCATATTTCTAAAATAATTCTAATATTAATGTGATGTCCATAATTATTGAGATATGTGCTAAGAATTTAATTAGTAAAACAAAATATTTATTTCAAATGTATAATATAGACGACTTTTTACATTACTTTTCTTTAATATATTTTTTAACAAGTTTAATTTATGAATTCAATCAATTGTAAATGATGAACAAACAAAATAATACACAAAATGCGCACTTTTAAAGTATTTATATATATATTACTTATTAATATCATAGGCATTTTCAAGCACGTCTGCTATAAACATTAAATTCAATAATTATTTATAAGTTTTGCAGATATTTATGAATTAGCATATACTAAAGTGTAAAAAGTAATGCAAAAAAATTATTCAACATTAATGAAAAATGAAAGAATGAAATATATTTTACTGAAATAGGAAGTTTATTTAAAGTCTACAAATACATCATGTCATGTATTATAGTATGCATAATAATAAGAACAATGATTTCATTTCTACAACCAGTTTTTCTAAAAAAGTGGGCCAGTCATGTAAAATTGTTTATACAAATTCTTGTTCTGTATATTTTGTGGTACTGTAACATGTTAAAATCTATTAGGTTATCATGATTAAATTTAGTATGTAAATGAAATCATATACACAGAAAACATGTTCAATATCATTTTTTATGTTTGGTAAATAAAAAAATACAAACTTAACTACATGTATATTCATTCATATTTCAATTCACCACTTAAAACCCAAACTTTTTTTTTACAAACACAATTAAAATAAACTAGAATAAACTCCCACAAATTGTAAGTAAAATACAGTACAATAACTATAATTTTTATGATAAAAATAAACATATAATATTTCTTTAATATAAATATATTATTTACGCTGTGAAATAGTTTATATTAAAAATAATCACAGCTTCGTTACTTGTGTATAAATATTCTGAAAGGAATAAATATCTTTTTAATAATAATGAAAATAATCATTAAAAATAACTATCTGAACTGCTTAATAATGAAATAAGAATAACTATTTTTCTAAAAAAATTATGAAGACAAAAAACATTGTTTTAAACTATTTTATTGAGAAAAAATATACATGAAATAAAACAAACATTTAAGAGAGGAATTATTCATTATTAAAATTTTTATCATATGGATAAACTGTTGTGATAAAAGAAGTTAGGATGCTTAAATAACAAAAATAATAAAAAAACCAATTACATTTATTTTGTAATTACTTTACTGAGACCTCTGTAAACATAACAAAGTTCAATATCAAATTTTATATTTATATTAATCTACATAGTGAAAATATATAAAATGACACAGACGTTTACACGTTCCCAGCACAGTAATGGTGATGGATTTATAAATTAGTCGAGCTGTAATGAAAAAAATGTTATATTCACTTTTAATTCTTCTACACGATGATACTATCCAAAAAAGATTTAAATAAATGTTGATATTAAAAAAACACCGAATTTCATAAATTAATTGCTAGTTATATTTGAAATAATTCTTTGACAGTGAACAAATATAAATAATTATAATTCATTTTTGAAAAAATTTGTAAAAGTGTATAAGTTTACGAACGTTACATAAATGTTTAAAATATCAAATACTATTAAAAATGTTTTAAATCTTACCTTTTTGAAACCTATATCAGCTGCATATTCTCTAAAGCACTGTCGACATAGATTCAAGCCATATTTTCGAATAAGACCATGTCTATTAGCACATGCTCGACTACAAATAAGAGAAATATTACAGTACAAAAAATTTCATTTTTTTAATTAAATTTCTTTAAAATTTAGCGTACACATTTCGATTATTAAGAGAAAAAATAGAATTAAAATTAATAACAAAATCATATAAGTATATGGCGTTTTTTAACATCAATTTAATAGGTTAATAAACATGAATGATATAGGTTATATTTTATATAATAATATTAATTTACTTTCAATATATCTTTCAATATTTACATAAAACAATATTCAAAAACATTATATATAACGCAAACACAACTTAAATGTAAGTTTTTAAAAATAATTATAGACATGGAAAGAAGACATGTGGAAAAATGGATGGCACATTTATGTTATTTACAATATGTAGATAATTGATATTATTAATGTATGACATATACTGTATATATACTATTTCTTTACGTACCATGATCGAGAACCTTGACCATATTTTCTTGGATGCGAATACCAGATACTCTGAAAACCCATTTTTACAAGCTGAGAACTACACCGGAAAGAAATGTAAGAACAGGACGTTTTTAGTTTCTAGTTGAATAAAAAAACACGTAGATATCAGCGCCATAGAAATTTCAATATATATATATATATATATATATATATATATATATATATATATATATATATATATATATATATATATATATATATATATATATATATACATGTAATTATGTTGTGGATGTAAATAAATTTTAACAAATATATTAAAACAAATTACTAAAATTTATAAATTTGATATAAATCAAAAATTAATTTTAAAAAGTTAGTAAACTATAGAAGTCTATAGAAACCATTAATTCTATACATTTTATGGTTAGTAGTTTTAAATCTAAATTACACTATTAAATAATAAAATCAAATGAAAAAATAATCAAAAATTAAAGCATCCAATATCAAATGTATATTGGAAATGAGATCTAATAATATTTATTTTCAAATTTAAAACTTATAAATTACTAAAACCTTTTCCAAAAAGATGAAAGAAAAAAAATTATTCCTTTTTCATAAACTTGTTTCATTAGATGTTTTTATTTTCAATATACACTAAAAATATGTCTGTTATATTTGAAAACTTATAACTACTACATTTTTTAATATTTTATAAATATTTTCAAATACCTCTTTTTAGTAACCACACAAAATTTGTTAGAAAATATCATCAAAATATTATATATTTGTATAGCAAGATATAAAAGCAACTTTTAAATCTCTTCAAATTATTTTTTAAAAAAATAAGAAATATTATATGCCTATATTTGACAAACCTTTACTATATTCTTGCTCAATAAGTGACAAAATAAAATTTTATTAATTAGTAAACCCTATAACATTTCTTTTTAGACTAAAAACATTAAGTTACTCTAAGGTCAAAAATAGATATTTTAATATAATTTTAATCCAAAAATTGATATTATTATTTTCAATTCTTAAAACTATTTACTTTTAAAAAAAAATGTTTTAGTTCAAAGGTTAAGACATATATTAATTTAATATTATATTCCAATATTTTTAAAATGTTAACTTTGTAATTATTTAATATTTATTTTTGGCTATGTTATTCATTCATAGGTTTTGAGTAATTTAAATCATAGAGTAGAATACTGAAATGAATAATATAAAATAGCTACAATTTTTAATGTACCTGGGTAGAAATGAATTACATCAATTTTATTTTGTGAATGCATACTTATAATTACTTTAATATAAAAATTTACATTTTATATACATTTAATTAAAACTTAAAAACTAATAATATAAAGGCTTTATATTGAATCACTTATTACATACACAATAATAAAACACATAATTTAAATCATCAATCTTTAATTAGATAAATGTTAAAGTAATTTCAATATTTGAAATAATTTTTAAATTAGTTTTACTGTAAAAATAACAAACAACATAATAATAATTCGATAATTTGTATTATTTTTTTTCTTATTACTTACAGAAATTCTATATAAAATCAACAAAATAAAGAAATATATAAAATACAATAATAAAATTAATCACAATCTGTATAATTTTGATTTAACAAATAATTTAAAAGTCTTAATTACTCGTACATGTTAGAACTATATATACAGAAAATATAAACGAACTTTAACAACAATCTTTAATTCATTTATTTTTTTTGAATGCTTTTTGATTTCTATTCAGATTTAAAAAAGATTAAAATATTTATTACAACATAACACAAAACCAAGTATTTATTAATAATTGATATATTATAATAGGAAAAACATGCACATTAACTGAAAACAATTTACTGCTCAGTAATATAAATTACTATATCCTCTTTGAAACTCCAATTATAAAAATACCATTCATTTATCACTATATAATATTAATAATACCAGTAATGTATTATATAATTTCTTGTACATACATAATTAACATTTTAACAATTTAATGATATATTAGATAAAAAAACATTTAATCTAACTGAATAAAAAAAATATTAAAAATCACTTTAAATTTGAGTAGATAATTAAATAGTGCTATGATTGATGATTCAAATTTATCTATTACCCCGAGGCATAACAAATAATTTATATTAAACTTTATTACATTAAATTATTGATATTACATACTGGTGGGCACGTTTAATTTTTTCTGAAAAATACCATTAAGACGATTCACCAATTAACTTGAATTTATGTTATCTAAAACATATCAATATCCATCATTATTCTCCATTCTCAGTTATTGAAATTTATAAGGTTAAATTATAATAAATTATGAATGTTAAATATAATAAATAAACTATTACCTTAATTAAAAAAAACTTTCATTCTTTGCTATTTATTGTCTTTTAAAATATCTTTCAATATAGAACTTGAGCTCCGATTTTGTGCAAAATCTACAAATGTTGGTAATACAACTTCACCTAATAAAGAAGTTTGCTTTTGTGATGCAGAACTGCTTGAAGTACTATCTGTAGAAATACGTCTTTCAGGTGGAGGTTGTAGTAATGTAGGTATTTGTTTTGGTTGTGATTCTGATTCTAAAAATCGAACAAATGCTTCTGATAGACTTTGTTGAGACATTTGCCGATCAGCATGAGGATGTAATAGTGAACTAATCCATGAATCGCTTGCTTGATTCTTATTAATTTTTTCATTATCATTTCGATCAAAATCAAGGACAGTACAAAGAAGTTTTAAAATTTGTTGTTGGTCTTTATTACGGTTTGAGTTTGATGCAACATAACCGACAATCAAGTTTTTAATTAACGTTTTATCAACTTTTGTGCTGTTCTGTTTAATAAGTTCCTTGCAATAAACTTCAGATTTACTGAGTTGTTCTTGAAGTTTAGCCACTAAAATAAAGAAAACATATTTGAAATACTGTTACATTATAAATTATTAACAATGCTATAGTTTTTTAATTATATTTTTAGTAAATATAAATGAATACTATTATAAATAATAATTTTTTTTTTTATTATAAAAAGGGATTTTCCTATGAAGTTTTTTATAGTTACATAAAATATAAATGTTTAATTTCAAAAAATTAATTGCAAAGATAATTATAAGGCAAATAAATTTTGAATATAAAAATAATTTAAATACATAAGTATATATAAAAAATTCTAAACCCATTTATAAATATAACAACTTAAAACTTAAATACCAATTAACATAAAAAAAACTTACAGTTCAAAATTACTGATGCATCGGCAATAAAAGAATGTAAGTCTTACACAGATACCGGTCGGTTCAATATGACCAGTACCTGATGTAATACTCACACTCTAACTTGCAAAAAATCCATGCAGATATATGAAGTAATACATGCTGTGTACTAAACTTATTTTTTTAACAAATTAATCATTCTTAGTTCTTATCATACAAAATATACACACACCTATATATTATATATATATATATATATATATATATATATATATATATATATATATATATATATATAACTAAATAAATTCATTCAAAAAAAATTAGACGTATTCATTTAAAAATACTTATAAACTAGATGTAAAATATATAGTAAAATTTAAAAAGGAATTAGTTATTGCATGTAATTAGCTATGTGTTCAACTTGCTCAAAATCAAATCAAAACATGTGTAACTATATAAATATATATATATATATATATATATATATATATATATATATATATATATATATATATATATATAATACAACTGCATACTCTACAATATTGATTGTTAAATAAAATATAAAATTATAATAAAATCAATAGTTGGAAATAAATATTTAGAATATTATGTTACAAGAAATGTAAAACTAAGTATATATTATAAAATACCTATACAACAATAATGGAAGAGTTTTATTAGATTTTAAAAAAATAATTTGAGTAAATATTCTATCAACAATTGATGATTACTTGCAATATGCATAATTCACAAATCTTGTTTTTAATAATCAAATTGTTTTCAAATATTAAAATATTATTCTATATTAATGCATGTTAAACGAATAGTTGAACCCAGTTAAATGTTTTTTTTTTATGAATTCGAAAGAGTGAATTTGATAATAAATAAAAGATAGAATGTTATAATAAGAGTGAAAAGTTTAAAGTGGATACAGGCAGGTTATATAGTAATGAGAGAAAACTACCGCTGAAATAAGGGAAATTATTAACTGGGAATCCAAAGGTATAAAAATATTCAAAAAGAAAACATGGATAGATGAGTTAGAAACGAGAAAATTCTTCGATGTGGAATGGAAAAAAGAACTGATCGCCAGGAACGAAAGTTTTAAGAGCCGCTTTTATCCAATAGTGAATAGAATAAGGATGATGATGAAGATTAAATAGGGAATATTACTTTCTTAGCAATTATTTAAAACGGTCGAAACGAGTATTAAATAAAAGTATATACAATTTGTGAACAATAATACTGTTTTAATTTTGAAAATTTACAAAAACATTTATTAGTTTTCATCATTTATCGTTTTGAATATAAAATGAAATAATTCTGATTTTTTAAGAATTATGAAATTGTTTTTGTTACAATATTTTTTTCTTCACAATTATATACAGTTAAGTATTTGTAATAATACAATATATATTCATTTCACTTACAAAGATTACAAAAAACAGGCAGTTAGAGTTATGAATTTATAATTGTGTTAATGTTCGCATGTACGATAATTATATATTATTTAAAACGATTTATTGTATTTTTCAATAGTTACTAAGGATTATATATGCACGGTTCAAAGATATTTTAAATATGGAAATAATTTTCTTTTGTATTATATATATAATTGCGTGTATGTGTATGCATGGAGTAAAAAAAGGGTAGAAATAGGTTAATTAACAATGGATTGAAATAATAATGCGTATCTAGAAATCTGACTTGTCGAGGGTTGTGTGTATGTGTATACACATGTATATAAATTTATACATATA
>CP092093.1:13652500-13695000 GCA_029203775.1 Neoneuromus ignobilis
ATTTTTCCTCATGTTCTAGCAATTTCTTTTTATATTCCGATTTTATAATATTTAATTCAGATTGTAACTTCGTTACTCTTTCTTCTGATTCTTTTATCATTTTCGTATGTATTTCATTTTTCTCGATTTCACTTATTAGTTGATTTTGTACATTTCGTTCGATATCTCTCAATTCTTCAAGTTGTTTTAAAAGAGTTTCATTTTCGTGGCGCAAAGTAGATATGTTATTATTTTCTACGGATTGTTTGAGTGAATCGTCTTCTTTGACACGCCTTGTTTCATTTTTCGCATGTTCTAGATCTACCTTTATTTTTATTAACTCGGCATTTTTATTTATTAATTTACTGTTCATTTCAGTAACTGTATTTTCTAAATCAGCTGCTTTAGTCAAATACATCGTTAATTCTTTTTTCAGATTGTCGTTGTCATTTGAAATATCGTTGATCTTCTGTTCTGCTGCCGTTTCGTATTCTAATTTCTTTGCAATATTCGCATCTGCATATTTCTGTAGTTGAGTAACTGTTTTCTGTAATGTACTGACTTCCTTGGCTTTTTCATCAGCCTCTGTGTACTTCAATAACAAATCGTCGTGTGAAAGTTGTAATTCGTTTAATGTACGTTTAGTTGAATCTAATTCTGATTTTACGACGGCAAGCTCGGCGTTCAAACGATGTGCTTCGGTGTTAGGTTCTTCAAGCATTGTAAATTCTTCAGCACTGTCGGATCCATTCGTCGACTTTGTAGCTTGCGCTTCTTTCAACATTTGTTCAAGTTCAGATATTCGTTTATTTGCAACGTCTATTTGCGATTCTAATAATAAAACGTTTTCTTCATTCGTTTCGGATATTGTTTGCAAACCAGAATCATTTTTATATATCTGTAGCTCATTCAATAACATTTCATTCTTCTCACTTAATTCTAAACATTCGTTTTCGAAATGGCGTAAATGCTCAGTTTTGATTATAACTTCTTGGCTTAACAATTGTGAATTGTTCAACAACTTCTCGATTTCTGTATTCTTTTCTTGAATTGCAGTGGTTTTCTCGAGAGAAATTTGACAAATCTTCTTCTCGAGAGTTTCAGTCTTCCATTTATAATCGTTAAGTGTATTCATATAATCGTTTAACAATTTTAATATTGCATCTCTTTTCTCATTATTTTCAAGTATTTCTTTAATATCGATTTTTGATAATTTTTTATCTTTAAAACTATCAAACGTTTTCAATATAAAATTAACAAGAACGGTTTTTTCGTTTGTAAAATGCAATAATTTTGAATTTAAATTTTCAGCTTCTTCTTCTAATTTCTCTGTTTTAGATTTTAGTTCGTTAATACTACACTCATCTCGCAATACCTGTATTTCTTTACAAAGTTGTTCGTTTATATCAATTTGTTCCTGATATTTATTTGATAGTATGTTAAACTCTTCTACTGATTTCGTTTCAGTAGGGTCGTTAATTATTGAAGTTTTTCTTGCTTCGGTTAATTCTTTTGATATTCGTGCATTTTCTTCATCTACCGCTAACTTTTCATTTACAAGACGATTGTATATACTTTGTAAAGAATTGTACTTTTCAAGTATCTCATGAGCTTCAGTTTCTTTTCCAAGAAGTTGTTCATTTCTTCGAGTTAGACTGTCATAGTCGTTCTTTAATTTATTGTATTGAAGTTGTAACGAGTCTCTTAATGAAACAAGCTTCTCAGTTGTTTGTTGACAGTCCTGGTCGAGTTGATTTAGATTTATAACCAATTCGTCATTTTCAAATTTGAGTTTTTTGTTCTGTTCTTCTGAATCACATATTTTTCTATTCGACTTTTCAACAGCAGCTTTGAACTGATATTGTTCTGATACCAATCTATCTAGTTCGGTCTGTAGTTCATTATTTCTTTTATTTAATTTATCAATCAGTTCACTGTCTCCTGGTGAATTTCTTTCTGACGCTGTTGATGGAATCAAGTGACTGCTGTTTGATGACTGTGTTGATGTATCTGGAGGATCCCAGAACCAATCATCGTTCGAACTAGTTCCAAGACCATGTTGGTTCGATTCTGAATAGACATTCTGAAAATAAACTTAATGTTACACACTCAAAAAAGTTTTACAAAAGCAATTATAGAATTATTATATAGACGAAATTAAAAGAATAACTGCAAATACTGTTCCGTCCATTCATTTAAATTTATATTTAAAAAATTGGTAAGTTTAATTTTCATTCTCTATATTCTTCAATTAGTTTAGGAGATATAGTTTCCAAATTTTTTTACAGAATGTGAATGTACATTTTTTCTACGAATATGTGTATATATTTTATATATATATATATATATATATATATATATATATATATATATATATATATATATAAAAAGAAGTTTTCATTAAGTACAAACAATTACACATATGTTTAAATATTTGTAAAAATGTCTTGATAAAAATTTGTACCATGCAATAATGTAATAATAAATAATCGTAACTCATTTACTTATTACTGACTTAGAAATTATAAATATTTTGTTTTAATAAATAGTAAGTTAAAAACAGCATTTAAATGATTTTTTCACTGATGTATACATACGAATTTATAATAATTTACATAATCTTTAGTACATAAAAAAGTGTTAATTAGTGTTTAAACATATATACGATGGAATTAATCATATATTTGTACAAAAAAGAGAAGAAAAAAAATTAGTTACAACTTCAATAAACATTTAATAAGTAAAAATAAAATACTATACCCATTTTCATAGGAAATAAAAAATAGATTATAAAAACTGAATGAACTGATGTGAGGTGTAATAATAATACTAAAAATTAAATCTGTATGAGTATGACTTTAAGTAAAACAGCGGTATTTAATAATATTTAATAAAACAGTAAAAATAAAAAAAATGAAAATGGAATCATTATTAAAATAACGACTTGGTTTTGCAAAACATGTGCATACGCATATTTGCAGTTGTAAAAACAAAATGATTTGTATAACTTTCTATAATTTAAAATGGGAAAAAATATACAAGATACTTATTGTAAATAGTTCATCAATATTCATACAGTCTCTTGTTACATGTGCGGGTCATCACCTTTGCATATTTTATGATGACAGAACAGAATCGCATTCTTTACAGACTACGTAAAAATATTTGCTAAATAGATCGATATTATATATATATATATATATATATATATATATATATATATATATATACATAATTAGATTTTTAAAATAGCAAAGATCTTTTTCAAGTATGTGTATTTATTTTGGTAAAATTGTTTCATAACCGAAATACTTATTCATTTATGTAATATTACTGATTTTATAATTATCATTACTTACTATTGTGTATATACGATGTGCACATGTGTGTATGTATGTATATATATATATATATATGTGTGTGTGTGTGTGTGTTTCAAGAATGAATCAAATTTAAACAGATTGGATTTCTATCAATAAAAATGATTAATATTAAATATGCCACCTAAAAATAAATCACATATTATTGAATATATTTCTTTATATTACAAGAATCTATTATAAAAAGATATAAAGAAAATTTGTCGGTCTAGAATACAAATGATATACACTGGACAGCTGGAAGTGACAACTTTTAAGAGAAGTCTACATCCAGTGATAACCAGAAATAAGCTGATTATGATGAAATATACATATATACGAGGGAGTATGGTAAATTTATTTATTGTTTAATTTAATTAATTAGATTAAATTTGTCAATTTAGTTTTTCTTACTTTTTTACCATACTTATCAAACGACTCTCGTGCATACACACACGTGTGTGTGTGTGTGTGTGTATATATATATATATAGCTTAGAAAATGTGTTTGCTTTATTTTTATGTTAAACTACTATTATTAAAATGTTCTAAATGTAATATTAAAAAGCTTTACTATTGTAGAGTTGACTTGAATTCCAAAACAGTATATATTAATCAATAATGTACATATATTTACCGCTTGAGTAATTTATTACACGTTTCAAATTTATGACTCATTTATATTCAAGTAAATTTTAAAAATTAATATTAGAATGTTTTTATACTTGTTAAAGAAAATAATGAATAATTAGCTCCATTTATACCGTTATACATACATAAATATATATATATATATATATATATATATATATATATATATATATATATATATATATATATATATATATATAAAATTTGTGATACCTTACATTGAATTTTCAATTTCGATTTTTCGTTAAATTTTGATATTATTCTTTTCTTGGTTTTTAGAAAAATAAAAAAATGTAGGAAAAGCAGTAATTAAAAGATTAAAATGATTTGACTAAATAATGATGTGGTTTAAAAAATATTTCATTTAAGAAAACATCTAATTAATTATTTACAAGAATTAAATTATACTTAACCCTGCGACGATTAGTTAGTGAAACTTATTTATAGTCGAATAGGGTGCGATAGACCCAAATATTTATTATTATATAATAAATTGTGGTTAATGCTTTTACTTCAAAAAAATTACAAAATATAAAGTGTAAACGTCTTTGTGATTCAAGGCATTCGTAGAAGTCCATAAGTTAGAAAGGTATAGAAAATCTCTTATCTCTAAGAGTGATAGTTTCTGAGAAGATTAGTGAATAAAAGGTGCATGGTTTCTTAGACTCCATCCTAATGTTGCAGGATTAAGAATTCGTTATTAGGCCAAACCTGGTAAAAATAGTTGCTTAATAATATTTTTACCATAGTTTTTGTAAAAACAAAAATGATCAATGCGAATTCGATTTTTCGTTTAAAGGATCAAAGATGCAAATAGATAAAGAAGGTTAACTATTAACTGATCCTTTGGATCTATTTTAAAAATATGATATAGTTAACATCACAATGGTTATGAAGTGTACACTTCATAACCATTGTGTGGTGTTGGAGATAAAATTCATTTGTGTTAAACATTTTATATGGGTTATGGAACTTTACATTTATCACTAATTTCTGTTTCAATAAGTTAACATATTCAGCCAATACAAGCATATTCATCTAGTACAATACCAAAAATGCTATTGTTGCAAATCAAAAACATAGCTAGTGGTTTTCAACCGGATATATGATAATCACTCGAATGTGTTAAAGATATAGTTTATGAGACCAGGATATATATATATATATATATATATATATATATATATATATATATATATATATATATTTGTATGAGTGTGTATGTATATATTCTGAAAATAAACTCAAGAGTTAATGGACTGTTTAAAAAAATAATAAAATTTTAAAAATATTATAAAGCTTAAAAATAAATTAAAATTATTAATAATAATATTAAACATATTAAAAAGTATATGAAAATATGTAAAATATAACATCTTAAAAGAATATATAGACTTAAATTTTCGCGTTAAAATGTACCTTGTTTTCCAAACTACGTGCAAAGATACTCAACATTTTAAAAAATCCAGATAAAGTCATTTTTTTAATCAACTTTTGTATTAATGTTTATTTAAAATATATAGGGTTTTCCAATAAGCGCTTTAAAAGTTTAAATGGAAATAAAACAAAAAGTATTTAATTAATTAGTTTTTTATTTATTTATTTTTAAGCATATTCTATGGCATTAATGATGAAACACAATTTCACTCATATGACCACCACGACTTGTTTGACAGTGCATTCGTTTAGTCCAATTTTTAGATACTCTTTCACATAATTGTGGTCTAATTTCATGAATTACTAGTTCAATGTTTATTTTTAATGCTTCTGTTGTGTGTAGTTTATCAGCATAAACCAATGATTTCACATAACCCCACAGAAAATAATCCAATGGACTTAGATTATATGATCTTAGTGGCAAATTGATGGGTCCATTTCATGAAATAATAAACACATTAAACTTTTGTTTCAATAAGTCTATTGAAGTGTTTAGAATTTCTAAGTTAAACGTTCCATAATAATTTGTCAAACTATACTGAGTTGAAATGTCAAAATGAGCTTAAAAAAAATTCAAATATGATTGCCACCAGCTGTCAAAGTTCTGATATTCTTATTGGGAAACCCTATATAAATCATAATATACACAGCTATAAAATTAACGACATTTATTTAAAAATAAGCAAATATAAAAAATACGTTTAGGAATTTCTTTCTAGATACTTTTTTTTACGGAAAGTGAAAATTTAATCCTATTATGCGTTGCAGTATTATCATGTGAAAATAAATGATATTAATTTCATGCAGAAAGTAATTAAAAAACGTCGATAACAGACAAAAAAATTCAATAAGCATGTTGTCTCGATGGAAAGCAGGTGTCCGGAAGTCAGTGTATCAAACATATCGCGTTATTATAGTATCATACAAAACGCTAAACACTAGTCAATAAAAACAAACACATATACGAGTCCATTATGCACGTATTTAGCATTACTCACACATAAATTATTAATGTTGTATACATTTTTGTATTCATAAATAAACTACGTGGCCAAGAAGTTGGTTACAGATCATTTTATCGCCTGCATTGGATATTGTATCCATATGTAACATCAATATGTTGTTTGAAATGTATATAATGGGCTTTTTCATTACCAATTTTGTTTCACGTAACGCATAAATACTTTTTGATTTTTTTGATTTAAATATTAAGGAACACAGTTACAGTTCATTGTATTTTAGTTTAAAAATTATATATATGTACGAAATAAACCGAGAATTTTTAACGTTTATCTCCTTATTACATCTGCTACTTCAAGATCATACTTCAAATTTAATTAGAATTAAATTTTATAATAAAAATATTTGTTTAAACAATAAATATAAAACGGTATAATTCTAAATAGACAAAGTTAAAACTAAAAAAATGTGAATTAATACACCATAAAATACCATTTGGAGGACAATATATTTTTTTGACTAGAAAATTCTAAAGTAAATACAACAAGAGTATTAATTATAAATAATCACTATTATTCATACATCAAAAGATTTTATTCGAGTACTTAATTTTTTGTCTATTCTTTGCTGCTTTTAAGAATCAACGATGGCGCAATTATAACTGGAGCAAAGGTACATAAAATATACTATTTAGATTATTGAATTGTTTAATGTTTTAATTTATATACTAGAGTTATAAAAATGAGGTCAACAGCATTAAAATCCGTTTTAATAACAAAGAACGAACAATAAATAATTATCACTAAGAATAAATATTAGCTACAGTTTTAAATTTATATTGTACTTACATTTATATTAATTATCAAATAAAATTGTTCATATATATTAGTTTCATATTTCATTAAAAAAAAACGAACTTCTTAATCAACTTAAATACAACAGGACATTTTGTTTTTGTTTTCTAATACTTTCTACTATACAAAGTGATTTTTTTGTGTCATAAAATTATTGTTACAAGTGATATATTGCATATATGAAAATATGAACAGAATCAAATACGACAAGTATTGAACAATAAATTATTCTGTATCGTATTATAACACGTTATATCTTTAAGATTTGTGTCAAGTATTGATTGATTCATGTATAAATGACAATGATTTCTATTGTTAAACGACGTATTTCACACTTTTAAAAGTAGGAAATAACCGTATAGTGAGAGAAATTAGTTGTCATAATATACAGCACTAAACATTAAATTTACATATAGAAATGAATATGTTGTGAAAATTTTAATTTATCTAAAATGAAATTATTATATATATCTTAGTACATTCAAAAATATTATAAACATACGCATTATATATAATAATCAATTACGATTTTGTGATATTATTTTTTAACAAATTCGATTAGAAAAAAATATGTATAAAAATTACACAAAGTAAGTTACAAAATTGGTTTTATGATAAATCACAGCAAGGCAAAAGTAATACACAATGAATTTACAATCAGACAAAAATACAATTAAAAAGAATAGAAATAGAAAAAGATAAGAAATTCATTAAAACAAAAAAAAATTACAGATGAGGTAAGATCGAAATGAGATTGTGTAAATTTGGAAAAAATTCTTAATTACCTATTCGAATATTCCTTTATGTTTGAAGAAAAAAGTTTTTAATCGATGCAACCTACTATTTTTTAGTTATAGTAAAGAAAAATGGGTCTTAATTGCTAGAATAATTCAATGACTTTAGACGATATGTAGAAGAATGAGAAGATGCATATTAGGAATAAAAGATGCTAATGATTTTATATATACATATATATTTATATAATGTGTGTGTGCATGTATATGAAAAGATAACTTATAAAATTAGAGTAAAGGAAAACGTTTCTAACTTACAAATAAACTAAGATACATTCAAATATACATTTATTTTCGTAAGAAGGTACATAAATGTAATTATAAAAATGTAGTATATTTTATTACGTGTAATTTAAATAACATATGCACTCAGAATTCACAATAGAACCAATCATTTAAACAATGAATGGACATTTATGACGTCATTCGTTGATAAAAATATATTGAACCAGCGAAATTGTTACATTCCTACTTTATTTCCTGATGATTTTTCTAGTCGCGTGCAATATACATACATAAAAGTAGTGTGGTTTTTTATACATTAATAAAAAAAAAATTGTTTGTGATATGAATAACTATAGAGTTTCAGTATAATTTCTCTAACCTTCAGTACTGTTTTAATAAAAAAAATAGTATAAATTTCTATATTATATAAAAATATCTGATATATTTAAACTCAAGTTATTATTTGAATTTGTTACTTGAAGGAATTAAAATTATACTAGATTAGTAATGAATTTTCCATATTATTTGACGCAAACTTGTTAACTTTCAGTTTACAGGACATATATTTATCATATCCACTCATTTTATATCAGGCTTTTTATATTTTTTTTTAATAAATCTGCATTTTTATAAAAAATATATTAAATATTATTCTTTTTAAAATATTTAAAAAAAGTTTTTCAGAAATGATAAATATATTTTAGGATAAATCTTCAATAAATTTTATAAAAATATTTAGTTAGATACTCTTACCATCATTAATTTATTTCCATTAATAACATATTATCATCTTAATAATTATCATTAGAGAGCTTCATTAGTAAAGTAAATTTTATCAAAATAAAACTTGTCAGTAACACAAATAATTTTACAAAATTGAGATTATTATATTGAATGTTGTATATTCGCAATGGGCCTTTGCACACTAGTCAACATGCATACAGTATTCACAGCCCATTACCACTCGTTTCACATGCTTTTACCCGAAAACTAATATTTTTAGATGGAGGAGTTTGTCGATAAGAGAGTGTGAGACGAGCGGCAATGGGCGTGAATACTGTATGCATGTTGACTAGTGTGAAAAGGCCCAATGGATCATAGTATTTTTTATTTTTAAAACTTATATAAAAACCCTTTTTACACAAATACGATGTTTACATATTATAAAAAAATATATGAGTACATTTTCTATAAGAATATGTGTATTTTAATTATTAAACAACTAAAAATACATGAACGATATTCGATAATATAACCAAAAAAATATATAACAAAGTAAATGATTAAAAAATACAACTACATTCCATCTGAGTTTATTTTCATATCGTATTTGATGTAAATAAAATAACAAATTACATTAGTTTTATAGTAATTACAATGAATATGTAAAATTATCCAAAATTACTTTTATAATATCCATAAATGGGATAGTGCAGACATAGGATTGCCAATTTTTTAGTGTTAGAGTAAACATATTTTTTGAAAGAAGGACATCTGGATGAATATATTTAGCTTCATTTTAATATTTCATTATAAGTGAGTATAGTGATTTATGTCTTAATAGTTTTTCATTTTTCAGAATATATAAATTATTTTCTTGTACCAAATTCTGAATATCAGATAATTTTATATGAATAATTGAGTTATATATACATATATATATATATATATATATATATATATATATATATATAAATAAATATATAAATAAATTTTTACTAGCTAAAGTATTAAAAAAATGACTTATTCATAAAAAAACATCTTATACCAATAACATAGATTTTTTCTTGATTACCAGTATAGAATAATTTGAATTTACGAAATGACTGATTTCCACACATTTTTTATGATGAAAAACATAAATAATAAGAATATAACAATTTTATAAAATAGTTTACGACTTGTATATTATGAAAAACAATTATTGTGTTATTACAAAAGGTATTGTGCTATTGTTATCTATTTCAATTTTCTCAGAATGTACGAATTTTTATAAATGTATATAGAATTTTTTTATATAGAAAATAAAATTTTTAATTAAAGCTTTGTGAGTTTTTGAATTTTTCTAATATCAATTAAAATCAATAAAACAAGAATAAACAATAAACGAGAACAAAGAAATGAAATTCAAATGGTTACATAAGTAGAAAATCGGAGAAATTGACGAGTATAAGAAAGAATGAAATTACAACAGGTAAAGAAATATTCATTGCAAAAATTGACGAAACTTTGTATAAAAAAATGAAGAGGAAAACGATTTTCTTCAAATATATTTTAACATTTATATTTCATTGAAATGTATCTACCTTTTTTAATTTTCAATTATATATGATTTATCTAATATCTTTCAAGACATACTTTTTAAAACAAACAATTAATTTAAGTTTTTAAAATCAAATATGTATTCAATGTCATGTTAAATACATGCACTGATATAAAAAAATTCTTAACTAATGACTTGTGTTTATGTCTCATAAATAAACTTATACGAAGTCAACGTGTCGAAAACGTCCAGCTGTTAAAACTGGCGTGTCCGTAGACACAACGCTGGATCATCGAATAATATTACGTTTTGTGTTTGAACCCGACGTGACCTCTTTAATATGAAAAATACAACCTAGATACTAAATAAACACCTGTACTAATACAAAACGAACTACAATAAAAAAGTAACAGTTCCACATGTGCGACAGTTGTACTATTTTATCGATTGTACATTTTTTTTAAATAATTAATGCTTTTCTAATTCTTTATTTCAATGCATGTAACGATATAATAAGTTTATCGTGTGTTGCATATTTAATTAAAGAGGTCAATATGAAAATTATTTGAAAATAATTTTATAATAAATGTTGACGTGTTAAATCGATTATTTAAATGATAGGTTGTCTCAATTTTTAACTTTGATTGAAAGACAGTGATTTTTAACAAATTACTCTTTTTAAAATATCCAATTACTAATGAAAAGTAGTTTAGAAAAAATATTAGTAATTTATATTAATTTCTTTATACAAATTAATCAGTTATTACAACACAATAAAATTTTATAAATGTTTAAATTGTTTTAATATTATACACTGTTCACACTTTATTCGCTACTTTTGCTTAGCTATTGAAATGTACATTAGCAAATAAAGTGGACATTTAGTAATTATTGAACATTTATAAAATTTTGTGGTTTTTGAATAAAATTAATTTTTTTGAATAAATTGGCTAAAAGACAATTTAATTAAAATGCTGTACCATTTAATCTGTATGCATATCAAGTATGAAGATGTTCATATTTGTTGCTGATTTTATTATATTACATGGAGTAAAAAAACCATTTAATTTTTGTATAATTTTTTAATAATAATAATCTGCTACATTTATTACCAACTCGCAATAGAGATCTTCTACATAATATTATAAAAATGAAAATTTACACTAAGCTTTAATTTTCCTACACCAGTATACTTTAGTCTTCATTGTTTAATTTTACGTAAGTTTTAAATGATCATCAAATATTTTATTTTTGACATAAGAATTAATTATTTTTTGAACATTTGTCATTTAATAAAGTATTAAATGTATGTAATTAAAAATCACAACATTTTGAAGTTTATATTTAATTGAAAAAAATATAATAAAGCATGTATTAATACATTATTTTTGGTTACAGAATTTAAATTAATAAAAAAAGTTGGAAAGAAAACTATTAACTGTTTAGTTCTAATTTGAAAACTGATTAAAATTCTTATAACATTAATCATTTGAAAAACTGAATTTACAATTACAAATAACATTTCTAAATATATATCAATGACAATAAAAAAGTACTATTGTTTTCTACTTTCTGTACGTACAATACAAAGAATATATTTCATATACTAACTTAGTAAATATATGAAAATACATTCGTTCTTAATAGATAAAATGTAAATAATTTCATTCGTGATGTCAATCTTTCACGACAGAACATAAATACTTTCCACGTCGACATTCGTCACAAAACGAAAGGTATATTGATAGAGTAAATTAACAATGAACGCATTGTACACGCAATATTTATTTTATATGGACAATGATTGAATAATTACTGACACATTATGTTCGTACGATTATAAACAAATCATTTTTTAGTTATAGTTGCTTTAATATTATTAATAATTAACAATACAAAAAGTATGCAAATAATTACAGAACCTTAATAGCTTTTTGTGGAAAAATGAAAATCTGAAGATACGATAAAAAGATCATTTTTAATCATAGATTTACTTTTATAAATATTATTACATTTATTCATTGCAAATAAACTATTTTTTATTTATAAGAAATTTTCAATAATTAAAAATGAAACAATGAATTATTGTACTTGTAACAGTATATAAATGAATAAGAGTTACAACAAGTAATAAGGATTTAATTTTTATTATTTTTCCATCCATTATCTAGTTAAAAAAATATTACAGACGATTGTAGATTCAACATGCAAGAATAAATAAATGAAAAACTAAAAACTTATAAAAAGTTTATTTTGACTTTCTAATTTCATATTCAATGGATATAATGATTCTCTGAAAAAGTATTCTTTGTTTGATTAACTCACTTTTAAATAGAACAGTAAATAAAATATTTTAAAAAATATTTTTCGAGTTTTCTTTCAATTATTTCATTTCAATATCTGCTGAAAAAACTGTTTAGTACGAAACGAGTTATTTTTTTGTACTTGTTTTATTATATGTGATTTTGTGATACAAATATTTCATTTACGTTTAACCACTACTAAAATAATAGTCTAACAAAGATGACTTCAAATTTCTTTTTTAATACGAAATTAGAATTCTTTATTATTCTAATTCTCAAATTTAGGCTTTAGAAGATGGATAAAAGACTAAACTTTTACTAATCTGTTTGTTATAAAATTCTAATTTAATATTTAATGCATGGTCATTTATTTCATAAAAAAAGGTTTTTTGATTAACAAATATTTAAACTGAATAACTGTAATAGTTTATATGTGTATATAATAATGAGTAATAAGGTCTTTTAGTGTTTTATGAAACGAACAATTACATCCAATTTTTTATTTTATGATTATAAATAATAACGTAGTATTATTAACAAAAAAATCCTTTTTAATATTCTGTAAAATAAATTAACTAAGATTTACAAGTACTTCTCTTTAATATTAAAAGTTGTGTATTTAAAATTTTTAATAAATAATATTTTCGACTAAATTATTCATGCATTTAATTATAAACTAAAATAAATATGAAATCTTTTTTTAATATTTCCTGATTAAAGAAAATTATCTTTAACAATATTTAATTTGAATCACAATGATTCTAAATCAAGTACATACTTAATTATATTTTGTGATAAAACTATATTTGTATTACAAAGTAACTAGTACTAAACATATATTCTATTTAGTGAATTTAAATACTTTATTGAACATAAAATAAAAGTAAAATTGGCGTATTTTTGATTTAAAAAACATACTTTTTGTAGATGTTAAATATCGAAAAAGAATAAATACTTTCTACAAACTTTATTGCAGGAAAAATAAATATTTAATAAAAAATGTTATACCTATTTTTTGTTAAATAGAAAGTAACAAATACCAAAAACGTAACTAAAAACAAACATTTTTTTATTATATACTAGTTTATTTATCTGCATATTTTTACTTTAAGAGGGCATCAATTTACACTTAATCATATAAGAATTTCAGAATAATTACGTCCTTAAATAAACTCTAATCATGGGTATGACAGATATTGAAGTCTGTAATAATGATGTTCAAGGTAGAGATATAAAAGTTTATAAAAATGTATAATAAAAATTCCCATTGAACAGCAATATTATTTTTTATAATAATGACATAGATAATTAAATTAATTTTAATATGCGTCTTAATTGTTTATTAGAAAAGATATGAAAAATAAAAAAAATGTTATTTAAAAACTAAAGTGATATAAATATGTGGAGTATGAGAATGCATATTGCTTGCTTTAAATGCAAACGATGCATTTTTAATTTTGAACATCGGTATATAACGTCTTTCTTTTTCATGAAACGCTTGTGTAAACATTATGATGATTTGGGAATACAGATCGTTCGTCACGTATTTATTATGAGACCTTTGAATGGTAAATTCGGTAACATTAAACGTTATTTTAATTATTAGAAATTGATATGACGAATTTAAACAGAAGTAAGTTTTAGTACACGATTACTTTTTATATTAGTATTTTAATTTACTGTTCATGCTTCTAGTATTATTTTCTGGAACAAGTTCTTAATAACTCTTCTTTGTCTGTATACTATGACTGATTTCGACAGCATGTGTTATTATCTCTAAAAGATGACACATGCTGTCGATACAATTACAAAATTCGAATGAGATTTCTCGAAAGAATATACTTGGATTATTTTTTTAAGAGATAAATATTATAACAGTAAATTTGTTAATTTTAAATTAAATACATTTTTGCATATATATTTTTAAAATCATGTATAAAATATGATTCAAACAATATCAATAAACTAAATGCTTTCAAAACATTTACATGACCTGGTAATTGAATAAAATATAAAAACAACCATTAAACATATTTTTAATATAGGTGTGAACATTTTTTTTGTAAAATTAGAATGATAAAGAAATGACTAATTAAAATAATAAAACATCTTGCGTAATTTGTTTAGAATTATAAAAATAAATATTTATCATATTATAAACGAATTATCAACTTTGTTTATAACAAAAAATCCACAGAATTTTAAAATTAAAAATATATTCAACAAAATATTTTCTTTTTTATGATATAAATTTCACTTATATGAAATTAACAGTTTTTGAATAAATCATTTAGATATTTTAGTTTATATAAAAAATATATAAAAGTATAAAATCTGTTTAAAAAATGAATATTAAAAAATTGTAAGATATGATTTCGAACAATATAATAAGAAATAACCTTATATTTTTCTGAAAATTGATGAACACAGGAAAAAAAATATATAATTTTATATTCCAGTTTGTAATAATTTTTTTCCATTAAAGTATAAAATTCAAGACTTACAATAAACATATTAAGACGATATCAATATAAGATGTTTTCATTTTGGAAACTACTATAAGAAAACTTTTTTTTTTTAAAAAAAATGTCATTACTTATTAATTATGTATCTAGAATTATATTTTACATTATGTTGTATTTATTTGTTAAATATGTCGATTTCTATAGATATGTTAACTAAGTAATTACGATTAAATGTCTATTAATTAATAATTAAAAAATCATAAAGATAACAATGAAAAAATAACATGTTTACTATTAAAATATCTTCGGAGGAAAAATATTTTTCGTCATAAGAATTAGAAATCTATTTTCGTCAACATTAATAGAGATATTAATTTTATTGGTTGCCATTGAAAATCCTATAAGATACGAGTTTAATGACATTTTTATGCATATTATAAATGAAACAATATAATATTATCTTCTTTTTCTTTATATATATATATATATATATATATATATATATATATATATATATATATACGTATATATATATGCATGTTTAAATGAACTATTATTATAACGATAAAAACAGGAAATATTGTTTAACATTTCATATAAAAATTCCCCCATTTCATTATAACTATTCTAATCTTAAATACAAACAGTGGCGGCGAGATAATTTAGTACTTCAGTAATTCAAACAGGAAATATTTCAATATTAAGTAGTCGACAATCAGTTATAAACAAATTGTGGTATTTTGAAATTTAAATATATATTTTTTAAAGAAAACTATGTTCGTGTTTTTTTTTAAAAAATATTTTTTAAAAAACAGGCATTTCAGAAAAATCAATTATTCTATTATTTTTCTTTTATTAGTTATGTATTAATAGCTTAAAACATTTTAGAGATATTCATGAGTTAAATGAATAGATTTTCGATTAAAAAAATTTGAAAAATACTATTTTCAAGGTACAAAAATATTAAATACAGTTCACATAAATAATTATTTTTAAATTATTTGTATAATGCAAAATGCATGAAAATAAAAACTGATTGTGTCATAAAACATGTATATATATGTAAAAAAAAGCTTTAAACATGTTTACATTTTGGTCAAAATTTTACACAAAATTAAACACAATGTAACCTGTATAAAATATAGGCCATGAATTATAAAAATCTGATTCATATTTGTTATAGATCTTCATAGCCTTATCTTCTTAACAAAACATATATAAAAGTATGTGTGTATGCGTGTGTGTATGCGTGTGTGTATGCGTGTGTGTATGTGTGTGTGTATAATATTTAAATAATGTACAAGCTAAAAAATAACAGTCAATTAATTAATAAATAGCCTAAATGATTTATTGAAAAATCTGTAAATCGTACATTAAAATACAATTTTACTTTTATTTAGGGCATTAAAAATAAACATTTTAATTTACATTTTTTTAATATGTATGTATATATGAAAAAAATAATCAATAGATGTTTGAATACACGAAATATGAAGAAACTAAAGAAAAAATTAATAAATATGTAAAATAAAAATTTTCATATTTTATTAGAAGACGAAAAATTTGCAATAAGCATTTATATTAGGTTGGCAAGTATCTCCCTTCCGCTTTTTTTTTTTTTTTTGTACATAGCTGCGAAATTCAAAAGACCAGAAGGCGGAAGGGAGATATTTGCCAACCTAATATAACAGTGGATTTAAAGATTCTGGTAATAATAACCGATAAAAATGAGCTGATAAAACAAAACTATCATTTTGTGTTAATACAATTACATCAATTTACCTCAACACTATAAAACATAAATGTGTTAAATAATTATATATTGTTCAGTTTATTCGCTGACGTGCATTTTAATGATCATGCTGTTTATAGAAAAGCGATGACTTAAAACAAATAGTAGTTAATTACAGTTTATTAAAGAAATTAAATTAGTCTTCTTTCTTGTATAATTTATATTTAAAATAATTTTTTTTTCATACAGAGGAAAATGAAACTGTTTTTTTTTTATACTAGAAAAAATTGGTATTTAGAATAATAAGATAGATAATTGTATCTCAATTATTTATTTTACCTTCAAAAAGATTTCAAATTGCATTTGCAAAAAAAAAATATTACTAAATTTACAAACTCATTTCATGTTATGATCTAGTAAAGTTAATTTTTAAAAAAATGGTATAGCTTTTTATCAGTAAAGCTATTATTAAAGCTAAGATAAAAAAGTTATAAATCCAAATAACATTCATTACAACTCTAATTTCATTAAAATTGCAGTACAAATCAATGTAAATGAGACTTACCTAACTGATATCACAACAAGTAAATGAGAAAGCTGGTGAAAATTAGATAAAGTAACAATTAGGTTCAACAATCACTTATTTTAAATAATTAGGCGCGGTTTTATAATTCATTCATTGAACACTGATTACAATATGATGTAGTGTATAGAGTTGAGAGAATTTTTTAATGTATCGCCAACCATTCACGACAACTGTTAAAACAGAACTGATATGTAATGTTACGTTTACCTTAACGCGTGTAAAAGACGCCGTCGACGAATAACGTTGCAAGACTGACGCGATAACACGCGAAAATTCTCTACGTTCAGTTGTTAAATGAATATTTTTTGTCTGGCGCGCTTTTATGTGGTACACACATTTCTGATGGAGTTATGCACATATGTAGGTACGCAACCTATACAATTTAAATACATATTACAATATAACACACACACACACATAATGGTTTAAAATAATATTCTTTTAGACTACTGCATTGATATATTCCATTTATTAAATCTGAGAATAATTCATATATTTATAAATTTTTAACTTTTATTTATGTATCTAATTACAGGCGATATTAAATTTTTCATTTTTAAAAATATTTTATCATTCTAAAAATCTATAATTAAATTCGTATATGATTTCTATTCATTTTTATTTCTATTAGTACAGTGTGATAGATTTTTTTTATTAGAATTTGACGTGATATTATTTTTTTAAAAATATTCTTTTCATTTTTTTATTAAAAAATATTTTTACATCAGTACTTACATTAATTTCATAATTAGTATTGATAACTGGCGATTATAATGACATACTAAATATTTTTGAAAATAAAAATATGAAGTGCAGTAAGCCCAAAAATGTGTATATTTGAAATTTGCAAGTATACACCGAAAAAACGGATAATAATTGAAAAATCAAGGAATGAGAGTAGTTATGGATCTTACTAGCCCGTATTTTCATTCTGGTTTTGGGAATAATGACAGATAATTTTCTTATTCTCATACCCTTAGCAAAATTATTAATAGAAAAAAGGAACCATTTCATTAAATAAAAGAGAAATTCCAAGTGAATTTAAAGTATTTTTAGAAAAATAGTGGTATTTCATTATGTTTAACTTTTCAGAAAATTTTACTATTGTATCTTATGTGCCAAAGAAAGAACAATACGTAACACATCTGAGCACAGACTTTCATAAATTTCAAATAAACGAAAATGATAACAAAAAGAAGTTCTATATAATTTTACATTATCATAAAACAAAAGGAGCCGTGAATACTAGGAATAAAATGAGTAAAGCTTATTTATGTGCTAGAGCAACACGAAGATCACTATTTTATTTGTTTTGGGAAATTCTAGATATTGCGGTGCTACATTCATATATATTGCGGATTTAAAAATATTCGAATTGGAATTAAGCAATAAAAGTTGCAAAAAAATGTTTATATAGGAATTAGCAGTAGATTTAGCAATGAAAAATGTTTTGAAGAGAAAAACAAATATTGGAGCATGTCATTAAGAAAAAAATTACATATGAAATGTTTTGCAAATATATTAATTATACTAGCGACGAAGAGAAAGAAAATATTCTGGAAGAGCAAAACATCCACAAAAATCACAATATTATTTGAGTCCTAGAGTTTTAATTGTAGTAATTTTTTATTTAATTAATTTTTTTACTACAATATTCATTTTTGTTGTAATAAATAAAGGACTATTTTTATTTTCTTTTATAAATTGTAAAATAAAAGGTAATATAAAGTTAACAAATCAGTAATTGTTAAAATGAATAATAAACATTTTATATTTATTAGATTTTGTGTTTTTGAAAATTTTGAGTACGTCTCTGGTAAAGGACAAAACTAAAAGGACTATTACTACTACTGATTCGTTTTACGTGTGACGTTATGTTGTTATTTTTAAATATAGTTAATTTTGATTTTCTCGCATAAAAAATTAAAATAAATAAATAATTTATTTTATAAGAAAATAATACATACTTATTAGAATATTAATATAGTTAATAAAATCATAGGGTACAAAATTACCCCACGTTCGGGTGGCCTGGGTTAATAATAACCAGTTTCCAGTATTGTAGAGTTTATGCTTCGATAATAATTATTATATTTTTTCATTTACAAACCTATTTAATTTTTCGATACTATTTTCATACAGTAAAATAAGTTTGAGTAATTTGTAATATTTACACAAATGAATTTTAACCTCAACACCACAATAAGTGATTAATGAATACTTTAAATTATTGTTGTGTTGAGGTTAAAATTCATTTGTGTAAAGTAAATCAGCCACAAACTTTATTAAAATATTCCAAAATAACAGATAATTTGGAATATTTGAATATCTATATTTCTGATAGGAAGACGTTAAGTACTTCAATTAAAAGCTACTTCTTAAAAACATAAAAGATTATATTAACAGAGTAATTATGAAAAATATTTCAAATTAGAATTTTGTTTGAAAATTTCATAAAACTAGTTATACAATCTTTTTGCACAAAATAGGATAAATTATTCTTTTATCAAATATTATTTAAACATACGGTTTAAATAAATGCACTAAAGTAGTGGAATGATTATATTAATATAAATAATGTTAATAAATTTGAATATAAAAACTAGAGGTAGAAATAACTGAAGAAATTAAATAACTAAATTTTTTTATCCTACATTCTAAATATTATAGTTTCCATTTAAGTAACAGTAATTGAGGGTAAAGAAATAAATCATAAAAATAATACATAATCTTCATACAACTTTTACTAAGAATTGTTTAATAATTTGTTTCAATTTATATATATATATATATATATATATATATATATATATATATATATATATATATAGAGAGAGAGAGAGAGAGAGAGAGAGAGAGAGAGAGAGAGATTGAAAGAAAAGTTTTTGGAAAGAGCCTCAATAGAAAAATATATAGAGACAACTGCTATAGACTTACTATGCCATTATTTATTATACACATGTATATAAACTTCTTTTAAATCGATTTTGTTATCTTAGTTTTTTGCAAATATTTAAATACGTTTAAACGTACCTGATAAGATGATTAAATAAAGTTATAATTTCACTTTTGGTCAAACTATTGGTTAACATTATATATTATAGCATTTACAACTGGTAAAAACATATATATATATATTTAATATTATTAGTTGTAAGTGTATATATAGTATGTAATATTAACCAATCGTTTGAGCAGAAATAAACTTTATTTAATTATCTTATCAGCTACGATTTTAAACGTATTTAAATATTTGCAAAAAAAGTTAAGAATATAGTTTTAAGATGTTTATATATATATATATATATATATATATATATATGCATATTGTTATAATTTAACCAGAAACAAATTATAAGTTTATGTAGTCAATTTTCGTTACTTAGTTTATTTGTACATATTTAAATACGTATAAATATAGATAATAAGTTGATTAAAAGTTATAACACAATTTTTGGTCAAACTATTGATTAATATTATATACTGCAATATTTATAACTGGTAATATTATATATATATATATATATATATATATATATATACTAGGGGGTTCCGACCCCTGATCGTTATGCTTGTCAATTTTCAAGGAGCTATGCCCCAGTTCGCTACGCTCACTCTCTTCGGGTGGCTCTGCACCCCACTTTTTGCTAACTCCTCATAGTGACACAATCGTGAATAAAGTTTATTTGCAATCGTTAAAGTCCGGAGATATTCGTTCACGATCGGAGCAGATTAATGACATTAATTTTGGGATGGAATAATATATATATATATATATATATATATATATATATATATATATATATATATATTATGACTAGTCATAATATAACATCAATTTTCGTTGTGGATATATAATTTAAAATAGATGATTTATAAAATGTTGTTTGAAGACGATTTTTCCTATCCTGGTTATAAAAATACTAATATATAACAAAGTAAATCTCACAGAAATTATATTATGATTGAATTCAAGTTGATAGATTAAGGAATGGATAATACATTATATTTATAAATTAAAGTTTTTAATTACATTTTATTTAAACGAGCTTTCAAGGAAAAGTTTCTGTAATTAACCAATTATAGATGCATTTTTTATACATTTTCTTTACAATTTTTTTATGATAGTAATAATCACTATTGATTCAAAAATGTTTCTGAATATACGAATGTATAAAATAGAATAAAAATCTGATAAACGGAGCACTGGACACATTACTAATAAAATTAGTCATTTTAGCTACTTTGTGAGAAAAGTTCCTACTGTGAAAAAACTAAGAGAGATATTAGAGAAAAAAGTAAGATATTAAGTTATTTATGAGTGAAATGTTATCAAATAACGTTCAATTTATTTTTTGTGGACCCAATGAGACATCCAAAAATGTTAATTAATCTTAAAGTCATCTTTTTACTGGATTTATTAACTTAGAACTAGAAACATTAAGTTTTATTACTGAAATTTTTTTAATGTAAAATCTGTCTTTAATTAAACATTACTTTAAAATGCCTCTACATTTTTTTATGTTATATAAATGACATTATTTTTTTCTTAAATTTAATTTATTAAGCATATATTCGATTTAAATGGCTTAGATCGCCGTATCATTGTAATTAATTTATCATTTACACTTTTTTTTTGGAAAATAAAATTACTTAAATTTGACATGTGATTGTTTTCGAAATGATTTTAATTTTTAACATTAAAACAACAGAATAAATATATAAATTTTATTTAAATATATGTACAATTCGAAGAAAATATAAATCATCTATTGTATATATTTTTTTTAGAAAAGGTAAAGTTCTAAGTATTTTCCGAAATTGTTATTTATAAATGGAACATTTAATTGTAAATCGTGCAAAATTAAATGTAAAATAAATATGTATGTTACATTAAAAAATCCCTAGAAAAAAATTATAAACGTCAAATCACGTACGATTGTGTGAAATGCACGCACTGCTGTATTTTGAAGTAAAATACACTTCAGAGTGCGTTCATATGTATTTCGTCCAACTAACAGTTTTACTTATCAGGACTTCTTTGTCTAGCGTATAGGATAAGCTAATGTAAATATTCTCACATTTCTACTAGTACAGTAAATAGAGCTTGTGGATAATATTGTACAGTTAGACAAAAAGAAAATAACACGACGATTTATGTTGTGAACTATTTTTAATATAATGTAACAAATTAATCATTACATTTGTAACAAATAGCTAAAATACAGTTGTGTAAAATTTTCCATATTAATTTCAATTACGTTAGTCTAATCACAACAGGTTTCTGATTTCAATTTTAACTGAAATTTATACTGTAAATATGGACTGAAATCAATTTACACACTGAAGTATAGTTATTTATAATTTATTATTGAATAAATTAATCGACTGAAAAGTAAATAGCATTTTGTAACTTTATTAAAAAACTGTTGTTAAAAAATAGTGTTCAATATTTTTTATATTTATTTTAAAATATTATTAAGACTGAAATATATTAAATCTTTTTTAAACAAAATGTGTAACATAATTTGAAATCAATCCAAATATTAAATGCATTTGAAAATGTTGCAATTTTAATCTTAAATAATTCGTATTGTAGACACCTGTGTAAACATCATATATATAAACATTTTTTTATGAATTTCAAAGTACTGACATAAGATAAAAAAGAAAGAAATAGTTCGGATATTGATAATGAAACATTTAATGATTAGAACAAATCGTTAACAAAAATAATATAGCAAATTATTTTATAACACTTGAAAATGTTTACTTCAAGCAAGGAAATTATCAAATCGATTTGTTGTATTAAATTAAACGATTTAGTTGTTTAAGAAATATTAGCATATGAACATCATACGAAATGAATTTTTATACGTTTTTCGACTTTTATTTATCAAAATAATAGGTTATTTCATAATCATTTACTTGCAAAAGATGGAAAATATACTGCTCATGAGAAATGAGCCTATATATTTAGAGAAAATATTTCTTAGGAGTTGAAAATGACGTTTTATAAAGAAATTATGTATTATAAACTTTATCGATAGTTTGTATAATGTAATGTATTAGTTATTAAATCGACTGCGAATGTCTATTTTTTATTAGCAAAAAAGGATTTTTTTAGTTATAGCGCGGAAAAACATCTATCAACTGAACTATTTGGAATGTGAAGTTATATTTTATTTAACACATTATTTGGATACTACATCTTAAAAGTACCATAAACTTAAATCGTTTTTTTTTATAATAGAAATGAAAATATTTGAATTACGAAAATGTTCCAATAGTAGCTAACGATTATTGGATTTTAATGATAAAATGTTCTACTCTAATGTAATAAATCAAATACTTAAGAGATGTTAATAAATCAAACTTTATACCTAAGAATAAATTTAAAATTTTAACAAAACATTGTGTGTTTTTAAACAATGCCAATATTTTCAGCTAGGTATAAAAATACTACTAATAACTGCACGTCGAATTAAAAACAGAGTTAATAAATCAAACTTTATACTTAATAATAAATTTAACATTTTAAGAAAACATTGTGTTTTTTAAACAATGCCAATATTTTCAGCCAGGTATAAAAATACTATTAATAACTGCACGTCGAATTAAAAACAGAGTTGAATTAAGTAATTATTTTCTGTTGAGGATAACAATTCTTTAAATTGTGATAAAAATAGTAATTAAATGAAAAAGATGGTAAACATTAATAAAAAATGTTATAAATCTTTAAATATATGACATGAAAAATTGAGTTTGTTAATTCATGTTTTTTAAAAAAATAAAAATTAATTCTAAGTTTTAATAAGAGTTGAAAGATTTTTTTGGAAAATATAATATTAATGTTTAATAATAAGCATTTTGTGTTAAAATTGAACTGATTTTTATACAAGTAAAATTAATCAATGTAATTATTTCTTATAAATTTCGAATCTAAGAAAATATCTATGTACATAAATATATTAATAAGTTACTCAAATTTATTTATGAAATATAGAGTAAGTTACTGATGCAATAAATTCTAATTATTTATTTTAATACAAATTCATTTATAGAGAAAATGAAACCATTACTAATACCACTTACACATTTTTATTTTCACATATTGATCTTAACTTCCGAAAAATATAAAAACGGAAATCTACACGAATCATATATATTAAAAATGTCGTAATATAAAATTGTAAAAACATGTTTGTATTATGCGATACTAATGGATTTTTGTGGTTACTGTACATTTCTAGCAAAATTGTCTGTGTTTTAATTATTACAAAATCATTATTATTGATGTCTTCATTGTATAAATGTAATGATATAAATAGCACTGAATTCTTAATAAAAATGAATCAAATTGTAAACTTATATATATATAACGCAGTAACATACAAATACTGAATATGATGGTACAAAAATAATGGTAATATCACTAATAAGAATTCCTATAAACAATTAGATCTTCATTTACACTGTTTTTCAATCTATTTCTGAAGTTTCTACTAAAAAATATTGATTCTAATATAAACCGAATTAATTTTTTTTGGAAAAATATCAGTAATAAATATATTTTTATTCATTACAAAAAATGCTACAAATTGATAATTGATCAATCAATTTTGTATTTATAAAACTTTTTAGTTTGTTGTAATTTTTTCAAATAATAAGAACAAATTGACACTATTATCTTTTTAATTACTGTATTCGAATTTATGTTAGGATTGATTTCCGCAATTATACAATATAGTTTTATTTTTGTTGTAATGATTAGTATTTTTAGTAATTCGGTTACTAACATTCAATTATCATTTTTATTTCATTTATAGTTTTAGATTTTTTTACATTAATTTGCACATATTTTGTTGTTGTAAAATGTGAATTCATCAAGTAATTATAGAAAAAAGTAAGTTAAAATTGCAAATCTTTTCTTTTAAAAACATTTACAACCTTCTATACAAATGATTTTCTCTCTCTCTCTCTCTCTCTCTCTCTCTCTCTCTCTCTATATATATATATATATATATATATATATATATATATATATATATATATATATATATATATAGACACAATTTGATAATATAAGTACATCACTAAAGTAATTTTTAAATAAAATGTTAGCAGATAAATTTATAAATATATTTATTTTTAATTTATGATATAACCAGTCAAACGTTATTTGTTTCTCTCTCTCTCTCTATATATATATATATATATATATATATATATATATATATATAGAGAGAGAGAGAGAGAGAGAGAGAGAGAGAGAGAGAGAAATAACGTTTGACTGATTATATTATAAATTGAAAAATAAATATATTTATAAATTTATCTTATTTTATTTAAAAAATTACTTTAGTGATGTACTTATATTACCAAATTGTGGCTTCATTTTTTAACTTGTTAATAAAATGAAATATTGAAATATTAATTAATTTTGGCATTAAGTTTTATATTTCAAACAATAATTGAATTACTAATAACGTAAATTTTGTAAATTTTCAATAATGTATATACATAAATTCAAATTTTTTTTATACAAATATTGTTTATTTATAAATAGATAAACGATTATATCGTTTTCAGTATGTACAGTTTCAAAAAAATATACAGATAAAGGTTTACAAACATTAAATTGATAAAATTATTCTCACATAAATATTACATACGCTTTTCCTCATACAAATTTATGCGGGTATTATATTTATACTCAAAATTGTGACAAATACGTAAATAGTAATCTATATATTCCTTGCCAATATATTTTAAAAGGAACAATAACTACGATATATTTAATTATAGTTTAGGTAAATTTAGTTAACGGTATTTTAATTTACTGCTTTACAGAATGAATAAAAATATATAGCGGTCGATTACATTTGTAATCGTTTTCAAATAATTGAAAAATATAATTGTTTGTATTATTTCTTGCTAGAAAAATGTATTTTTTTAATTTGCATTTATTTTTCATTGTAAATATATCTTTGATCTTTTTAATTAAATATTTAAAAATTCTACAATTTGTGCTATTTTTCAATTGATTAATATTCATTAAAATGTAATATATATGCATATACAAAAAGATTTTAAATTCATAAAAAATATTAATATAATATCTTGATATATTACATTGTATCATATAGTTTTATTGGGTTTTGTTTATTTAAAATTTGAGTTTCATTGTGAAAGATTACTTCCAATAAATTTCCTGATTATTATTATTTTAGTTCATAAATATTCCATAATATCATTTTTAGAAGAAAGTTGTACTTATTTTTTAAAACTTTATATAAATGTTTGGAAGAATTAACAATTTTTCATAGAAGTTTAATATAAAAGGAAGAATAAAGTCATTGCTGTTAGAAATATCAATGTCGTAGTTGAAAGTCATTGTCTTATAAATTGAGTTTATAATCAAATTTAATTAAAAGATATAATAAAAATGAATTTCGAAAACACAAATGTTACAAATGAACGATATGAATATTGCTATTATAACAAAATGTAAAGATATCTATTGTATTTTTCAGATATTTAATAATAAGGAAGGAAAAAAAATTGAAGACAAGAAACATGTATTATAAATTGAAGGGAAGTCCGAACCCTAATACAATTGAAAATGTATTCACCATTAGTGATTAAAAATTATCTTGGAATAAATTATTTTTTGTGATAAAAATGTTTTTTTACGATAACTAAAAAAGTGAAATTGTAACGTATGTATTAAAATTACCGGCGAATTTTAGAAACATTATAGTGAACACATAATAGTTTCCAAGAGGAACCATTTAAATGTTATAATTTTATGAACGGATGAAATAATTAAAGAGAATTAAGTTATCAAAAAATACAGCTTAAACGAAAAATAATCATAAAACAGTCAATTGGAAAACAGAAGTAGATATATTAAACGATATTGTTTGATTATATATATTGAAATAAAGAATATTCCAAATAATCACAGCAAATTTCATATAACTGAGTCTAGAAATTGTGTTATATCTACCTTTAAATCGATAAATTATTGCTTTTTCCATTACTTGGTATTATTTTTTCAAAATAAAATATCTAAGATACATACAATGACGCACAAAATTATTTGTAACTTGGGCATTAATATGTTTAATATTTGGAATTTTTACACAGATATGCGAGAGTAAAAATGGAATGGTGTCAGTTGAGATGAAATTTTCCTATTATGAAGTCGGATATTTTTCTGTTTTTGAACAATGCATCGAGCCTATTTTCATCTTTGACAGTGAAACATAGGTCTTGATGCCAAAAAAATTCAGCGGAAACAAGATAAACAATTATGAAAGATGTATGTTAGGAGTAATACTACGAGATAAGAAGAGAAATGAATGGATCCGAAAGAAAACAAAATTTAAGATGTTATGGTAAAAGTATAAAGTTTGAAATGGAAATGAACTGGTCATATAGCAAGAAAATAAGACTACAGATGGAAAAGGGAAGTTATTGATTGGAAGCCTAGATATATAAAAAGACTCAGGAAAAGACTCATAGTTGATAGGAGGGAGATACTCGAAATGGGCTAGAAGAAAAAATCATTGGATTAGTCGAAGTGGAAAATTTTGAGAGGCCTTCATTTAGTAATGGATAGAGAAAGGCTGATGATGGTGACAGATATATGAATATCAAAAATAAATAACTTCCAAAAAAATAAATAATTTTTAATTAAAATATAAAACTTTTATTAAAAAGAAACAATTTAAACTAAAAACTATACACATTCAATGAAATTTAATCAATAATGTGATTTTCTTGATCTACTTTGGTGTAATAATAAAATATATATTGACAATTTTCCTTTTTTTGTGATATACTTTTGAAGAACTTTCTTATTTATTTTGCGTGTACGTGAAACAATTCCATTTATTTGTAAAATTAGGACGTAAATGTTCAGAAATCACAATTAAAAAAACAAGAAATTGTTAAATTACACAATAAAGAACAATTATATGTTGAAACAGCAAAATTAATTACATGATCGGCATTTTATAAAAAAGGTTAAAAAATATTTTTTCGAAAGAAATTAGATATAAATTCTAACGATTTAATAGTTAAGTACGGTAGTAATGTTTTAGTATTTAAATTATACAATATAGTAATGCGAAAAAATTAACAGTAACACTCAACTGTAGTTTTAATTGACAAACCTTTGCAATATTTTGTAAAATAAGTATTACTCCTCCTCAAATGAAAATAGATATTATATTTAAACAGAGAGAAGATAAACAATTTCCTAAATATGACAAATAATTAAAAATGGGCCGATTTGTGAAAATTTTATTATATAAAGACAATTTATTTTAGTTAAATCTTCTTTATTGAATAAAAAGAAATATTTTCAGATGAAAAATATATTTAGCATATGAAAAGCAGAATCAGATGAAAAGTAAATTTAGCATATATGGTTCAAACTGAAATTATTGTAGAGGGAAAAGAGAATATATATATATATATATATATATATATATATATATATATATATATATATATATATATATATATTCATGAATGTAGGTATATTCCATCAGCAATGAGTTTATTCACTGTTTTTGAACACATTCTTATCTGCTTGTATAACGAATACAAATATATATGCTTTCTACGAATTGATTGCAAATGAACTAACAACCAAGTGAATAAAACTATTGTGTAACTTATAGGTGTGATATTTACATATCCCTCAATACTGTCGAATGAGCGTGCTATTTAAACAGACGCTGGAATAGAAATATTTATATTTTAAAGTGAAATTTATTTCAACTCTATAAGTTAATAGTAAATAATATTGATTTGTATTAAAAACGTTGTAGTCTAATAATCATAATATAATTTAATGACCGAATTGCAAATTTGGAACGTTTTGTTTATAATAATTTATTATTAAATTTATTTTTGTTGAGACTAGCTTATATTTTTCATATTATTGTAATTGTATTCAATATTAATAATATTTTAAATACTATTTTTTGCTAAAAACAAACATTTTAAATTTTATTTAATTACAAATACTCTCATTTTATATGACATAAAAAAGCAATAGTTTACTTTTGTTTACAGTTAACAATATATATATATATATATATATATATATTAAACCAAATACTGATAAATTAAAATATACATCATTATTCTAACGATTTAGTGACAACAATGCGGGTCAAAAATTATACACTGAAGTAATATTAAGTATTAAAAATAATAGTTGAGGTAAATAAACTTTAGAACATTTACATTCAGCATGTTTGATTACATTGTGACATATATTGAAATACATTTTAAGTGATATGTATAATATCAAAAATTGTTATATCATTTAAAAATATATTTTTTATTGTAATTGTTTGGCTATATATAAATAAAAAACCTTCATTAATTAATACTATGATATTAATATGTAAACATCATTAGTACATAATTGTTAATTATTTGAATTTTGTTGTAATAATAGTATTATTAAGATGGTTAAAAGACATAATATTAAAATTATACTATATTTCCAAATAGGTAAATATATTGGCTATTAATTAAAGTTCTCTATTTTAAATGAGTGTGATATTTAAAATATATGTATAATATTCAAATAATAAAAATAATTAGTCTACATTTCATTAGCACTCTCCTATGGTAATATAGGTGTTTTTTTAAGAGTGATAGAGTTTTCAATTGAATCCATATCGAAAGTTCTATCTAACCTAAAAAACACGTTTATCTTATCTTTATATATACATACATATAAATACACACACTTACACACACACACACACACACACACACACCCACACACACACATATATATATATATATATATATATATATATATAGTGTATTTTTTAGGTTAGATAGAAATTTTGATAGAGATTCAATTTAAAGTTCTATCACGCTTAAAAACACCTATTACTATTATATATATATATATATATATATATATATATATATATATATACACATAATTTTTAGCATGGGGAGGTTATATAGTAAAAAGAAAAGACAACAGATAGACAAAAATAATCATGGAGTGGCGATTAAAAGATACTAAAGACAAAAGCGACTAAAAGACAAAAAGATACTCCTGAAGCGACTAAAGATACTCATGAAGAGATCCTATGAAAAGATGATGGGATGATATTGTGAAGTATTGCGGACGCAAAAGGTTGATGAAAGTAACCGCGGGCAGGAAACAATATAAAAAAACCTAGGAAGAGATTTAATAGCCCGTCAGTGAACTGATATATTTTTTTATTATGATATATCATTTTTAGTTTACATTAAATATCTGAAATTTAATAAAACATTACCTTTGATACGTTACTTTTATTTTCACTATAAAAAAATAGTACTTTACTGACAAAGATGTATTTTTCTAATTTGTATAAAGACATACACACACACACACTATTCTATAACAACAAAAATGTACTTAAACCACTGACTATTAAGCAACTGAAATTACGTATTGTGATAATAAAAAACACTCATATAGGAAATATTTATTGGAAGGTTTATTTGTAATTAAAAATTCTTTGTAAAATATTCCTATTCAATTTATAAAAATGACGTACAAATAATTTTATTTTGATTAATTTATTTCAAAATGTTGATATTGGTTAATAAGTTAATAGATATAACAGGAAAGAAATTGGAAGAAAAGTTATAAATCTCGAAGTTTTTTTAAACGATTTTTAATATTTTTTTTTTAAAAAAAAACAATGATACATGAGAATTATTCAAAATATCGTAAAATTCCATTAAATATACAAATATAATATTTAAATTAAACCATTTTTGAAAAGCAATTAAGTAATTATTAGAATTATTGATTAAATTCAAGAGAATATATATTTCTTTTAATTATAAAATAAATTCATTATTTTATGAAATGGAATTATTAGTTTAATTAAATGCATTTATTGAGGAATAGATAAAATATTGAACGAATATTTGTTTAAATTTTTCAGTTTTTCATACTAATTATACAATTTGAAATTATTATTATTTATTTTAAATTTAAATAGTGATCGACTTACAAATTTCATATTGAGATTTACCTTTACTTACAAATGATTAATTTCTATATTTTACTTAAAAAATATTTTTTGGAAAAATATAATTTCTTAGAAAATACAAAGAGTGATTATTTAAGTCTTGATTTTCCTAGAACTCATATTTTTGGTATTATTGTGAAAATAAGATATTTTAATATATTAGTCTATAAATAAAAAAATGTATAAAATACGTAAATGGCTCAATATATGTGTATTCGACTGAAAATAGAAATATTTTTTGGGTAGGGCGAAACGTACGTTATCTATTAAATAAAACTTACTATCTAAAACAAATAAGGATATCCTGGCCTAAAGTACGACGATGATGACGTCATTTTTTATATATTACATACAATTTATGATACAATATATTGAATTATTTATAGATAATGACTTATGTTCGAGTATGTAATACAAATATGTATATAAAAGAACTTCAAATTGCAAATAGTAATTATCTGTATAAATTAAGAGTGGACAACGAAAAAGCATATTTTTTATTAAAAACTCAGTATTGATGTAAATATTATTTTGTTTCACCTAAGGAAATAGAAATATGTTTGAAATATATTCAGTAATATTTGGCATCAAAAATAATTTTATATTTTTTAAAAAAATACAAACGTTGAAATTTTTAAAAAAAATTAATCTAAAAAATAATTTTATTCAATTCTCTTTAATATTTTAATCAAATATTTTCTTTTTTCAATATGGTATTTTTTCATATATATATAATGTATTATAAAATATGCAATATTCAAATTTAATAAATATAATCTTAGTCGTTATAAAATGTAAAAAATACATATAAACATATAATTTAATATTTATTTTAAAAAAAACTTACCCAAAAAACAAAATAATAAACATGATCGTGCTTGATACGACCTTAAATGATGAGTAGTAATAATAAAAGGGCTATTGTATAATATATTTTCACCTTTTATATCGCACAGTGAGAAAGATAACTATAGATAATATTGATAACCATCCCCTAATATATATATTTCCATGGTTACGAAAGCCTGATGATAAACACATGGAAATAATATTACTTTTACATACATGAAAATAATGCGAAATATGATTTTCATACATAAATATAATATATTATTTTTTTGAGATATATTGATTTTTTAATAATTTTAATTGCATACGTTTTTATAATAAGTATGGCTAAATTATACAATATTTCAAATACTTTTTTATAAGAAATTATTTTTTTATTTATATGTATATATTGATTAGTACATTAGGAAATTTTGATGTAAGAAATTTACTAAATTGATCAATGGTATTCTTTTCATCTAATTCTAAAATATTTTGTATGTACACAGCAAATTTTCAAAGTAAATTAATAATATACAACAAATTAACATTTTTCTCCATTTTAAAATCAAGTTCAGAAATTATTAAAATTTTAAAATGATTCACTTCAAATTTGCAAGGAGAATTTCTCACATAGTTTTTAACAAAATAAAATTAACACTTTCTTTAAAAAAATAAAACCTCAATACACATGAATTACTCACTTCAACATCTAATAATAACTTATTGCTCACTTTATTTGTTGATGTGTATTTCTGTAATCATATCATTATTGTCAGAATATTGAGTTGTATTTTTTTACGATTATATAATGCAGAGGTTTGTAGATGATGCCATGGAAATAGTAATCCGCGTCAGCGAATAAAACGAACAATTAGTAATTATTAAGTACTTTTATGTTAAATTGAATTTACCATTATATTAAATTATAGAGTGTAAAAACATGTTCAATAAAATTAATAAAACCTGTCATATTGAACATTTTTAAGAATGTTTTATTTTTTATTTTTGTGCTATTCTTTCAAAAGTTTCTTCAATTACGAACTAATATAGCTTGTTATAATTCTATACTTTTGAGGATTATTTTTAAAACAATCTTATTGTTGATGAACAGTATTTAAATTTTTATACGTTATCGTCCAACTATGAAGTTTACATAAACTTTGTAGTTGAAATATAAAATAGGCATTTGTTATTTATAAAAATAAATATTATGTAAAACTTATGGCTCATTCATGAATCACTGCATTAATTCATTGTTTAATTTTTATACAATAAATGAATTGCAATTAGTATAAATAAAATAATATTGTGATTTATCTTTGATAAATATTTATAATAATTTAAATAGTTGATCTACAAATACTGAAAAGACGAATTCCTTTTTTTTAAAAAAAATGAATAAATGTATTGTAAGAGTTTATTTTGGTTAATTTTTATGATATATAAAATACTTTACAATTATTAAATTAAGTGTAAACGAAAAAGCTGTCCTTTTTGTAGACTGATTTTTTTTATTTACTGTATCTAAGGAATTTGTATTGAAAATTTAATGTCTTATTTATGCGATTTGATAGACTTTAGATGGATAATTGAAGTAAATCATATCTTAAAACTTGTAAATGTAGATTTCATACTTGAAATTCATCAAATCTGAACTTTTATAAATTAGAAACAAGTCATTCTTAAAAAGTTTATTAATGAAATGTGAAAAATGAATGTGTTAAGAAAATGTGTTTATTATTATAAAAAAATGTATCATCAACAGTGCAAGTACATATTTATTCAAATAACCAACTGTGTTGTTAGTTGGATTATTGTTGTTAGTTAGTCAGTTATAAAATCATTAATGTTCATTGCTATTATGTCCATTTTAACAGTATTAATCAAGAAATTGAAATGTTCAAATATTTTCAATAGAAAATATTAGTTTAATATTAAGATAACAATATGTACATAGAATTCGGTAAGATCAAACGTACAAAAACTGAATTAATTTGATAGTAGGGTTTACATCACATAGCATATTTTATTGTTAGATTAACATTTATCTACTATATTGATTTTTTAAATGGAAATTAATACCTGAATTATGAAAATATTAAAATAACAGGAAAATAAGTTTTCAATTCAAAAAACAAGGCATTTTTAATGGATAAACAATTTTCCTAAAAAAATAGTAGACTAAAAATATATATTTTAGATATTTTTATTTTAGGTTTACTCTGTTTCATACGAAAAAATGATCTTTTATTTGCTCTATTATCTGATTTATGTAGTTTATTAAATCACTTTATCACATACAAAAAATGTACTAATTTCAAATTTATTTCTTTTATATATAAAAAAGGAAATGTTCGTAAGTTTTATTTGTCCTGTTCATACATATTATGTACATGTGAATATTTAAAGGGGACATGCATTTATCACTTTCGTAAAACAGATATACAAAGTCAACAATTTTTTTATTTATTTTAGTTTATATCCTGAGCGATAACGTAATTCGTTGTGATATTAGGCTATAGTTATATGTATATATATTTTATGGGTAATATTATCGATTTATGCGATTCACAGGTATTTTTGAAATTTAAACTGAACTACTTAAATATATATTGTATGTATAAATAAAATTATGTATTTTTCAAATCTACAATAAAATTATCCGAATATCTAAAATAAATTTTATTTGTTAAAAAAGACAGGACTGCCCATTTTATAAATAAATTAAATATACTAATAAAAATCTAAAAAAGTAAATAACTCAAATTAATAAAAGGCTCTTTTAAATGTAGGATTGTTTTTCTCTTTTTATTTTATATAAATAAATTATGAAAAAAAAATTAAATAAAGAACTTACTGCTGATGTTGATGGTTTAGAATGTAATTTCGAATAAAATTCTTCATTTTGTCTTCTTAAGCTATTAATCTGTAAAAAAGAAATCAATTAATTATTATATACAGACAACCATGAATTTCATTTCATTTATACCGTATATGTGGGATACTTCACAATATAAATTTTAAATAATTAAAATGTCGATGCTAAACGATTTTAAAAAGTATTTAAAAAATACATTATACAGATAAGTTAATGATTAATTATTAACCATTAAAGAAAATGAAATAAAAGGAAATGCTTACATGAAAATTAATAAATACTTATTACATTTATATTAAGTAAATATATTTTTTTAAAAAAATCACCATGTAATTGTAACCACGATTAACTTTCATTATATGTGTTGAGTTTAAATTAGATTTAAGATGTTATATCATTCAATAACTTATTTATAAGCGAAAAACTAAATTATGAGTGTTTTAGATTTTCAAATACATGCTTAGCAATAAAGGCTTTAAGGTCAGTAGATTTTATTTAAAAGCACAACAATGAAAGTTAATTTTTTTAGAAAATATATATAATACAAATCTATATACAATAGTATTTACTTCTTGTAATTAATTATTTTTCCTCTTTCAAGACACAATTTACTTTTATAACAAATGTATTTTAATAATAAGTTCTCTTCTTAAATTATATATTTTACATTTTTATGTTCGATTTCCAGAATTAACACAATAGTTTTATGTAATTAAACAGGTTAACTGGAAATTTTCTTGGGAAATAGTATAAAAATTTTAGAATAACAAGAGAACATTAGGAAAATCACATTATTAATTCAATTTTGTTGGCTATGAGTAATTTTGTGGAATATGTTTTGTGATTATTTGTAATAAAAAACTGTATTTTAAATAATAATTGCTTCATATTCCTCACATTACTTAACTTTTTTATACATATATATATGTATGTATTACATATTTATTATATCATTACTAATTTTAATATTGTTTATTTTCTGAGTCATAAATATATCCATGCATGGAGTATGAACAGCTTTGTATATTATTGTATATAAAAATAAGTTTAAATATATGATTGTAAGAGTAGAGAAAAGATCTGAAGTAAAATTAAATTAGAATAAAAAAAATGATCATGACACTCAACCCTTAGTGTAAGTGGTTATTTAGGGATTAATGGAAGCAATTGGTACTTAGAAATAAATGTCATTTTTTTTAACTTTTTCTTAGTTTAGTAAATTGAAGAAAACGAAACAACAAAAGACTAGAGATACTAGAAAATTTAACTTTTCGTTTTATAACATCAATTCTAAGAATAGAAATATCTACGTGAAGAAGAAATGAAATTCTGTTATTAAATTTTTAAAATCACATAAAATAATGCGAAATATTTTTATTTTAAAATAACTTAACTATCTATATGAAAGACTAAATTAATTTTTTTTTTGGTAAAATTATTATTTTCATATTCCAGTTACATGAAAGGTCTTTTTTAATTTTTATATGTTATACGAATTTAAAACTGTACTCATAAATGCCAATAACACTTTCAAATTTTGATTTGAAAATGTCATAATAAAAATTATTTTACAAAGTAGTGTTTTGTATTTGGGAGGTGGTGGATACAAATGTAACAGCATTGTACAAGAAAATAGTTTTAACATATGAAATGATGCATTTTACAGTAAAGTATGATTATTTTATAATTTTATTCCATAAATTATTGTGATCAATACTCCAATCATTTTTGTCATCATTGTGGAATCATACTCCAAACATTTTTGTGATTATGACCCTGATAGAGCAGATGGTTGTTATCAACAGTCGAGTACTACGTAAACATAGTGATATGTATTTCTTTAACATAAAAATACGAATATTGTATATATTGTAACAAATAAAATGCACGTTACTGCATTTACAGGAAATAATTTTCAGAAACATCAAATGAATATATTAATTCCTGTCATTTATAATTTTCAGTAATGAATGGAAAACAAAAATTCTGTGTAATTTTTTTTATTACAATTCTAAAATGTATCATCTTTACATTATAATAAAACATTGTCAAGGTGTTTTTTTTTTATTTTAATCCTTTATTCCATATATTTTCTATGCTTATTGATATAATTTTTAGGATTTTTTTATATTTTAACTGCAAAGTAATAATTTCTAATGTACGTTATTAATCTTATTGTAATATACAATATCTATTTTCAATTCGAATTTTTTATTCCTATTATTTCAATTTTTGACTGTTGATTTCACTTTCTTTCCTATCTTAATATTTTTTTCTGCTTCTTTTTGTCATTTATATTAAAGTACCACATCTTATAACTAAACAAAAATTTCGATTTAAGCATTGAGTATTTCATATAAATTAAATTGGATTTATTTAGTAATTAATTGGTTTCTAGTAATTTAAATTATTGGTTTAAAGGAGAAGTAAAACTTAGTTTTTATTATGTAAAGCCAATTAAGTTTTAGAAATGATAAAGAAGCATATAAAACTGAAATAAAATATTTTTTATCAATGATGTATGTAATAATATACTAGAAAAAAATCATTAAATCGTAACTATTTATTCTGAATAATACTTTTAATATGCTATTAGAAAGAATTAAGTAATTTTTAAAGTTAATTTTTATCAAATATAAATTAGAGACAGACAAATACATTTGTATAATAGATTTTGTGTAACATCTAATATAATACTAAAACATTTTTTATAATGGTTTTTTATTAAACAACATTTGTGTATTAAAATTAGAACAATATTAATATCCATGCTTCTAAAACTATTTTTATATGATTTATTGTATAATATTAATAATCCATTTATCTAAAATATAAAAATTTTGGCAGGAATTACAGTGAGAATTAAGGATTCAATTTATATTGAAACTCCTCAATTTGTCATATATATATATATATATATATATATATATATATATATATATATATATATATATATATATATACATATTACAATATTATTTAAAAAGCATGCTATTTAAAATACATAACTTATTTAAAATAAAAATATATTTTTTAACATGAAACTTACAATTATATAATATTGGTAATAAGTATTATGAGTTATTAATTAATCAACCTACAATAAAAATATTACTTTAGACTAATACAATAAATTATATTATCTATTGTTTTGAAAGTATCTTAAATACTATAAGTTCTTTATTTATGTCAATTATATAACCTTTACAAGATAATTTGTCTATATTTAATGAATGTAAAAACATATAAATTGTTGTAAAAAAATACTATATTATTTTATTTAGAAATATTATTTAATTATAATATTATTTTAAATGATTAATGTTACTAATTTCATTGTATGGATATTTATTCACATGTATGTAGGTGTACAAAAACAAAGATTCGAATGTATTTAATTATTTTTTGTATAAAAAAATACACAATATACATTAAATTCAATAAATAAAGTCAATAAACAAATTGTGTACAGTTAAAATTAACTAATTAATAACTATCTGATATTTTTAATGAATAATTATATTAAAGGTTTAAATAAATACTATAAATTTGGGGTTACTATAGAAAGATTAATTTTGAAAGATTTTACATTATATAGTAAAAAATTTAACAATATAATCATTAATATTCTATTCAAATAACTAAATAAATAAATATTTACATACACATATAAGAAATTCCTTTATTTACATACATTTTTAAAGATATTACAATTGGATAAGGTTATAAAAGGAAGTTTTATTCTTTAATTTTTTTTTTTTAATATCGCCATCAGGTCCTTTTTGATTATTTAATGGAAGCTTCATTGTTATTTCATTTCAATTATTACAATCCTTTGATATTTTAATATATGGTTAAATAGAAATAAATATACATATATACTCGTACAAACATACATACATACTATATATATATATATATATATATATATATATATATATATATATATATATATATATATATATATATATATATATATATATATATATATATATATATATATATATATATATATATATATATCAATACACTGATAATTTAACATTAAATTTGTCATTGTTTCATCTTTATTTTACATATAACATGATAACGTACTAATAGGTTTTTAACTGTTTTGGGAATAAGTATTTTTGTATTAAATTGTCAAAGTTATTTTATATTTAATAACTATGAAATTGAAAATATAATGGTTTTTCAATGATAACATAACACTATCTTTCATTTTTTTTCTCTTAACACGTTGACGCCCACTGGAATCACATCAATACAAATTTAACAGCTATAGCTGTCATTTATGTCAACGTGTTAATATGAGAAAGGTACATAGTGGTAATAATATGGTTCATTATGATTTAAATAATAATAACCTTAAATTATATATATATATATATATATATATATATATATATATATATATATATATATATAATTTATAAATATACTGTGAATTTGTTTATAATTTTATAAAATAATTGCAAAACAATATATTTCTTAGTTACAAAATGTTTATTTATGAATATACAGGTTTATTCGTATATAGTATAGAACTATGTACGAAAATGTAAATAGTTTGGTTAATATATCCCATACAATAATAAATTAATAAAACTATATAGTAATATTAAATTATTTAGATAATTTCTGATATGAAATATGAGTGTGTTTTATATATCTATCAAAATGAATTAGTTACCTCTGCTTCTTGACTAGCAACTAAATTTTGAAGTTCTTGTATTTTTCGACTTTCATTTGATTGTTCACTTAGTGAATCTGCAAAAAATATTTTATGAATTTTTATTTTCATAATGAATTTGTAAAATAACATAAGTAAATCATTAATTACATTTTTAAATATCTTAGATAATACTTTTGATGAAATATTATATATATGTTATAATAAATTGCAAGTAAAATAATATTGTACACAATATAAAATATATTACACAAGATTGTACATATAAAAATTAAAATTGTAAATTGGTATTTAGATAATTAACAGAAAATATATAATTATAAATATATAAACTAGTCTGTCAAAAAATATAACCTCACTTTATGTAAGTTTCTTTTAATTTAGAAAAGCTTTAATTAATATTCTAAAAAGTACTTACCAGATGACTCAGCTGTCCCTTCAGATAATAAATCGCTTGCAAAGGTCGTAATCTGTCCTTTTAAACTGTTCAAACTGTCATTTAAGTTAAGCCAAGACATTTTATTTATTTACATACAAATATATATATACACCTTTTTTAAAAAACTATATAAAAGATAAACAACAATTATAATTTTTCATTTATTTATCGAATTAATTTACAGTTATTCTAACACACTGAATTAAATTTTCTTAAAAATCATAATGTCAACAACAATTTGACAATTCACGTGCCAACACGTCAAAATGTCTCCGCCATACTTGTCATTTTTTCATACCTGGAGAGCGGTAATTTTTAAATTTTATTAAACAACTATTGATTGAAAAATAATTGTTATGGTTTTTCTAAGTATAAAAATTTGATTTTCAAATTTCAAAAATTATGAATATATATATATATATATATATATATGCGTGTGTGTATGAAATGCACATTAATTAATCAAGTAAACAATAAGTGATTATTTAATATTTCTAAAAATCTTGTGCTAATATAAATATTATTTATATTATTTTATTTTTTTATGATCGTTTGAAAAAATGACTATGACATATATTATGAATAAATTATATGTATAAAATCGTTTTCTAATAAATTTCAGTATTTATTTTTAAATTACTAAGAGTGTAATAATAATAAAAACAAATCCATTGAATAATACTTGTGTAAAAGAACAGTAGTTAACATATTAAACTATTAATACATTAGAATAAAAATTGTAATATTTTAATTATGATATTTAACTGTTAATCCAAGGTGGTCATATATTTTTAAGTAAATTTTATTTTAAAACATATTATTACAATTACATATTATAAGTAAATATAAAAATATTTATAAAATATATTAAAATAAATACAGACTCTGTTTTTTATACTATATGAATACTTTCATTTTAATTACAATTTATAGATATTACAATTTTAAAAAAAAAATATAGAAAAAAACAAAGTTTATATTTCTAGCTTTGTAAAAATTCATTTCAATAACATTTAAGAGATAGGTTTGATGTTTTATAAACCATATTTTTTAAGTACTCAACAATATATTTCAAAGATTATATTGTTTTGGAAATAGCAATTGCAGCTTTACAACCTACTTTGATAGCACTTGATAAAGTTTCATAAAATGGTGCAAGCTGAGCACCCTCATCAATTCCAATATCATGATGTTCTTGTTCTTCATCTCTGAATTTTTTAATTACTTCAAGAAGTTCTTTATGTTCTTCAGAATTAGTAGCTAACGTACGCAATTGATCCTCATAATGTTCAACGATGACTGATTCAACAGCAACTGTGCATGCCATAGCTGCTTTTTGACCTAGTAAGGCAGTACCTGCTCCTAGCAAAAATCCAGCAACATTCCATATAGGAACCATAACTGTAGGTCGTACACGCCGCTCATTAATAAGTTGTTCAAATTTTGCTTTATGTACTTTTTCTTGGTCCCACATATGTTGAATAAGTGGTCCAGACCGTGTACCACCTAGAATGAATGCTTGACCTGCATAGATACGGTCAGCTCCAAGTTCACCAGCATGATCTACACGAATTATTGAATCTATTGTGGAATCAGTTACTTTTTCGTGATATGTGCGTGCACTTTGATATCCAACACGATAATAGAAAATAATTCGGTTGCGTAAAGGTAACATTTTTTTACACAACATTTGGATTATTATCTAAGAAGAAATATATAAATATATATATTTTAAAAATGGAGCTAACAAATTATTTAAAAAACATATAACATAATATTAATTAACTGAAAACATTTAAAAAAAATGTTATAACATAGAAATAACAATAATATTATTCCTGTTGATTTGTTTCAATATTTACAAAATAAGATCATAACAAGAAAACACAATATATTTAAAAATATAAGGTTATTGTGAACAATTTATAACTAAACTAATTAGAAAGAATATAACATTTTACATCTATTTTTATT
>CP092093.1:13700000-13712500 GCA_029203775.1 Neoneuromus ignobilis
TATTGTTGAACAGAAAAGGATGGAAATTTTAATAAACACTTAAAAAATTAATGTTAAAAATTTTAAAATGATGGTTTTTAAATAAATAAATAATTTCAGTTAAAGTTGAATGATTATTTTGTAATACAAGAAAATTTTTAATAATGTAGGTTCCATATAGTAAATGTTATAGTACAACGAATATACGTGTGAAATTGAAATGAAAAAATATCATATATTTCCTAAATATCAATAGAATTTTATTTAACCGAATGTAATAAATTATATTTTTAATTATAGTTTACTTTTTCTTAATACACGGAAATAATTATAAAAAAATAATGAAAAATGAAATATTAGAGATCAGAGGTTTATAACAGTTAATTTATTATTTGAGTTTGATCTGTTTTTTATAAAAAAATTATAAATATATTTGATAAATAAACAATATGAACGAATCCTTACATTCTAATACATTTGTACAAAATATTCATTTTCAAAATTTTCTCTCTATATAAGTAAATAACATTTATATGTAATATCAAGTCATAAGATCTTGAAGAAGTCGTAGAACCGTGAAAATATATCAAGTAAATATACAGTCTGAATAACGTACACAAAAGAAAATACGAGTAAGAGAAATATTGCGTAGTATTTTTTTTTATATAAAGAGTAAAGAATGAGCTGCATTAATACACATTATGCACTGTATGCAACAATTCACTACGACAATTACCTAGTGGATAGAATATATATTTTTTCTCTTGTCTTTAACAATTCATGCGTACTGTTGTAACAATCTGCAGAATACACTTATCTGTCCAGCCTAGTAGAAGACTGTCACCGTTTCTAGTGTACGATATTTCTCGACTTTAGCCAGCTCTTTTCTTTTACCAATAAATCTTTCGGAAGACATCATGGACTCTATTGTTCTTATGTAGGTGGTGCTTACCAGAGTAAACTCCTACGCGAGCGTCGTCGCATCTTTTAATGGATTGCGTTCGTCTTGGAACGAAAAGAGCTCCATACTGTTTGTCGAACGAAATTGTCCATGCCTTGAACTATAACTTATCTACCGTCCATTTTACGGGTTGTTTTCGAAATAATATATTAGCAATTAAAGTAATTCTTAATTTTGAATATTGAAGTTGTTTCGATTTTCTAGTTATTTTTAGATCTATATTTATAAATATATGCATACATACATACACACACACACATACACACACACACACACACACACACATATATATATATATATATATATATTTCAAGAATAATAAAAGTCAAAATTAAACATATTTGATTTCTATCAATAAAAATTATTAACATTAAATATGCCTCCTAAAAATAAATCATCTGTTATCGAACATATTTTTTAACGTTGCAAAAAGCTATTATAAAAAGCTTCTGCATTCGCAGTGGATCAAATTACACTGACTAAAAATCATCGAGTGTTAATACTGCCACTTCATCACTGTCATTTTAACGGAATTGAAGAGGTTTGTTCACAAGCGAATCGTTATTACGACAATTACATCGACTACGATTTCCATACACAAAGAGAGAAAAAAAAGTGTTTTAATGTCGTGAGATGCATTAAATCGTATGGAAATCGTTGAATGCTCAAAGAAATTTTATAGAATGTACCGAAGAGGTTATAAATCTTTAATAAAATTGAAATATTCCAATTTTAGACCGAATAATACACTTGTTAATTAATTTGTTAAGGACTTTTGTTATTTTATGAATACGTTTGATTGGTATTAAAATTTAAATAAATGAATATTTTTAATTTATAATCTTATATTAAATTATATAAAAAATGACAAATAATAATTGATTAATTAATATCAGCACTAAATATTATAAAATTTTATATAAAAAATATTCCATTACATATTCGTTTATAATAAATAAATTTGTTTCAATTTATGTTATTTGGAAGAATCAAATTAATATCTATTATTCGTTAAAAAGGGTTCTTGTTTAATTAACACAAATATCAATCCAACTAAATACTAAAATCGGAACTAATTGGACTGACTGTATGCTGATTGAATGTTTTCACGGTAAACATGAAGCGCGATGCAAAACAAGAGTAATAATATACATATATATGCAGTATATTGTGTATGTTGGTGATTGTATTTCATTATTCATTATACAAATTATCTAGAGCTGATAGTTAATTATATCTTCTTTTCAGAATATTGTTCTAAAATATCGGAAACATATTCGTTCCTCGTATACAACTTGTCGGAAATATATTTGCATTCTGCTACAAATCTATTTCATTGACTGTTATCGAAGTAATAATGGAGCATAAATTTGAGTAATGTAACTAATTGGCTACTAATCGAATGTTTCTATTATCTACTGAATATTCTATGAAATAGATATAGATATTTTAAGTTAATTTTTGTTTTGATTATAGTAGTAGAGTTTTTTTAAAAAATAAACATCTTTTTTTTAAAATTTATATTTAATACTGGCCATTCATAAGATAGTAAAAAGAAGCTTAGAGGATTATTTGGAGCTAGTGTCTTTTTATTATAGTCATTATTATATTCATTTATAAAATATTATTTTAATTTAACATTTTTTGTCTTATATATATATATATATATATACTTTATTAATCGAAATATTTTTTAATTTTAAAGATATTATTTTATCTGTTATGTTAATTAAATTATCAATTTTATATTATATTGAGTTTTATTTATTTGTTCATTTTCATTTTTTATTTTGTTTTCAGAGAGTATATAAATATATTTGTAATTTTATGAAAGATTGTTAATAAAATATTTATGGTAAATATTATGACTTAATAATAACCAATTATTATTATATTATCGTTATATAGCATCATTTTTATGTGTTCATATAAAATTATTATTTTTTTTAGAATTTTATATTTATCTAGTCTTTTAGATGTTGAAGACATATTGCATTAGATTTCTTCTATTTGTCTGAAAGAGTTTATTTTAAATTAATACAAAAATATGTTATAATTGTAATAATTCATGAATAGATTGCGTTACATTTGGATGATCCTACATATATTATATCTATGTGAAAATGTTATTTCATAAAAAATAAAATGTTAATATATAAAAAAAGAGTTTATTAATGTTTTTATAATAAAAAAATATAACATAAGTTTGCCTCTTGATTAAAATAGTTTTTCATATAGAAATCATTCCTTGACACTATAGGAAAACAGTTTAATTCAAAAAGTCAGATATAAACATCATCATTCTTGACACTATAGTCCTTATAGAGCCTTGTCTTCTCTGGAAATGGTAGTCTAGTATGGGTTTTCTTATCAGGGTTTTATGACAATTATGTTTTTTTAAGAGATCGAGTTACCAACTTTATGTTCAATCTCACATTTTGGGAAATTAGATTTTATTATTCCAAAATTTAAAATGATGTAATGATCATTCAAATATTAGTAAAGAAGTGATCACGAATGACTATTAAACAATTATAAAATTAAATATAATTTGTTACAAAATGAACAGTTCAAGAAGAAAAATCTTTATGGGTTTTATGTAAATTGTCTAATATCATTCAAGTAGTATACAATAACGATTTTTTAAGAATTTTGTTAAATTATATATATATATATATATATATATATATATATATATATATGTATATCCATATATGAGAATATAAAAAACGACAAACATGTAAAAGTGGATATTAAAATGAAATGTATATACACACACATATGTATATATATACACGAATAAGAGGAAACAAAATTTTGAACATTTTTATGACATACTCTTATTGAAAGACATTACATTTGCTAAATGTCAACGATTTGTTTTTACTAGATTCTTCGAAGTGAAAATAATAAATTTGACATATACTTTTATTTACAACCGTAGAGCAGCTTTCATATTATTAAAGAACAGTCGATGACAAATATTATATTTTATATCGTTAGCTATACAGCGAGTCACGTTTGATGTAATAATTTGCATGGATAGTCAAAGAACATGTGTGTGAATTATTTACAATTAAATTTGAACGAAAGATGTTTGTAATTTTTTATACTTCTTTAATCGTCTCGTACTACTTTAAATAAGATGAAATTAAATAAATTAATTTAGAAATTAGGTTGTAGACATGAACAGTCTACTTGTTTTAGATTAAAATTGTTTTTATTTATACGTGCATTTACATTGTCTTTGTAATATATACACATTATTCAAGTTAACGTATGGTTTGTTTATAATTAGAATCGTTCTTTTTATTCTCAATGTGCGCGTACACACAAAAAAAACAAATACATAATCTCTGTCGTGTTTTCATATTCATAAATGTAATAAATATCGAGCAGTGTTTCATTTCCTTTTATATTACTGCAGGAGACGAGCATTTGTTCTCGAAAACGCATATTTCTTGAATACGCGACGCACATTAAAAGATAGTATTCTTTCAACGTAATTCATGACAAGCCACAAATAAGTTATCTGCTTTGTATTTAGACATGCTTAACCTTCATTTGAATTTCAAGGGTCAGATACGAGTTGACAATGCAATATGTATTCATGAGTTTTTTTCCTCCGCTCAGGAAATGTATAACTTTACATATATGAGAGGGATCAACATATAAAAACGTAAACTGAACTGACACACAACTCCATACATCTTATGAATATAGTGATACATTTTTTTTTGAAAAAAGGTATTTTACGGTATTTTTATGTCTATGTTTGTGACTGAGGTTGAAAATAACGCACTTATGCATATTTATCGAATGACTTAGAATTTTAAACTGTGTTTTATTTTCGATATTTTTGTGTACATGATATTATTTTTAGTCATATAATTGTTTTCTTTTTCATACAAACCCTTTATATATATATATATATATATATATATATATATATATATATATATAAGTTTTATATTGCAACAAAATCCCTTATTACAATATGTATTTGCGTTTCGTGGTAATTGTAAAATTTCAAAGTAACGAAACATTTCAATTATTCAACATTGTTGAAAAATAATCCTATTTACACCTTTATGAAATTTGATTATCAATTTTAGCAAACAGTGTTTTACTATGCGGACTGTTATAAAAATAAAAAAATAATGATGAAACGTTGACAAATAAAAATAATCACTCAGTCGTTAAAAACATCACAAAATGTAAAACAAATATAAAAAGCAAATTCAACAAAATATAAAAACATATATTTTGTACATCAATATGAAATATAATTTAGTGTAGGAAAATAATAAAATAAGATTTACATCATGTGTATGATGGTTTGAAATTATGAGTATTTTTGTTTAAAAAAAAAAGAAATTTACTTAAATTTTATTTAGAGAAAAAATATAATAGTAAAATAAAATATTGATTTTAGATTTTGAAAATAAACTTAGGCAAGTAAAAATTCGCCTATAATAATAATAAAAAAATGATTGATAGGAAAAATGTACAATTTTATTTTTCAATATGGATTTTATAAATTTTAAAAATTGCTATATTTTTATTTTTTTATATTGAAAGAAATTAAAATTGTTTCTTCGAACTTGTTTTAATTACTAAATTGTCATTTTACCATCTTCTTTAAATCATAAAACAAAATATAAAATAATTTATAGAAAGTAAATTAGAAAAATATAGAATTTGTTAACTTGTTACAATTTACATTTTTTTCTTCAAAATGAGCAACAATTGTTTGCTGAAGAGTTACATTGCTATACAAAAGTAAGTCATCAAAATTTAATTGAACTTGTCTTTTTGTCAATTGTATGTAGTATATACTTGTGGTTGAAGTTTTATGCGACAAGTAGTCGATTAAGAAAATTCCTTTTGCATTTCAGAAAATTATAGCTATGGTCTTGCCTACACTCAATTGAGTCTTGAATTTGATGGGTGCTCTAATTATATGATTTTAGTCTCAGGATAGTAATAATAGATCTAGTTTCATTAATGTTTGTAAAATGCTAAACGTTTATAAATTATTAAATCAATTTAATTTTATATAAAACGAGATATTTTTTTCAATCTTTCGAGTTTGTTTTGGTGTAGAAGTATAATAAAACATTCTTTTAAATTGCATATACTTTTAATATACATATTTATTTATTCATTATATCTTCATCGTTGGCTTTCTTTAGCTTGCTATTTTAGGAGTTTTTTATTTTATTTTTTGAAATTTATGTCATGTTTAAATATTTTTCTCATAAGAAACAAGGAAAAATGAAAAGATTTTTTTATAAATAATTAAAAGCATTATTTTTATAAAAAATTTAACGATATGATATTTAAATTTATTTTTGTAGATATTAAATCTCATTGTTTTAGTTGAATATTGCAACGAATGTTTTTTTTTAAGAAATTAGTACTACGACACTACAAGATTTTATTGAAGTCATCAGTAGTCACTTATTGTTGCTTGAGTATATTTTTATGGAAATGATATTGTTTTTTTGAGTACAGTTACTTGAAATTTGATAGACACATAAAATTTCCTATCAATGGTTATTGTATAACTGATAGTTTCATTTAGTTTAGTAGAAAAACTTTCAATGATGAAACTCAGTATTAAATATTCGAAAACAATTTTTAAATCGAATATATTCAATTTAAAATTTGACTAAATATATTACTGATTTTTTCTCTCCTTTGACTCATTTTTCCCCTAAAATTACAAAAAGAATTCATTCAGAAAATAAAAAATATTTTATATTTTTATAGTATTAAATACTAATCGTTGAACTGGATTTAGGTGTTTAGTAAATCAACTTTTAAAATAATTTAGAACTCGTTAAAAATTAAAAAAATATTTATAATAATAAAATTTAAGATTATAGAAAGATATATAAGTTTAATTAAATGAATAATATAATTATTCAGAAGATTTTTTAGTTTGAAATTGATTAGATTTATTCCAAACAATGAGATTAAGTTTGATTTTCATAAATTTATTTTCCAGTTTAAATAAAGGGCAATTAAATAATAATCCTTTAAAAAAATTAACAAAATATTTCCTAAAATAAAAATAAATAATTTTAAAAAATAATAAAAATACAAATTCGTTTCTATTAAAAATTATAAAGTCTAATCGAATATTGAATATATTTTATATTTGATAAAAAATGACTATATTTTGAACGTGATTCAATTACAAAACGAACAAACTATTTTTTATTTTAACAGCAATTTAATATCACAGCACTTGAATACATGACATTAAAATATATCCCTGTTACACGAATTTAAATAAAGCGTTTTCTTTGGCACAATTATAGTCTCGATTGTGAGTTTCGACATTGATAATAATAAAGATAAAAATCATTGTTTGGTGTGAAATATGATCAGGATGCACACTGGAACGTCAAAATTATTAACCTGTTGAATATTCATGATATTTATAAACTATCGTATCGGTATTCATAGTCTAGAATGTCGTTTTATATATTTATGTAAAGTGGACTATTTTGTAGTGACCTCTTGAAACACCATTTTGTTATTTGTTGAGTAGAATATAACATAAAATTTCCGGAATTTCTTGTATGGTTAACAAATTGAATTTTATATATGAATTAGAGATAATGAATATAAATGACGTATTTTTATAATAAATAATTGTAAAATTCTTAGAAACCTTGCCATTATAATTCACTAAAAACGGTACTTTATTGTTCAACTATATCTATAGCTGTTAATCAAGGTTTTTAATGTAATTCAAATAGTTTCTCCATGCTTTTGTATTTTCATACCATTGAGCATTTTTTTATTTTTTCAACTTATTGGGCTTTTGCACACTAGTCAGTATGCATAAAGTATTCACGCCCATTACCTCTCGTCTCACACCCTTTTATTGCCAAACTCCTCCACCTAAAAAAAATAATTTTAGGGTAAGAACGTGTGAGACGAGTGGTAATGAGCCGTGAATACTGTATACATATTAACTAGTGTGTAAAAGACCATTCCAATCACTTCCCCTCTAAGTATATACCTTTTTTCCACAAAGCTGTTGAATATAATTTTAGTTTTATTTATATGTATTTTTAATACAATTCTTCTGCTCTCTTCTAAAAGTATTTTATATAACATTTTAGCCTAGTAGTTCGTTTGTTTTTGAAGTAAGTTCTCTTTCTATGGGAGTATTATGTAATTTTACTCTTAGCTAAAGGTGAAATCCTTATCCTGGCAGTCACTCAAATGAGAGAACCTCATCGGCAATATGTATTGTATGTAGGTGAGGTTGACATTTGGAGAGTTTACAAATGGACCTTAATTAAATTTCTATCCATGAAGACCTACATTTAAAATTTTAACTATTTTTCATAGGTACATTAGGTTTGGTTTTGTATTTTTTTATAATAAAACATTATATTTTAAAAAAAGGATAATAGGTGTAATATAATTTTTATAATATAAGATATTTCAAATTAGCTTCAATTATAAAATGAGTATTTGTTTTGTATGAAAAGACATGAAATATTTTCTTGTGTTATTTAAATAAGAAACATAAACATATCTTATGGAAAAATTCATTATTGATAAACATAAACAAATCATATCTTATGGAAATATTTCATTTCCTTTACTTCGTGTATATAAATACAATACATTTTAATGACGATAATATTTCAAACGAATTAAAGAAAGAATATATATATATATATATATATATATATATATATATATATATATATTACATAGATAATTAAGACATACATACATTTTTCATAAAACACGTCATTAAAAACGATTCAATAGAGTCGTTAAACTGAATTGATATTTTTTAATAATGCTTGTTATATCTTTTTAATTTAAACATTAACGAACAATAATATATGAAAATATGAATATATATATATATATATATATATATATATATATATATATATATATATATATGTATATAATGTTAAATAAAGATTAATTCAAAGTACATTAATATTTACATTGAATTATTTTTTGTGCAGATATTTATTTAAGCTTGGCATTACGGTTGTCTTCATTTTATAAAAACCACAAAACTGGAAGTATTTTAATGCGATTATAAAGTTACTTCTAAAAGCATCTTATGCGATTACGAGTGCCTTTTCTTAAGAAAATATCTAATTTTGAAAATAAATATAATTAATTAATCAACCATTAAGGTTTAATAATTTATTAATTAATAATATATATATATATATATATATATATGTGTGTGTGTGTGTGTGCGTGTATACATATATAAATATTGAAATGGACTGGAAGATAAGGCACTGGATCGGTTGAAATGGAGGGTTTGAGAGGAGAGGCTTTCATTTAGCAGTGAACACGAAGAGATTATTGATGATGATGATGATATATATATATATATATATATATATATATATATATATAAATATATAAACAAATATTACTTATAAACAAATACATATTAATATTAGACTTACATATATACGAATATGTGATTAACATAAATATAAAAAAATTGAAATTAGAGGCAAAAGAAATAATAATAGATTTTAAATAGAAAAAATAGAAAATCTTTGAAGAAGTAAGAGTAATATAACAGAAGGGATTATTGGATAAGAGCCAAGGTATGTGGAAAAGTTTAGAAGTAGATAAATGAATAGATTGAAAATGATGCCGACAACTATATTAGAAACATGTTAAAGAGAGAGAAACACTTAATTTTTCAAATCGGGAGAAATTATAGTTCTTTTATTTAGTAAAGGTTTATAAAAGGTTGAAGATGACTATACATACATACATATATATATATACACATGTATGTGTGTTATAGTCTTGTACTCATTTTTTATTTTGTAACTATGGAGTAAATGAAAAGATAGTCTATTTTTTTGTATCGAAACTAATGTTCACAACAAAACAACTAAGATATTTATTTACAATTAATTAAACGAATTTTTAAACAATGCAATGAATGCGAGATCAATCTAATGTTTTTTCGTTTGGTATGAACTTCGACGAAAAGAAAGTTTTGTTGCCGAAGAATACGGGTACCTATCGAAAAACGTAAACGGAAGTGAAAATCGTCCGGAAAGAAATTCCATCCGATTTTCAATTTACACCCAAATTAAAGGTAATAAATTTAATGAAAGAATCCTCGAACAAAAGGGGTGTGTGGTGGTAAACGCTGTGCATTAAATCTTTCAATAGTGCCTGCCCAAGCGCTGTTTAATACAGCAGACACCCTTCATTATATGCCTTCTCCTCAGTTGCTATCTCCACAATTGACTTTAGGTTGTAGCGTTGATCTACCGTTAACCGCCCTGTTAAGCTTTTAATTTGATATTAAAATTGTAAGTATTACTGAAGGTTTTAGCTAGTTATGTATATGTTTCAAGTAAATGACGAAGTTTAATAACAAAAAAACATATCATGCATTTGTGGCAACAAATAATATTTCTATATTTGTTGAAAAATTACAGAATTTATTAATGTATAATAACATGTTTATTATGTTAAAATATGTAAATATGTATGTAAATATAGATTATAAATTTGAAAAATTCCTTTTTAAAAAATGAATATTTTGAATTTTTTTAATTAATGGTTTTACACATATTAATATGTACATACACACACATGTATATATATATATATATATATATATATATATATATATATATATGTGTGTGTGTGTGTGTTTAAAATAAGAAATGATTAAATTGTACTTTCAATCTTGAAACTGAATAATAGTAATTATTAATTTGAAATATTTTTTGTGGAATGTAAATGTGCACTATTATTAATTAAAAATACTTTTTGTTTTATTTTATGTTTATTTTTTATATTTTTTATGATGTAAATCAATTTATATTATATATTGTAAGCTAGCTTAATTATAAATATTTATTTATGATGTATGCTATTTCAAAAATAGTATATTTGTATTATTTAACAATTAAAAAAAAGTTATGTTTTAATATTGTTATATTTAACTTTGAAATAATTTTTATTTATAACGAACTGAAATGTATGTGGACAATAATTGAGAATAAATTATATTGGTTAAACATGAATATGTTAATTAAAATTTCCTTTGATTTATATATTATATATTTGTTTTTTAAACATAACCATCAGCCTATTGAAAACTTCATTGAATGTCATTAGATTTTTTTGAATGTTTTCTCAACATTTTTTCACTGTTTTCTTTTCTTGGCTAAACTTATCCAACCCTACCTATACTAATATTTCACAATTTCATCCTTTTATCTTTAATAGGGTCTCTTTATTAGTCTTTTTTTGCCTCTTAGTCGTATTATATATATATATATATATATATATATATATATATAAATGACAAATACAATGAATTTGCAGATTAGAGGAAAAATTTAAAATCTGTGTGTATTTAGGACACTTCATTAACACAAAAGTAACGTTTATAAATTCAATGAACAGGAAAATAATAGAATGGCGTGAATTTGGAAAAAAATCTTATAGTATTATGAAGTCAAATATACTTTTATATTTGAATTATTTTTTTAATGTGTCCTGTCTGTTCTCAGTTATGTTAGTGAAACTTAGGTCTTATATTCTAGAATAATTCATTGATAGTAAGCAACATAGAGAAACATGAATAGATGTATGTTAGAAATAATTTGTGAAGATAAGAAGAGAAACAAGTGGATTCGATAACAAAAAAAGGTTATAGAAGTTGTAATATGAGTGAAAAGTTTAAAATAGATATGGGTTGGTCATTTAGTAAACATAGAAAATCACCAATGTGTAATAGAAATTTTTGATTGGGAATCCAGAAATATATGAAAGATTAAGATGAGATCTATGAACAGATGGAATAGAGATATGTGGAAGAGAAAGGCATTCGATCACTAGAAGTGAAAGTTTTGGCTGAGGCCTTTATCCAGCAGTGGATAAAGAAAATAAAATTTCCATTTGTATACAAGATCTCAATTTGTTATAAATGATTTTTTTCTGAAATGTACAAAAATTAATTTTGAATATGACTTTTTATTTTTTGATGATGTAGTAAACTATTTGTAAAAACAACTTTTGTTTATTTTTGGTTTTAATCCAATAATAGTTGAATGAATTTGAAACTTTGCATTGATTTTTTTAAAAGGAAATGTTAAATGATTTTGAATTTTAGAATGTTTTAAAAAATTTAACTAAAATAATACTATTGTAAATGTAACTTTATTATAACTGATGATAGTTAGTTGCCAACATTTGTCTCTTTTGTACCTATGTACGGTTTGCTATTTCCCTAGCGACAAATGTATAAACTTAACGAAACATGATAAAACATGCATTCTTGTTGACCGTAATACGTAGAGCATGTGTGTACACGTACAGTCGTCATGTGTGTATATGAGTTGCAATTACACGAAACAATTAATATCCGCACTCGACAATTAGTCTGCTGCATTGTTTATGCATATTAGCATCAGAGTGGTTTGAATTAGTGCATTTGTATGCAAGAGCGTCGAGTTTATCTTGTCTGCGATAGTTTCGGTGACTACTGCAGAGTCTGCGTCGTGTA
>CP092093.1:13715000-13897500 GCA_029203775.1 Neoneuromus ignobilis
TAAATAATTGAAGTAACAAATAATGTGTTAAATTTAAGAAACGAAATTATGCAAAAATTGAAATTATAAAAATCATTTCAATTTTACAGATTGGTATTTTAGTTGTTTTTATGTTTTAAAATAATGGTATTATTATTAAATTAAATATTAATAAATTAAAAGTAAAAAAAATATTGAATAAGTTTATTAAATTCGGTGGAATTTTAATTTCCAGTTGCGTTATTAAAAATGTTTTTTTAACATAATATATTTTTTATTAAAGCAATTATAGATAGAATAGAGAAATCAAGAAATTTACCAGGATGAATTGGAAAAGGAAGACATTGGATTGATAGAAGCGGAAAATTTTGGGAGAGGCTTTCATCCAGCAGTGGATTGAAGGAGGATACTGCTGCTGATGATATGAAGGGAAACACTAAATGGAGATTTTGAGTTATTTTTCAAAATTATGATTGAGTTATATATATTTTAATTCATGAAATATTTTAAGTTATAAATTGTATATAATAAAATTATTTAGTATTACAGTTTTAGATGTTAAAAATTTATATTATTAATTGAATTGTTAAAAATAATAAAACAACTAAGAATTTCATTCCAAATAAATTTTTAATTCTGTGTTTAATATGATTATTCTTTGTATTTTTCTAATAATTTTGAATTTGTTATCATGTATTTTTTTAAATATAAGATTTTTTGTAAATAAATGGTTTAATTTTTCCGTATTAATAGAACCATTATTTCCATTTGAATGCAATTAATATATTATCTAAAATTATTTTTATAATTGTTATAGTTCATAATTAATATAAAATGAAGTAATTAGTTCAGTTTATTAAAAAATTAAGTTATATTGTTGACAAATGTTTATTTATATGTGAAATATTTTTTAAATTTATTTATTTTAAAGTTATTGTAGAATGTTTTCAATTTTTTAGAAATTTATAATTTATATTTAGTTGTATATCGACTTGTTATAAAATATAAGTACATATATGATTTTAAAATAAAAATAATTTCTAGAATATATCTGTTTAAAAATAATTGTTGTTTATATATTTCGATAAACAGTATAACAGTTGATTTTATTTATTACAGTATCGATTATACAGAATAATATATTTTTTTATCGAAAGCATTCTATTTAAAGCTTTCCACAAAGTATAAAAATAAAGACACCACTTAGAAGTAAGATTTGGCAACAACTTTTAAAGAAAGATCTCTTAGTAAGGACAGCTTTAAATATATGTATATGTTCAGTACCACGAAAGATCATACTGTGGTAACATTTCGATGTTTCTTTGAACTTGAGCTTAAAAGTCGTAATGTTGTTCCGATAGTTTCTTAGTTAAACAAATAAGTAGTTGCATTCGTTACAGCCATCCTGCTGATTCCAAGACAAAGATATTATCAGTATTCGTCTTTTTTCCATCGTTTCATTCTTCTTACCGTATAGCCGATTCAAATGAAATGCTGCTCATTTATCTCGCGGCTTCGAGATCGCTGAATGCCGCCAGCATATTCGACAAGGAATAATGAAGTAGATTACCGAACAAAATGAATTCCCAATTCGATTTCGTTACCATTGTTTGATAAAAAATGCTACGTCTTATTATGTCAGTTTGATTATAATCATACATTTTTAGTGAGTCGAAACGTGAATGCGGATAGACACGAAGAGATGCGCGGTTAACAATATATATATATATATATATATATATATATATATATATATATATATATATGTTATCATAATATTATTTGATGGATTGCGTTGACGATAAAACGTGAATTTTATCTTTTTTCGGCGAAAAATTCGCAAGCATACAGATACACGCCAAGTTATTTATAATTAATGTATATTATAACACAATTCCATATTCGTTTGCTTGTTCGTTTCTGTTTCGTTTAATTTATGTCTGTTTGATGTTGTAGTCATAATATTTTTTGTTAAATTGAATTTTTTCATAATTCTTAATAATCAGTTCATTACTATATATGCATATTACGAAATATTCTATTTGATAAAATAATTATAAAATTTAGGATTATACGTATATATAATATATATATATATATATATATATATATATATATATATATATATATATATAATATTATAACAAATGAAAAATCTAAATATAAAGTAGATTAAAAATGTTGTAATTAATTTTTTGTATAAAGTAATATTTATGTTTGATATGCGAGAATTTTCAGTTTGTATAAAAAATTAAATTATGTTTAAAATAAAAAATAATTTTATGTTATATTCAATAAATTTAAATTATTTTATAATGAAAATAAGAAATGATTGTAAAATAATTCTACGGAAACGTTTTATTAAATGTGCATATTTCAAGTAATTAATATTAACACATTACCCCCCGGTCACACTTAAAAGTATTTCGTGTTGGATGATTGAGAATCCGTTCACGCGTTAACGTGTGTTTCGTTATATGAATTTTTAACGCCAAAAAAATATATACAAGCTATATTTTTTTCTAATTCCATCAAACGATGGTGGTGTATATATTTAAAATATTGGTAAATTATAAAATTTATGAAAAATATTTCAGATATTTTAAATAAAGTAAAATCTATCTCTAGCAAAATTTTATTTTTTTGGAATAAAATCAAAATTGGTTCTCTTATTTTTTTTCTAACAACTTTTATATTTAGAATATATGCATTACATAATTTATCGTATTTTTATCCCTTTTAGATGTTTTTTACGTTAAAAAGTGTTTTTTTATAATAAACTATATTTATTACAAAGCATCTCTTTTTTGTACGTTTTCACGCTGGTACACTGATTACAGATTGAAAAACACTATTATATTTACATATATCTATGCATTAAACCCTTTTATAGGCAGATATGAAATTTCATTTTAAAATGTTCATTGATTTAAGAATTACATCGATTTTATGAAGAAGTTATTTTTGTGCATTTTTTTTGCGAAATTCGCTAGACTCTAGACGAAGTCTAGCGCAAAATATTGTGGACCGTAATGTGTTAAGTGATTTTTTCAGAACTTGCTAAATATTTATCTATTATTAAATAATTATATATATATAATTATTTTAATCATTTTTCTATCAACTATTTTAATACAATAGTAAATAATTTAAATATTTTTATAATTGAAATAAAAGTATGGACACATGATTACGTCATTTAATTTTTAAAAAATACTCATTATTTTATTAATGTGTTATTGAATTGTAAATGATTACAAGTGGGATTTATGGTTAGCATTAGGTTAATTTAACATAAATTAATTTTTTGAAATTGAACAAATGTTCTTCGTATATTTACAATCGATTCAATAAACAACATTATACAACTTTATGTTAAATTGCAATTAGTTTGTAAATGTATCCTAGTAGTTGCAAACAATTCGGTAAATATTTGGAAAATATACACACCTATTTTAATGTTTAATGAGCGACTAGTTTTTTTTTATTGAGCTAATATATGTATTTTGAATTAGATAATCATTTAAGAAATATTTGCCTTTGTTGAAATTATTTTTTTTGCAATGTTAAATTTGATAATTTATTTAATATTTTTATTAATTATATATATAGAGAAATTTTTTTGGAATGGATTAAAAAAGAGAAGCATTCTTGAACTGGTCAAGTGAAAAGTTTTGGGAGAGGCCTTTATTTCGCAGTGGATAGAAAGAAAGTGATTATATATATATATATATATATATATATATATATATATATATATACATATAGGTAACTCCCGTATAACACTGCACTTCTATAACACGGTTTCACTTTAACACGGTTTGAGAATGGGGAAAACCCGCATACAACACCGCAATATAGAACACGGTTTCACTCTAACACGGTTTAAGAATTAGATAAATCCCCGTATGACACTTAAAATTTTCAAGAACAAAATTCGAAATTTGGGTAAAACAGAACAAAATAAGAGCTTTCAAGTGCACAAGATATCTCTTTGGAAATTTTTCATTTAAGCATATATGTCGTATCAGATTTACCTGCAGAATTTTGAAATTTATTAGAATTTGAAATCCATTTTGTTATTGGAGTATTAAGTACATTTTGAAATTTTGTGTTTTTTTTAACTACATTATACATAGATTAAAAATTTTCGGGTGCGTTTTATTCAACCTTTTTTAAAAATGGTAATTATGTCTTTCATTTTTGTGAATTAATTTGTACCCCTGGACTATGTCTGGTGGAAATGAAAAAAATACCTTTACAAAGACAATATGGATGGAACAAAAATTACAGATTTTACTCTCAGCTAAAAGCAAGCAACCTAAAATAACAGATTTTTTGAGAAAAGTAGAGCATAGAATTTAAGATAATGCTGAAGAAAGTTCAGAAGATGAGGATATTTTGTCAAAAAAATCGCCCTCGGTTAATGGTGTTTATTAGTAATGACGAAGAAAACATTATTTAATACATATTAATATGTGATACTTTTGATGAAAATTGCTTTAATAAATATATTTCTCTTAATTATAAAAATATAACAATATGTTTTTCTAACTTTTGGAACTTTTAACTCCTTTTTTATTTTTAACTCCTTTTTTTGCATTAGTTCTTTGTTTCGAATAACAAGGCATTTTTTAAGAACGTAACAACCGTGTTGTACGGGGGTTACCTGTATATAAATGAATACAAACATATGTATATAGTTTTTTAAGCGTATATAAACTTTAAATTTGCATTTGAAATAAAGTTAAATATAAAAAATTACAGTGAAAAAACTTTAAAAGGTAATACTAAATGTCCTCTCTCTCTCTCTCTCTCTCTCTCTCTCTCTCTATATATATATATATATACACACACACACACACACATACACATGTACATACGTAGTCGTTGGTACGGTGACGACATTATTATAATTATATACGACGAACTTAGGAAAATTAGCTAGCGCTCGTCACAAAGCGTTCTTCGCTCGCAGATTGCATTTCCATGTTGGTAAATTAGCTTTCACTTTGAAGACCAGTCGCCGAGAAACGCGTCGCCTACTGCATTAAATTGAAACCGAAATCACATTATGAGACTCTAGCGGAAGCTCTGGGGAGAATATCGCGACGTATGTACGGCGTAGGAGCGACAGAGGTGTGCGGCTCTTGTACAACTCGCGCTCGTTCACTATCCTCCGGTTCGTTTTTCTTCGTTGCGATCGTTTTCTTCTTTGTCTGTTAGGAAAATTTATCAAATAGAAAGTGTGTATTGGTATGTGTGCGAATAACAACGGAGAATTAATCTTTTACGTTGTTGCTATAAATTATTACCGATTCATAAATATATTTTATTCGGAACGTGGCCGACCGTATAAGGTCAAAGGTTCTATGGTGTTTACACGGATTCGAAACTCTCGAGGGACATATAAATGTATTTATCAGAATTATAAGATATCGGTAATCCGGTTATTAACATATACAATTGATGATCGATGAGTTCAGGGATTGGATTCCACCAGGACTATCTATTTAGTTCGAATTGAATTTCGATTACAAGGGTGTAATATTGTTCAATCCTATATAGCAATATAATATGCAAAAATATGCATCGATTAGTAACATTTTAGTAATTTAAGAAATTTATTTACTCTTTTATTCTAAAATTACATTCTAATTAATTAATTATTACACATTTAATTAATTATTACAATGGATATTTTTAAAAATTGTTGAAAATAATTTTAAATAAGTGTAGTATAAAAGTGTGTAATATATTTTTAATACTCTAATTAAGTAACTAATAAGATTTGAAATATTGAAAAAAAACAGTAATCTTTTTTGAAATATATTCCACTTAATCGATTTAAAGATACGTCGTTAAGATGAAATAAAAAGAGATTTAAAAGGTTGATTCCAAATCACAATTCAAACATAAAAATTGTAGTCTTCATTAATTAATTACGAAATCTAGTCTTCATTGATCCAGATAATACGAAGTTAGTACTGTAATAAATGAAACAAAGAGATAATGAAATAAAACTCATAAAATAAAAAACTATAAAACTCTCTCATACAAAGTATTAGGAAGAAAAGATTTTAGTTTTAACTTGTAATTCTTTTGTTGCATTTTATGTTTCGATGTTTTTTTACTAAATTGTTTCGAAATACAATAGATTTGAAGATAAATAAATGCATTTTTAATATTTATTATTTTCATGTTTTACTTTAAATCGAGGTGATTCAATTTTATTTTCATTTTAAGTAGTTTAATTTAAAAATAAATTATTTATTTTTGTTATCTAAAATAATTTATTATATTTAAAAATTATATTATTTTTAAGAGCGTTATGAATTTGAAACGTTTTAAACAATTAATGGTAAAGTAATTTCGAATTTATATCTTTATCTGTATTTTATGCAATTTTGTATCATAATCCGTCATTTATTTGGAAATAGATTTTATAGATACTTTTATTATATATAATAATTAATTTTTCAATAATTCAATTTAACTTTAATTTCTAATTTTTATATTGTATTGTACTTAGAGTCGATTTTTTCTATAATTACTTTTAAATTTCATCATTAACATCTATTTTCAGATTTCAATCAAATTTTGAATAACAATGACAAGAATAGAGTAGAAATATTAGGCTATATATATAAAAAAAAATAATTTAAATATTTGAATATGCAAAACATTAATTACAAAGATAAAAAATATTTAATAACTCAAATATATTGAAAATTAACATCAATTTTTATTTCAACAATAAATTTATAAATATTTTTTTTCATACTATGTGTAATTCATGCATTGTGTTGTAGAAAGAGTAAAAAATTAAAATATTAAGAAGATAAATTACGTAATATATATATATATATATATATATATATATATATATATATATATATATATGAGGGGGGGGGGTGTAAACAATTTAAAGAAAATAATATTGAAAAAAATATTTTTTAAAAAAAGTATATAAGGAAAAAGAAATTATTATTAACTCATTTATAACTATATTAAAAATAATAATTATTAAATATGTTTTTTTTTACAAAAAGGGAAGGAAAATTTTTATTGTCTATTAAATTAAATATTTAAGGGTAGGAATCCATATATTTTTTTTATTTCAATATATAGATATTTTTAAAATATTTGTATATGAAATATATAAGAAGGCATATTAACAAAATAATAGTAAAAAATTGGTAAATTTTAATTACAACAAACTTTTTTTAAATAATCTAACATAAAAAAACAAACTGAGTTCGAGTTTTATTATTTAAGAGACTAAAAATCACAAAAAAATCTAATAACAGAAATATCTTTATTGTTATATATGAAAATATTGACATCAATTATATATATTAATCATTTTTTTAATTATAAAAACAATATACACATAAACAAATTGAAAAAAAAATATTAAAAAATGTAAGACTCAATCTAATATTAGAATGATGGAAATATATAATTTCATTTTCCAAAGATAAACAAATATATTTATAATTAACTATATACGTATAATTTAATTTTACAAACATGTCTGTCTACTGACTACAGTAATAAATTCCTGGAAATTTCCCGAGGCGTTGATTTTAGAAACTTATACTGTTTGTTTCATATCATCGTGTAATTTAATAATTGATAGAACTTGTCTAGCACGCCACTGTTTCAAACGTAACTATGTCAGTTTTCCTGATCTCTTGATAATATTTGAAAGTAAATATTATTCGGTGTTCAATATGTGCGTATTACTGGCAGGTCGTGGCATCAAAGAGACATCCACGTCTTCGATTTCCAATTCCAAGAAATATGAATAAAATCCAATAACAAAACAAACATGATTTTGTTTAGTATGAAACCGCTGTGGACAGAGTGAGATATCTACTGGATTGTCCCTGTTCCACTGTAAATATATATATATATATATATATATATATATATATATGTATGTATGTATGTATGTATTCGTTTGTACACGATTTTGTACCCGGTTGCGTTTGTACATACAAGATTCAAACGGGTCTACATACTAAATATTTATATATTTATCTGTGCTTTTTCAGACGATACTTTGACTCTTTCGAATGTACTTGAATAATGAATAAAGAAACGAGAATTTATTACTGATTACGTTAAATTAAAAACATATAGTTTATAAAAAATATGTATAAAAGAATCTGATATTAACTTGAGTAAAAAGAAAATTATTTCTTTTTATATTGGTTTAATATTTATTACATTATTTATTAATAGACAAATGAAATGAAGTTATCCCTTACATGCTTATTCCTTGGAAATTTAACAGTTAATATAAATGTATATAAGTGGAAAAGAATTGAATAATCAATAATTAAATATACACAGTCTTCTACAACTGGGGTAGTTATTTCTTTCATAAAAAATGAATTAGTTACAATGTTAAATAACTTTAAAATACAAAAATGGCAAATTTGTTTAAAGAAATATTGTATAATTAAAAATTTAAGATAATAGTAAAAGAGTTAATACGATTTTTTTAAGAAAAAAGTTTGTACAGAAAATATAATATTAATTAAAAATAAATCAATTATAGTAACAGATTTTATATAATGTAATAATTATTTTTTTAATATTTTACTCAAAGTAATAACATCAAAAGGTATCTTTAATTCAATAATTATAATGTAATTCTTTTTTCCGTAATTAATTTGTTATTTAGTGAGTTAGAATCAAGAAAATGAACTTTATTTTGTAAAAAATAAAATGTTATAAAAGTTATAAGACAAAAAACTTTTCATAATTTCTAATTCAAAAACGTATTCATAATAAAAAAGAAAATTAAAAATAAAATATTTCTTTAAAAATATACTTATTTTCTCTTAATAAATTAATGGTAATAAATTTGATATATTATATATGACGTTAAAAATGTTCTAATTCCAGTATAAGATTTTTATTTCACTTCAATAAGATTTTTCTTTCATTTCAAAATACAAAAATGACAAATTTGTTTAAAATACTATTGTGTAATTCAAAATTTAAGATTCAATAGTAGAAGAGATAATACGATTTTTTTAAAAAATAAAGTTTGCAGAGAAAATAAATTATTGAGAAATAAATTGATTATAGCAACAGCTTTTGTATAATATAATAATTAATTTTTTAATATTTTATTCAAAGTAATAACATCCAAAGATTTCTTTATTTTATTAATTATAATATTAGGTTGTCAAATATCTCCCTTCCGCCTTTTTGTCTTTTGAATTTCGCGGCTATGTACAAAAAAAAGCGGAAGGGAGATACTTGACAACATAATATAATTTTTTTCATAATTAATTGTTATTTAATCAGTTAAAATCAAGAAAATGAACTATACTTTATAAAAAATAAAATGTAAAAATTATAAGACAAAACATCTTTTTTACCTTCTCATTCAAAAACGTATTCCTAATAAAAAATAAAATTAAAAATAAAACATTTCTTTAAAAGTACTTTATTTTATCTTAATAAATTAATGGTAATGAATTTGATATATTATGTATGACATAAAATGTTTTAATTACAGTATAAGATTTTTATTTCACTTCAAATATTATAAAATGGAGAAGTGAAACAATATTTTATTATATATTTTTTGATAAAAAATATATATTTAATTCAAAGCAAAATTAAAAATATAATATAAATTAATTAAAATTGTTATAATTAGGTTATTACTGTAGTTATTCCACTTTTATCAGATTCACTGATATCATGGTATTGGTATCAAAATGCATAGAAGAGAAAAATATAATGAAAAATAAAAATGATTAATGAAGTGTTTATGGAATTCTTTTATTAAAAAAATATTAAATGATTAAAAAAACAATTTTAAATTATTAAATTAAAAATGTTATATAACTGTATATTAAAATAATATTAAAAAATCTTATAAAATAATGTAAAGGAACGATCACTGTCTAACATAATTTTAAGATATTTATTTTATATCTGAAGAAAATTTGTTTGTATATAAAAAGAAACATTAAATTGGTTGTTTACTTGTATAAACATTTCATAAGAGAATATTAATAATTAGAAGATTAAGTTATACAAAAGCAAAGTTAACAAGGCTTTTGTAATAACATGAGAAATAAACAATGAAAGTCACACAGATGAGCTTGCGTATGCACGAGGTAATTTGTTAAAGAGAAAATATTTTAACAAAATAAAGTTATATATATATAAATGTATAAGTGTGAAATAAAACAGAAAGATAATGGATTGTTGAAAGTGGAAAATTTTTAGAAAAATCTTTATCTAGTAGTGGATAGAAAGAGATTTATGATGATAAAATAACTGATATTTTCTTATATATATATATATATATATATATATATATATATATATATATATATATATATATATATATGTTGTATATGTCGATAAAATTTTAATTCTGTTTTGTACTTGAAGTTTATTTAAAGTTAAAATAAATAAAATAGTTAAACTTGAAGAAAAGTATACAGTTACTTATAAAATTATAATAAAAATAATATTTTTAATCTGGTTACAAAAGTAGTTATATTCACTATATTTTATGATCTGATTTTTATTATAAGTAATACACGATTAAATATGATTTTTAATAGTAATCTGATTAATTTTGTAAAGTAATTTAAAATAAAATTAAATAAAAAAGTTCCTTAATAAAATGTATATGAAATAAATTATAAAAGAAATAAATAATTTAATGTAAATGATTTCGAAGAAAAACAGATTTTGAACCGTTGAACTAGACACCATATAAACACATTCGTGTTTTCGCTTAGATAGTAACATTTGCTTCGTTTCTCGTTTTTATTTTCTGCAAAAAAAAACTTGAAATATTTAATGGTAAAAAATAAACAAGCATACGCAACAACATAAATACACTAGTCATCCCTCTGGATTATCAAAAGCGCGAGAGAAAAAAAACTGGCACGCATTTTATTCACCCGACACAAAGTGTAGTGTGTGCATGCGGAGTGGCGTCTTATCGACAAATCAATCATGCTGAACCGCCAAGATACGCCTTCCTCGCCCACACCGCAGATAAATAAGCACATTACAAATCTGCAAGTCACTCTCTATGATGGTGGTGTTGTACATAAGGGCGCCCGAGAGCGTGAGATCTGCTCGTTCGCGGTTTCTTTATTAAAGGTTTCAATTTGAAGAGCGTTTTCAACGATTTTGAGAAAAAAAATTGTATATAAAATATATTTTTCTTCTCGTACTCATTTGAATGATTGATTGTATTTTTTTGTAGGTTTCCGGCATTTCCACTACGTTGTAATCCTTAATTTTCATAATGTTCTTTATTCTGAATCGTTGGATGAAAGTTGTCTTTCTGTTATGATCGGGCGACCTCTTTTCCGCAATCATTTTCTGGTACTTTCCTTTCTCGTTCTTTCTTCGTTGACATTTTGATTGATTTCTTTGACAGCTTTTCATTTCCAATTCTTTTTACATATCCGTATTATCAACATATTGTATTGTCCATTCTAAATATATATTCTTTTGGTTTTTACTTGTATATTTTTTATATTTATTTATAAATAATAACTTATTCATTTTATTTCATCACAATTAGTAGACAAATTCCAATCCATTAAAAATGTATTATAATTAAATAGATAATATAAATATGAATATATTAAAATGTCTTGTTATCATATAAATACAATTCCATAAAAATTCACAAAATATCTCTAGAAACTTGACCTCTGTTTTAGCTTTATTTTTACTTTGATGTTAATCAAATCAGAAGTATATCAAATAAGATTTATAAGATCAATGGAAAGAAAAGTTGAAGAAATTAATATATAAATACTGTAGACTGTGTTTCGTTACATAGTTGATAAAGTGGTTCTGACGTAAGATATATGAATAAGTTGTTTTATGAAATATTTTTTATTACAATTTAAAATATTTTTATTTCTCTTGTGATTTCAAAATTCGTATGACAAATGTAATTTTATCTCAAGTAAAATTATCACAGAAATGTTTATTTTAATTTTTCAAAATTTAATATTTGTTTATAGAGTATTCTAATGAAAAATTATCATTTAATAAATTATAATTAAATAAATTATTATTTTTAAATTAAAAAATATAACATGGAAAGTAAATAAAACTATTTAATCAACGAATGTTTTCAATGCACAAATATAATATTACAAATATACAGTATGAATCGAAAAACGAAAACAGGAAATGAATTATAGTATTCATTGAATTTTAGTTAATTTAATAATTCATTTTTACATACGTTAAAAATATATAAAATTCTTTAAAAACATATATATTTTAATATACATACATATTATTGTTATTTTGTAAATTTTGAAGTACATAACGGTTGTCCTAATTGAGATGAAAGAAGTTGTCTCGTTAATAATGGAATTAGAGTTAGACTGATGTGAAACATACTTCTCATTATATTGAAGATGAGATTTAATGTAGAGTTGAAGTGAAAATGTATGAACATTTATTTTCTTTATTAACAACATTAAAATTTCTTTCAGTAATTCAAAATATATATTTCTGTATGTTAATAAAAAAGTATTTCTATATACCAAACACTTAATAACTAAAAATATAAGATATTTAACCTCTAATTTCTTTAAATTTCTTATTATTGCAGTAGAATATCTATTTTTTTTTAAAAAAACAATAAGAAGTAGAGTAACTATGTGATTTTCTTTATACAAGTATACCAGGATGATATTTACAACCGTGTAAGTAGAAATCGTATACACATTAATAATATATTTTATTGAAGGTAGTCTTTTAATAATATAAATCTTATATTTTATAGTACGTTAGTAGAAACGCTTTTCTAATAATTCACTGCATTCTCAACCATCGGACATTACAATAAATTTAATAGCATATATATTTGTCGCAGTGAAATTTCATTAAACTAATCCGACAGAAATAGATAACTGCGGATGTCCGGTAACTCGGTGCTGACCTTTCCTTTTTCAATTCTGTCTGTATATCGTATTACACGTTTCATGCGACTGAAAACACTCCCCGTCAACACTAGAGAGAGCGTTTCATAAATTTCTAACGATACTGTTTGAATTGATTTACCGGCTTGATGAATTGAATATTTGATATTTATGAGAGACAAACTATGCTATCGTATTACGAAAGCAATTAATTATATTAATTGTTAATTGATTTAGGACGTATTTATATATATATATATATATATATATATATATATATATATATATATATATATATATATATATGAAAAATACATTCATATTCATAATCAAATTATAGATTTATTACCATAATTGCCTTATCATTCAATTGAGAAATGTTATTATATGGTTATGTGAATTTATACATATTATATTCATCCAAATCATGTAATACTGAAAAAATGTTTTATTTCATTTTCATTATTAAAAAAAATAAATATAGCTTTTTTACATGCCTAAATATGAATATGATGATAGCTATTTTAATAGATGCATATGGAAAAGTGAACTTGAAATAAACATTGAATATTCATGAAAAGATTTTGTTATGTTGGAATTTTTTTTAAAATTTATTGCATTGATTATTAATAAAAATACGTAAAATTCTAAATACGTGTTGTATATTTATATCGTGAGTATTATGATATTTATGTAAATGTGTCAAAATGGAAAAATAAATAATTAAATATGGAAGAAAATTTTTGTAAACCTGAGTTAGTGATATTCTATGAGAAAAGTGAATTATTTACTTAGAAAGTGAAATAACAACAAAAAGGTTGTTTATAACAATTATAATTAAAAATGTGTACCTGATTAATTATAGAAATACTTTCTTAGAAAATACAGAGAGTTTGTAGAAAAATATAATATAGAAGAAAACAGTTTATTGAAAAATTAATTACAATATTAATTTTATGTATATAATAATATGAAAGTTTGGTATATGATAGTTTATTGAAACTAATATTAAATATTAGCAAAGTTCATTTAAGTATTTAGTTATAATCATATATAATGATTATTTTTTATAATTCTAAGCTATGAAATTTTTTTTTAAAATTTTGAATCAAGAGAATGGAATAAAAAATATAAAAATTGTAAGATATAAAATAGATTTTCTCAAATTTCAAAATAAATTTCGTATTAAAACAAAAAAATATTATAAAAAATGAAATAAATATAAGTAATTTCAAAAATATCTCTGGTTAAATTTGTTAAAACTGTTTTTATTTCCACGTAAGATTTCTTGTTTTACTTTAGCATAAAAGAAAATTAGACAGGTAAGATATTGTGGTCGATAAAAAATATTTCACTACAGAAAGTATGTTGCTAGATATTAAAAAAATTGATTAATAAATAAATAAATAAATATTTTAAAAACGATTGATGTGTAATAAAAGTAAAGTAGAGATAATATTGTATAGTAATTATATTAAATATTAGTCAACTTTGTAATTTTTTCTTTGCGATTATATTAAAGTTTATAAAGTAGAATTAAATAAAAGTTTAAGTTACGTGGATATAAGAGGGTCGTTTGATAAGTATGGTAAATCTATTTTTGTTTAATTTAATTAATTAAATTAAATTTTTCTTATTTTTTTACCATACTTATCAAAGGACCTTCATTTACTTATTTTGGTTCTTCATATATATATATATCATAAAGTTTAGGTAATAATTTATAAAATACTCATCTATAAGAAAAGTTTCAGAATTCGTCCAAGGTTAGCTCTCAAACAATATCAACAATGGTTGCAATCTTTCTTGCACTATAGAAAACTGTGACTATTTCTTTTATAAACTAATACTCTCATGGGATTCGTTGGAAGAACTTTGTTATAAGAGACACGATATCTAATACAAATTGCAAACACAAGTTGGGAATATTTGATGTGGTATATTCATATATACGTTCATACATACATATATATATATATATATATATATATATATATATATATATATATATATATGTATGTATATGTAAATTTCTATTTATACTTATATTTAAGTTTTGAAATTGTTTGCACAGAAGTATTAAATTATATTCGTAATTCTATTTTGTTTTTTTATTAAAAATTACTATTTATGAAAAATGTCTATAGAAGTTTTTTTAATATAAATTATTAATTTCATTATTATTTTTACAATACTTTCCTTTAAAATATTTTTTTTAAAAAAGTAAATTTGTGAAAATTATTCAATTTTTTATCGAAACGAAATATATTAATAAAAATGATTTTAACTACTCCTTTGTTTGATTTGTAATTTTTTATTGTACTTCCAACGCTTTATTTTATTTCAAATGAGTACTAATTAACATTCATATAAAACAAATAATACAAATTAAAACATCTTTAAATTTCAAGTCTTGATCTAATAAAAAAAAGAAATAAAGTTTCATTATATTTCTGTTTACAAAAAAGAAACGTATATTGTAAATGTATCTTATAATAAGAAGTTAAATTATTTCTTAAGTGATAAGAAAAAAATTGTTTTGCATTTCATTAAATTAAATATTAAAGTTGTGATACTTTTTAAAATTTTTACATTTGATAAATTACGGAATTTATTTTCGTAAGCATAATTGAAAATTCTAGACACCTTAATATATTTTTTTTTAAAAAATACTGATATTGAAAAGAATTTGATATCTGAATACCTGGTACACCAGGTGTATATATTTTGGAGATGACGGTATTACTATCGAAATGATCACAAATGGAACACGTTTTATCAAAAAAATTCGATAAAAAATATTGTAGTGTCTGGAGTTTTCATTTATTTATATAAATTGGTTTCGTTTCTGTGAATTTTTTGTATTTATATTTAAAGAAAGTATCAATATTATTTATAAAACTGTACTGTAATATTACTAAGAAATTTTACTTTTATTTTTATATGTGATATTCTTGAGACGTTTCATTTTTATATTATTATTTTAAATTTGATATTTTTTGTTATTTTATTTTTGAGCAGAAAGTGTTGGTATATTTTGGTATAATTAAATAGTATTTAATTATAATTTAATTATATAATATATTAATAAAATAATATTTGTTTATTATATTTGTTTCTAAATAGTATTTATCATTTATTTTTTGTAAATATTTTATAAGAAGACAATATTATTTATATGCAAATAAATATAAAAAAATATTTTTTTCTTTATGTTCTTTTATTTTGGTTCATAAGTAAATTTTATGTTATGATATCATAAATATGTTTTTCATTTCTCTTTCTCTTATACACACACATACATATATATATATATATATATATATATATATATATATATATATATATATATATATATATATATATATATATATATATATATATATATATATATATATATTAATGATATACCAATTTGGAATGAATTACTCAATTATATCATGATAAAAAGCATTGAATAAACGAATCAATTAGCGTTAATTAATTTAATCTATAGGGCAGATTATATGTTTTGAATTATAATTTTTCGTCTAAAAAAAGAAATATAAAAGATGAAAACAAATTGATTGCTGAGAGAATAACATAATAATACTTCTAAACTCATATTCAATTGCTGTTTTGAAATAGGGTGTATAATGCTAATGCATTTTTTATTTTTCTTATTAGTATTATTAATAATAGAACATAAGTTCATAAAGAATGATTTCAAAAATATCCAATTGTTAGAAAGGACATGTTAGAAGGATTATTTGTATGGCTCATTTTTTAACACTATATTATAAAGGTTCTTGTAATTTTATTTAAAAATTGATGAAATATAACTGAATATTTATATTTGAATTATGCGTCCGCTGTCTATAGAAAAAATAAAGTATTTCGTTTTTTCAATTATATAAATTAACTAAATAATATAAACCTTACTTGCTTTTTTTAACTATTCACTATGATGTACTTTGACTTTGTGCATTGGCAATTTTCAAATATTCACGATCTTAATCTTATCATGATTTGTTTAGAAATAAATATTGCGCGCGTCTCAGAGACATCAATGTCGAGAATGGCACGAAAAATTGATGACGTCTCTGAGACGTCTTTGTATGGCAAGTGGTTAAGACGATTATAACTGTAATAGTTTGTAATGTATTTTAACAATATAATTATTTATTTCGAAATATTTTTTTTTAATTTTTGTATAGGGTGGTAAATAAAGGCTTACCTAAATTTAAAAAGAATTATATAAAAAATGATTTATTGAAAATATGTGCTTATTAACAGTAACTAAAAATCAATTTATTGATATAATTTACTCGTAAGTCTTAACAATTGAAAAATGAGATCTGAACCAGTTGCATAAATATTTAAGCTCGTAATTATTTTCAGTTTAATTATAATGACTAATGTTTGTAATAAAGCAGTCAAAATAATTATATTTTAAATAAATATATACTATTAGATTGAATTTTATACATATATGAAGCATTTTTGAAAAAAAGTATTTTATTTCATATATATATATATATATATATATATATATATATAAATTTAAAATTCTGTGCATATTAAAGTATGAAAAATAATGCAAGTATAAATGATTTCAAAAAGAAATGGATTGAAAGTATGTGTATTTCACATTGACAGTAAAAGTGTAAATAATTTAAAATTCATATGCACAGAAGAAAATGTGTTCTCTTACAATTGCATTAAATGTGATTTTATGACAATAGATCAAAATAAATATGCAATTCTTTTGAAATATGAATGCATCGCACACGACGTTCGCGTAACAACACAGTAACGTCAACAGATTTATTTTTGAACGATTTTGCCTCGAACAGTCTGTAACGTATTTTTTATTTCCACACCAAGCTCATTCCATCAATTTGAATTCTATATCTAAAACGAGTTGAATTCGTTATTGGACTTTTTTTGTAGATATAGTTCCCGCGGGAGTTAAGTGTATAGCATTATATAAATCTGAAACGTAAAACTGGATCGCTGCTATGAAAGATATTTCGATATTATGTGTACGGATTTTTTGTTCTCTACTGATAATGCTATAGTTTTGATCTCACATAAACGAAACGAATATTATGTTTGATATTTTTCGGTCGGTTCAACAGTTAGAATGTGAATGTTTTCGTTTATTTTAATCGATACGTCAATGTAAATATTATCTGTTCGATAACATTTAAAAAAGGCCGATGTAGATTTATTCTTAAATTCAGTGCGTGCAATTGAACAATGATATATAAATTCGTTTCGAAGACTTTTAGTCAAAATGGAGGTTCGCATTTTAAATCATATCATTACTAGTTTTATTGTGCACATAAGCAGAGGCGCCAAACGATATATGAGGTACATTTGACAGTCTGTGGTTAGAATGTGCGCGCCAGCATGTCTCCCAATAAATTGCACGTCATTCATTTGAAGCTTAACGAATTAATTTCGACAATAAAACTAGGATATACTTTCAAAACGAAAACATGTTCGAGTGTGAGTTCAAATACTTAATAATAGATATTTAAAGATATTTTCTGATATATTTCATGTTATTTATTTATTTTCTGATATAAATACACACACACACACATACACACACATATATACATATATACATATATATATATATATATATATATATATATAAATGAAAAATGAGTTTAATTATTTTTAAGATAAAAGCAAAACTAAATATTTTTTGTACTTAAAATTATATAGCATCGCTACTATTTATATGCATAATTAATTTATAAGTATATTAGTATATAATAATAGAAGTAATAAACGTGTACTTGACTAGCAAACTTTTTTGACGTATCTTTTCTTTGAGAGTTTAATAATAGTTCTATTCATTTATAATAAATGCTTTGATCTTGAATAACAATGCAATAGTACATTTTATATATATATATATATATATATATATATATATATATATATATATATATGAGGGAGGGGGTAGAAAATATGATATATTATTTCTATAAAGCATAATTATTTAAAAAAGAGATGATAAAGGTAGATTGCTAAAAAATCTGAAAGAATATTTCACAAACTGGACAATAAAATCACATATTTAATTATGAAGGGATTAAAAATTATGTTGTAAAATGTTGATCAAAGATTATTAATTTGTTTTGATATTGAAGGTTTTCAGATAAATATAATTCTATAGATTATGAAGATTTATGAGAATATAACAAAAATATTATAGAAACTTCTATAGGAAGATCTTATTATAGGACAGTTATAGTAATGTATTCCATTTAACTTTTTTTAAAATGCATATTTTAAAAGAAACTCGATAAATAATATTTATTTTATGTTATACTATTTTTAATGTTTTTTGTTTATCTTATATATTTTGTATGCAGAACTAATTTTAAAATCACTTTGACTTTTTTTCCCAGAATATCGCTGAAGATTTCCAATAAATATATGTAGTAAAATATTTCACGTTTAAGATATAAAATAAGGGAAAGTAGGTAAATGAACAAAATAGTCGAATTTTTATCCTATGTTGACTTTTAGTCAAGTATAGACCAGTTATATTATTTGCATATTATAAATATTTATATTTGTTTGGTGTTTTGGATTGTAATTTGATATATAGAATAATTCTTGAATAATTTCTAAAATAATTCATTATATATTTTATTTTCATTAATTTTTCTCATTTAATTTTTACTCGTGAAAAAGTATTTAGTGAAATAACTTAAAGATGAAATTTTTCAAAACTATATCTAGTTTAAAATAACAAAAAGATTATTTTTTAGAATAGTTGCTAATATGATAAAACATTAAATATGGATTGAATATTTTTTGTGGTATTAAAATTTTTTTTAAACTTTTTGTTATATTGAAGAAATTTATGTCTAAAAATGTTCATGCTAGTATTTTTTGTTCACAAAAAGTATTTAATAATTACAATTGTCCTATTTTGGGAAATAATTTTAACAGTGTATAACAAAAATAATAATGTCGTATATTTAGAATAGTTATAGAAATAAGTATTATTCAAAAGTGATTAATTTTATCTTTAAACAATTTTATAAAAATCTTGATAAGGAACAAATTCCTGTAGTGAGAACTGAATTAATAAAATTTCTAAAACCAATCACGTTTTATATTTATTTTTTATGAAAAGTTTACGATGGAATGCTTCTTTTAAAATTTATATTTCTATAAATTTTAAGCTCAAATATATATATGATTATATGAAAATGAATGTATGATTTATATGCTTATATATATATATATATACGTTTTCTTATTTGATGTCTAAAAAAGTCAAAATGCGACTAGTAAAACCATTCGTTTGAATTTGCATCGTCTACGAAATAGCGCAAATAGAGAAAATAGATTCTTTGTGAATTCAAAACTGACAACAATCTCTGAAGTCTGTTAAATTGTTTATCGTTACTTTTTCGTCATAACAACGAACTGTTTTTGAACCGGTTGTTGGAGTGTACAAAAATATCTTATATATAATAGTATAAAACAATACAAGAATATTTTACTTGTGTTCTTTAAAAACTGCAGTAAACCATCTGTGTTCTAAAACAATAGTAATTTTTATTATAGCTACATGAAGATTTAAGTGTTTTTTTTAAATATATATATATATATATATATATATGTGTGTGTGTGTGTGTGTGTATGCATGGATTAAACTGAAAGAACACAGAAGGATCAATAAAAAATTTTTGAGAGACTAAAACATATATTGATTGATTGAATAATAAATCTTCATAATTATTATTAAATTAAATAACAAATCGATTTTAATTTTAACTTCATTTAGATTTTTATGAATATAATATTTTATTAGTAGCTTCAATATGACGAATAATTGTAATCATTAGTATATATTAGCAATAAATCAATTCTTTTAAATATTCAAAGATAATTCTAAGAATTGGTAATGAAACAAATAAATGAATTTGATGAATATAAACAAATCAATACTAATATTTTAATCAATATACCGAAAATATTTCAATTTTCAAATTATTTATTTCAAGAAGTAATCAATTAATTGGTTAAGGATTTAAATGATTAATTGAATGTTATTAGTATTATTTTTTACTTAAAAATTTAGATTTATTTATGTAAAAAAATTAAATTAAATCGATATATATATATATATATATATATATATATATATATATATATATAATATTGTATGAATAGAAACGAAAAAGGCAGATATCCCCTAAATATTTTCCTTGAATCGTCAGAAATCAATAGCCAATTGAAAAATAAGAGAAAACACTCTCGTCGTATTTACTATATCATCGTACACACAAATTCGAAACAAGGAATATAGAAAAAAGGGGCGACAACGACATCGTACGCCTCACGACGTGATCTGCACTGAAACACAACCGACTGGACAATGTTTATGCGTAGATATTTTTCAAACGATGACAAAACTATAGACAGATATGGCGCGATCCGCCCGAGTGATACGTACGAACATGATGGACGGGCACCATTAGCTTTTCTTACATATTTCACGCTAACTTGGACAGCGTTGCGAGCGTACGGCCAATGTTGTGGCGCCGTATCTTGCGCGTATCGTGTTTTATTATATGCCATCCGTTCGAATTCAGTCACTTCACGCCAACGGGAATACTCCGCGCACATTTCATCTTCCCCCTTTCAATGTCGACAAAGAATCGTGAAGATCGTACGTGATTGTGATCGTACCGGTTTTGTGATATTGAAGTATTTTCGAAGAAAGAGGGAGTCTGATACGGAATTAAATTATTTGTCTCAAATGATCAATGGTCATTTTATATATACAAAAGCATAAATACAAACAAGCATATATATATTCACCAACCTGCCTGGTCAGCGTGGTGAGTATGGTCAAATTCTAGTGAATGGTACATTCAATGAAATTTCCACTCAGTAGTGAGATTATATAAGCTAAAATTATGTTTATGATATATGCATATATATATATATATATATATATATATATATATATATATATATATATATATATATATATATATATATATATATATAAAGAGAGAGAGAGAGAGCACAAAAATTGTCAATAAATTGAACATTAATATTTTAAGCAATTTGAGAATCTTGGAATTTTAAATAAAATTTAAACTATGTTTTTACGTTCTTAGTAACTATTAAACATTTTCTATCTACTATTGGATGAAAGCTTTTTCCAAAAAGTTCTATTTCTAGCGATTTAAAACATTTCTCTCATTTCATTCCACACCGACGAAATTTCTCATATCTTTCATCCATCTATCCATAGGTAACTTCTAAAGTATTTTTATATATCTGGATTCTCAATCAATAGTTTCTGTTAGTAATCTCTTTTTGCTATGTTTGACTCATTTGCATTTTAAATTTTTCACTCTTGCTGTAATGTCTGTAACTTTTATTTATTGTCAAATCTATTCGTTTTTCTTTATCTCTTCATTTATTATTTCTAATGTGTATTTTCCATACTTCTCTGTGTTATATGGAATGGTTGAACTGTATTAGTATTAAAAATTTATATATTATAATCATAACTGATAACAGAAAAGGTGTATTGATCGATAATTTTTTTCTCCATACATAGAAGAATATTTAACTTAATATAAGATTTTCAAAATTAACATCACTATTTTTATTCTTCTGTACATTTTATATATAAACAATTATTTTATTTATTTATGGCATATTTTTCTGTTTTTTTTTAATTAAATTTTGTATTCGACAATAGAAACACCAAATTTCATTTTATAAAAAAATCCTAAGTTTTAAGAAAATTAAATTTTATATATATATATATATATATATATATATATATATATATATATATATATATGACATATATGTTCACACACATATACACACACACACACACACACACACACATACACACACACATATATATCCATATACAAACATAAGTAAAAGGAGATGATATCAAATTGTTTAATTTAAGGGTTCATAAACTGTTTCGAAAGAAGGACTGCTAGTAAAGGAAGGCATTTCAACTTGTTACAACCCTCTAATCCATCGTTTGCGCTCAAGGGAGCACCCGTACATTTTAATCGACTGTGTTGAACTTAATAATACAACATCCCCTTTGCTCTTAATCCTCAAAGGGCTAAATTTTTATTTGTTAGAGAAGTTTTATATGCATCCACTATGTGGTTCTTAATTTATATATATATATATATATATATATATATATATATATATAATCACACAAAATAAATAAATGTTTTTAAAGATGTTATTTTATTTAAAGACGATGTATGAGTGTAAGATTCTAAAATATTTTATATTTTTACACATATATTAATTAATGTTATTATTGAAATATTTATTTTATTTTTCTAAGAAAATAATTTAATATTTTCAGTACTATTTTTTACACAAAAAGAAATGAATTTTGAAAAATCAGGGAAAATAAAGTAGTCAAAATTAATTTATTCGAATATTATTTCATGTCTTTTTAGGTAAAGAAATTATTTGAAAAACATTTAAAAATTATTTATTTGAATAATGCTATTAAATAATTATATATATATATATATATATATATATATATATATATATAAATCATGATAAAAATAAAATGTGAACATAAATTACACGTGGAAAAATATCTGTGTAACGTAATTTTCTTTAGGTCTCAATATAGAATTGGTATAGAATATTTCAACGTAATGCGCTGTATCTAAGTGCATTTATTTCATGTTGAAGTAAGTTGAAACTGCAATCTCTGGGACACCCACAATCAACACCCATCTATGTTGGTCTGAACATCAACGGTAAAAGGGAATGAGGCGAGTGCGAGCCAGATCTTACGGCTGAAAGCTCATCGAAATTGGATTTTGTTCAGATCTCCGGCGTATACTGCCTCTCTACCTTCAATATAAGGAAGGTGATTATAAAAGAAATATTTTATCGTCTAATCTTTAACCTCGGCAGCCATATATATTTCTTGTGGACAAGATAAAAATCTTTTACAAGTTGTCGTTTTCTACTGTAATAAGGCGTTATGTATGACGAGTTTCTGTTGCATTCAAGTATATTTATTCTGAATAGATGTGTTTCGTACTTTAGTTGCCTACAGTTATTGTAATACGTTGTGAGTTGTTTTGTGTTCTATTACAAGTAATAATTTTTGACAGGTTAATATAAGTTTAAAATTAATAGGGATGTTTAAAATAGTATTATATTCGAATAAAATTGAACTTTTTGATAGATTAAACTTTAATGATAAAATAATTATGTTATGAGAATTTATTGTTATGAAGTTAATGTAAATGTATAAATATTGATAAAAATATTTTAACAACTATTAAAACATGCTTTCAATTTAATTTATATATATATATATATATATATATATATATGTATATATTATGTTGTCAAGTATCTCCCTTCCGCTTTTTTTTTTTTTGTACATAGCCGCGAAATTCAAAAGACAAAAAGGCGGAAGGGAGATATTTGACAACCTAATATATATATATATATATATATATTGTTCATTAATTAAATCGCTAATAAACGCAAGTTGGTTGTATTGTTGTGTGAAAAAACACATCATCACGTTTCACGTTGGAATAGAAATATTCGCGGACGTGAGATTTTCATAAATGTGGTGAAAAATTTATGTGCTCATTCAGATATCCGTAGAACGTATATGTGTGAACGCGAGAGAACGCTAACATGTGATAAGTAAGTTAGTGTGTGTTTCATTAGTGAAATAGGTATCAGTTTTTGTCTCTCTGCAGCTCGGGATAATCCTAATTCTGATATATTATTACATACACACATATATACATACATACACGCATGCTTTTCTACATATATACATTTGAAAAATCACTGTTCGTTGGGCCAAAGAATAATTTTCAGTATTTTTATACTAGTCGATTTTTCCAGATACGGATGTTGACGCTGAATAAGTAATTTAATTTATAAATTATGTCAACATCCTCCATTACTATAAATTCGATGAAAAAACGAGTTCGTAGGCGTATAAAAATATTCTGAACGATATATATATATATTCATGAGAAAATACGCTTGTGTATATATGTGTATATATGAATGAATAAAATTGAATGATATATTTTTAAAATCTCTTTTAATGATAAATATAAGAATTTTAAAAATAATTATTAAGTTAAATTTATCTTCTTTTATTCGTTATTTCGTATTTATAAGTATATATATAAAGCTTATATTGATCTTGTCATTAAGTAAATAAAATTAATTTTTAAATGCTCATTATATATTAATTAATAATATATTTTATCTCTCTTAGATTTTTAATTTATTAAAATATGATTCTTTTTACGTTTTTAAATATTTTTACTTGTTTTAAAAGTAAATACTTTAGTTTAACAAATTTATGCTTAAAAAAATACCGATATATGTGTTTTTTATAAACATATTTATTTTTTATTTTTTGAGTTATATTAAAGTTAGTAATATTAATAATTATGAGAATACATTCATTTGTAAGAATAAATGTGGAAGTAGAGATTCTAATAGGAAAAATAAAATATTTCCTTATCGATTGTTTTAAATCTTTTTCAAAAGTTTTAATTGAAAAAGGTATTAATTTCTATTTGCTGGTATAAAGATAATTCCGAGTTTTTGTATGAGAGACTGAACATCAATTCGTATTTGATAATTTTCTAGTTTAATTTCTATATTAAAGAAAAAATCGTTTTCATTGAAATTTATTCCTTGTTGAATATTTTTAGGATAGTTTCAAAAGATTTATTAATGAAGAAAAGTAATTGAGTTTTAAAGTAATAAATTATTTATATCACTAATAAAATCTTTCTTAGAAGAGTTTAATAATTATTTATCATTTACTTTACAGAGAGGTAAAATACCATCGACCAAAAAAGAAATATAATTTATTGGACTGATTTATTTGTGTAAATGGAAATTAGCTACGGTGTTAAATTAATATAGAAAAAATCTTTTTAAAATTCCTTAACAATTTTTGAAGTATAAAAATTTAAAGTTATTTTTTTATATATTTTATGCTATGACTAATTTTGACAGTTTGAATCATTTTCAGATTTTATGATATTGAGTTACTATTTAAATACTTTTTTTAGAGATAAATTAGTTTAGATAAACGAAGAAAAGTAATTTTAAAATTTATTTAAAACAAAATTAAGTATAATAAACAGAATTATAGAAATTAAACTGAAAAATTTGGAATTATTTCAACGTTTTGTGTTGTAAATAATCAATTTCAGCAATAAATACTTGATGAATATGAATTGTGATTTATTTGATCACCTCTCTCTCTATATATATTAAAATATTTTTTAGTTGAAAAATATGTGATTATAAAAAAACATTTTATATGTGAAGTAACGTTTCCATAAATATTATTTTCATTTTTATTAAATCCATTACATCGTATGTTCAGTTTTTAATATTTAATATCGCGAGACAAAGTTCAAATTCCGTTATTGAGCAAACGAGACAAGCGCTGTTATTTTTTTTATAAAGCAAATCGTGGAGCAAAAACTATCGGCTCGTATAAAAAAATTAGCATTTGTATACAAGGACACCTGAACTCGCATCAAAACGATCATGAAATATGAGCGAGCAATAAATAAATATACACTCGGCGTCTCTCGCAGTTCAGAAATCATATTAAATCCATGAATATGTCACGGCGATGACAAATTGCGTAGGAAAATGAATCTGAAACGGCGACAATTTGTTAGCATCAAGTTCAATGTGTGAACAAAGGTCGGCGGTTGCGCTTGGCAAGCCGCTTGAAATGCCAACGCGAACTGATTCGCAAACCAAACGATTAGTTAACGGACCACAGCTTGCAAACTACTATTTGTTTAAGTTAGTTTGGCTGCAGTGCGCGCTCGTAACGATATAAATTAATTAAAAGTAGTATACGTAGCAGAAGCATATGTCGTATTCTGCAAGAGATTCAACTTTTCTGTATGCTGAACGAACGATGCTGTTTCGACGAAGCAGTCGTTAACGCGTTGTCTCGCGATGTGTGAATGTCTGATATCTTATCACTGTCTCGTACGATTCATTGCAATTCGATATACATTGCACAAGTCTTATCTTGACAGTATATTATACATATACGGATATATATATATATATATATATATATATATATACACAATAGTTGCAATAAATAAAGATTTATTATAAAAATATTAAAGAAATCTTATAATTTTTCTCTGTATTTTATCTTAATGAATTTAATAACTATTTTTTATAAACTAAAGATAATTTATTATACGATTATATTATATATATATTTTTTATTTTTTTTATTATATCTTTACAGTAAAATATCACTTTCTAAAGTCGTTTTGAAAAAAATAATTTTTAATAATAAAAAGAGACAGAGTTTTAAATCGAGTCATAAGGAGACTTTACAATTATTACTAAACAATTTATTACGAGTTGTTTTAACAATTTGTTAAAAAAAATTGAAATATTTTGTATAACATCTCAAACAATTCTGATATTTAATCAATGATAAATTCTTATTTCAATGTAATGGACTTCATGTTGTTTTTCGAAAATAAAAAATCTAATATAAGAATGGAAAAAGTGACAAATTTAATATTTCCATTTTACACAAATTAATTTTAACCCCAACACCACAATACCCCAGTTGTAGATGGATTGAATAAGGACACAAAACACGAATTAGTATAGGTATATATAAAAAAGTTAGTTTAGATTTTAACAGAAAAGCTCTGACGATGATGGCATCGCCATCGAAATGTACCATTATTGTGGTGTTGGGGTTAAAATTCATTTGTGTAAAGTGAATCAGCCACAGTTCCAAAACAACTAATTAATATTTTCATTAGGAATTTTATTTAAATAATTTATTTAACATTTTATATCCGAGTTGTGGAATATCCAGAATTTACAATTTTATACTTATTTATGAATTATGGATAATTTATTGTATATTATTCTGGATTACTATTTATTTAAATTGTTAAAAAAGGGATTTGTGTTGATACAAATGCAAAATATTGAAAAATTAAAGATAATTATTTCAATTATTGGCAATTAATAGTAATTAACACATATTGGTTTATTGTTAAAAAATATTATTTGATTATTTAAATCTGTATTTTTAAAAAATTATTGTTCATAAATTGACATTAAGAATTGTATTGATTTTGCAGAACTTTTTATTAGAAATAATGTAAATGTTGTTCATGGAAAACAAAAATAAAAAGATCTTATTTTTAAGGTAAATAAATTGAGTAATAAGTAATTATTTACAATTTTCATGGTAATGGGTTGAGAGAAAATGCTTATTAAAATCAAAATTGAATATTTACTAATATTATAGTGATTAATAAGAAATATTTTAAAATAACACATTTATTATGTTATAAATAAATAAAATATATTTAATATACACTTGTGAATATATATATATATATATATATATATATATATATATATAAATGATTAATTAGTTCTTATAAAAAATGTCAATCTTTTGTAATTGAAGCAAATATAATTTCAAACGAGTCAATCACATTGAACTGTACACATTTCGAGAAACAACTCGAGCCGAACGAATTGAGTAACCGTTAAGAATAAAACACTTAACGCCGCCAATAATATAATAAAGACATTTATAATCAATGTAATTACTCCGATCAAACAATTAAAAGAAGCAATTAATATTTTGCGAGTTTTCTTATCGCGATAACGACAGAAGAAATGGTTATGGAGACTGGCTGCAAACAGAAACATTTGTGCGAATAACGAATGTTGCAGAACGGCCAGATGTCTTTCGATGACGAGTGAGATGGTATGATGGCAACAAACGAGTATAAGAAAATCGCGACATAAATTTCTGAATTGTTATAGCGAAACAAGCGGTTCGGTGTATTGCGAAGAACAGCGAATACCGGCGTGACAAAAGTTTTATACTGAGTAAAGTGCAAAGTTACTTCAAGATTAAAGTCAGTCGCGTGTAAAATTATGTAAATTCTGTGTAATTCAACTCTGGTTATTTGTCGACTGCTTGTATTGCATTTGTTATTATTATAAATGTTATTATATCTTCTATGTACTTAAACATTTCTTCAATCAAAAATGGTAATGTGTAACTTGCAGAGATTTGTATTTGTTCGACATAACTTTAAATGTTCGACAAGTTCACGAAAGACTTTGTCATGTTATTGAGTTTGGTAATTGTTCTATGCATTTACGTGTAGATGTTTTCTTTGAAATTGCATTATAGAGCGTTTTATATTGCTTTCTACTATTCTATAACTAGTTTTAAAATATATGGACAGTTCTGTTTTTAAATGAATATAATAATAATAAAGATAATTGAATTTAAAATTAAATTCAAATGTTAAAAATATATTTCAGAAGTTCTTCGAATTTTAATAACATATGCGAATGAACCAAACCTTTATTATTTTCAATTAGAATTTGAAACTCAAAACGTTTGCATGAAAATCCTTGAGTGCACTAGTTAAGAAACAGTAGTTTTAAGAAATTTGAGACATTTTGATGATAGTAAAAAGAATAGAAAAAAATTCTCTTGAAAGTTCTTACTATGAAATACGAATTTTCAATTTTGAATTTTATTTAAAATCTAATTGTTTAATTTTATTTAAAATTACAATGTTTTAATATTTAAGAAATTTACATATAAATAATTGTTTTCTTTAAATACATATTATATAGGTGGTTTATATGAAACTGAAGTGTTTAGACATACATTTGCTTGTTTAATATTATTTATTATTCTTACCTTTAGTTTCATTTTGGATACCATATATATTTATTAAATTGGAAGAATTTTCAAAATAGATTCAAAAAATATATTTTTTTTAAAAAAGAATAGGATCAATTTATATATACATATTTTGATATAAATATTTTAATAGTGAGACATTGTTTTTTAAATATATAATTAAATTTGCTTTAAGAAGAAAAATTTAAATTCATTTGAAAACGTAGACAAAAAAATATTATTTCTTTATTTTGGAACTGTAGCAAATTCAGTTCAATATAAATAAATCACTCATCTCTAATATGTTAAGATTTTACAATAGTTAAATATTTATTGATTTTTCATTATATCCGGTAATGTGCATTTCAATGGCCATTTCATTATTGTCAGATTTTATGAAATACACACACACACACACACACACATATATATATATATATATATATATATATGTATATAGTAAATAATTATTTCATATTAATATTATAAATATAGAAAAAAATTATAACGGTTTTAACATTGAATTTAAATAGTAACTTTTTTTTATGATTGATTTTACTTTTTAAAAGTTCTGATATAAATATTATTTCTGTTGAAAGATAACTGAATCATTCAAAGTTTACTTTCTTCAAAATTCGACTAAAAATAAAATCATTTCGTTTATACGACCTCGACAAATTTATATCAGTAAACTTTTCGATGTTATTGTTAATCAGAATTGAGACCACAACATGAAATTCCCAGCATCTGTCGTAGACAAAATACAGTATGCTAAGAAGAAAACCACAACCTCGAGATACGAAGTATCACTCTTTGTGTGTGTATAGGTGTGATTGATATGTGTAATTTAAGAGGTGTAAGTGTCGTAGAACGTGTTTGTAGATACGGTGTATATGTATGATGTGTACGTGAATCGTATTTTCGAGATGGAGGACTGAACGATATTCAAAATATACGAGAATAACGATTTCAATTATGAAACGATAACACGGTTTTGAAATCAAAACTTTTCTATAAATTAATAATATTGTGAAATTTAATAAAAAAATATTTATTTTAAGAGTTTTTCTTGTAATTCAAATATTATACTATAGTAGTTATTTATATTATATATATATATATATATATATATATATATGTGTGTGTGTGTGTGTGTGTGTGTGTGTAATAATAACCCAATGTAAATTATTTAAGAGAACAAAATTGTGTTTTATAGAAGAAAATATACTTTTGAATATTGCAAATTATTTTTCATTTAATTTTGAAGATTTTTCTACAAAAATAAAATTCATTAATCATTAATTTGTAATATTTATTTTATAAAAATAACATTTTACCTATATATATATATATATATATATATATATATATATATATATATATATATATATATATGGTTGTGTGTGTATTTTTGAAAGAGTCGTTTTTGTACAAGACGATTGACGATTTTTTTTCTAAACAGTTAGTTTTTTACATTATTATGAAAAAATTAAAGATGCACGTTTTCTTATTAATTTCTAATTAATATACAAAATAAAAAATAATATTCACAAATAATTCAATTATTAATGATATATAATATATGAAATGAGTACATATTTAATTTTATATATGTTTATTAGGAGCTCAATTTTTAATAAACATATATAGCATATTTGAGCTCAACTTGAACTCTTTTTTACACACACACACACACGTATATATATATATATATATATATATATATATATATGAGGGTCGTTTGATAAGTATAGTAAATTTATTAATTGTTTAATTAAATTGTTCAATTTAGTTTTTCTTACTTTTTTACTATACTTATCAAACGACCCTCGTGTATATATATATATATATATATATATATATATATATATATGCATACATACATATATATCATCATTATCAATGTCAGCCTCTTTCTCTTCCCTGTTGGATGAAGGCCTCTCCAAAATCTTTTCAATTCCATTGATCTAATACTTTTCTCCTCTATTGCACATCAATAATTTTTTTTATATATTTCGAATTTTTTAATAAATAATTTTTATAAGCCATCAATACTGTTGTCCTTTTGCTATATAATTTGTCCATTTCCATTTAATTTTTTTCATTCTTATCCTAATCTCTGAAAATTATATATTCTTTCGAATCTAATTGTCTTCTTTCTTTCTTTATATGTTATTTTTAATAGACATCTTTTGATTTTTTTGTATCGTCTTGAATTATTTTAGTAATTGAGACTTATGTTTTACTACCATGAGCAGGTGAGATGTATTAATAAAATTTTTTTTTTTAAATATAAAGGAATATTATATTTTATATTATAAGATTATTTTTTATATAATTATCCAATTTCTATTCTCCTGTTCGCTTTATTTTTAAATATTCTTTTTTTGTTAATAAAAAAGAAGTACAAATAAATATATTTTTAATAATTATATGTATGTATATAAATATAGTAGTATCTTTTTCTGTTTTTATTTCTTCCAATTCGATTTTTATTTGAAAATTCATTGTACATTACTTTTACCTTACTTTTGTTCACTGTAAGATTAATTTTTTGAATTGTCTAATTAGTCAAATAAATATTTCTGGACAATAAAATAAATATAAAATTTCAAATAATGTATACAAATATTAATTAACACATTCGTTGTTTTGCTCTTATCTGAAATATGGAGTATGAAATTACTATTACAAGCAATTAACATTTTGAGTTAATATAAATTTAATTATATAGAAGTTACACCAATAAAGTGTTCAAAATAATTATTGAATATATGTTAAGTCTGATTAGAACATCAAAGGAATGGTTTTAATTTTAATATTACATTTAGTGTTCTTGTTCTATTGAGTATAGAGGTTGGCTTCGAGAACACCGAGAAAATGAACATTATATGCGAAACTGTATGCAATTATCTATGTAGTTTATTACTAAACTACGGTAAATTAACTAGAATGTTTTATGATTTTTAGTACTAGAATTACTTTAACAATTTATAACTTTTTAATTAATTGTAAAGTTAATTTATATATTTTTTAAATATATTTTTATCTATTTTATTTTGAAATAAAAGTACATTACAAAAAATTATGAATATTATCAAAAATGTATTAAGATTATGAAAGCATGTAAATATTATCAAAATATACTTTATAAAAAATTATAATAATATTAACGAAACTTTGCTTGAAGTTACGTTCTGATAGAGTTTTTTAAAAATTATTTTTTCGAATAATAAAAACTTTCCATTACATCTGAATAATTATTTTAATTTACTAATTCATTTAAATTAAATTTGTCAGTACTTTTTTATGTAGTATATTTTTCTTAAATGTGATATTGGTTAAATTTATTATAGAATAAATTATTTTTATAATTTTTAGGTCAATTTTGTTTACTGTGTGACAATTTTCAAACATTTTTGTTAAATGAAACAGGTACTGTCAATTTTTTCAAAATTCTTACTTAATAACTTATATACATAATAATTTCGAATATTTTCAAGATGGGTAAAAAATCCGAAATGAATATACATATCGTGTATTGTAGAAGAGCGTTCAAGTATTCAAAGGTCGTTTATAATAATCCAGTCTTGTTTTGTTTGCATATTATGCTGGCTGACTAACTAATACCTTTGTACACACGGAATTTAGCATCTGTCGGCCCCAGTCTGGTAGGTCCGTCGGTGATTACTCTTTTGCAATGCGTTCATATCATGCACTGGCACGTTCTTGTCTCGTTAATGACTGACCGCACGACGACAAAGTCCGTTTATTTGTGTTATGTATCCAACGTACAACTTCAACTTCCAAAATTCACTAAGCCATACATTTACATAAACACATAGCGGGTGTTGTGTATTTGTTGAAAGTTACACAATGATGTTTTGCAAAGTGCATAATACTGCTAATGAAGCCTTATTGTCATACTATATTTACAGTTGCGGTAAGTTTTATTGCTAATTAATGTTATATGCATAATATGTATTGGTATGTCTTCTGTATATGTATTCCAGTTGCTTTTGTAAACATTTCAAAGGGAAATTAATTCTTCCGAGCATACATATGCACATATGTAATAAATATTAATTAACAATTATATAAAATAATATAATGAAAAATTATACTAATAAGAACACAAGTTCTAATTACATATTTCATTTATATTTTTTATGTAATTTTGTGAAAAAGGAGATGATTTATATAAAAATATTAAAAAGTAACAACGTATCTATTCACATTTTATAATTGGAATAAAAGAGACCATCATTTTAAGTACTAAAATAATTTTAAAGCTGCTTGCAGAGTTCATTTTCCATTTCAATATGATTGACTTGAAAATGTTATTTATTGAAATTTCTAGAATTTACGATATCATTTTGATTCAATAGTTCAATAACAAATTATTTATATTCGTTGAATATCAAATAACTCTTATAAAGTTAGTGAACCCTTCTGAAATACAATCTGGTATAATATCAGCAATATATGATATTGTCAACGTTCAAGAATATAATTAAATTTAATAAGACATATCGATGCATTACAAAACTACTTGTTTTCAATTATTCTTTAACAATCAGTATCTTGAAACTTAATCGTTCGATGTGAACAATAAAGCTCCACGTCCAATTTGCTATAAATTAGATTCATTATAATATAATCTTCAAAACAGATCATTGAAACAACTATCTGTATTTTAATTTGAAATTGGTACTAGGTCTATAAATTTACATAACGGATGCGCTGTTTTCAGTTATCAGCCATATCAAGTGAACGGCTCGAGTTAAGAAGGAATTTATTCGTCAAGAAACATTTAATTGGAAATGTTTACAAGGTAATATATCCGCACAAACTTGTATATAATAGTATATATATATATATATATATATATATATATATATATATATATATATATAATAGTATAGTATATAATGAAATGATTTAAAATGTCACTTTATAAGACTGCAATCTAGTTTAATAAAAGTGCAAATGTTAATAAAGACATAATTTTGATTAAAATAATATTAACCGTATAATAAAATATGTATGAATTCATTTGTAAAAGTGATTTTAATTTATATTACTTCTGTGTTTAATTAAACTAGATTAAAATACAGTCCAAGTGTAATTAAGTAATTTTCAAATGATTTTTTTTAAAGTCATTATATAGTAATATATAGATTGATTTTTCGTTGATTTATTAATGAATATAATGCATTTTACACAAATTAATTTTAACCCCAACACCACAATAATTTAAAGTGTTCAATAATCACTTATTATTTATAATTATATAATCTATAATTATATGGGTTGATGCATTTTTTGATGAACAATTTAAAAGTAAAGTGAATCAGCCACAGTTCTAAAACAACAAATAAATATAATGCAGTTTTCTGTATATAGTAAAATAAATTTGTCAATTAAAAATGTAGAAATAATAGTGTTGAAAGTGTTAAAATTAATATATATTAAATACTTACTCTTCATTTAGTTTGATTTTTTTAAAAAAAAATATTTCTGACAATATTATATTTTTTATTAATATTTCAATCAACTTTTTTTAAATTACTTGATATTCTGTCAAATATATAATTTTATTTATAAAAAAAAGAAATTAAACAGTACGAATATTATACACATACATGAGTACTTATATAAAACACTCCGACGAAGAATGGAATAGCGTTCTATCTAACATTTATGTAGTAATCCTGCGGTTGTTCTTCTTATACGGCGATGTTGATTCGTTGTCGTCGGCCGTGAGATCATATCCAGCGAGGTGATGACGTATGCCGTCAACTAAGGATTACATTCGTGTCCCGGAGAAGGCAAAACGTATATACGACGTCTGCCCGTGTGTTTGCAGCTTTATATCGCGACGCCAGGAATACCAGAGCTACTCTTCACAGTAGAGCTTCGAGTGTGTTTTGCAATGCCACGCCAGGCATCCGACTGATCCTCCTCACGTGTCAAGACAGCCATCTTTGAACATGGCTCGGGATCAAGTTTAAATGCGAACACTGTACAAAAAGTGTGTTTTTCGTGCGCGCTCCTCGAACAAATTTCATTTTTATCTCCACTGATCTAAAAAAAGAAGTACTTATTAGTTTGTTTCCATCATTCCTTTTGTTTTATTTCCTTATTTCTTTTAAATTTTTTTGAACTGGTATTTCATAAACAATATACATTTGCTTATATACATTTTTGTTAAATATGTATATATATATATATATATATATATAACTTATTTTTGACACTGTATTTATTATTAAAAATAATAAATTTTGGAAGATATATAATAAACATACTTTTACAAAAAACTGAATATTGAATTTCAATTTAAAAATAATTAGGATAAAAAAAGTCCTATTTTTTTAAATGCTATAAAAAATATTCATTTTTAAAATTATTTATTTTTACTACATTTAAAATTCACATGAGTATTTTTTAAAGAAAAGTTGAATATATTGTTATTATATATGAGATTTACATTTTAAAACAAATTAACATAATTGAAAATTTTAAAAAAATGAATTATTATTTTTTTATTAGAATTTCTGAATGTTTCTATTGAAAAAGTGAAATAAAATTTTGTTCTTAAAAGTATTTATCAAATCAATGATCTTATTAAATTTATTTATAATCTTTTATTAAATAATTCGATTTCCATACAGTAGATTAATAGTTTGTATAGATAAGAAATAAATTAATTTCTTTTAAGATTTAACAATCGTTATGAATAATGCTTTTGTTTAAATAATTTATATATATTAAAGAAAAAAATCATTTCAATTAGGTTAATTAAATAAAATTTTTAATTTAATTAAAATAATTTCACTAAGTTGTCAATGTCACATATGACTCATTTGTTGTATCAAAAAATAACACTTTTTAATCAATTTTTATAAACTTATTTGAATTATTTTAAATCTTCAAGATAATCGCATTATTTTCTTTCAGTAATAATTTCAGTATATTTTAAGAGTTATTTAGAAATAAGATCTTTATGTATCACTAAATCCAGAGTATTTATGATACATGTTATTATAGACTGTACTGCAAGTAAAGAAAAGGTAGTTGAAAGCGGTGATAAGTCGCAGTTTCATACCAGTTTATTTTAATAGAATTGTCAACAACGATTGGTTCTTGAATCCGCAACCAGTAACTTTAGATGTTTATATCAATAACACACGTTGCAGGAATAATATTTTCCGAGAATGTAAAGAAGCACGTTTATGCCATATTTTGCACAATACTACAAAGCAAGTACCTTTCGCTTGACTAATTCCATGATTATAAGTGTGCAGAGGTACTTATGTATTTTGCTGTTCTGAACAATAACAATAGTAAGGTGCAGTTTTTTATACCGAAACACCTGCAATTATTTTAATTGAATATGTAAACATAAGCTGGTTTTATGCTTACGTGAATATCAGTAACATTAGGTTCATATAAAGCATGTTTTATACGTAATAATAGTTGTGATCGATTCAGCAAGGGTTATAATTTATATGGTTTGTTGAGGGTTTCATTTAACGTATTAATTATAAGATTCTTGATTGTTGGTTGATGGTTGATGTGATTCCAAAATGTTTCAATTCAATCAACAGAAAAAAATTAAGGATCAACATATCTAAATGCTACATAAGTATCTCTGCATTTTTTAGCTTATATTTTAATTTATTATTAATGTAGTGTTTGAATAGATCGTAGAAATTTTACTGGATATATACAATAGCCACTCTAGCTTGTCATAGCATTATGACGATGTTTATATCGATTACATATAGTAGAGTAGTCTGCCTCATGGGCATGTTGTTAATAAATATTTAATAAATCAGGACTATTCTGCTTTTTTCGAGACACCAGGTTTATTGAGATTTTGACGAGACTTTCTCCACACAATAAAATTTTGATATCAATATTTTGCAAATTCCATCAATAGTATACAAAAAAAAAATGGTAGAGACATGCAGTAGATTCTATGCATTTGATGTATTAGTGCACGAAAAAAAGGAAAATACAAGTAAATACTAATTTATTGCAGTAAAATAAGTTATTCTTATTATTTCATTCAGTTTTTTAAGATTGTGGTAAAATATATTTTTTTATTTTTTTTTATAGAAAAATTAATCTGTTTTAGAAATATAAAAAATGTTGAAATTAAAATTTTGAAAAATGTCAGATGAGCTGGGTAGTTAAAATGTAGTTATGTGATTCGGTGAATTATTTTTATTTCTTATGTCAATATTCTGTTAATTATGATTTTGAATTTAGTGAAGAATTTTTTTATTAACGACGTTCAGTTTCATGATGTTATTAAATTCGTAATTTTTTTTTTATTATACACACATACACATACGTACATTCACACACACAAATACACATACACACACACATATATGTATATATATATATATACACGAGGGCCGTTTGATAAGTATGGTAAAAAAGTAAGAAAAACTAAATTAAAAAATTTAATTAAATCAAACAATAAATAAATTTATCATACTTATCAATGACCCTCGTATATATATATATATATATATATATATATATATATATATATATATATATATATATATGTATATATAATTAAAAAAATAATAATATATCAACAATTATTTTTTGAAAATTTAAGATTTCTTTGGTTAAAAATATATTAATAATAAAATGAATTTACCACTATTTGGCATTATAGCTAAGTCTAAGTCACTTTTACATAAATGAATTACTCATATCATCAGTATTATATTTTATAAAAATATAAACGTGAAAGTGTATAAACGTCATATAAATTAATATTTTATTTTCAATGAATAATTACTGTAGCAGGTGTATCTATTATTAACAAATTGTCAATATGTTTATAAATAATAGGTTTGTTGAAGATAACATCATGATTTATTACAAAATTATATATGAATTGAATATATATATATATATATATATATATATATATATATATATATATATATATATATATAGTAATATATTCATGTATGACGTAGAGAAAGAGTATGAAGTAATATAGAAGGCGTATAAACCAGTACATGGTAGTAGTATATGAATGTGTATAAAACAACTTCACGTTTAAAGAGTGCCAACAGAAGACCGCATTTCCCACGTCAGAGAAAATGCGTAAAAAGTAATGAGCTTACAAACGAGGCGTCCGCGGGAGCAAAATACCATCGAGCATCTGGCGGCATGATGTATTGTGACGTCACGGGCGCGTGTGATACTCCACCGTACCTCTCGACGTCCTTCATCATCAAAATGCTCAAATACAACATACTCTTCATATACATACACAGATATATACATATACATACATACATACATACATATATATATATATATATATATATATATATATATATATATATATATATATATATTTGTACATGATTGTGTGTGTAAATGTATATGCGAGTGTATGTTGAGCTGTAGAGAAAGTCCAGATTATCAGAATGAAGGTTCGTCGAACACTGCCATTACCATTTTACACGCAATTTGTATACGTATACTGGGGTAGAGAATCTCTTGTTAGAACAAAGACTATGAGAACATTTTATAAGTTAATTGCTAAAGAAATGTAGGTATTGTATTATACACTATATTGGTATTTGTTTATTATACATATATACATTCACATACATATAATATATATATATATATATATATATATATATATATATATATATATATATATATATATATATATATGAGTGTTATTTGTATACGATATCGTAATGGTGTTTATTTAGGCATTTGTGTGTGTACTTTAGTACGTTTTCTGTGCATTTGTGAACATTTTTTCTTGTTTAAATAACCGATTTAAACGTAAATCAGTTACATCGTCCAACGAACCGACATTTTAGAACACATTTGAGAGTTATTTTAAACATATATTTTTATGTGAAATTACAATGAAACTGATGCCATTAAAAACTTTGTTTTAAATAATATATATATATATATATATATATATATATATATATATATATATATATATATATATATATATATATATATATATATATATATATATATATATATATATATATATATATATATATATATATATATATATTATATATATAATATTTTTCCTTCGTTGAAAAAAACATTTGTCATATTGATATACACACACAAACACACACACACACATATATATATTCATATATATGATGTAATCATAAGTTTTATCGTTTTTTAAGTGGATCCTTTTAAGGATCAGTCACCTCATTGAATTGGTAACTTACTTTTTTTTGTTTCCGGTTTATGTACATACGTCGAGATTGTTTCAATAAGGAAACATTTATACACTTTAAACTAGGAAGTACATATATATATATATATATATATATATATATATATGTAAAAATATTCATGCTATTGTATATTAAGTTTTATTGTACAATAGAAAATCTATAGTAATAGAGATAAAAAAATATTTTCAATATTTTTGGCGATTTGTTGGATGTATGCAAATATTAAAGATAGCATAAAATATTTTAATCTAATGTTGATATTTGAGTTTTGTTTTCAATTAATTGACGATGGAAGATATGAAAAGTTTCTTTGAGAATACAAGACAGAAAAGTAGTCTATCAAAATTTATTATTTTCTATTGATTTAGGTCTAAGATTAAATAATTTTTTTAAATCATTTTTTTACATTATTGAATTTTATGTGTTCAATAATCATTATTATTTATTTTTTCAGTAATGTATATTTTGATATCCATATTATTATAAATCAATTGCGAATTGTAATATATATATATATATATATATTTTACACACCTATAAATTTATTTATTGTCCAATACTTTTGAACGATGCATGTCTTTCTGTACTTTTGTTAATTGGACAATTTTGAGTAAACACTTTTGTAGTTCGTTATTTTTTTTTTAGAAAAGTTATAATTATTTATATTTAATTAATTGAGGGTAAATAAAAAGAAATTTTATTTGCGTAATTTCATTTTATTTATCCTCATTATAAACATTTTTTAGAAAATAATTTATTTTTTTAAAACATAATGTAGAACTGTTAAAGTATTTTTATGAAAAGATGTTTTATTTTTAATTAATACTTTTATAAAATAATTGCATTAATTAATATATACATGCATATGTATGCATATATGTTTTAGAATATTATTCACGTTACAAATAAATTTAGTTTATAATTTCACATTTGGTTACTTCATTAATGTTTATGAATATTTCGTTAAAAAGCATTAAATTTCATGCTTTAAGTATCGTTTCATATCATAAAAATAATGTGTATTATTCTGGAAATATAACGTTGTATGTGAAACTATTTGGTGCACGAGAAGTTGTAATAACGTATATTATTTTGTAAAAAAGACAATAGAAATCGAATGTTACAACGTTCAGAAATTGTTTTTCAATAACAATAAAGTTATATTATTGATGTACGCTCGTGTAAATAATTTTATTGTACTTTTATTAGTCACGGCACGTATTAGTAGTTATGTACGTACATACATATGTATATATATATATATATATATATATATATATATATATATATATATATATATGTAAGTTTTAATTTAAGAAAAATTCTTACTTTCGTGTATTTATAGTTAGGTCATTGTTTATATATGTTTCAATTATGCTATCATTGATTAACTTGATATTAAGGTAGTCTGGAGATAGAAATATCGAAGCTGATGGTAGAAAAATATATTAATAACGATTCAATGTTAAAAATCAGAAAAAATACAATATTGATTAAAGTAAGAAAAAAAGACTCCAAAAACATTTATATATGAAAAGTAAAGTTTTTGACAAAGAAAAAAATAATCATTAATAGATCATATTATATTCAAAATATAAATTTTATTTCAAATAAAAATAACTCTCTTTCTTTCCAATGGCTATAACGATCAAGTATTAAAAATTAAATTGTAAAATTACATAAAAATAGTTAGTGAATGTTTAATATTTCATACAATTGGGCTTGGAACGTTCTTTATTCCAATATTTTCAAATCACTGTTTTATTAAGGGTTTTAAAATTAAGTAAAAATGAGTAATATTTAATTAAAAAATAATATTTTAAAACTGAAACTCATACTATCAGGCTTGTAAGCTTATTATTATTGATAATTCTATAAATATTATTAAAAATGTTTTATGGAGTTAAAAGTATTTTTTATATTTTTAGAAGAATTCAGTTTAAAGTTATATTTCTGATGATAAATAAATATAATTTTTTCTAATATATATTGTTTCAGGATTTGTATTTTTTTCACTCAGTATTTAAAAATAAATACTATATCCCAAATAACTAGCGGTTAGAATGATGTCTACACAAATGAGATGCCAGGAAATTTGATATCTGTTCATAATAAACATAAAACCAAGTTTCATGGTCGAAATACTCAGTTACATTTAAACAGAAACTTTTGTTTATATTTAAAGATACACACGGAGTCGTTGCGGTGCTTCAGTTTTAAGATGGCATATAATATATTCAACGGGCGACCGAAACATTGAGAAAGTAATAAAAGTGATGCTTCGGACTGTTCATTTGTGTCGCGGGGCGAAACTGAAATATTGTATTCGTGCCGAGCGACCTCTCCAGAGAAAAACTTATCTATCGAGGACATTCATTTTTCATTTTAGCGTCGCGGAAAGGCGGACGCTGCGCGATACCTTGTAAAAACTGACTCCGGAATACGAGAGAACATGCACGCACTGACCATAAAAAACGACGTGTGACATCACAATCTACAAAGAATCTTTCTCGGCAAAACTTTTCTCTTATTTTATTTGTATAAGTTGGCGGCGGATGTCGTCATAATACTTTGTGACGTATGAGAAAAACGTGCGGCCATTTTACATGGCAGATGGATAAATGAGCAAAAAATGGTATGCTTTCGGATAGTTGCAAAACGACGGAGGTCTCGTGGAGCTTTTGAAACACGTCCGTAGGTGAGGTAAAGCGTACTTGGTTTCTTCCTGTTTGACAAATCCTTATACGTTTCTTCATGTTCTCTACTCTTGTCTTTCAAATAATTCGAAGAATTTTTAATTACGAACGAATAAAAATTATTTACTTGTTATATAATTTAGTATTCTTTAAAACTGAACAAAATACTTTAATTGGTAAAAACGTCGTAAATAAAAACAACGAAATATTTACTGCCTTAATGAAAACATCATGCTTTTATTTTACATCCTTACCAGTCTAATTACAGAATTGTTATACATTTGTAAGGTAAATATTGATTTTAGTAGATAGGAAGAACTGTTGATAACATCAGGCCAGGCTTTTTAAGATATTAAATGGAAATTGATGAAATATTTTCTTTAAATATATATTTTTTTATGTTAGTTTATTTAGAAAAAAACAATACAATTATTGTATTTATACATGTTATTACAAAAATAATTAATGATTCAAATTTAAGAATAAAATATAATCAGTTGTAATTTAATAATATTTGAAACTATTAAAACAAAATATAGATTTAGAATCAAAGATTCTATATAAATATTTGGTTCTTAGTACTTTTTAAGTTGTATATAAATATCATTCTTTATACAATTTCGCAAAAAAATGCCTGTAGTAAATGTAAAAGTAAGATAGGAATAAGCTTAACATCAAATATGAAATTTACTTTGAAATAATTAATACACGATACAAATAATCACTGCAATCCTCCTAGGTGAAGAATAAAGTAGTTTCTTTAAAATACACACTTATATAAGAAACGTTTTTATATTATAATAATTTATCGAGAAAAGATGTGAATATAATTTAAAGATTCGAAGAGTATTGATTCAGTAGAGTCGACTATGTAAAAATAAAAAATTATGAAGAATAAAATTAATTTTATAAATATTTATTTATAAACTAAATTAAGAAAAAAATACAAAAATAAAAAGTAAAAAATATCTTTTTAGTCTTTCTTTTTCGAGTATATTAATAAATTTTGATTTAAATTTGTATTTAGTTGAGCTTTATATGACTGATAAGAAATGAAATATACTTCTAAAAATAAAAAAAAATGTTTTAAATAAACCAATACAGAAATACATTTATTCTTATTAAAGTATCAAAGTATTAAGTATACCTAATATATATATATATATATATATATATATATATATATATACTCGTATATATATTATTAAAGTATATTTATTATTATTTATTTTCATTAAAGTATCAACTGTAAAATTTGTGGTGTTGAAGTAAGTAATAGATGTCAGTGAAAAATATTTAGGGTAATAATTTACTTTGTTACTAAATAATTTATGAAAAGTGATATTATTTTATTAATGTAATAAATTATTTACAAAAGAATTTGTTATTAAATTATTTTATTGGTTCATTTTTATGTTTGAGAAAGCTGAGCTTAATAAAATATATTTTTAAAATATTGTGATTATAAACTGAAAACTGAATAAATAATACAATTATTTTAAAGCTTAATAAAGCTTTTCAAGCTTAATAAAGCTTTAAAAGCTTAATAAACTTTTTAAAACTTAATAAATATTTGATATAGTATTTTTTCAACTATACAAATTCAAACTAATATTACACAGTGGTAAAGTGTTTAAAATGCAAATCACTCAGTAACATCCACTTCAAAATTTAAATTTGATTTCTGCACTAGATAGACATAAATATAAGTAAAATAAATATTTTAACACTTTAATAGTAAATGCAGTTCGGGTCTGTGTTCTCCAATTCATTGTAATGTAATTGTATTCAACAGAAATACTTAGAATTTAAATATATATTTAGTTCTTATAAAATATCACATTTTAAAGTAATATTTTTATTATTCATGATTTAAATTAAGTACAGCCACATTTTATGTACATATGTATATGCATATATATATATATATATATATATATATATATATATATATAGTACTTTTTATATCTCTTTTTTATCCATTTTTTGTATTTTTTTTGATTCTCAATCAAATTGTAAATACTTTTTTATAAAATATTTTTGTTATTTAAAATTGTCTGAACAAACTGTTCTAATTTTGAAACAATATATTTTTATTTTAATTATTTTCATCTAATGTGGATTTTTCACAACGGTTTGGTTTAATCTCTAACTAATATTTATTAAATTCTCTACATTGAATATTTACTAAGTCAATAATTGAACAATATGATTTAATTTTATGGGTATTTTTCACTACCAACTTTCTTATAAATAGTTTTGTTTTCTCGGTTCTGTAAATATTAATTTCAATATAAACACGCATTTTATAAATCTACTTATGCTGAATTTAACATACAATTCTTACTTATTGCTACCTAGTAAATTAATAGGCAGTAAAAATTAATTTTATTTCTTTAAGGATAAAAACAATATATAGTTTGATGAATTATTGTTGGATGTAAATTAGTAAATATATGATCATAATGGTTTCAAACAAATATTGTATATCGTTTTTTTTAATTCTTTATTTAAATATTGTACAAGAGCATTTAATTAATAAGTAACTTTTTTAAAACTAAAAAAGAAAAATATATGATTTATAAATTTTAAAAATCAACTTTTCGTAGTAAGTTAATAATTATTAAAATGTATTTACATCATTATTATTTATCGAGTTTTCAATTTTTCAAAAACTGAAATGGAAAATAGATATTAATACAATTATTTTAGAATTGAGAATTAATTATTTTACCTCTTTATAATTGTTTTTTTTTGTTAAGCTTTATATAATATATATATATATATATATATATATATATATATATATATATATATGTATGTATGTATGTGTGTGTGTGTATAAAACATATTTTTTTAAAAAAAGGAGCTACATAATTCAAGAAACGTTTGAAGTGATACAATTAACTATTTTGTAACGTTGAAAATAGATTTAGAGCGACTAAAGGAAACGGGAGAGCGCTTATATAAAACTTATGTTCGGCGTGGGTATAGAAACTTAAAATGTCGTTATATAAAACCTGTTTTGTTATGTGACCAGTGCTTTCTATTCACTAACGTGAGAAATACGACTGAAAGAATGTGATAAAAAATCACGGCATAAGAGTAGCATAATGGGGGTTAAATGTCACACCAAATAAAATAGGCCCTCCGTCTCGGCCGCGTTCGAAGTATGCGGAAATGAAAACGATCGGTATTGGAAACACTTTTATTATTCGTCCGTTTCGACGTTCATGCGACGAGGAGATGTGCACGATTCGTACGTTTCGGACGGAACGCACGGACGTGTCTGTCTTTATTTAACGGCTGAACGTATCCGTTTTTAATGTCTTGAAATTCGACTCGACTCAGTGGTGGAGTTTTAGTAGGGTCGAAAAGAAAATCAGTAATCTGAAGGAAAAATTCTCGATCGTAATTTAAGTTGACTTTCATTGGAAATAAACTTCGGTTGGTTTTAATTTTCAGTCTGATGTCACTATCGGATTTAGGTCAATAGTGTATTACTCTGCACGAAACACGGCTTATTTTAATCTATAAAGACTTTTTATTCGCCGATTTTTATTATATAAATATAGAAAACTTTAAACCGTATTTTAACAGTAATTTATGGATTATAAAAGTATTAATTTGTTACCATTTAATTCGCATGTAAATAAAAATTTAACGTCTAATAAAAATCATTTATTTCTCCAAATGATCGTTTTCATTATATAGATATTTAAATTTTACTTTTGAATTATATATATACATATATATATATATATATATATATATATATATATTTAAATTGATGAAAGAGTAATTGAAGACCATTATAATAATAAATAATAATTACTTCCTTAACGATTTATAAGATACATTCATTTATACTTTTTTTACATTTTTGTTAATTAAAACTTATTGGTGCCTTATAAATATAATAATTTAAAAATATTTATACTTTATTATTATTAAAAAAGTTATTTATAGAAATATACAACAAAAATCATTTAAAGATTTAAAAAAAATATATAAAGAAGAAACTTTATCTGTGATATTATTTTAAGATCGAAACAAGTTTCTATTAACAAAACTAGTAACATACAAAATAACATTTTTTTAAAATAATGTCTTATGCGGTCGACGTTGGAGCAACATTTAATGCCGTTTCACTGTTCGTACATTTTATTCACTTTATGGTAGCTCGAACGTTCGGACGTTCTTGTTTTAAAACCCTTTGTATCGCGACTACAGTGAATTGATTTCTTTTTTCGTTAGTTATTTTGTACAGTAATGTTCTGTGATGTGTACGGCGAAGTTGGTGCATTCTCATAAAACTTTAATGCAAGACAAAAATCAACGTAACTTCTACGTCACAGACGATTTCGGTGTCCACTTTGTTGTTGAACCACAAGAAAGAATGTTACTTTAAAGAAAGTTAACAAAGCAGTCATTTAATCCCGAAAAAACATACATAAGTAGATTTACTTACAATTTACATACACACACACAAACATACACACACACACACATATATAAATATATATATATATATATATATATATATATATATTGAATAATATAATTTTTATTAGTTTTTTAGTATATAACAGCTGTTTTTAAGTTTTAATTATTTCTTTGGTAACGTCACATAAGATATCCTTACATTAAAAATAGTTATTAAATATAAAAATAGTATTAATTTTTACCATTGCAAAAAAATCATAGATAAGATGACGCTAGTAGAATAATTAATAATTTATTTAATATTCTTCTCTATTAAAATTTCATTGATTAATTTACTAATAATATTTGTTTATTTTCGTAACTAATATATTTTTATTTTAGTAGTTAAGAAGGATATTTTTATTTTAGATTTCAGTTAATAGTAATTTTTGGATAGTCCTAGAAAAGTGATTAAAAGGCTCAAAACTTTAATTGTTTAAAGCTTTCATAATATATTCAGCTTAGTAGAATTTTAATCAATAAATTATCTTCCCTTTTTCTATAGCAGAAATGATCACGTATGCATTAAAAATTGAATTAAAAAATTACAAAAAACAAGTTGGGGAAAGTTTAATCATTCACACTAGTACTCTGGGTTGGAATGGTTTTAATTTAAATATTTTTAAAACATTGCTTTCTTCAGTAAAGGATTAAAAGTCAAATTATGATAGATAAATGTATTAATGTAAAGATTTGTTTCAAAATTGAAATCTATCCTATTAAATTTATTATTTTAAACAGAATATTATTTGCTATTATTTTTGTATTATTTATTATATAATTCTAGAGTAAGTATAATATTGTATTAATATCCAAATATTGAAATAGGTAATCATAAATGAGGACTGTTTTCATATTTGAAACTTCTTGTTTGTTTTTTAAACGATTGTTAATATTTTTTGAATTTAAAATATTTCTTCAAAAATATTACAAGTCACTGTTTAACAATTTTTTCTTTTTTATATTCATAGAAAAAAATATCTTTTAAGTGTAATTCTCTAAAACTGATTTCCTCTAAATTTTTCACTTACTATCAATGTAAGGAAATGAAAAAGATATTAACAGGAAATTTAAATAATCTTTATCATGTAATAAAATAGTTTACAATCAGTGATTGGATATATAATACACGTAAATCATAAAATTGTACTTAATATTGTATGTTTACATTCTTGTGATATACTTTTTTGTAATTAACTTTTCTAAATATGACACTTTAAGTTTACTATTTCGATAAATGAATTTTAAGTTGCTACTAGTTTCGACCACTTGAGTCATTGTCAAGTGAATTTTGGTTTTAAAAGCTATCTAATAACTCTCAAGAAGTTTGAATTATTAACAAAACATATAAAAGAAAATTATTTTAATATATTTACAATAGTTAAATCATAAAAAATATTTCACTTATAATATCCACTAAAATTGAAATGAATGCAGAATAAATTTTGATTCTATTAAGCTTCTGATTATATATATATATATATATATATATATATATATATATATATATAATTAAAAATAAAAAAAATAACATTTTGATTTCTATTTTATTTGATGATATGATTTATTTTTTACAAAAAAATAAATCGAAAGAAATAAAATTATTTCTTTATATGTTTTATAAATACATAGGATATAAATAATGCATTAGTAGAAAATTATTGAAAAATTTATTTGAATAAACGTATAAATATATAAAATGCAATTTTAGTCTAATTTATTGTGCATATTATGTGTTTTATTATCAATTATATCCAATGCTTTGACCGATAATCAACTTGAAATCATATCTATTATTGAATGAATATTTTCATTTTTGTGATTGACACTGACTCATTTTGGTTTCATTTCGTTATCGTCACACTCGATTCACAGTTTCGTACGAAAAACCTGTTTATTGATGTTGGAATGTTGTTCGTGCTCATATTGGTTCGTTATACGAATAATTTTATTTATTTCTACGCTATTGACAGCTTTAAAACTGATGCTCAAACTCAATCCGACACAATTTAAATATGTTACACTTAATAAGGTACTCTCAACGATCAATTTATATCTCATACGATTCGAATGGTTTTTGATACACACATATTTTTGTTAATATTAATAGATTTTATATTTAACTTTCATATTTATTACATATTTAATATGTTTTTGATTATTTTTATATTAAAAATTACTTTAATAATTAATAACATTATGCATAATTGAGAGTTATTACTATAGATTATTAGAATACATATTAATAGTAATTATAACGCAGTGGAATAAGATTACTGTAAAATAGATAAAATTATATTTTTTTCTTCTTGAAAATAACATAATGGCCAGTTAATTTGAATGCTAATCCTCAACTAATTTTAGGTTTACCATGCATATAAGCTACTTACTTCAGCAAATATTTTAATTTCTTTTACGACATAGGAATATTTTAAATTGTAATTAAAAGTTAAATACATTATATATATATATATCATAAAAAAATATTCATTAAAAGGATTTATTTGCCAGAAATTATAATTGTAATGTTCTTGTTATTTGGGAATAGTATTTGATATTAAGATGAAATTGTTTTAGAAACAGTTAACGAAATCTTTCAAAAATACCCTCTCAGCTAATATTATTTTACTACTTATTAATATAATTAACAATTTAAATAGATTTTATCATGGAATCTGAAATAAAATTCGGTGTTTGAATTTCCATAGACAAACCCATATATACCCACTTATATATATATATATATATAATTGGTTTATGAGAATATACAAAGAACCCGAAATCAGTATAAAAACAGTTAAACTTGCGCGTTTGAGGCTCAGGTGTCCATGGAGGGTTAATGTCGAATAGCGTCTCGAAAATAAACTTCATATACACAGTTCATAGCAGTAACAAGGACATTTAGTTCGAGCCAGATGCCATTGTCGTCAACGTACCGTTCAGACACAACTGTTTCTTTATGATTATTACCGTCTGACTTACGTTTCGCATTCAACGAAAAAAGTACATAATCCCCTGTTTACAGTTCCATATACACGCTAGCGACCATTGCATTTAATGAAAATAGGAAAAGATAATTAACCGGCGATGCGCACGACACGTTATATTTGATTAAAAATAAACTACTACAAAAGCGTTCTTTGAAACATGGAAATATCTGCACATGGTTACGAATAATTATAATGGCAATAACATTTATTATTAATATAAGAATTTTTATTCGTTTTAAAGTTAATTTATATATATATATATATATATATATATATATATATATTTTAAAAAAATCTTATTTATTATTTTTTTTTCAATATAGCATGTAGTATTTTTCTATTTTCCCCATTAAATTAACTTATCTTATATAAATAAAATATTAATAATGAATTGAACATGTAGTTATGTTAAAAAAAAAATGAGTATGAGATACAAAAACTATTTAATGCTTATTTTTTAGTGAAATAAGGAAATAAAAGTTGGTGTAATGAAATATTATAAAATTAACCATATTGCACTTTTATATAAATAAATTATCCACAGATCTACCTTATCTAAGAAGTGATGTGTCAAATAATAATTTATTATTTGTTTCAATGACTAAAGCAGGTTTAAAATTCTATTCTATCAATCAGTATAATAAATTATAAAATTTTAGATAAATATTTTGAATTTGTGACGATTTTTTGTAAAAATTAATTTACAGATTTCAATGTTAAAATCTTCATAATTTTTTTCTGATATTTTATTTAAAAAATAAATCCAATATTACTCTCATTTTAAAAAAATGTTTTTAATTATGATCGTTCAAAATGAATCGTTAAAAATAATCACTATAGTTTATTTGCTTCTAGTATTTTCACATTATTTCGTTTTTAATGTATTGCAATATAGAAACTAATATTATGTTTTGCATTATTTGCCTCAATAGTGGCAATTAATGCAAAATTATGTGCCAAAACATAATATCAATTGCCTTAATATTATGTTTTGCATTAATTGCCTCAATTAAGTGCCTCATAGTTGAAGTATTTACACTTAACTATTTTTCGTACTGTTTTCAGAATTGAATTTTTAATTTACTGTGTATTATTTAATATCAACTGTCCGGCATATTTCAGTCTTTTATTCATAAAAACGTTTTATGAAGCTTGATTTATGTTCATATTCAAAAATTTGTAGAGGGTCGTTTGATAAGTGTGGTAATAAAGTAAGAAAAACCAAATTAAAAAATTTAACTAAATTAAACAGTAAATAAAGTTACCATATTTATCAAACGAATCTCGTATATAATTTAGATATTTATTTAGTAAAATTGTACTTTTTCAATGTATTGAGACCATAAAAAAAATATTCAGGAATATTTTTTATATAAATGTTTTTATAATATTAATAAGATATAGAAAAGTTATTAGTTTAGTATTTATTCATATATATATATATATATATATATATATATATATATATATATATATATATATATACATACATATTAGTGATTGCTAAATGCTAGTCATGTTGTTAAGAAATATTAACGTAATTTATATCTATGTACATACAAGAACTACAAAGTACACGAGTTCCAATCTAGTTTTAAATGAAATAAGTTTTGTTGGTAATTTATTAACAAATATATATATATATATTCAAATATAAACTATTAATCAGACTGATTGTGATTTCATAGCTGTGGATATAAATCGAAACTTAGTAGTACAATAGAAGTATAATATTTCATGAAACAACTGGACTGTATTTTATTAGTGTATTTATTACATAAATAACTTGTATAGTATGTATTATCTATGTGATGTAGAAATACGAGTAATAATTTATGTATATTAGTAAATAATAAATTTGTAAAAAGCTATGATATCGATATGGTAGAAATTATTATGAAAAATAATATTTTTATTACAAGTTTTATCTATTATACAGTAATACTTACTAATATGTAATATACTATAATATATATATATATATATATATATATATATAACTATCGGTGACAGGAATTTCAGTAAAGAATGATTTTTTTAAATAATTTTTCCTAGTATGAATGTAAAAGTATTCTTCGAGGAATGTATTATAGAAAATTGAATACATTGAAATGGATTTTTTTAAAATAGGAGTACCTTTATGAAAAATCATATTGTTACCAAACTGTTTTTTGTAATTTTTTAATTTAATTTTTTGCGTGTGCTCATTTCTAGTATAGAAAAATGAAAATATATTTGATTGAAATCGTTTCACGCCAGATAACATATCAAGGCTTTAAAAATGTAAATTAAATTTGCTATTTTCTGTTTATATTTTATTTTTTTATTCGAGGTCTTCTGTTTTTTCTCTCTCTTTCCGTCTTTCTCTTTCTTGTTATATATATATTTTTCAATTATACAAAAACATACTTTTATGTGCTGAGAAATGAACAGTGGATAAAAAAAATATGATACTATATATTAAAAAGTATCTTATTTATTGTAGATAAAAATAGTGTAATAATTTGTTACCGAAAATATTTTTTTAATATGATAATATTGTTACTACGAAATGTTGTAAAAACGAAAATATTTAATATATTTATATAAATATAAATTCAATATACATATGCTGAAATCGAATCTATTTTATAATAGTAGTATTTAAAATTAAACACTGGTTTTTTAAAGCCTTGTTTTTATGTTTTAATAGTTATAATTGAAATTTATTCCATCAATTAAACAAATAATTTTTAAAACGACTTCAAATATCCATTTCTGTTTTATTAGTACTAAAATAACCTAAATATTTGTTGAAGACTTAAACGGTTTGTATTTAATTTTTTATTTCTAAACAAATTTTAAATCGATATTATTTTCCAATCTATTTTTTATATTCCAATATTAATTTATTATATACCAATTTCAATTTTTTATACATCGATATCAAAAGATAGAAATGAATACAAATCATTGCTTTTATAAGAAATTTTATGTAATAATTATAAGTAATAATCTTGAATTTACAAATATTGTAAAAGAGGTTACAAATTATTTGTCAGTTTCAATATAACTTAATTTTACAATTTTGAATATATATACATAGGTACATATATACAACTGTGGAGATAATATTAGGAAAGATAAACGAGAAATTCCGTCAATTCCGTTTCCCCTCATCTATATATCGTACCCATATATACTGAACAGGTAAATGATGTGAGTTGGAAAGTTTCGAACGGTTGTAGTGTTTCTTGTTGCAAGAGCATATGATTTCACATACATACGGTACAGTTGTATATGGAGAGACTATTGGAATAGCATCCATTTTATAAGATAGTAGTAAACAGTGGATACGTGTTTCGGTTTATTTAAATGATTAATGACCGATAAAAGACACTATCGATCGAAATAGTACACGTACACGAGTTGATTCTAACCCGTTTTATACTTATCACTTTGCATTCTTTTGACTATTTTAAACTAGAATCAATTTCATTGTTGACATGAAAAATTGATTTTTGAAATTGGATTTACAAATAATAGATAAACGTTATATATATATATATATATATATATATATATATACACTTGTGTGTATGTTTAAATGTGTTTTTCTTAAAATTCTGGAAGAAACTCAAAAATTAATTGAACTCAGTTGAAAAATAAGGTTTAATATGAATCATAAAATGAAAGATAAAAATGTTGATCAATGCATTTGTTTGCTAGAAGAAAATCTAAATAAAAGTAATATTAATTAAAGAAGTTAATAAATAAGTTTATATTTTCTAAGTAATTACGAATTATTAGTTATTTTCTAAGGAAGTGAACAGAAAAATAAATACTTAATGTACTGACATCATATTTTAATCAAAGATTCTATTCTGTTTGAAGAACAAAATATTTGATAAATGTATTTTACCAGTTTTCACCTACCGTAGTGAATAATTAATTCTTGATTTTAAAAAGAGGCTGATGATGATACATAAATATATATAAATTAATATAATATATAATTATGTGCGTCTACTAAAGTAAACAGATAATGAAATCAGTTATGATTTAAAAAATGAGAGTAAATTAATGTTTAATATTTTTGTTAAATTATATTTTAATCCAAATTTAACAACATAATAACGTTTATATATATGAAATATAAAAAATTAAATTATTTTATTATATTTTTTATGTTATGAGTTAAATATATAATAAATATTTTTATTTATATTATGTTATAATTGTTTGAATAGTGAAATTTATTTATTATAATATATTAAACATTTTTTTATTTATTACAATTAAATAACATATAAATTATTTTTATATTAAATAACGTTTTATTGTAAATAATTAATATTATGATTAATTATTAATTGAATTGTTTTTGAATGAAATTTTTGTAATTTTTAATGTAGAGTATTGCTAAATAAAATTCTATATTGTGAATATTGTTACAACTTAGTTAATAAATTTAATGCATTTTAAATGTAAGCTCACCAATTATTAACAAAGTTTTATAATGGACTCTGAAAAAGTCATTTTTTGTTTTAAATACAAAAAAAATTTGTATTGTTTGTTTCAAAGATGGATTATTATTATATACTTTTTTATATTATTTATTTTTACAAAATTGTATAATCAAAAATTTGGATATGGTTTTAAATTCTTGTTTATTTTTTAATAATATTCAAAATAGTGATCGTAAAATTGAAGAATATATACAATAAATTCAGCCAAATTTGCAGAAATCAACACCTGTGTACATTCTTTTCTATTAGTTCAATGAACTGTGTTATTAAACCACAGTATAGGATTACATTGATTGTATTTTCCAGAAATAATGAACCAATCGCAAAGGGCGAGAAACGGTATACAACACTGTAATTTTTTAAAACGTAATGGCATTTTGTAGAATTTCCTTATATTTTCAATATTCCAAATTTTATTTTATTAAATATTCCTATGCATTCTTAAAATATTACAGATAAAGATAATTGAAGAACAGATCATTTATTATTTTTAATAAATAATATATTTTTTGGAATCATTTCTGAAATTTTTACAAGAATATGACAATATGAAATTCATAAATGAGAATTAAATACACGTTAAGATTGTACACTTTTGAAAAGTTGAGTTTTGTATTGAGACAATTTTAATTCTATCTAATTTATTATTAAGAATTTTATGTTTTATATTTAATTTGTTTTAAACAAATTTCTTAATGTTATATTAATATATTTAATTATATGGATTTAATAAATATATGAGTGCTTTTTCTTGTTCTTTTGAAGACCACATAAAGATAAAATAAAAAATATATATAAATGCATTTGTTAGTCACGAGAAAATATTATAAAAACAATTATTTTTTTTCCTATCAATTTAAAAATATTTTATATATTCTGATAATTTTTGTCCAAAAACATTTGTATCTTATAAATTTGAAGTGTTATATATATATAGATATTCATGTGTAGTATTGTATAATAGAGTTTAATATGTGTTTCACAACCCATATAAAATGACATTTCTTATCTATCGGCAAGTAAAGCATTTTACGTGATATGATATGATACGTCGGCATGTCCAATTCATTGTCAACGTTTTCAGTTTGTCGCATCCCCTATATCATTTATCTAGGTAGATGCTTCTCCGCTTACAACGTTTCTACTACTAACGCAACACATACCTGCCACTCATCGCACGTAACGAGATTTTCTTTTCATCGTGCAAACGTTGGGAGCTCGTCTCATATCGAGGGATAGAAAGGCGTACATTGACAGGATTACTTTCAACGAAGCAATGAACGAAGAGTGTATATACGTACCTTAGGTGCTGCTTTTTTTCCCTGTTACATCACCGTCTCGCTTACTTGATGAATCTTTTTCTTGTACGCACAACTAATCGGTTCCGAAATGACTTTATACATACATACATACATACATACATATATATATATATATATATATATATATATATATATATATATATATTACACACGCACACATATAGGTTTACATACATTAGTATTGATTCACACAATGAAATAAATCGTCAAATGCATACGAGTACTTCTTTATTTACCTAATTAAAAATGATTATAATTAATGACAGGCATTATCATAGAATAGAAGAGTTATTCATTTTAAAATGTATTTCCTAATATCTAACATATAAAATAAATATTACATTTAAAATAAAGCTTTAAATAAATATAGGAATTAAAGAAACATATAAAATGTTTTTTAGAAAATACAACACAATGATAAGAGATTAATGATTATATATATTATATTTATGAATTCTAAAAATTGTAACTATACATAATTATTTTCGAAAAAAATAAAAGGATGTATATTGTTTAATATTAATAATATGTTGTGCACAGGTAATATTCAAACATAAAAAGTTGATTATTTTTTTAAAAAAAACGTATCCTTAAGGCTTATTTTAAAAAATGTACATAAATACAAATAAAAACACAAAAGCATATATATATATATATATTATTTTTAAATTATTCACAACCAAAAACTGTAAAATTTTTTAAACTTTTTAAGTAATCACGCATTGTGTATTTTAAATGCATTCAAATGGATATTCTATCATATTTAATGTAGTTCTATAATATTTTTAAAAATGTTATTTAAAAAATACAGTATTTATTGAAATACACATAGATAAGAAAAGTAAATATTAATTAATTATTGAAATTTTTCACTATGTAAATTAAAAATAAAAAATAAATTTAGAATAGTTTGATTTTTTGTAAATTAGTATATAAGTAAAATAAATCACTTTTTAATATGATTTTAAGCAAATACCATGAGTGTGGAAAGAAAGTGTTAAGAAATTAGTTAATTAAATTCAGCAATAAATATGGTGAAGTGGAAGTGAATTTGATTTCAATTAGTTTCCAAAAAATCTATGGAAATCTCTGTGATAGTTTTTAAGAAGTATTGATAGATTTCTAAGAAGTATTGAATAAGTTAGTAGTATTATTTTATAACATGCGACTAAGTAATAATTCATGATTTTGCGATATATAAATTGAAAATTTAGTTTAATTATTCTAAAAATAAATATATATATATATATATATATATATATATATATATACATTTCTTGAAAACATTTTAAGATTGTTGATGAAGATTGTTGATTTAAAATTTATTATTACAAAAGATTTTTTTTGTAAATGGAGTATATTGAATGTTTTACAAATGTATAGAAAATCATATGTTTTCTTTTAAATATTTTATAAAAATAAAAAAATATATATAATTTTATAAAGCATAAAATTTATGATTTTTGAATCAGATATTAAATAAAAATCACTATATGTATACAAAAATTTAAAAATAGCAGAAAATAAATATATAGAAAATTTATGTCGAAATAATAATAAATTTTATTATAATAGCTTTTATGTCCATTATTCTAGAAATTAATTTCATTGAAAAAGCATATCATGAAATATTGTAAAATGTATTAATAAAATTATCCAATATATATTGCTTTTCAATCAACAATCAGTCTATGATGCCATTATCATGCTGTATATATTCATACGAGCACTTTCACAAGACTATATATTTTCAATTTAAAACCACTCAATATACAATAATATTCAATATACTGACAAGTTACGTAATATGTTTCATACAACATTCAAATTATGAAACGTGCAATATTTCCATATAAATTGAAGACTGGGCTTGTTTTTTTAGGAAAGATTCGCATTTTGCGTCTTTTTTCATGTTATTTTCAAGATAGTTAGTTTCTGAAATATCTTTAATATGATCAAGATATACAAGCATACATACACACACACACATACATATATATATATATATATATATATATATATATATATATGTATGTATGTATATTATATATAAATTTGTTGATGTAGAAAGGAAGAGAATTGCAATGGATTTAAGAATTGAAAAGTTTTGAGAAAGAACTTTATCCAAAAGTCGATAGAAAGTAAATGATGATGATATAAAATTGTATATATATATATATATATATATATATATATATAAATGCATGTGTATGAGTATATATTTGTGATCATATGTATCTGAATAAATATATGCATGGGAAATAATAGGTTTTGATATGTTTTAAATTCTAATATGTGGTTTTAATTCAAAATTTTATTACAAGTTATTTATAAGAATTAAGGAATTTTTAAATTATGATAATCACTCAATATGTTTATAGGTATAATATGTAGAATAGAACATCTAATTATAATAAATCATTCCATATAATCGTCATGTAACCAATACTCATATCAATAAAGGGTTCGTATTCGTATTCATTAAGTTTTATTTCCTCTACTTTACTAAAAATATCTAAAAACGTAAAAATATCTAATTTTAATTTTATTTCAGATTTAGTATGTTGATGTTGTTTAATTTTTTTATTATTAAATTTATTGACAGTGTTTTCAATTTATATTTATTCACTCATGTTTTAAAAATTCCAGATACAATCATTATTAACTTTATTAGAGTAAATATCATCATCATCAACGGTTCCACAGACTATTTCAGCCTCAGGCCTCTCTGACAATGCCAGTTTAACACGTTCGCGGGTAGTAAAAATTTCAGTGAGTTGGAAAAATAGACAGGATTTTTTTTAAATTATTTGTGATATCCGAAATTCGATTAGACACATTTTGTAAAAGTAGTCAGAATATTACATTTTAATAGTTATATAAAATTAATTAAAAAATTAAAGTTATATAAAATTAGTTGAATAATAATTGGCTTTAAAATTTGAATGCTCTAGCATTTATGTCCGCGAACATGTTAATTGATATTTTTCTTGTATGAGCTTTTTGAAAGTTGTTTTTTTATAAGATGAGGTTGTTAACCTCATGCTCAACTGTTGAAAAATGAGGAATTCTCCGACTGAGCATTGAACGCAATCTCCTGCATAACAAGCGGTCATGTAAGCCATTTTGCTACTCAGTCCGACATTAGAGTAAACATAACTTGGCTTAATAAATAAATTAAATTGCCATATTAGCAATATGCAAACTATTATCTATTGTATTGCAAATTAATGGTTCTATTAATTATTGTGTCTATATAATACAATCAATACATTTTATAAATTGATTTTTCGACCTATGAAATATTTGGCACTTTATAATAATTTTATGATAACTGATAGACCGAAAATAAAAATTATCAGCTTAAGTTCAATTAATTATTCAATAAAAAAAATTAAAACAAATAAATTTTGTACTTAAATGAAATATATCAACATAATATTCTAAACTATTTGTAAAATTTATGTTTTTTGAATAATGACATTACAAATAAACAACTATAAAATCGAAGAGAATTGTTATATTCACTATATATTTTATATATATATATATATATATATATATATATATATATATATATATATATATATATATAATGTACTTGTATTATATTCTTTATATAGATTTATATGAATACCAGAGAAAACATGAAATGTATACAAAAAAATCACTGTAAAATATTTAGATAGTCATTATTTTTATATTCTCTTAAAATAAATATTCCTCTCTGACGATTTATGTATCCATTTTCATAAAATATAAGTTTCAACAACGTATGCAAAAAATTTATATTTTTCATATATACATTCATATATATATATATATATATATATATATATATATATATATATATATATATATATATATATATATATATATATATATATATATATATATATATATATATATATATATAACAATAAACAAAAAAGAAAAAATCGTACAAATACATCACAGAGGCAAATTAAAGGAAGATAAATAGGTTATCGAATTAGTAAAAAAAATAAAAGCTGAATGTGAAAACGAAACGAGACAGTCAAAAACACGCTCTAACACTTTATATAACCGACGGATCAGTCGTAACGAATGGCATCCCCGCAAATCGACAAAGTAAAAGTTATAATCGTACCATTTACGTCAACGATACAACCTCATACCACCCGATACGTCGCTGATCATGCGTCGCATTTTCGTAAACAAAATAACGAGATTAGTTACGAAAAATGTGGATCTGTGCCTCCTCGTGGATTATTCGACAAATTGAAATAACCGATTCGGGTTCGCGAACGTCGACAAGTTTATTAGATTAGCCACTCACTTAAGGTTTTTGGACTTTTTTCATATTATTATTTTGAACTCAGAACGTGTACAATATCCACGAAGAGAATATTTTTTATGCGTGTATCGTAAAATCATATTTGATTATGGATTTTATCCAGGATTCAAACACATTTAAATATAATATTCGTTGCTTCGTTTGTGTATATTTTTTTTATTCCATTTCTCTTAAACATTTTAACTAGATTCGGTTTTCAAATATTATTTAAAATAGAACCTTGAATATTTTTCTTATAAATTTTCAATTTAAGAAATATCAGTGGTTTATATATCATCCGTGATTTGCGATTAAATAAATTGACAGAATATAAAATAAATGGATAATTGTAATATTTTATTTATATGGATTAATTAAATATAACTCTATCTTTAAAATTGAAAATAAAAATTAATATTTGATAAAGTAACAGATATTTGTAACCTTAATAAAGTACATTTTAATAATTAATAGAACACTCTGATAAATTCAACATTTGGTGAAAATTATTAGAACATTTTCCCCATTCTCGAGGATAGAACACATACATTAAACCAAAGTGTATAGAACATTAGTGCTACCAGATGTAATGCATCATTATTGCATCTAGTTTTAAACAATTAACCTATTTCTAGATTAATGTAAAGGAAAAGTTTTACATTCAGAAAGTCCATCAATCATGTTGAAATGTATCTTAAATTATATATTATACAATGACATATACAGTACGTGGAATTATTAGTAATTTATAATTTCAGGTGTTTTCGGATTTACTAACATTGATATATACTATGTAAATAAACTGCATTTATTTTGTGAGGGTTAAGGTGAATATTTACTCGATTAAAATTTTATACTTTAATTTATAATATATATATATATATATATATATATATATATATATAAGTGAAAGATTTTATACATTTGAATCTCAAAAATGATATCACTGTTGAAAGTTTATAAGGAAAAATTATTTCAATATTTCTTTTTTCCTTTATTTAAAAATAAAATATAATTTTCTGCTGGGAATATTTATTAACAAGAAATTCTACAATAGATAGTTTTTGCATTTGTTGATTATAAAATATTTCATACACCATGATTGTAAATTATTTATTTTTATATTATGTTATGAAAATAAGTAACATAATTTTATAATATTCAATTAATTCTAATCATATTTCATATTAAGTATATAATACTATTTCTAAAGTATACATAAATCATATAAATTCTAAAAAAGCCAGAAAAAATAACGAAAATGAGAAAAATCAATGTACGTTTATTTAAAATTTCCAGAAGAATTTTAGTAATTTTCAGAAAAACTTAATTTTCCACATTTGTTTTATCTGTTGTTAACTTACTTTTACACAAATGAATTATATTAATAAATGTTAAAAATGTTATTCTTCATTTTATTCACACAGGTGTATATGTATTGTAATTGAAAATATTTCTTCTAAATAGAAGTTACTGAAATACATAAATCAGGTTTTTTGAATAATAAAAATTTGAGTTAACAAAAACACGACTCAAATTTCATTTTATAAACTATGTGATGACTGAATGATAAAATGACAAATAATACTTTATAATGATGTAAAAAATAAATACAATGATTATTAAAATTAGATTACGACAAAATAATATTTAATACATGGAAATAAATAATGATATTTTTATTGTGGACAATTTCATACGAATTTATTGTTCTTGCTGTATTTTGCCATACATCAATTTTCAATAATTATTTACTCACAAATTATTCAAACAATTTGTTATACAATCGTATTTATTTCCATACATTTTTTGTTGAGATTATAAATTATTTTCTACATACAAATATTACAATGCATAAAATATGTTTCAATTCATCGATATAGCCATTATCGCAGCACGACTCATTCATTTACAATATTGCAGAAATATGTACTCTAACTACTGAAACGTATATGTGTAAATGTCAGTTAAGTACTTTTACAAGTAAACGTACTCTACTTGATCAGTCCTGGTGCGTTTTAATGTGCTTGTGCTATATATATATATATATATATATATATATATATATATATATATATATATATATATATATATGATAGGATATATGTATTATGATGCATCAATATATTGATGGAAAGGGAATTGCATTATATGTCAACGTCAACATTCTCTATATTCACATTCAGATTGAATACCGTTCATGTGAATTCTCCTTGTTATATATATATATATATATATATATATATACATATATATATATATATATATACATATATTCATCTATATATAACATGTTCAATATATTGGCTAATGATTGGCATGCGTTTAATTATTTTGACAATATTCTCTCTCTCTCTCTCTCTCTTTCACACATACACACAAACAAATATATATATATATATATATATATACACATAAAGATACATATTACTTCTGGGAAATCAATATAAATTTATAAATAATTATAACCTAAATTAGTACATACACACTCACACACACACATACACACATATATACGAGGGTCGTTTGATAAGTATGGTAAATTTATTTATTGTTTAATTTAATTAATTAATTAATTTTATTAAATTTTTCAATTTAATTTTTCTTACTTTTTTACCATACTTATCAAACGACCCTCGTATATATATATATATCCAAATGTAAAATGAATTTCTTAAATGTGTTTAAACAAGCAATCATTAACAAAAAAAAATAGTTCAAATATCCAAAGAGCTTTTATTTTAAAAGAGTAATTTTTCAATATTGTTAAAAAAATTCAACATGATATATTATACATTGCTTATAATAAGTTTTTAATTTGTTGTTATGTTATTAAAATGGATTAAATATAATTAAGAAAGTTATAAATGGAATATAAAATTTGGTATTTTACAAAAATTAGTATTTTTAAATTACGGTCATATTAAGTTTTATTAATACGTATTATTGTATACATCAAATAATGATGAATTTGTAAAGACATCTTCCATTAATAGTATTATTTATTACCATCATTATTTAAGTCATTATTAATAAATGACAGATAATAATTAGTTATGTTATCATTGTTTTATTATTAATAGCTGTTATATGTGAGACTAAATGACAGAATTATGATATGAAATTATACCAAAAGCTAAATAACTATGAAATCGTTAATACGATAAAATTTATTTAGTAATTTATTATATATATATATATATATATATATATATATATATATATATAAAACTACTCGTAAATATAGATGAAAGGAAAAAAATTGTAATGTATATTAGAAAACTACAATTAGTTCAAATTGTGCTCTTTTATTTGTATAAAAATTCGAAGTATGGGAGTAAATCATAACGTGGTTCGACTTTAACGAAAATTTTAAAAAGATTTAATAAAAGATCGTTTGAATTTTATTGAATCTGAATCTTTTTGATTCATAAGCTTTCTCAATGAACTCAACAGTTCTCGTGCAATTTTTATAATATATGGAAACAGAAGTCATGAGTCAGGTGTGATACCGATTTTTATCTTTTTACACTTACATCGTTGTAAAATTATGAGAGCATGATCATACATACTTTGCTTTGAATTTATATTCTATATATAAGAAAATGTAACGAAATTTTATCAAAGTTTTATTTTAAAATTACTTAAAGCTGTTTTATAAAATGTTTTTTGATAACGAGAAATATTTAATATTTTAATAACTCTATTAATTATATCTTAAGTATCACATTATACTGACTTAATTGTGTTATAATCATATTGGTATTATCAGATATTAAATCTAATTGAGAAGAATTTTCGAGTCGAACTTCAATTAACAAAGATAGAAATTAATAATACAGTAATACCAATGGTATATAAATATTAATAATAAAAAATGGGGACAAAAATATACATGCAAAACTATAAGATTTTATTTTATAGAAAAATATTAAAAAAATATCATTTCTAATTTATTACAGTACTAAATTTCAAATTGTTATATCAAATATTAAATGATTTATTATTTTCATATAAGAACACGTTTGGTGTATAGTTTATTTGTAGAGATAAAAATTATTCTCACAAAAGACTTAAGCAAAAAAAATTAATTATATTATACGATGAGTTACGTTAAAAGTTAATTCAAAAGATAGTAAACGTTTATTATTATTTTCATTAGGTGAACTTGCTTAATTGAGAAGTAAAATTGTACATCAAAAGGGGTAAAATATGATTACGTTTAAGATAACAATATTAACGAACTAGAGGTATATCGTACACGTTGAAAAAATAGGTGCTCACACGTAAGCGTACAAAACCGCATTGTATTGTGACATGTCCCATCTTAAAAGATTTCATCATAAAGCCACGTGTAAGTTGTTTGTCTTTTCTGATGTTGAGGTTGGTTTACTCATTAGCTCCCGAAACCATGCGTCGCGTGATGATGATAGTTTATTATCTCACGATGTTGCGTCCTACCCGTCGTCGTCATTCCGGAGTGCCGAGGGCCTATTGTAACGGCGTGAAATAGCGCGCGCGGCGACACTCCATGCACAAGGAAACTTTCTTTTGTGCACGTTGTGAGCATGTGCGAGTTTATGTATGAGTGTGTAAAAGTGTATGTGAGTGTGTGAGTGTTTGTGTCGCTTATGAAGTTCTTGTTCTTCACGTAATAATTAATTATTTTCCGTGAATTACGAAATGCATGTATGGTTTTCAATACATTACATTCTATATGTTCGTAAATGTGCCATAAGAAGTTTGCGGTGAAATTATGCGGTATCTGTATTCATGAGGTGCGGATTTTCGCGTATCTGTCGTTCCAATATTAACAATTTATTAAATCACGCGGAATTTGGAAAATGTGTAGTAATCGATCAATGAGGTATATTTTTTCAGTGTAGCATATTTAAATTAAAACTACTTATTTCTATTATTGTCTGAAATTCTTTCAAAATAATTTTATTTAATCTTATACAAGATTTCCAATTTTTAGTATAAAGTTACGATATTTTCCTCCTACATATCTCATTTTGTTATGATTATATTCGAAATTTATTCAAATATTCTTTGCATACTTTTCATGTATTTCTATTATATTATAATTTATATATAAATGATTATATTGTACATTTACTAGGGTATTTTCGAAATTTTTTATTTGTATAAATCTATTTATTTATATAAAAACGTACACGTGTATGAATTTCTTATTCAAACAAAAATTTATATTACTCTTAAACGTTTCATAATAGTTTTAAAAATCAGGTATATAAAATATGTTGTATATATAATATGAATCACACAATAAAAACATTGATAAGGATTTAAGGTAGTATATTTGACACACATTTTCATTGAAAGGGTTGTGATAAATAATAAACTAAACATGGTGTTTTGTATAAAAGAAGGGTTAGGGATAATTTATAATAAAAGGACTACATCTATGCGGTAGGTAAAAAAGATACGAATGGTAGAATTGATAGTGGCAAACAAGAGTTGAAATCGTACTGCTGTTTTAAAGGTTGCTTGTGAAATTGACTGCTGTGAACAAAAGTGGATAATAATGTAACCTGTCTGTGGGAGTTTTGTTTTCAATTATTTTTCTATCTGAGGATTTTAAATACATACACACATACATCATATATATATATATAATTATGTGTTTAAAATTATTAAACGTATTATATATTGTTTTAAATATAACTGTTGATAATACAAATTATTTAGTTGATTAGTTATTTTAAAATATTAAAAAATTGATGAAATAAATTAAAAATTGAATATTTAATAGATACAAAAATTATTATTTATATTACTAATGTTAACAAAAAATACGAATAGTGTTTAGATTATGCAAAATAAAACTGTAGTTTATTAGAAAATACTTTTTAAACATTTTTAATAAAACAATGATTTTTTAGTTATAAATTCATTATTGACTTATAATTAGCTCATTTAAATAATAAATATTTAGGAGAGATATTTTTAATAAAAATGAATTATTCGCTTGAATATCATAAATATTTAAACGTTTATTATAAAAATTTTAAGTAATCACTTATTGCTCATTCATTTGATAATGCAAATTTTGGAAGTTTTTTATGTTATAGACACTATTTTTTTAGAAATAATATCTAGAGAAATTGGACTTCAAAACAATATATATATTTGTGTGTGTATGATCGTACTTATTTGTGTTATTTTATTTTAGAATTGTCATTATAAAATTGAGTTATTATAAAATTATCTCGATTGAACAGATCGTTGACAGAATCCTATGTATGATTGTTTCTTTTTTTGAAAAAAGAATATTCATTTCAAATCCAATAGGAAACGTGCAGTTATCCGCCATACGACATAAAATATAAGATATTTCGTTCTTCGTCTAACATAAGATCGGTCTCGTGATCTCTACTAGCAAACTGACGTGACGCAGTAATAAATTATGTAACAGCCAGTTGCGGCGAGTTCTCTATCACTACGCTACAGATTGGATGTTAAAACTTTAAAGAATCCTCTTCAGATGGAGACGAAGAAGAAGTAGACGACGAAGAAGGTACATATATATATGGATACACACATTTGGTACGTGATATTTGGAATATTCAAAACTGAGAGCGTCAGATGAAATTCGTATCCGTATATCATTCGGTGTATATTGTTGTTATATGTTGACTTTATGTATTTGACAAAAAGAAACAGTGCATCTATTGCTTGTTTGTTGTAGATGCTTGTTTTCGATTTTATTTGAATTATACGATTCTTTTGAAGTACAGAAATGCAAACATACGAGTTCAATCTACTTCTTTTCTATATATGCTTTTAATATTTTCATTTGTAATCGAATATGTTTATTTTAATAAACGTATATATATATATATATATATATATATATATATATATATATATACAAAAATAATTAATAAGTCAAATTTAATTTTTAATGTAACAAAATATGAGAAAGTATAAAAACCTCAGTTTGTTAGATGCAGAAAGAAGAGCATTGGAAAAAATAATAAATATGAAAAGTATTCTCCAATAGAGATGTTGATATAAAAAATTAATTATAATAATAATAGTTTTAAATATTTCAATTCGTATGTACGTTATATACATACATATATATATATATATATATATATATATATATATATAAATTTTTGAAATGAAAAAAATTCTGAATTCTACATTTTCTCTATTTGGGGAAAGATAATAAAAATTTCTAGAATTTATTGCTAATTTTTTAAAAAAAATCTATGTATTTATTACAAATTTTTTTAAAAAAATAAACTAAATAATTATGCTCATACTTAAACAAATTTTCAAGTTTCACACTAAATTTATAATACATTAAATTTCCAATGTTGTTAAGTATTATGTTTACATTAATTGCTATTTTTTAAAATTTAATTTCGAGTGCCTAATACTAAACTAAAAAGAGAAATTTAATATTTTTGTATTTTTAATTAAATGTTTGTTATTTGGTATTACGAAGAGAAATGATAAAACTATTTTATATATATACGAGTATTTATATATATATATATTTCAAAAAATAAACTTAATAATAATAAAGATATTTTGAAATGGATAAATTTTATGTAATGTTAAATTTTCAATTTTATGTAGTTATGTTTAATTATTTTATAAAATGTTGAGATCATGTTTTTGGTTTCTTTTTCTAGAAACTATTTAGGTATTGGGGTTATTATTATGTATCTTGGTAGATTTATTTTGTTTGTTAGGGATATTAATTATATTTTCATTTTTTAAATATCTACGTTTGTATTATATATAAGTGAAACACGTTATTTATATATTATAGAATAAATTTACGAGGGTCGTTTGATAAGTATGGTAAAAAAGTAAGAAAAAACTAAATTGAAAAATTTAATTAAATTAAACAATAAATAAATTTATCATACTTATCAAACGACCCTCGTATTATTAGTTTATTATTTTATCTTTAATAACGAATTATATGATTACAAGTACTACAAATTATAAATTGGATAAGTTATCTTTTAAATATATTCCTTTTTTGATGGTTGGTTATTTTCAATGATAAAATATAACTTGAAATTTTCTGTCAAAAAAAAAAAAATTGTATTAGTAAGATAAAATACGTTAATCAACCATTATAGGTGACAGACACGCTATTGATTTTGAAATCATTTTCATACGCAACGCTTCGAAACGATTATCTGAACGTGCAGAAAGCAGAAAAAACATACACTACTTTCCGAAACTAATTTTCATTGGATCCATACGAAAAACAGATATCGGTGAACATCTTTCAATACAGTTCATCAAGCGAAGTCGATAAAGATGTCTAGCTACCACATATATACATTTTCGTAATCAGTCACTGCCATCGCGTGGAAAACTTCATAGTGAGTGAGGTTTTGCAAACGTGCGAGAGCTCCGCAGCTCTTTTAAGTGACACTAAGAAGCTTCACGCGATACGCGATGGAGATTGATTTTAGAAAATGAACACAAAAACACATAAACGCCAACGGAACGTACATAAAGTCGCTCCGTTTAACGTCCTACCTCTGTCTATCTAACTAGCTATATATGTATATGTATATATATATATATATATATATATATACACACTTTTCGTACTTTTTCGTTCATTCCAGTTGAAAATTAAATTCAAATGGATTTTTATGGTGATAAATTACCGGACAGATTTTCTGACAAATACATTCGGTCGGATCTTCGGGCACGTACCAGAAGTTTCGCAATATAGTTTTTAAAGTATGAGCTCGTTTTGTTCTCTTAAAAAGAAAATGTTTGTCTTACGAGAAAATGATTGGTGAGACAACGCCGGAGAATAAAATGTTATCGAACTTTTTGAATAATGCATATTATGTATTCGGTTGCTTGCAAATATGCATACTTGTAGGATGCGAGTTTTTTTGAAATATTGCACAAATGAATTTGATTTCTACATTTTATATTCATAACCGATTTCTTCATTTTGCAATTTCATATTTGTAATAAATTATATATTTTATGTAATTCTTTTTTAGTTTATATACATATACATATATAGATACATACATGCATATATATATATATATATATATATATATATATATATATATATATATATATATATGAATAAAGTAAAATTTAAATGACAAATATAACACAATTCAAAATATTTCTACATAATTAATAATTTTTAAGCAATATTTCAATTATATACAGTTTATTATTATTATTTTTTTAAAAAAGACTAAATTATATGAGTTAAATATAATGAAATAGTTTTTTTTATTAAATAAACGAAAATAAAGGTAATTAAATTAAATAAATTAAATTAAATACAATGGATTTCGATAATAAAATATATTAAATCATATGCAATTTTTGTTTTTAATTTTTTTTCAAGATGCAAAAAATAAATATTACTTATTTCTGGATTCATTCACAGTGATCATTAATTATTTAATTAAATTATATAAAAAATATTCTTTTTTTGACTGAATTATTTTTTAATTTTTCAATAAATATTGGAAATTCAAAAATTAAAACAAAAAAAAATGCAATTAAAAGCAGCTGCTTTGCAAACTAATATATTTATTCATAAATTTGACATAACCAAGAAATAGTGCTCTATGTAAATTACTCTGTGGGTGATTTGAAAAATGATAATGAAGATGTCATCATTATTATTATAAAAATCCAGATATTGCTGATACCAGATCATTGCTGGTCGAAAACTTTTTCGAATATAATTAGATTTTATTAATTGTAATGAAATTTTATATATATATATATATATATATATATATATATATATATATATATATATATATATATACTTAGTTTCTATGAATTCAAGTTAAGAAAAAAAATAATAATATTTTTTAATTTCTTTTAAAAATTAATGTCTATAAATGTATAATTGTTTACTTATGGATAGAGTATTTTTTTTACAAAAAGTCTAATAATAGTTTTACGTTAAATGCACAGTCATGTAAAATGTCTACATAGTTTTTTGTTATTTTTAATGAATTGTGCAAAGTCGTTGTATGCGACAAAAGTGTAGCGTATAATTGAAAACCAAACAACAGTGGCAGATACATCAAAACTGACATGTTAACTATTACAATGACATCATTATAATGCTATATATGTATTGGAGGATGAGAGTGCTTTCTTCGCTGCTTTGTATAGAGCGTTTGCAGAAAAGTTATTGTCATCATCCTTGACCTACAAGTTTTTATAGTTAAATGGGTTTTGATAAATGGCATCCGTTTAATGTGTTCGCATACATGCCATAAAAGCCACTTTTGTTTGTCAAATAGTTTTTTTTTTCTATACATTCGCATACATAGAGATGCTTCGGTTTTTATTTAACTGGATTCGATTTCAGAAATGAATTCCGTTTGATTTTATTTACTATGCACGATGTGCTTTTGTATATTCGTAGGATGATTCATAAAACATCTGATATTCCGAAATTGATATCAAGTTTCTTTTCCGTTCTTATTTACTTTCATAACGCGACAACTCAACGATATTTCTACAAGTTTATTGTTTTTTCTTTTTGTGCAAAAATGCTTTATGCAATGCTTTTGAAACTCTTTGTATATGAATGAAAATTGTAGAAATGTGTAACAATATACTATAATCTCATATAATGCACATCGATTTTTAATAAAAGAAATTAAAACCATATTTTTATATTGTTTTTTGATTATCTGGACTAAAACTTTGAAATGAAATATTTTAAAAAGATAAAATCTTCAAATATAGAATTTTAAGAAAATGATATTTATATACAAAATTTAATTCGAAAATTGGGAGCTATTGTAAATATTCCAAGTTTTAATTAATCCGAGAAAATAGATTATTAGTTAGAAATATTAGTAAATTAGTAATTATTGTTACATTTTGTAAATGGATTTTAAAATTTAAACTATTTTATTTTATTCTCAATTATTCTTTATTGTTTTATAAGTTTAGATTTAACAATGTTTCAAATAAAGTTATAATTTTGAATTGAATTTTCTGTTTTGAATATTTCAGTAAGAAAATACAAAGTAGTTTTGTAATTTTGTAGCTGTAAAGATATTAATTTTTTTAAAAGTATGCAAATGAAATTATATTCAAAAACAGTGAACAATAATTTGATTATGATTGAAAAAATATAATTAAATAATTACAAAATAAATAATATAAATGAAGTTATTTGTTCGAAAATACAAAAACAAGATTTATATAGCAAGTTATATTTTTTTAGAAAAATAGTGTTTATATATTAAAAAGAATATTTTGTACTAAATATTTAAAAATATATCCACAATTGCTTTAATATCGTCTAATTGAGTCAACTAATTAACTTTTATACAAATATATAGTTCTCTAATAACACAATATTTCATAAAAACGTTTAATATGTTCTTTTTATTCACAATTGAATATAAAGATATGTCCATAGAAATGTACGTGTAAAAAATAGAAATAAGTAATTGTCGATGGAATTTATAAAACGTTGTTATGTGAAAGAGATTTATTTGTGTAAAAATATCTTATTTTAATATTTCCTAAGTTGTTTCAAAATTTATGAACGAATTTTAAATTTAATCTATTATTCAAAAACTGATTAAAAGTTAATACATTTCTTGAAAAGGTTTTGTAAGATTTCTTATAACATTTTGTATTACTTTTCATTTAATAGCTATATTTGAAAAGTGTAAATAGCAGAATTTTCAGAAAATAATGGAAATATTGTATTTGTCGATAACTAAAAGTAGAAAAAACCTCTTGAGCTTGATAACATTTTTATATATTATAATAATGATTTTTTAGAACTTAAATTTATATATAATTTATTATTAAATAGAATATTTATTTGCATTCAAACAATTAATTTTTTTCTTAAAATATAAGAAATAGTTATAGAAATGATATCCTGATATAATTATACAATTTTTTTGTAGCATATTTTTTGTAGTAAATTATGTATGTTCAACATTTGTTTCATATAGAAAATATCACAAATTAAAGTGAAAGATGAACATTATACAAAATCAAACAAATAAATAGTCATTTCGTAACAGAAGCTGTAGATGCTTGAATAAACTGAAATGGTGCATCTAAGCATTATTGTCTTCTAGAGCTGAAGCCATCAGCAATAGATTAAAGAGAAGAATTTATGATAGGTGAAATCCTAGTTCTTGATAGGAATCTTTGCAATCAGATTTGTTATTTTAGATAGGCGAATCTGCAGTTATGGTTATTACGTGAGTTTAATCTTATCAGTTTAAAAGTTTTAGTGATAGAAACGTAACTGAATTAGCAATACAGTACTGATGAGATGATTTTTTTAAAATATAATAGTTTAATGAAATTATATTACTTTTATATATAAAAGAATAAAATTGTAAAAATCATCACATTTTATATTGGATTATGTAAATAGAAGATATAATTTTTAAAATGTACATTTTTATGCACATAATTATATATCCATATATATAGTTTAAAATCTAAGTTCATTTATAAAAATGAAAAATAACATTAATACGAAAAGATATAATTGGTTTCATTTAGAATTTATTTTTTTTAATAAAATTATAATACTAATTATGAGTAGTTTATTGTATAGTGATATAAATGAACTTGTGTTGATTTTATTTAATTTCTGTAAAAAGATTGTATGTAATTAGTAAGTTTAATAAATAGTATATTGTAATATTATTCCAAAATTTCCCTTTCATGTTCCATTTAATGGAATAATTACCATTTGGTTAATTTTCAATTTAGTCTATAACTATTATATAATTGATTTCTTGGAAATTCTGTAAATCGAATCAGAATTATCAGAACAGTTGAGCGATCGTACGAAAACACATTCAGATGCGTAACAGGAACTGTTTGTACCGGTTTCGTGTAATATCATTGGATCTCGATTAGAGGAAACATGCCGCAGTGACCAGAAATATGATGTTCGATATGCGGGATCGACTAAGTTTACCGACAGCTGTCGGAGAGGACACATCGACATCATATGGTGCCGAAGTCATAACACTAGCTCGCACACTAAGCAAACGCAACCGAGCGTCACGACGTTGCTGACGTCGTGACGTTCGTCTAATGCAGCGTGAAATTTCGATTGCGTACAATATGTTATTGAACCAATACTACTAACTAATCATCTGTGGTTGACATTTGAAAAAATCTACTGTAATAAAAATATCACAATGGGTTGATTGATTGAAAACGTTATCATGTTCGTTAATTCCTCATCAATATCAGACTAAAATAATTTAATTAAATATAGCTAAATTTGGGAAAAAATGTAATTATTGAATTGTGTTTACTAAATTTAATATGAAAATAATTGGTTTTATATATATTATAATATTTATTTTTTTAAATGAAACGTTTATTAGTAAATTCACTGCAGTCATAATTTAATTTTGTAATTGACAATGATGAGTCTATAAAAATAAAAATTAAAGGTGAGAATAAAGTTTTTAATGAGAAATGAATGAATGTAATAAAGAATAATTCTTAAACAAAGTAAAAAATATTTTTATAATTAGATAGATTTATTATGTTGTGAAAAATCATTTATGGTTTAAAAAATATGTAAAGAAATAATGATTTTAATAAAAAAACATTTAGGATGTTTTAAGTGAAAAGTTAAATAATTTTCTTAATAAATAAATAAAAGTACAGCATCCTCATACATACACAAACACACATACACATATGTATATATATATATATATATATATATATATATATATATATATATATATATATATATATATATATATATATATACATATAATAATTTGTATATTACTTTTTTAAGTCAACTTTAACATCTGTGTATGCCTGTTATAGATATTATTAATGAAAAGAAATGTTGTTTTTCGATTTATTAAAAACTAATGTATTTATGATGTGCTGTATATATATATATATATATATATATATATGTCTAAGAGATAAAATGAGTGATAAAATATTATATTTAGAGCATCAGTACAAATTTTTATTAAAAAACTGAAACGTTCATAAAAACAACGTTGCAAATAACATTGGTACATTTCATTTTTTTTTCATTTAAGCTGTATGTTTTTCATGTAAATGAATATCCAGATGGTAAACTTTAATAATCACCCGCTATACATAACTTTTGGATTTTCGTAGAGAAATGAAGAAACCGCGAAAAGTTTAATTCGTAAGCGGTTCACACCGCTGACCTCATCCAGTAGATGGTAAATAACGGTATTTGCGCATTGCGTCATATTTTTCGTCGTGTTACACGTATATATATATATATATATATATATACAGCCATACGTGTGTAAGTACACATATGAATTTCTTTTGAGACATACTATCATAAACGAATGGTTAGTGTTGTCATAAGTTAGAATTACTGTTAATAAGATATATAAAATTTTGTTATGAAAATATTTATTTATTAGCTTTTGGTTGTAGTAAGATTTGTAATATATTTATTAATTTTAAATATTAGTTCTATTATTTGATTATTTTTAATTATTGTTGTATGTTCATCATTTTTTTAACGAAAAGTTTAATAAATAAAAATTTATTTGTAAATAAGTTGAGTTTTTCATATTTTTTATGGATTTTTAGAAAAGAAAGATTAAATGATTTTAGGTAAAATACTTTTTCTTGGATTTAAATATATATAGAAGAATTGAATTATTAATTTTTAAATTAATAAATTAGTTTTATATATTGAATTACTTTTTTATATTCAATTAATTTTTGCGTATTAGCAAATACTGAGAAAAGAATACTTATTTCAAATCCTGATATAAAAAATCTCCTTCCTCGAAAACAGATTTTGAATTAAAGTTTTCAAATTAACATTTGAAAAGAATATATTAATTTTTAATGATTATAATCTAGATAAATATTTTAATATTTCAAATTTGCATGTATTAAACAAATATCAACCAGCAGATATGAATAAAAATTATTATACAAATCTAATTAAATTCATTTTTCAATTTAAAAAAAATGATCATCTTTGTTAAGATTTTATCTTTTTAAAATAAAATACATATGACTTATATCCAGGTCAATATGGAATTACGTGACAAGACAATATCACCTGTCTATACGTACACTAGATAATTCGTTGAAAATTGATTTTGACATCTCAAAAATCCAATCAACTTGCACGTATAATCCAGTTTTTCTCTTAATATTTGCGTTAAGGATTTGTCTTTATCGTATAGTTGCCAGCTTGGATTATGTATTGACGGAACAAATTTAATTGAAAATAGGATTGTGCTTCGAAATGTGTTTGTCGATCGACGCTTTTATTCCATTTTAATTTCACAGTTCGACAAAAGAATATAAAAAAAATATCGGTTGAATCTCTTTCTATTTTTGCATTTCTGATAATTCATAAAGTTAAATAGAAAAATATCGAGTTTGATTGATTTCATTTCAATATATATTATTTAATTTTGATGTTTTTAATCAATGAACTTTACTAAGATTTTATTCGTTTATTAATATTCAGTTATATATATATATAACTAAAAAAAAAATGGAAATAGGTCTATTACTATAGCAGAAGAAAAGATCATTGATGGTCAAGAGAAATTATTGAAAGAAAGTTTTTATTTTAGTTAAGATTAAATGAATAATGCAAAAATACATATATACATGCTTTCAACACACATACATACATATATATATATATATATATATATATATATATATATATATATATATATATACAAATATATTAAACTTACTAGAAGTTTTTTGGTTTCATAGTACGCTAGCATGAAAATATTTACACTTATAAATATATTTATATATTCAAATTTACGATACGCCGTTCATTCGAGAAATAGATGAAACCGTTAAATAGTTTTATTCTTCAGTAAGTATAAATCATATAACAAAATCTCGCTCCGACACTCTTAAATGTCTTTTACGATATGGAGGAGTCGAAAAAAAACAACAATGTCTCATACCATAAGCAGAACAACAACGGGGGCTGCTATAAAATAAAATACGTAGAAAAAAGAACGAAACGAAACTAAAACTTGGGAAAATATTTATCAGAGCACAAAAACAATACACTAGATAGTAAATACATACATACATACATATATATATATATATATATATATATAAATATATATATATATATATATATATATATATATATATATATATATATAAAGTTGATACACAAACGTCGCAGCGTGAGGCGTAATGTTTCATTCGGCTATTGTTGTTTTCTTTACAAATAGCAAACAGTACCAAACTCCGTGACTTTATCCCACGGACGAATGGACATTAAGGAAACGTAAGAGGGACGGCTCGTGTGCGTTTTCTTCGTCTTCGCGATTCCCGTCGAGAACCACTTAGTTCGTAAATCATCAATAATCGTTTTATTGGACTCAACCAACGCCTAGAAGCATGCAATATAATTGCAATCAAGTCATTATTGTTGTCGGTTGTATGTATTTGTTTCACATCATGTTTACGCCACATACAGATAACTCTTCAACTTGTCCGCAACGAGAATACATTTATATTAATTGTGCTTTTGACATGACTTCAAATTATGACATGTTAATTGAGTTCTATTGTATCTGATCGATTGTTGAGAGGAAAACATGTACCCGTTTTGGCGCATACAATTTTTTTTAATCTCAAAATAGACATCTGGGTTTGAATTTTTTATATACACATTGTATATATATATATATAATGCAGTTCACAATAATATACTTCAACATCAAACTTTATTTAAATGTTTAATCTTTGTATAGTAGAAGCGAATATTAAGACAAAAAATATTACATTATTGTATTAATTTAATGTTTTTAGCGAATGTAGTGTCCCATTTATTTAAAAAAGTTTACGTAAAAAAAATTTGGAATAAAAAAAATATGTACATCTAAAGAAAACTATATAAATATGTTTTTTTTAAAAAAATGTTTTAAGATAGAGAGATCTGATAGTTTCTTCAAAATATATACTTAATAATTTATAATCAATGAAAATTTAATTTTATAAAATTAAAGTCTCTAATTCATGATAATGTAAGTAAATTTTGTTTTTATAACAGGCAAAATATCTTTAATATTTTATATAATGAGAAAAAATAATTTCGTTGTCAGATTAAATATTCTAAGACACATATTTTAAATTTTAAATTATTTGAATTGTGTTTATTTAAAAAGAATAATTTATCTGATTATTTATAAACATATATATATATATATATATATATATATATATATATATATATATATATATAATTCCATATGTATATTTTCTTTCTAAGAAAATGTGTTTCCCATTAATATAACTAGATGAAATCCGATTTCTTAAAAAAGAAAATTAATTTCGTTTTTTATAATAAAATACTGAAAGAAAAGAAAATATTTAATATTTATATAGGCTATTATTTAAATAAATGTTGTTTCATTATATAACTCATTACATGTAGTAAAAATTAAAATTATTTATAGATGAAATGTAGAAGAAAATAAAAATTGTTTGAAGTCAATTCAGGAGAATTTTTTAGATTATAAACTTGAATATTATTCTTTGATGAAAAAAAGTTGTTGATAAATGTATTTTACTTGTTTTCATTTATGGTAGTGAAACAATATTTGACTTGACACATTACAGAAAAGCATAAAAAGACTGTGTTAGCAATAATATATAAGGATAATAAGAGAAATGAGTGGATTTGAAAGAAAATAAAATTTAGAAATGTTTTAATAAGAGTGAAAATTTTGAAAGTAAATAGGAGGGTTATATAGCAAGAATGAACTATCACCGATAAAAAACATGAAACAGTGAATTTTAAAAAGGACTAAAAAGAGATCTATAGAATAGATCAGGAAAATTAGTGTTAAATTGAAAAAATTGGATGTTTGAAAAAGGGAAATTTTAAGAGATCTTCATTCATCAGTGAATGGAAAATGGCTGATAATGATAATATATAAAAAATGGTGATATCAAGAAAATCATAAATGTATATTTAAGAGAAAGAAGTTCATGGACAAGAAAGCTAGAGTATAGTTCGAAATAGAAAAATTTAGAAGAGGTATTTATTAAATAGTGAATTGATAAAAGTGATAATAACATGAAAATATTCTCATACTCACGGATTAATGAAAATGGGAGTTATGAATTATTTATCTATGGGATGGGTGTAATAATATATAATTATATGATTTTCTAAATATTTTTAAAATAAAAAAAATGTTTTATTTCCAATTTGTAGTTGATAGGAATTATTTTTTTAATTTTTAAATAAAATAAATTTTACCATTTTATTTGAAAACATAATGCTATTTTAATTTACATTTATTGTTTTAATTTATTGTAATTATTGTGAAGATAATCTTTCTTATAAATAAATGTGAACAAAAAACTTTGTTTATTTTGCATTTTATCAAATGTACACGAATAAGGATAATATTTTAATGAAATTAAATAATATACATATATACAAATGTGTGTGTGTATGTTTGAGTATAAAATAATTACTATTAAAAAATCAAAAAAATAACTCCGTACTTTGAAAATATACAATGTTAGTTTTTCAAATGTTATTTATAATTTATCATAAGTAAATGTAGAACGTAACAATAATTAATTATACTCAAATAAAAAATTATACGTCACACAAATATTCTTGACACAAACTAATCTGTTCCATTTATTAGTCTCCATGTTTACACTTCTCAGCTTATTTATATAAGGTCATCTTTTAAACAACAGTTTTTTCACACTATTGTAGTTTTGATATATTAATATTTTCACGTGAGTTAAATAATTTCGTATTTCTTGAAGACATATTAATATTTTTATATAGCTCTTACTTAATAAATATAGTTGTGCTCCTATGACTTATTTACGAAATTCAATATATATATATATATATATATATATATATATATATATATATATATATATAAAGATAGAGACTTTTTAAAAATACAAAAAAATCATACTCAAACATATATATATATATATATATATATATATATATATATATATATGTTTGAGTATGAATGTTTTTTGTATTTTTTTAAAGTCTCTGTCTTTATATATATATTTTAATAAAAATAAAATATAGAATATAAAAAATCATACAAACTAGTTAGAGAAGATCAAGTTTAATATAAATCACTGGCTTGTGATATCGCAGAATGAAGTTTTTCAGTACTGTGTAAATTATAATATTTATTGAATTTTCAACATGCTCTAGAAATTTCTTCATATAAAAGTTGTTTATTAGATACATACACATACACACACACACACACACACACACATATATATATATATATATATACATATATAAAATAAATTTTATCGAATGTAATTTCCTTTTTAGTTTTAAATTGATTTTAAGATTTTGATTATTAACTGCGATTGAAAATAAATAATTAAAATATAATTATTAATCACTAGAATATACAACTAATAAATGTTATTTTGATGGTGAAAATTTCTAAAGAAATAAAAAATACAGTAAGAAAAATCATTTCTATAACCACACTTGTATTTTTTCAGTTGTATATTTCATCAAGTTGAATGTGATGTACCTATGCTATTTTGTAAAGTTAATATTTATTTTTAGATTTATTTGTTCTGTTTTCAATTTCTTAAAGTAAAAAGTAACGTTACCATGACATCTATTTTCAATCAACAAGTGTATATCCGTCTTTCCAAGATTTTATTTTGTCGAATTTCGTTTCATTGTATTTTCTCAGTTTGATATTTTTTAAAGTATTTGTAATTACATTTTATTTTATTTGTTTCAAATATAAATTTCCGTTTATACTTCCGTTGTATATATTTTATTTCCGTTTTTAATTACATTGTAATATATATATATATATATATATATATATATATATAACTTAATTAAAAATAAATAAATAGTATATAACTGTCTCGTCATATAATCTTTTACTTAAATAAAAAGTAAATTCATTATAAAATATTTATGGTTTTAAAATTTCAAAATTGGAAAAATAAATCCTTACAAGTTGTTGATGAAAAAAATATTATAATATAAAATTGTCTAATATTTTCAAAAAATATTTTATGTTTTAATTGAAATAAACAAAATTAGTTTTTATACAAAATGATGAAGAAATTGTATTTAAATTTATTAAATTAGTCAGTAGAATCACACGCTATTTATTTTTATAATTGTTTTAGTGGAAAAGTGTAATTATTTTTCTTGAAATATTAAATATATCAATATATATATATATATATATATATATATATATATATATATATATTTCATCAACCCATTTAGTTAGCGTGATGAGTATGAAGTATCAATAAATGGAAACATCAATGAGGCTTTTGTGCAGCAGTGGGTTGATATAAACTGATATGATGATGATGACACATAATTAAAATAAATTTGTTGTATATTGTAAGTTTCTAAAGGACTTGTTAATTAGAATTATCAAGTTATTTTCCTACTTTCTTCATCATTTATATATATTTTTAATAATTAGACTTCAATGATATTTCTATATACTTTTTATTTAGTTAACATTTTTTGAATATATTTGCTAAAAGTATATGATATATTATTATCATTTTTTAGTTTTATTATTTATTTAAATGCTACGACTATAAATAAATCTGTATTCAATAAATATTAACAGATAATTTAATTCAAATTTATATTTTTTGAAACAAAATGTTCTGCATATATTTTATTGTAAGATAAAAAAGAAAATTGTTATTTTATATTAGACTTTTATTTCTAATTTGACTGTTTTAATAATTACATATTTCTTTCAATATTTTTGTCAAAATAATCTATTATTTTAACGAGACTCATCAATTAACTTTTCAGTTAATTGATGAGTATTGATATTAACTGTTCATTTTTTTACTTTTATTGTTTGAAAATAATGGCATGTTGAATAGTATTAAGGGTTGCAAATATTAAATTAAAAGCAATCTTGAAACTATTAAAAAAAATGTTAGTGTTTCAAGAATGAAATGTTTGTATAATTTGGTTAATCCTTCATAAAAATAAAAATGAATTACATATGAGTTTGATATTGATTTTACTGAAATATACAACACTTGTTGATTTTTTTATTTCTTAGTTATTGTACAGTAGTTATAATAGTTTTGAATCGAAATTATGGTATATATATATATATATATATATATATAAAATTTATTATATGTGTATATATCATGTATGAAAAGAATTTTCTTAATAGAAGCACAAATTTACGTATCGCCATATGTACTAATTTATATTACTGTGTTAATATATGCGCATGTCACAACGTGTATGTGTCATAGTTAATTTAATGTCGCGAAAGAGATTTCTCGACTGAAATTACGGAGGAAGCTGATGTCATGTGTAATTATCTGCCTTAAAATCTTCAATTAGCTCCTCTACTTCCAAAGACATGTTACTGTCTTTAGTGTAATCGCCGCCTGATATGTGTTAACTTTAAAAGGGAAGTCGTGCGCTCATAATTCGATGTTATTATTTTATAGTATGGTACGTAATAATAACGAAAGAATGTATATATGTGTGTGTATTTTTTATTTTTTTTCATGATTATCAAACGAGACAGGTAGTTAATGGTGGCAGTGAGAATTATTTAACGGTCTCATAAATCTTTCATTTTATTATGACGGTAATCACGTCGTATATTTATATCGTAATCTAATTACATTTAAGCAGTATTTAAAACGTGGATAGAGAGTTTCTATAGCTAGTTATTTTGAGATATAAATTTTATTACGAATTCAATTTAAATTATTATCTTCCATAATGTGACATTAATGATTGCAAAAATCATTAATCAATATATGTATATATATATATATGCCAATGAAATTTATGAGTTATTTCCAGGAGATGAGTAATTGGTCTTCTATTTTATTACAAAAATCGAATTTAAATGTTACATTATAAGATTTAAATCATTTCAAAACTTAATATTCTAGAGTATAAATATATATGAACATACTTAATAACTTCTAAAAACATTAGAGTTCCAAAAAGAATACTTAAAGAGATAATTATATCAATTTTTCAATGATACATTATTTAATAGGTTCATGGACATCTTTGAAATGAATGTGATCTTCAGATACATTACCGTGTATTTGATAAAATTTGTTTTGTCAGTGTCAATTTTCAAAACATTTTTTTTGCTTATATATATGCATTACTGTAGAATTATTTTTTGATGTTTATCGTTTGGTTATTGTTGATGTGTTTAATTATTTGATAAAATGAATTTTAATAACCAAACCGTAAATATTGATAAAAAAATCATAAAAACATTTTATATAAATCTAAAATTGAAAATAATTTTTTTAATAGTAATACTGAAGTTTAAGTAAGAAAAATATATATTTACAATCATATACTCTGTATATTGTTCTTTAGTCCAGCAATTATATCATTTATCCCTTTTAAAGATGAGATTTTGGAGTCATAATTCTTTATGTATTTTGTGTTATGAGTAGATTTGATTAATAAAATCACAAATCAATTATAATATTACTAAAATGGTAAGTATAATTTATAAATTTAACAAAAAAAATGATTCTAATGTTTTATACACAAAAAGGTTCAATTTTATTACATATGTTTTTAAATACTAACAAATTACAGCTGTATAATACTATGGTAGATAGAACAAAAGGAATGGTATTGGTGAGAAATAAAATAAATGGCGAATAGTTATAGTTATTCCTTATATTTATAATAGGTGATTTTAATGTAGTTAAAACTTTCTTTATAATTTGTAGAAAAGGAGTTATAGTACGAAGTTAAATAAATATCTTACTACTGTTACATAATTTTTTATCACATATTATGTAACAGTATGTAATATAGTGAATATTTTAAAATATATTTTAAAAAATATGCAGAAATTGGAATTTGCATTAATCTGATTTACATGTTACAAATTTTGTAATTATATGAAAATAATTAAACACTTTTCACATAATAGTATGGATTATTAAGTTAGGAGAGTAATTTTTAGAGAATAAAATAGTAAAATTGATTTTTATTTTTTAAAACATTTTTCTCAACATATAGTATACTAATGTAGAAAGAAATGTAATGTTGAAATACATAAAAAATATTATAAAAAAGATACAAGATAATGATATTTGACATTAAATGTCAAAATTAATAATTTTTAATAAAATATAGTGAATATCGGGAAATCAATTTTAATTTATCTCATCGTATAAAACTGAATTAAATTTAATTACATTTTAGCGTTAATATTTTTTATAATTAACAACATTATATATTTAAATAATATTAGCATTAAATTTAAAGAATTAGTATTATATTCTTCAATATCAATAAATATGATCGAATTTTGAAGATAATGGTGTAGGTATTAAGATACATATAAGAAAATTGAAAATAAAATAATAAATAATTATTTAAAATTTTAATTAATAATTTGTGTTATCTAAAGTTGAATTTTATTTTAATAAATTTGTTTTATCAATGAAATAAAATTGTTTGAAACTATACTATTAACTATAATAATTTGTTTTTCTTTAAATATTTAAATAAATCTAATGATTATGTAAAAATAACAAAAATTCATAAATTTTACTTTAGTTATAATTATTTGTATACATAAGATGTTAATAATGAAAATACTGAGTTGAAGAAGACATATACTGTATATAAATAGAATATAAAAAATTCAGGTTACTTTACAAAGAAAGAAATATATGTATTTTTTTATAAAAATACTATTAAAGATGTAATGCTTATACAATTTTTACTTCTTATAAGTATTTCTCGTAATAAAATTAAAATATTTGTACAACGCTATTAACTAACAGGTTAAAATATAAATATTTAATATTCAAAGCGTTGTAATGAAGATGTTTATAATTGTATCGAAAAAATAAACAATATTTGTTCACTCGTCATTTTTATACAATATAATGGTTTTAAGGTAAGTGACTTACAAGGCTAATGATTTAGAAAGACTGGTAAAAATTCATGGAATTTAAAAATTAAATATAATAATTTATTAAAAATATTTAATGTTAAGAATCATTTCAATGATGAATATTTATATAAAAATATGTTTTTATAAATACTTTCGTTTAGTTAAACAATTAGATTTTTCTAACACAATTATTGAACAGAAAATTACAGTTTTACATCTGACAAGATAAATCAGATTATTTCTATTAATAAAAAGTGCATGTTTTATTCCCGTCGCTACAGACCAAAAATTGTGCTTAAAGCGCTCAATGTTCATTCAACTGTGTTCGTTTTGTAACCGTGGATAAAAAGTAATGCAACGATCAACGTTCCATATCATGTCCATCGGAAACGGAACTGTAATAAATGTTCACAAAAGTAAACGAACAAGTTCACGGCGAAGGCGTTAAATCTTGCGGTGCAGTTTGATCTTGCACATTCAACATTGGACATACAGACAGAACTATTCGTATACGTATATCGCGATAGTATGTAGAGAAGCTAATCTGATAAACTCACTCGGGCCGCATAAGTTTAGCGACACGGTGGCTATGCGGGTGGGTGGATCTGCTGAAAGCGTTTGACCACACTTTACTCGTCCGACGTGATGTCGCGACGTTACTCTCTTTGGCCGGCATCCAGAGGTAATGGTTTGCATAAAGGATGTACGGAGCTTGGCGTGTAATCTATTCAAAGCCACTTCCACTAAACCACACAAATATCACTCGTGATATGTTTATTTGTCCACTATCTTCTTATTAAATTATTATTATGATTCGTTAGACCGAAACAATTAGAACGTACGTGTTTATTATGGTTATGCAAGTTGAACTTTAGATATAGTCAACCATAATAACGCAATAAATGTAATAATACATTTCGTTGCACTTTACATTCATCATTGACCTGTATTGTTGAGTTTTCATTAATAATGTTTGACTTTTTTATATGATTATTTTATTTTTAATGAACATATGAAGAAAATTGTCAACCGTTTTTAAAAAACGATTAACGATTATATATAGAACATTTTAATAAAGGTAAAATATGATTTCTATTCAAATTAAATCTTTTTTAAAAATTAGAAATAATTTTCATTCTGATTAAAAATTATAATAGAAAATAAAAATTAATTTCTACTGAGGTAAATAAAAAAGGAATATGAGTTATACGAGTATATATATATATATATATATATATATATATATATATATATATATATATATACAATTTATTGTTTAATAAAGTTGATAGTTTTCATTTTAAATCATGATAGTTAAATGTGTAATTTTATTATGGAAATTTCTAGAATGAAATTTAAGAACATTATTTATATAAGGAAAGTTTTATAAATTTATTGGGACTTTTATTAATGGGTTTGTTATTATTTACTTGTAATAATGAATTAAAACGTTCGCTACCAGCGTCACATATATGTGACGACCTGGTTTTCGTACTTGAGCCCGGCGTCACAAATATGTGACGGATGTTCATTATCAGTCTATGATAACTCTTTGTACCAAATCGTACCGCAAACAGATGGGTTATGTTAAATAACAATAAAAGAGATACAGGATGTTATTGGTCTGTCGATAACTACATTTTTAATCATTTAGAACTTTATAAATACAGCGTAAAAAATTAATGACAATTTGGTATCATATTTAAATAATAAAACGTCTGGGCTGTAGTGGTGGATTTTCTCCTGAGGCACTGGTAGCAAATGGGTTAATGTAATTTATTTTTTTAATCAAAAATATATTAAAATTATATTTTAAGATATTAGTTATATATGTACTAGATTAATAATTCATTTAGTGAAAAATAAAAAAATATTTAAAAAAAGAATTGATGATAGTATTAAAAAATTATATTGGTCATTATAAATAATACATCTATATTTGTTAGAAAAACTGATAATAAAACTAAATTGTAATCATAAAGTCACGATGTCAAAACCATTTAGACATTTGTTATATCAGGGTTAAAATACATAGAAACATTATTATAAAAAAACAATATAATTACATTTTAAAAACTAGGTAATTAGTTTTTCAATTTCTGATAAAACTAATATTCATAATAAAAATTTAATATTTTTAATATACATCGATGTTTGTTATATAAAAATTAAAAATATTTTTATATGTTATCTTAAAATGGAGATTTCTGAATATCTTAATAGTGAAAAATATTATAAAAAAAAATTAAGATATGGAATATTAAAAAAATAATAAATATGTGTAAATAAAAAATATTATATATATATATATATATATATATATATATATATATATATATATATATGAGTTAAAAAGGTAAACAAATATATGTAGTAAACATCTTTAGTAGTTAAATACAAATATATGTACTCGTTTATATTTATATGTTTATACATTTAAGTAGTAACAGTTCGAAATAAATACACGAAAATAGTATTAGTTAACTGCGATACGACCTAACATTCTTTTAATTTATGTCGTTTAATACTGCATACTTCAAAGGCGAATGAAAGAAAATCAGCATCTAAATTAAAGTTTTCACTATGAAAGAACGTAACGTTCAATCTGGAATGGAATTTTCAAATACAAGAAAAACATTCGCTTTTTCTACATCTGTTTCTTATACTGCATCTATATACAACGTTCACGTATATACACTTGTATGCATGGTTGTGTGTATGTATGTATGTATGTATGTCTTTATTTGTGTATAGCTATTCACATACATAGACGTATCTCTTTGGCGTTGCACAAAAATGAGGATACGTACAGCTTACACATCGTACCTACAGCGAATAGTTTTATTTTCGGGCCTCTTTTTCACAAAGTCAAAGTCTTTTCGTAACTCGAGATGCGAAATGGCATGAAGGGTAGTAGTTGTAGTTTAAGCGGAGGTAGACGTGAAGCCAAACAAGCAGGCAGTTTCGTTGAATCACCGTGTGCAAACGGTGGTGTGGTGGCAGCACACATAGAAGAGCATCCACGGGAATCAAACGGGTGACCTTTGGTGAACAGTATACGGAGCAGAACGTGTCGTCCTGAATATTTCTTTCTTTCGCTATATCAGTCGGTCTGATATGCATAATGAACCCTTTCAAAGGAATGAAGACGAGTAACAAACTTCATTTAGATGTATCATTTGATAAGTTTGCATTGAATTACAAGAAATTCGTTTCTATAATATATATCAAGTTATAATTTTATCTAGATAGCATTCTTAGGTACATACATACACACACACACACACATATATATATATATATATATATATAAAGAGAGAGAGAGAGAGAAGTTTCAACACATAATAATAGCTTTTTATAATACCTATGTTTTCATTCATTTATCTATTAAATTATTAAATATATGAATAAACTGTTAGTTTTAAATATATAAACAATAACATAAAATAATGCAATTTGTATGTATTTATTAATAAAAAATTATTATGCAATGAACATATAATTTATTTTTAATATATAGAACTGACATAAATAAATTATCATTCTAACATCAGATGATAATCAAAGAGTTTAATAATTATTTATTGCTGCTCTTTTATTAGCATATACTGATGAGCATTTTGATAACTATAGAAATTTCCATCAGTATATAAAAAGAAAATGTCAATAAATAATTATTCAACATTTTTTAATATTCTGTGGTGTTGGGGTGATAATTCATTTGTATGAAAATGAATTCGTCACAGTTCCAAAACAATTAGTAATTGGGAAGTTCATTAAATGCACACAAATCCATATATATATATATATATATATATATATATATATATATATATATATATATATATATGATAAGAATATTATGTGTGTATTTTAAATTTCAATAACATAAAAATAATTATTCTTTCTTGTTATTTGCTAACCATTGAAAATATCAAATTATTTTTATTTTTATCAAAAATTTATAATATCATTTTTATGTAAACTATAAAATATATAAATAATAAATTTTTAATTATTTTTTTAGAGACGAGATTTTTATTATATATCTGTATATATCTATGTCTATTTATAATATTATACTTCTAATACTCTATAAAATTATTTATTATAAATTATAAATATTCTTTTATATATGAATGTAAATAATGTCAGTATAGATGTAAAATTATTAGTTTTTATATTTTAAAATTCAATATTCATGATTCTGTTATCATTTTTATATCAATTGAAGTACGAAAGTCTAGAAAGGTAGTATGATGAAATTCAATATAAACAATAATGACAAACGGATCTAAACTCAAATATTTACATATATATATATATATATATATATATATATATGTTTGACGACTTTCCTATAACTCATACACATCATTGCAATAAACGAAACTGAGCTGAGATAAAAAGGAACATACTGGGTACCGTTAGGAAAGTTAAATTTTCCCTGTGACATCGTGAAAGTTCGATAATATCTCGGCGGTCTAAGCGGATACGTAACACTGTAGATTCTAAAAACACTTCAAAAAACACACACACATGTAAATACATGCATAAAATATACAATTACTTTGAACGTTCAGTGGCGTACTTTGTTTCAGATTTGTGTAGTTGATTTTTTTATATTTCACTATATTACAATTTTGTAAAGATGAAAATTTATTGAATAATTATTAATATTTGAGAATTATTAGTTTATTGTTCATTTAGAAAGAAACATCATAAATGTATTTACAAAATCAGTGTATGATGGTTTGTAAAATTTTAATAAGATTCCTTTGACTTTTTTAAGAACTTACATTTTAATTATATTAGTTTAATAACTATTTTTTACGAAGCTACATACATTGGTACTGAATTTAAATTAATGTAATACTTTTCATTAAATAAATATTATTGTAAAAAAATAAAAAAGTATGAAAAAGTTATGATATATAGATAGAATTTTCATAATTGAAATTAATTAGGTGTTATAATATACAAACTAATAAGAGTTATCAGTGTTATTCAATAATATTTGAATATTTACAAACGTATATATGCATATAATGTACTTTTTAGTTCCAAGTTTAATTATATACTAATAAAATTATATAAAAATTATTAACATCATTATGCCAATTCATAAAATTTAATTTAATTTTATTTATTCAAGGTATTCAGTTAATAACAAATAGACGAGTTATTATTTTTCTTAGACGACTTTTTAATAGAATATAAATTGAAATACACATTAAATTCAAATTATGAGTTTGAAATTCTATATACACTTCAATTATAATTTGTCTGGAAAACTTTTCTTTCTAGGAATTAATATTCAAGTTTATTAATTAATTAGAAATGTTATTTATTTATATCCAATTTGAATATTTCATGAACAGTTAATAATTTTTAGTGAATATAAAATAATTATTTTCAGAGAAATGTATAAGAATGCTAGTGAACTGATTATTTATTACATTTTTTATATATCTTTTGTTCTTTATATATATATATATATATATATATTTGTGTCTGCACGTTATTCATTGACATTTTCTCTTTCGGCTATATTTATCAATCGTTTTAAAAAACATAGTCGTGAATCGGTCCAATAACATTTCACACCATCGCCAACTCACTCGTCCGGACATGACACTGAAAATTGGTCAATGTTTTGGAAGCGAAAGAATTCGAGTAAAAGAAGAATGAACAACAGTTCACGCTTGTCTCGTGGCCTTCCGGCAACCGATTATGTGGAAAATGGAAATGTTCTATGCATACAGTGGCGTAACGCCAAACTGAATATTTTATGAAAATATTTATATCATAATTTTCTAATATATATATATATGTGTGTGTGTGTTTTTAAAAAGAAATCTCAATTATAATGAAAAATAATTAGTAAAGACACATACTAAAAGGAAACTATTGTACATTTAGATATTTTTTTAAAAAAGAATATTTCAAATGTACTGAATTCAATATTCATTCATATTTGGTGTTCTTGCGATCAATTGAAAAAAATATATAAAAGTACAATATAATAATCTAATGTGTTTTTTGTGTGCTACTCATTAATATTCATTGAAATGTTAACAAATAATGATGTAAGAGAAAAAATATTTCAGTATAATTGTTGATATAGTTAATTTCAAATAAAAATCTATTTATTTTATGTAAGCTTTTTCGTTTATTTTATTATAACTTTTATTTTTCTTTAGACATGTTTTTCATTTATTTAAATAAATAATATCAGTGTTATTAAAACAATAATAAAGAAATGGTTATTATTGTTTATAAAATCTATAAAGTAAACAGAATTTCTTACTAGAATTTATATAATAATTTTTGTCTTATGTTGTCAATTATATATGATTTAAAAATATTTTTATTTGAAGAAAAATTTATAGTGATAAGAAAAAAAACATAATATATATATATATATATATATATATATATATATATATATATATATATATTGGCAGTTAAAGATGACACATTGATCAGTATCTATTAATAGATGACGTTTTCAGTTTAAAAAGTATGTAAGATAACTCCTGTAATATATCAAATTAAAGCGTAACGTTTTATCTGTCAAGCTCATAAATTTTTTTCTAGTGAAGTTTTTCTTGAACAAATTTAAGAGTGTAGTGAGAAAAAATAATTCTTTTTCGTACTATTTTCTTATATGAGCACAAATAAAACAGTGTAAAGTTACAAATAAGTTGATGAAATTTTTAAAAATCTACTAAATATAAATTATACCAAATATAAAATCTATCAAATATTAAAAAAGACTAAAATTGTAATCAAATTTGTTCTATAGTTAATTTATGGGGATGATGTTTAAAAGCTGAAATAATCATTGGTTGTTCATTAATTAAATATTAATTTAACTAGGCAAGTTTTGTTTTCAATAACTGATAAAAATAATAAATAATTCTTACATTTTTTTTAAAGATAATGCCAATTATTTTTTAATATTAGAATATTTAACAAAAATAACAATAAATTTTTGAGATATTTTCATTTTTAAAGTCAATTAGTCATGTTTTTATTCATATTTAATATTTGCTAAAAATAAAATGAAATGCGTATATTTTTTCATTAATGATATTTAATTTAGTGTCGACAAAAATAAACCTTCTATAAAAAATATTTTAAAAATAATATCTGTCATTATTTTCTATTTTAATTAAAAGATATAATTTATTTATTTTATCTGAAATGTGTTTTTTTCTAAAAAATATAAATAAAGTATTAAAATTTATATAAAATCTCATTTAATAAAACTTTGAACATAAAGTAAATGAAGTAAATATTGACGTTATTAATAATTAATCATTACTTGAGTACTGTATAATGATTCTTAGAGAAACAGATTTAATTATGGAAGTTTTTTTTATATCAGATATATGTATTAGCATATATTTTTTAAAAAATCAAGTATATATATATATATATAATATTTTTATATAATTAAAATAGTATAAGTTAGAATAGAATTCATTGAAATGTTTTACAAATATTATTTTTATTATATAAATAAAAAAAAACAATTTATTATTTGTAACATTTACGAGATATATTATAAATAATAAATGAACAATGTTCAAAAAATTATTATTTAATTTAATTTTATTAATGATATGAATTATTCATTAAAAATTGAATAATATAAGTATTTTTATATAATTTTAAATAAAATTATTTTTAAATAACGGATTCGTTTATACGAATCGAATAAAAATATCATCCAGCTTCTGTCGTATATTCTTTTATGTTCACTTTATGTTTAATATTTTTATTTGGAAATACAAAAAGAACTTAAGAAAAATAGTACAGAATATCATATAGTTTGTATTTTATGTTCATCTGTGTCGTAGAAAACTCATATAAATAATATTAGTACTAAAGTTCGTAAGTTCATAAAGTTCTTTTTTAACGGCTGGAAGTCAAAAGTAAAAAGAACGATCTTACATATCACTAGAAATAATTTTACTAGTGTGATAAAGTGTTGAAACTCAATTATTTTTTTAAAAAGAACGCTATTGAATGAATGACTGAATGAAAATAAAAACAGTAGTATTAATTCGATTGTTGGACAAATGTGTAATAAATGTAAAAAATCTTTGAAGAGGTAATCCTATTTTAGAGTCAATTAAAACAACATTAAATAAAAAAATGTAAAATTGATTTTTGATATTTAATTATTGTTTAATATTCATTTTTCATATTTTTTAGAATTTATAATAAGCCATTTAGAATATTTGTTATAAATAAGCTTTAATTTTGTTTTATTCAGACACTTAATTTATTAGTATGGTATAAAAAATCACATCATTGAGATTAATTCATGCATCGAGGATTGAAATTATGTTAAATATATTTTTTAACAAAAAAATTAAAAAGCTGTTTAATTTATGCAATAATTATTACCCTTCTAGTAGATTGTTATAAATTAACAACAAATTGAAGATATCCTTTAAATCTTTTATATTATTTAGTTTCTTTAAAAACATAATTTTTGGATAAAGATGAATTTTAGTATCTAGGTATCTTATGTAGAAAAAAATAATTATAGAATATAAAAGAGCTTTTAAATATTTCAATAACTTATGTGCTATTGATAAAAATAAATGTCAATTATTACTCAAGATAGTCAATTAGTATACTTTTAAGTTTCTAAAACTTGTCGAAATAAAACGATCACCATAAAAAATAAAAACAGTTTTTAATAATTTTGATTAAATTTTACTTTTTTATTAATAATTTTTTTTTCAGAAAAAATATAGTTCTTAAAATTGTTCATATATATTTTAATATTAACCTAAAAGCAATATTTTCATTTATTAGAAAAAAATGATATATTGATAAGAATTGAGTTATGTCTGTAGATCTTTTAATTTAAATATCATATTAAATTAATTGAAAATGATTAAATAATTACGACCTAATAATTAGAAAAACTGGTAAATCAATTATATGTATTTTAATTATAAATTACTATTTAAAAATGAAAGAAGTGAAATTCTTTAGTCTAACTTTTTTAAAAGTGTACTTAAATTATATAACACTATTTGAATATAATATAAATCATTTGTTAAAAATAATTTTTAAAATGCTCCCAATAATTAATTTACAAAGAAAATACTTTTCTTAACATATAAAAATAGTTCTAAAAGAAAAGCAATTAAACATGAAACTTCTTCCTCCTATTGTATATTTAATTATACAACATGTACTATTATTAAGGTAAATATACTCTAGCGAGATAATTGAACTTAGTGTAGTATACAGCGTACATTCTTTCAAGACAAAATAAAAACAACATGCAGAATATATACTTTAATTAGTTATCGCAGCATAACTTGCATCAAGTATATATTAAGAACTAATAAAGTGAAAACTGTTGCACAGGTTTATTATAGCTGAATATCTTTAATAATAACGCTTGACTGTAAATTTAATAAATAAGATTTTGTTATCTGATAATTAGCAAGTTGTAAAGTTTTCTTTATAAAATTAAATATTTCTTTTGAAATTATTGTGCTATTTACAGGACATTGTTAATATAATTTATTATTATTAAATATAAAATGAAAATATATCTATCGCTATATATATATATATATATATATATATATATATATATATATATAAGATTATTTTATATTAAATTATTGATTATCAAAATTAAAATAAAATATATTAATTTTAATAATTGATTTCGTATTTAATGCAATCTACTTATGATTTATAAATTTGGTTTGTTTCTGTTTTTCGGAAAAACAACTTTTATTAATTAGTATGTTGTTTGAATATGAATATTGAAGAATAATTAATGGATATCGAAAATTCTTAACGATTATTAGTTATCAATAAATACTAGATTACAATTATTAGTGGACATTAGTTTTTATCAAAATAATAGATAAGTGGGCCTATATTGGTCTGCAAAAAATATTTGATTTTTTTTTTGAGTCATGGAAATAATGTAAGTGTATTGTTATTAAGAGGTTATTTTTAACATTCGTAAATATAACTTTTTTAAATTATAAAACGGATAAGTATATATATATATATATATATATATATATTATTCTTCATGCATAAATTAAAGATGAACTGTCGTAATTGTATAAAGTATAAACATAAAAGCGTTTAGAATTTCTTTTAGCCTGAAAAAATCAATTGTAGTTTTCTGTAAAAAGTAAAATACATTACTATTTAAGATTAATTTCCGTTTTTCGTCTACTTAACATTAATATAAATAATACAACTGTTCTAACAGTTAATGTAAATAACAGTACATTAATATTTTAAATGTGTTTCAAGCCCGTTTTATTCGACATTAACTAAAAAAAATGTCTGTTTACACAGATCCATTTTCAAATTATAATATAGTATATAAAGACATACATTACTCTGGCATTTTAATGAATAACGTTCACAATACAAATTGAACGAATAATATGTATATCTTACGCTTGACATACATTGAAAGCAGGAGACGCAAAACTGGCGAAGAGCATTATATACATGTTCGAGCTCCGGCTTATTTATCACCACCGAAAGAGAAGAAACGGCAAACAACTGATATATCCAGCAATCCAGCATTGTAGTTGGCCCAAATCATCCATCATCACGTTTTGCAATAGAGTTAGCCGGGCCTGAGAGGTCGACGATACTGTGTTGTATTTTCTCGGTAAATATTTTTCATAAAAGAGGAAAATAAGTGAACAGAAATATAAGTAGAACATAAATTTATAAATCTATTCTTGATACATTTTCGGCAGAAGAAAAGTGCTTATATAAGGATATATAACTGTTCGTTGTATTTTATTTTTATTGAATTGTATGAAGGGTTATTGAAAAAAAGCTTTTTGTTTCTAATCCGATGATTTAAAAGTAACTGTTGTATTTAATTTAATAATTTTTAACGTAAATACATCACAAAGAAATTGATTTAATAATATTTATATAAATAATAAATATATATTTAGAGTCATCAAAATTATTGTAAATTGAAAATATAAAATAAAGCTTTTATAATTTATATAATTAAATTGTATATTACGATTCTTCTTTTAAAAAACTCTGTCACAGATTTTTATAAATAATATATATTAATTAGCAAATAATATGAACTAACGAATATTAATAAATAAGAAATTTATTAGCAGTTAATAATTTTCACGAGAAAAATTATTACTGTCTTTTGATTAATTTCAAATAAATTTTATTTAACATATTTATTGTATAGTATAAAAATTGTCTAATAAAAATATATTTTTTAGTTATTTTGTCTTCTATATGAAAATTTTTATATTTTATAAAATAATTTACATGTATATTAAATATTTCTTCGATTTAAAAGGTGTCTTTTGTTAACCAAAAACAATTCGTTTTATCATGATTATAATTTATTTATAGTCTTTATATTTTATTTTTTAAAAGAAATTTAACTAAAGAAGTAAGTTTTTTGCATTTTTAATAAGCTTTAATTTTTAATGTTTCCGTGTTACATAATAAGGAAATGTTTATTATTTTATCTTGTAACAGAAAAAGAGATAATTTTAAGAACATTTCTCTCTTGAAATATTTAAATGGATATTTATATATATATATATATATATATATATATATATATATATATATATATATATATATATAGTATATAAATATTTAAATATATGAGACTAACTTATATTAATGGTTACTACATTATTAATAATATTTGATAGAGCAGTAAAGTACATTGTTTTAAAAATTTTAATTATATATACACCTAAGTTTGTTTTTATGCAGTAAATACGTCCCGCAGAAAACCGCATTAAAAAAAAATCGCACAAGAAAGACTTAACTTACATTGAAAAATTAGGGATACGTTCCGTAATTTTCAAAAACTGCATAAAACCAAAGCTACAAAGTGAAATTACTCTAAAATTCGCATAAAAAATCAGGAAATAAAGAATGCTTAAAAAATTTCAAATATCTGTAAAAAATTGATACAAAACAAAGCTTTTTACTTTATTTTTTAATTAACTATTTAATTTTATTCAAAGCAATATGTACATATGTGTAATTTATTTTAGAATTTTTCATACATATTTTAATTTTCATCGCAATAATATCTGCACTATTTGGAATAAAAGTAAGAAAATAAAAAAGAAAATGAATAGCTGCCCTGTTTTCAAGACATGTAGGCCAAGCCTTTTTCCAACAGGCATTTAAAGTCTGTTATTTTATTTGAGTAATAGCAAATGCAACATGATTTATATAACCAAAGATAGAATTTTTTTTCCAAACGTCAGTTACTGTTATTGACTCATTTTCTAATTTATCCAATATAAATTGAAAAGTGTGTTTAACGTAATATTGTTTAAAAAAATTTGGCAACTTCTTCATCTGCCGATGCAATCACGCCCGTCATCTTCACCTTATGCAGTGCATTCCTTTTTAAAAACCCGGTTAAATATCCTTTACTAGCCGAAAATTCCTTATCAGTTTGAGAAGCGGAAGTAAATGGCTCTGATTCCTTCATTTGTTCATAAAACTGAAGAGCTTTTTGTTGAATTAAATAACCGCTTAAAGGAATTCTTAAAAAATTCTTGTAAAAAAATACTAAGAAGAAATATGAATCGCATTAAAATAATCCGCACAAAAACAGACCCAGCTGTATATATATATATATATATATATATATATATATATATATATATATATATATATATACTACTTATTATATATTATTTGAAATGAGTTATTTCATTATCTAATTAAAAATGTGATTATAACACGATTATGATTTTTTTAAAAAAACGATATATAAATCAATATGAATCTAACTAGAAAGATATATCAATATAATTAGATGCCAAGAAAAATTATGACAGTTATGAAATTTTGTGTACAATTATGAAAATGTTAAATGAATTTGTGGTGTATAATCAGAAAATAAAAATTAATTATTTAAACGCCAGACTACTTTAATGATAAGTATTGGAAACAAAAACATTCTCTAGCATTGTGTTTTATTATACACATCAGGTAATTTATGTATTTATTGAAATATGCGGAGATATAGCTCAAAACTGCACTAAAATAATAACAATAATTTTCTCAATTCATGAAAATTTAACTTGATATAAGGGTCCGAGTTCGAGTCAATAACGCATAGAGTTTATTCACAAACCGTGATAATGTCGGGCACGAAACGTTCAAAGCCGACGTTAAATGGTACGTAATAAGTGGATAATTAGATTCGTTACGCATGATTTCTCATAGTAAAAATAAACGAAACTGCCACTGCGCACGCAATTTCTGAATAATACCGACTGCATACCTGTGATTTACTCCACAATGTACAACAGAAAAAATAACAATCAGCACGACACCGTTCGTATTTTTTTCCATCGCTAGCGACTGTAATTTTCTTGCAGACGTTTCAGCGCTTTCACTGAAACGATTCATTTTATTTAACGAATTGTTCAAATCACGCCAGTAACTATGCGGAAAATACTAAATGAAGAATATAACTCATATATATATATATATATATATATATATATATATATATGATTTATCTCTTTCCCAAACATCATCTATTTATTTATTTTATTTATAAACATATCATTTATCTATATTTAATGATGTGTTGGCGTATATTATCGGGCAAAAGTAGCTAAAAGAATAATTTTATAAATAATTCAACTTTATTAATAGTAAGAGAAGTTGTATGTGTCATAAATGATACCCAGAATCAACTATAGTATAAAAATTAATTTGTTAAAATAGAGTTTCAAATTATCACTTATTTATCTTTGTCAAGAAAAATGATTAATATTTATAAAAGTTGCTATTAATCTTCCACAAAATTAGGTTATTAATTATCTATGAGATTTTATTAGTATTCAATAAATATTTATTACTTCTTTTTTATTAATGACTAGTATGTTATTGGCAATATTATTATTTAAAAATGTATGAATATAAAAATTATTTCTATTTTATTTGTGTTTATAATTTTTCAATATCTGTCAATTGTACTGATTGGAAAATTATTTTGCATTATTTTTGTATCTTTGTTAATTTATTTTTTATGAAATAATTATAATCAGTAATATCAAAATTTTTTATTAATATAAAATAAGTACTTATTATTTATTATTACTTTTTATTACTCGTAGAATATGAGACAAAACTTGAATATAATTGTAATGTAACCAATAAGTTAATTTTGTTGATAATTATTGAATAATTTTTTAAAAAAATACTTTGATATTTGTTCAATTATTTCATATAAGGTAAGGTTAAAATACTTATAAAAAGTACTTATATTATTTTACCATAAGATAAAATAATTTTAATATTGTCTCTCAATACTAACTAAGAGTTAACAATGAACATTTTTTTTAAATGATAATTTGAAAATGTTTACATATAAAGATAAATACATTCAAAATTTAAAAATATTTAATATAATATATAAATTTATGGCAAATAATGATTAACAGAGAAGTCAATTTAAATATTATAAAATTTGTAGAATATTGTAGAGGTAGATTTAGTTCTGAAGTAATTTTTAATTTATAAAATATCGTAGAAGGAATTTGCAAAAATTAAAAAAAATGTATTATTAATTTTTCTTGAATGAAATAAGAAAGACAATTGATAGAAATAGTTATTTTGGAATCTAGAAAAAATTATTAGGAATACAATCTTATTAATGGCGAGTGAAATGATAATTGGATATTATTTTTAAAATGTAATAAAGTAATATTTTATTTTGAAAATGGTTTAATTTTGTTAAATAAAAATAAATTTAAATTATTTGAATTAAAAATTACAAACAAAAATTTGTATGATTAAGGTTTATTAATGAAGAACTATGAGGAAAAACATATTTATTCAAAAGCTATTCAAGAAGAAATGGTTGAAAGGATCACAAAATAAATTGAAAATACGACAAATATGTTTTTAGGTGGATCAAAAAATAACTTTAATATTTTTTAATGTATGAAAGTTGAAATATGATAATTATATTTTGTTGCACATATATAAATTCTGTTTGTGTAAATTATCAATGACAAACAGTTATTTTTGGTTAGGATATTTGAAATTTGTATTATTAGAATTTTTTATAACGTTATCAATTAATAAATAATTATCATATCTAGCATAATTATTACATAGGAATTTACTGAGATAATTATGTGTTGTAAAGATTACTCGGAAAACATATTAAAGTGATTTTTTATGACTGGTTATTAATTATAATTTTAAATATTGCATATTTATATATACAATATAGAATTTTAAAAAAAGTAATATAAAATTAATAAAATTTTATAACTATCATTTGAATAAATCAATTCTCTAAGGTGGCCAAAAAGAAAGTATAGTATAATAAATTATAACAAGTAAGTAAATGCATATTTAATCTATTTAGTCTCATTTGAAATACCCTTTACATATTTTAGCATAGTAATTAAAATATGTACCATTAAAAATTATTTAAATAAATTATTCATTTTGATGTCTAGCGAATTTTATATATTACAAATTATTTTTTAAAATAATGACATTTGAAATTTGATAAATGTAATATGTCATACATTATAAATGTTTAAAATAAGCTATATAGTTTCGTTTTTTAATTATTTTCATAAGACTTGAAATAGAGTTATGTAAAAATATCATAACATGGAACTTACTAATCAAATTATTTTAAAATCGGTTCTAAAAGAAAACATTTTAATTCATGAATTCTTTGTATTTGAAAAATGCTTGTACGAGATTCGTTTGATAAGTATGGTAAAAAAGTAAGAAAAACTAAATTGAAAAATTTAATGAAATTAATTAATTAAATAACAATGAATAAATTTACCATACTTACCAAACGACTCTCGTATAGTTTTGATTTTATTAGGTTTTTTTATGAATTAAACAGAAGTTTATTTTCTGATATTCTTAGAACAAAAGAGTTTCGACTTATTATACTATACTTTTATTCAAATATCATGTCAATTTATTTGTAAAGGAAATTTTGCTTGATTAAATATGTAATATTTAATATCGTACATACGTGCGCATTTTATGTACAAAGGCAGCATACAGCTAATGAAATACCAAAAGCGCATGTTCTTAGTCAAATACCATCGTCGTTTGAACTTGTCTAGTGTTAAATGAAACACTTGAATCGTATAAGCTTTATATATATATATATATATATATATATATATATATATATATATATATATATATAAGGTATGTATGCATTATTCAACATAACCGCGAGGTACACTAAAGAGAGGTTGATCCGTTCATGGGCAAACAATGTGTTAAGGGTAGATAGACGGAGAAAGGGAAAAAAACTAATATTTAAATTAACACTACTCGATGATGGTGTATTATAAAGCGGACCCCTGCGGTCTTTAATAAAAGTATCGACGGGATTTTCGGATTATGTTGATCGTCGTCAGATAGAGTAAGTATGATGAGATGTTGTGTTGTCGTCGTCGTTGTTGTTTTCCTTTTTTTTGTAATGACCAGACTCTCGTTATAATATATTATCATGTGATTATGTGAAAAACGTAACATAAAATTATTTCACTTTATTCGTTCGGACAGTTACACTATAATGAAAATAACAAGCGTCTCAATAAACTACCTGGTAAAGAATCTGTTTCTTTTTTATACGTGCATTTTATTAAACGTGAAAGTTTTTTAAATGAATCTATTAATGTTTGTCGAAAGAATGGTAATGCGGTAATAAGATATATATTGGAAACAAACAGGTGCCAATATATGCAATCGTTCACAACCACTGGGTTTTAACAGTTTTAATGAATGTAGTTAAAGTAAACGGATTATTATTTCTTCGCCGAACGAGTGGTTATTATAAGATACGTTATAATTTATCCACACAAGGGAACTATAAGATTTCAAACAAAATATTTATTCCAAGAAATGTATTCTAAGAAATGATAAATAAGTAATTGGAGCATTCTTTTAGAAAATTACTTATATATATATATATATATATATATATATATATATATATATATATATATATATATATATATATATAGCATCAAGGCCAAAGAAACATAAAATAACTTTGTAATTAATAGAAACATCGAGCGAAAAAAATAAAAATAAACAAAAGTAAAAAATAAATCTACATAAAACATTACAAATAAAAAATATTGACAAGTGAAGTAAACAGGAGAATTAATGTGAGATGGTGTTAATTTTGAAGAATTTTTTTTATTATGAAGTTAAATATTACTCTATGTCAGAAGAAAATTTTTTGATCAATGCATTATACTTATTCCAACTTAAAATAGAGAAAATTGTGTCTTAAATGTTAAAATAATTTAAAAATATCAGATAATACAGAGAAAAAAGGTGATAATATTGCGAATAATATATAGAAAGAAGAAAAGGAACGAATTAAGTCGATAATAAACAAAAGTTAATTCTGATATTACAAAAGGGAAGAGTTTAAAATGTAAATGAGATAGTAGTTTAGCAAGATGAGAAGAGCATTAATGAACAAAAGAAATTATTGATTGGAAATTCAGAAATATAAAAAGCTCAAAAAGAGACTTGTGGATAGATGGAAGAGAGACAGGAGAAAATTCAGCTGTGTAGAATGGAAGAGAAAGGCGACAAATCGTTATTAATGGAAAATTTTGGGAGATCATGCTTCAGATATAAAGAGGCTGTTGTTATTGATGAATTATATATAAATACATATATAAGGTGGATCCAATAAGAGTGAAGGATGTAAATCGAAGCTGCAGATTTTATTTTTCAGTCTCATTCGGACCACCTATATAAGCGTTATTATATTTTAAAATTCATTTTTATTTAATGAATTAAAATGTTGAAATAAGTTTTATCGATAATTTGAAATTATTTATAAAATATATAAGGAAAGTATTAAAAATTAGTTAATTAAAATAATTGTTAATATTATTAATGAAACATTGTTATTATTTATTTCAATAAAACTAAAATTAAAGGTGGAAATTTACAATATTTTGTAAGTATAAAACAAATTAGTCAGGTTTTATTTGTTAAAAAGAATCGTTGTGCGTGTATTGTATAAACGAATGCAACATGAACCGGTGTTTCCGCACGACCCTGTCATTTTAGAAGCGGCCTTTAGCACAGGTGTTCGCACGCTAACGAAACCGCATCGGGTTTCTTCCTGTGGGAGCCACCTGATGATGTTGTTACTTCCAGAATTGATTAAATATGCCCGTGCACCGGATTTTAGATTACTGACGTCTAGAAATAAGTTGTTGCGGTGCATCGAACTGTTGTTGAAAGAAATAAATATATTTTTTTAAGTATACGGCATATAATTCGCTAAAGCTTTAGTTTATTTATTATTTATAAATAAAACGTGCACGGACAGATATACGTATATGTATATATGAAATTATTTTAAAAGAATTTTTTTAATTAAACAATTAATTTTTCATAATATTATAGATATTTTCAAAGCTCATTTTTAAAAATAATTCTTTTTAAATATTTGTAATATTTTTGTTAAAACAATATGTATATTTTATGAAAACTAAAAAATAAAAATTATAAAATATATCAATTACATTTATAAAGAAATAAATATTTGCAATATTTATATAACATATAAATTGAACTTCTTTACGTTTGTTATTATTATATGATATAAAAAAATTAACGAATATATTAATAAAGATCGAATTAGTCTACAATTTTTTGTATAAAAATGTATGAGTTCTGTCTATCTTCTATTCTATATTTAACCAAATCAATTTACGAGATATTGTCAAAAATTTTAATTTGAACTCCTATATAATAATTTGTTGACTAAATTGGAAATTGGTTGTACATTATTTATTCTGATATCGTGGTAAATTGAATTTTAAACAAATTAATGACTTATTTTCTAAATCAAATAATTTTATAAAAGTGTTCAATAATCATTTATTATTACCTTTTTTGAGTGATTCGTATGTCGATGGCCATACTATTATCGTTCTAAATATGCAAAATAATATTTTTTTTGCATCTGTGCAAAATATAATCTTATGGTGCTGGGAATGAATTATTTATTTGTATTTGTTATACTTATTGATCTTAAATTTTAATTTACTTTTATAAATAAACGATTAAAATTCACATGGACGTTTTTCCACAATTAATAATTATTCATATTATATATTATTTAATAATTATTTATATTTATTTGCAAGTATTAAAATAGAATAATAATCATTTTTATAATGTTATTACAGAAGTTCTTGGCCACAGGAAATAATTTCTGTGCATATTGTTTAAGAAAGACGAGAGAATCAAAGGTAAACTTTAAAAATAAAAAATGAAAATTTTTGTAGTGATTTAAAATAAAATTTAACTGGTAAAATTGATTGTACTTTATACATATATATATATATATATATATATATATATATATATATATATATATAAACTATAAAATTGTATAATATATAAAAACAATTATACATTTTATTTCAAACATTAAAAAATGTATATTTTGAAATATTTATAGTGTTTTAATACAATAATATTCCTATTGTTTTCAATTTATATTCGATGACTTATGGAGACAGGAACTTCATAACAGTTCGTATAAGAAGTGAATACGAGCGGCAGCGAGGAAATTTCTCCCCTGACAATTTATTCGTGTTTTATCGCGTCTATCGTGAGTGCTCTAATGCGGTATGTGGTTTCATAGACAGATCTAAAGGGTAGACAATACTCATAAACATATAAGAGAAAACTATTGGAATGAGAATAAGATCTTATATATATATATATATATATATATATATATATATATATATATATATATATATTAATATTACAATTCTAAAAGATACATATTTGATTCTCTATACATACACATATGTGTTTTATAAAATTATCTACATTTATAATTCAGTAATGTATATAAATAATAATAATAACATAATACTTTATTTAATATTGTATGGAGACTTTTAATATGACTGTCAATTAAATGAATAAATAGACATGAAGAAAATCATTAGAAAGTTCACATAGTTTTCTTTTTAAAAAATAAGTATGAAATATCTGATCTTAAAAACACTTTTAAAATAGCTTATTATTTTTGTTGTATTTTTTAACAACAGTTGTAGAAGTTTTAATTGCTTATATACGTTTACATCGAATCAAATGTAAGAACATTCTACAAAAGCTATTATCTTTAGTAGCATTGAAACCGTGTACTTCTCTTTTTAATACAGATACTTCAATTAAATAAGAGAATTGCTATACATACACACACACACACACACACACATATATATATATATATATATATATATATATATATATATATATATATATATATAGTTGTGGTTTTCAACAATAACTTTATTTAAAGAACATTAAACTTTATTCTTGAATTCATTAAACGTATCTTATTTTAATTGTATGGAGATTAAATGAACTAGAATATTGACTTTTATATTTTTGTTATTTTTTTTTTATTTATTCTTGTATACAATTGTTTGGTGTTGTTGCCAGTTTACTTTTTAACATCGGAGTTATATACTAATACCAGAAATTAATATGAAGTTGTTTGATGTAATCAGTGTTCACTTTTTCTCTAATACACATTTTGATAGATACGATGTTATTTTCAGAGTTTATCTATATATAACCACATTTTATATGATGCCATTTAAAAATAATGTCATAGATATCGATGTGCATATTAGTGAAAAAGTTAGTAATAATTAATTTTTTTCATAAAGTATTATATCGTAGGGTGTTTCATTTTTTGTGTTTCTACGAAATGTATATATTTTATACTAAAGGTGATTTATTTACGTAGATAAAGAATAAATAATTATTAATAACATTTTATATATATATATATATATATATATATATATATATATATATGCATTTATATAATTAAGAATTCCAATTCATTTTAAATATCAAACATTGAAATTAAAATTAATTAATTAAAGAAAATTTATAATGTAGAGCCAATATTTAAGTTTATTATGTAAGTTAAACGAGATTTTCGAAAAGTTTATTGTTTTAAACTACTAACATTGAGATGTTGAGTATAGTTCGAAAGTTTGTTAAAACAGAAAGTTCTAATTACATCAAACAAAATAAAGTGGATATCGATACTTTTGTAATAATAAATCTATTTCCATATTGATACATTTATTTAAAAAATCAATTAAAACTAAATATAAAATTGAAAATATTTGAAAAGTTGTATATCAGACTATGTTTTAATACAAATTATTAACTTTATTGATTACAGTAATTCAAATTTATTTTTAATAACATTTAGAATTGTATTTATAGAACTAAAATATATAGTATTATTATTATTGATAAATAAAAATTTAAATTTAATAAAGAAAAAGAACAATGCACTTTTTAAAATATTAAACACTACTGTAGTTATCAACCGTTAAAGTTTTTTTATTTAGGCTGGAATTTAAAATTATAGAATATTATATAAAAACCGCAAGCAATAGAGTTTAGTAGAGCACAAGTCCCTCTGAGTAATTCAGAGTCACAAGACAGTTATTTTATTACGAGATGAGGTTGTCAACTCCATGCGCAACTTCCAATTTTGAAACCTGAGGTTTTATTCGACAGAGAATCGAACACAAGACAGGTGGAGATGAAAGCCACTACTCCACTGAATAGAATATTATATGTAATATTTAAATAATATAAATAATAAAATTTGTCAGAGTATTGCAACAACTTTTATAATTCAATATTATAACGATAATGATATTGTAAATGAAATACTTATCAGTGAATAACGTGAATAAATAAGTAATATTAAACACTTTTATACAATTTTTTGGTGTTGGAATAAGAGATTAATTTAGGTTAAATAAAATATTTATTCAAGTTAATTACATTACGTGATCCATTAAAAAATTCTACATTATTAAGAAAGTAAAATAAAACCGTTTATGAAAAAAATATTTCGATTTACTTAATTTTTGCAATGCTAATTTATTTTTGTTTAATGACGTTATATTATTTATAAAGCAATTAAGAGATAAATTTTACTTCATGAAAACTTGATATGAGGTAATAATTAAATAATTGTAAATGTTATGTATGAAGATTTCAAATGTGATTTCGTGGTCTATTTAATACACACACACATACACACACACACACACACACATATATATATATATATATATATATATATATATATATATATATATATATATATATATATACATACGTGTGTAGATACACATATGTATGTTATTAAGTTTTTATATTTCATTAATATTTATATTTGAATCATGCAATAACGTAGGCAGAATATTGACATCTGAAGACATTTAACGTTTATCAAATAATCAATATTTTTCCACACCAATGATTACAATGTAAAAGTTGATTTAATCTATCATACTTATTTGTATTCACTTTGCATATGAATGTTTTTTTTTAATACTCAACACGCTGTTATGACAATAAAATGAATTATTAAATTTTCACATATCTATTAGGTGGTCTGATAAACATTTAAGTGTTTATGTCGAAGACAAATAACTGACATATTTTGAGTATTTTATTTAATTACATTCACCTTATATATTTAATATCAGTCGATTATAATTTATTTAAATGTGTTCTGTTCGAAGGTCACATTTCTGGTCAATATAAACTAATTATTTCAAACAAGTCTAAAGTTACAAATATAGTTTCTTGTTGTGATATGTTTAATTAGAAATTAAAAAAAAACTAGAATTATTTTTATGATTCATTTTAATTATAATTGTAATAATTGAGTTCCTTTTAAGGTATCATTGTGAAACTTTGTATTTGCTTGATAAAATGAAAATGATAAAATGACTATTAAAAATTAATTACAGAATAAATAAACAGTAAATGATTATTCAATATTTTTTAAATACTATTATTTTATAAAATACTATTAGAGAAATTGTTATTAAGTCAAATAACAATTTCTCTAATAGTATTTTATTGTTAATATTTTTTATTTTTTCTTTAGTAATTGCGATAAGTTTTAGATATCTATTATTTTTTCTATTCTCAAAAATATCTCATAACGTTTTTAGAATTTTTAACCTCTTAAAAAATTACAATAGTATGGAAATATTTTGAATGTGGCTTATAATAATTACTAACTTTAATAAAAATAATATTAAAATTCGTGATTACTATAAGTCACAAATAATGGTAATAAAAAAAATTATTGTTGTGAAAAAATATTGCATGAAACAAATATAATTCAGTATATATATAGATAACAAATAAATTTAATATTTCACACTGTATATATATATATATATATAATTTACAAATTTATGTGTTTTGTTATATAAAAATTATTAATTTTTAATTGATGAATAACAATATAAATGTTTGATTGATAAAATTAACTAGTACATATTTTTTGTAAATTATATAGTTTATAAAATTTAACAAATAATAAATAAATTTTATATGTTTGTAGCAACATTTTCTAGAATAAGTGACTTAGACATTTTATAAAATTTTAAATAGAAGTATTTTTTTTTTAAATATAGTAAAGGAAAATTCTTATAATAACATTTGCATAAATAATGAGATAAGGTTTAGTTTGTTGTGAAAAGATTGTTTCCTTGGACACTTTTATACGTTTGCACTATGTGTACATATTTTTAATATTAATATATTCAGGTCACTGAGAATGACAATAGGTATCGAAATACATAAATAAGAATCTACTAAAATATTTCTAGGATGGATACTTTTCATTATTTCCCAACTATTCAGTACCATAGACATTTCTATGATACGTCAAATATTTAAATACATATACTTTTGTATTTTGTCCATATCAAATATTTAAAACATTTTAAATTATTATCAAAGAAAGCTCGAATTGTACTCTTTATTATCTTGACAACAATACAGTTCGCGCATAAATAGAAATTTATCACGTGATATTTGACGTTTTATTCAACAGAATCAACTTTAGGAACATGTTCGCGGTGTATATATTTGAATAGTTTGAGAAATAGCGTATTCACATTTCACAAATACGTGTATAATGTTGTACGTGAGTTTCGTATAGTAACGTATCTCAAATAAAACATTTGTATTGCCACATGTTGTTTTTATAAGACGAATATGAGTTTTCTGCATCGTGACAGAGCAATGATATTATAAATATGAGGTAAAGATGACGCCTTATATACTAATAAATATACGTATATGTACACTCACACACACACACACACACACACACACACACATATATATATATATATAATGTATGTATGTGTGTTTATACATATATTTGTATATTTTTTGTTGTCGATTTGCTCATATTCTGGTTATATAAATAAACGAAGTCGATTTATGTTGATATTATATACATTTTTAATGTATTATTCAAATAAAATAAAATTACAAGAGTTGAAGAGAATAAAAACTTTTGTATGGGAATCACGAGTAAACGTTCAACGATAAATGCAAAAATACAAAAAAGGGCTATTGTTGATTTTGTAGTCGAAGATGTAAGGTCAATGGTTTTATGAATAACAGTCGTATGTTTGAATCTATTTAACATAAATACTCGACTGACTTTTGTGAGAAAAATATTGGGTGAAGTTGCTGGATGTGTCTGAATTTTATTTTGTTTTTTAATATATCTTCTTTGGGATGAAAAGAACGGTTAACGTTTTTAATAAAAGGTTTTAATATATTGTATGCAGGTTTTGTTGAATAAAATTTTAAATAATATTTTTACATAATCGACGGAATATATAAAAAATGCCCACGTTTAAAAATTTATCAGTTAATAACTACATCAGATGCTATTGATTTTTTTACTAATTTGTTCAATGATAATAAATTATTAGAATTTATGTTATATTAATTTTCAACACAAGAATATTATTCTTACACAAATGAATTATTACTAAAACATAAAAAGATATTATAATAGTGTTTAATAATTACTTATTGTATAATTTATTTGTTTATAAGTTACATGCATTTTAATGGCTTTATAATTGCTTGAACTTATTAAATATTTTTATTTTTACAAAACATGATTTTGATAAAAATTGTGATGTGTTAATGATACACTAAAATTTTGACTTAAAATTAATATTTTGACCTCCTTAAAATAATTATTTACATTTTTATTTATATATATGAATATTTTGGAATTTACTATACACACACACGTATATATATATATATATATATATATATATATATATATATATATATATATATAATAAAGAAATGTTGAAAAAATGTATGTTCAAATTCGATTTAAAAACAATCGTATTCTGAATCGAAGATCCAATATTTAATTTGACAAGTAGTGAAAAGTTGACCAATATTTCACATAAAAATAAACATTGATATGAGATGGAAAGTTGAAAATCGTGAATTATAAATGGGCCACATTGTCGTCTGACGTCCATATTCACGACTTTCGCGTCGCCTTAATGGCGTCTACGATAATATAATCTTTTCTGTGAAGGGTGACGCTTGTTGTGCGTCGGGAACGCGAATGGTGAAAAGTAGGTAGAATATCTTTCGTTCGTTGGTTCGTCTGTCCGTTCGTTCGGGAGGATGATGTTTCTCTCTAGCGTCGTGAAAACATCAGGTTTATTACAAGTTTCTTAGCATTGCTAAGCGACCGCGGATAATCTTCACACCGACAATACCGACAAAAGGTCCAAGGCGTACACTTTATTTTAATTTATTCATCCACTTGAATATCGTCTGCTTGCTACTTGACGCTATACTGAACTTTAAAATGTTAATAGCGAGACACAAATTCGTGCATTGTTCTAGTTTTAATGCGTTGTATCTTAATTATCAATTTTTGTTTGTCTTAAGTGTGTACTTGTAAAGGTTGTAAAAAAGTTTTTAATAAAGTGGAACGTAACGAAAAGATTAGTTTTTCCATCTCGTTCTTTCTTTTTTCACGTATTTTGTTTGTAAAGTGTAACTGGTACTGGAATTGAAACAACACGTTCAATTTAATATTGTTTTCGTTAACGCTACTATTGTTTTCTATACTTGTGACAAGGTACGAGTGTAACATAAACAACGACGATTGTCGATAACAAAATACTCAATTCACTCATTCGTTATCAAATCGTTAATCAAATATTTTAGATCAATAGGCACGCATTTGGTTTCACTTGTGGTCCCTATGGGAATAATAAAATGTTATATATGGGAAACAAACAAGTGTTATGTGTGACATAAAATATAATTTGTTGTAACATGATTTAAATCAGAATACAAGAAAACATAATCAAGATATTATATATACTTCAAAAACTTTCTTGAGTCTCTGTAGTCTATTAATTTTTAGTATTAATAATTAACATATATGTTGTCGTATATTAATATTAACTATTTCTTTATATTATTATAACTTTATAAAACAGTATTTTATATTATTGAAAAAAGGTAGTGAATTTTTGAAGTATTTGTTTAATAAACAATATTTATTGCTTCTCCATTCTATTGAAATGATAAATAAATTTAAATAAATGGAATAATGGTTAATATGAATTATTAATAAAATAATTTTATATTGAAAATAATTTATATAATATATTTATTATAAATTACTAATTAGTTTTATTTACAATAAATGTTTAATACTATTTTTTATGATTATTATGAAATTCAATTTTAATTTTTAAATTATATAAATGTAATTATTATGAATTTGTTATAAAAATTTCCTCAGGTTTCAAAAATTAGTATTAACATCTTTAAATATTTCTTTTAAATATGGTATACATTTTGGATCTCTCTCTTTCAATATATATATATATATATATATATATATATATATATATATAGATAGATAGATAGATAGATATCATTATCACAATATCAGTTTATATTAACGACTGTTGGGCGAAAGCCTCAATAAATGTTATTATTCAATGATATTTCATCATACCCATTATGTTGTTAAAGCGGGTTGGTGAGAATTTTTAATTTAGGGTTGGCTCTCTTAGAGATGTTGCCTTCACTAAATTAAAAAAATCTCTCTTCCCAATATTAGTGATTGGAAATCGAATGCATTTCTCCGAATATTGTGTAATATATATATATATATATATATATATATATATATATATATATATATATATATATATATATATATGTATATATATATATATATGTATATATATATATATATATATATATATATATATTTGTAATAAAAAAATAATATTTTTCTAAAAATATCCTCATGCCAAAAAGGATAATAATCAATCGAAAGTATAAAATGTGCATAATAAATGAGTACAATTACAAAAATATATCTAAAATATTATCAATAACTATTTAAAAATAAAATTTGTCAATTTAAAATTATTATAGTAATCAATTTTATTCCTAAAAATACAGATATAATTCTTATAACTAAAACCTATAAATTAAGATAAAATTACAAAGATTAATTAATTTATTCATTTATTTAAAAAAATACAAATAAAACTTGCTAATAAAAACTGTAAATTAAAAAAAAAGTACATAAAAATAAATTTATTTCTCTATTAAAAAAAAATAATAACACTTATAGTTAAAACTTATAAATTAAATAAAAAAATGTAAAAATCAATTTATTTATTAGTTGTTTTGGAACTGTGGCTGATTCACTTTAATGTAATTTATAAATTTTTTGTTCAAAATCACTTATTGTTCAAAATTATATAATTTATAATTCATAATTATATTTATTTGAAATCATTGTCAAAGCCTTTCTGAAAGCCTTCAGAGAAAGGCTTTGACAATGATGGCATCGCCATCGAAATGCATCAGCCGATATAATTATGTAATTATAAAAAACAAGTGAACAATAAGTGATTATTGAACACTTAAAAATATAGTGGTGTAGGGGTGAAAATTCATTTTTGTAAAATCAATTTATTTATTTGAAAAAATACAAATAAAACTTGTCATTTAAACCTGTAAAATAAAATAAAAACACAAACATAGAAATAGATTTTATTTATTTGAAATGTTACAAAATTATCTGAAAGTCAATACTGGTAAGTTAAGAAAAAAAATAACACAAGTTGTTTTTTGAATTTTTTTTATTATACAAATTATAAAGCTACTTAATAATCTATAAAGATGTATTCATAAACAGCTATTCTATTTGTTCTTGAGTGGAACTTACATTATTCCAATGAAAATATTTTTAATAAGATAACACAAAATATCTTGATGAAAATAATATCTTATTAACCATAATAAGAATCAGCCATTTTGAAACCATTTTGAAATAACTATAATATATATATATATATATATATATATAATTCATTTTCTAGAATTTAAACTATTTAACAACTGTATTTATTTATAATTACAATGTCAATATAATACTTATTTTACTTAAAAAACAAAATAAATTCTAACCTTCATTTCATAGAAAGAAAATGTTATATATTAATGCACTATATCAATGATTTCGAAAATGTATAAACATCTAACTTTGAGTAAATAGAAGTGTTTACATTTTTATTTCAAAATAAATAATAATTTTACTCAATATTATACTCTTTTTTAATAAAACTGCACATTTTGAAACATTCTACATATTATATTTGATACATACATCAAACAAAAGAACACAGCCACCTATTATGTTAGGTGCATATGATGTATGCATATGTATGTATGTATATATATATATATATATATATATATATATATATATATATATATATATAATATTTAGTTTTTCAGAATTAAATTATTTATCAAATATATTAATTTATAATTACAATATCAATGTAGTAACTATTGCATAAAACTTTTAAAATCATAATAAAATGTATAATATTCAAGAAATAGTCGTGTATAAAAAAAATTCTAACCTTTAAATTATAAAAAGAAAATATGATATATTAATACGCTATATTATTGATTTTTGAAATTTATAAAGTACTAACCTTTGGAAAAGTGTTTACTTTTTCAAATTTATTAAAAACTTTACGCTAAATTATAATTTTTTTAAAAAAAACTGCACAATTTGAAACAGTCTACACATTATGTACAATACATATAACAAACAAAAGAACACAGCCACCTATCATGTTAAGTGCATACGTGTAAGCGTGTATATATATATATATATATATATATATATATATATATATATATATATATATATATAGATATATATATTATCATAATAGATTATTATGTATTTCAAATAGAATTATAAAAAATATGATTAAGTGTAGTACATTAAATAATTTGACCGAATAGAATAACAGAATAAGAGTAATGTTTTGAAACTAACAATTATACCTTCTACACTATTAATTATCTTATCTATTCTATTCAGTACCGCCCATCACCACTTTCAACTGGTCATTAAAATAGTACCTAGAATCAATGTCTGTTGATTCTTACAATAACATATATTTATTATAAAAAACATTTTGGAATGTACTTAATATATTAATTTGTAGTTATATTTTTTATGTAGGTAGTAGCATTTATCATGATTTTACAGTACTTAATGTTAATTTTATTGGCAGAATAAATTATTTTAATTTTTATTTTATACATATATATATACAAAATAAACTTGAATAATAATACTTTAAAATGTAAAATGTAAAGTAATTGATATGATATATAATTTTAAGAAATTAATAATATCAAAATAAAACAGTTATATGATTTCAAATTAAAAAAATAATTAATTTTATAAATTTGCAATATTTTCAGAAACACTATTGAAACACAATATAAAAAACATAATTAATAGTAAGTTCAGTTTAAATTTGACAGGTTTATATCTAGACCACCAACATATATTTCTCTATGATGAATGTTTGGCTCACCTTTTTAATTATACTTTGGTGCAAGTGTTAAACATGGAACATAATTTATAATTGTTCTTTTCAAGAAAACAAGAAATTAAAAATCATTTTATGGAAATAAGAGTTTACGTATCTGTGTATAAATATAGATGCATTTGAAAATTATTTATATATAATAAAACTCACAGTTTTTTGATCTTTTTAATTTTTATATATATATATATATATATATATATATATATATATAAATTACTTTCATTTTTGATTATTTATTACAAAAGAGTAAACAGAAATTTGTGAAAATTTAAATAAAATTACAAATTGACTTTTTTGATTTTTTTGTGGAATTCTAACTACTTTCTTGCATTAAATTTTTCAATATATTTCAAATTAAATAATAGTATTAAATATGTTTAAAAATCTATCCTTCGATATTGATCTATATCATAATAATAAGAGAATTAAACATATATTTTTTTACTTTTTAATTATTTGAAAAATGCTTATTTGTTTAATATATATATATATATATATATATATATATATATATATATATATATATATATATATATATATATATATATATATATATATATATATATATTTATTGTAGTTTATTATTATATTTCAATTACTTATAAAGTGTTATAAATGTTTAAAGATGTATTAATTTATATATCATTAATTACAAGTAATTTTCTGGTGCAGTAATATTCCTTTTAGATACCTTACATCAATTAATTTGTCGATTTTGCATTTAGGTTGATAGAGAGAAAGTGCCAGAGATATTACAGTAATGAACAATAACATGTATATTAAATGAACGACATGCCACTTCAATCATTATGAGCTTATTGAGACTATCTACGTCAATTTCGCTGCAGTCAGTAAGTTTATCTACAGAAGCATTTGATGACGTGAGTGCATCAATAATCTACAAATTAATGAAATAAATTAAAGGTGAGAACTTTTAGAGTTTATTATTTACAAATTTTTTTTTGGATTAGAACAATAATTAATTTTAGAAAAACGTAATAAACTGTGGATATTAATATAATTTGATAGAATCAACTACGGAGGTTAATATATTGCGATTTTTTTTGATAAAATGAATAATGAAATTCAAGTGATCTGATAATTTTTTAAAAATTAAAAAATTGTGTGAATGGTGAAATAATATCTTTATACCGTGTGATTTTTGAAATATAAAATACTTAAAATAATTCAATGGAGATTATCACTTACATGGATCTAAAATTGTATTAACAAATTGATTATTGAATACCGTGTTTTGTATTGACTTAAAAACCTACTGTACGTTACATTTATGATCTTTTTTTCTCGAGTGTTATTCAATATTTATTTATTTTATCTATATTTTTTTGATAGCGTTTCTTTTAGTAAAAGTCTCGTTAATAAATACAAATATAATAGAAATCTTTTAAATTCGTATCTATTGTTACTAAATATTATAATATAATTAAAAGAGAGATTTTCGTTTGATATAGATGAACAATTCGTTCAACTACTACTATTTTCATTCAAAATGAAATTGAATACATGTTTCGAACAAAATGCCAGAATTCAAATAAGCGGTACATTTTAATTTAAATAATTTACATACAATTACATGCCTTTAGGCGGAATTAATTTTTGTTCAACTACATTTTCATGTTTTTTGTTAAACGAATAATTATATATTGAAATTAATTTATTTGTATACATTAGTATGTTTATATATATATATATATATATATATATATATATATATATATATATATATATGTATGTATATATGTACATGTAAATATGTTCATTGCTTGTATTTATTAATAATTTTTATTTCGAATTTTGCAAAAATGAAACAAAATTTTATTTTTCAATGATTCCTTTAATTTTAGGTTTCTGTTAGCATTAATATTATATTTATTATTTTTTATATGACATACTTTTAATATCTTTATTCCATAGTTAATATAAACACATGAACAATGTATATATATATATATATATATATATATATATATATATATATATATATATACATATATATACATATATGCGTGTGTGTGTGTGAGAGAGTGTATGTGTATATCAAATATATTAGCAATTTTTGGGAAAAAAGATTATTCAAAATAATGAACAGAAATAGAGGTTCATATAAACGATGAACATTTTTAACATCGTTCGTCTATTTCTAGTATTATATCCTCGTTTTGTGTCCTGTGAAATACCAAGATAATCCACATCATTCACAAATAACCGTTTTGTACGAAAAATGTGAAATCCATCTCACTCTTGCTCTAACATTCGTTCGCGTCGAACGACACAAAAAAGGGGTATCTGTATCATGTAGAGAGCAAAATACCGTATAATTAATTAAGAAGCAGCAGCGGTAACAGCAGCCGATGAATGTATCGTCCGTATATCGGTCTATTCTTCCACTCCATTAGCACTGCCGGCCTCGCTGCTATGATGAGCGAAACTGGTTTGTTTAAAGGTGCTCGTTTGAATCTCCGCATCCACTTCGCCGCCGCCGACACACTGTTCATTATTGGCTGCGTTTGTTATATCCGTTGTGATCTTCTATAGTTACTGGCGGTGAGCGTATAAACAGTGGAGCTAACTTTACGGTTTCGTGAGAGCAATCATAAATATATTAAGCTTATTCGAATGTCAAGGAAACTAATATATGGTAAATGTTAAGGTTAACAGATATTTGTCAATATTTTTCAGTATTATTCATATATGATTTTTTTTAATTTATTTAATTTTCATAATACAGCAGTTACAATAAACAACAAATTATTTATTAATTTTTAAAACCATAGTTATATGTACTTAAGGGTTGTTTCAAAATTAGAACCTCGAACACTGGATTTGAAATTTAAATCAGGCATATCATTGTTATTACTTAGGCTAGTAATATGTATGGCCTCTATTTATACACATAATACATATAAATCATTATTATTATTATTATCATCATCATCATCATCATCCCTACTTAATTTAATGCTGAAGGAAGACCTTTTTTAATATTATCCATTTTGATCGATACAAGGCCTTCTTCTTTCAGTCCATTCCAACAAATTTCCTTATTTCTCTGATATATATATATATATATATATATATATATATATATATATGATAAGGAACAAAAAAAAGTAATAGATATAATAGAGCAAGTTAAATCGTTGAAATGGACATGGGCAGGACATATAGCGAGAAGAGAGGACAACAGATGGACGATGATTGTTACGGAATGGAGACCAAGAGATAAAAGGAGACCCAAAGGAAGACCACATCAAAGATGGAGAGATGAAATTGTGAAGTATTGTGGAGGCTAAGGTTAGATGAGATTGGCCAGTGACAGGAAAGAATGGAAGAGGCTCGGAAAACTCTTCTTTTTTAATTATGATATTCGACGAGGCTTTTGCCCAGCAGTGGGCTGATGTGGGCTGGAGATGTTGATGATGATTATATATATATATATATATATATATTTAGTCTAATATTTTAATGTACATTAAACAAAATATAATGCTAATTCAATATTAGTTGTTTTCCAAAGAAATAATTTAAGTTAATATACAGTTATGAAATTATACATTCAAATTATGTTAGTAATTGGATCAAATGAAACAAACAATTTTGAGAAAAAATCAGTACTGGTTAGTTAATAAAATATTGTCAATCACGATGATACGAAATCACACAATCCCCTCTACCCCTCACTATATATATGAGAATATGTGTATGTGTGTGTGTATTCAGTGTGACATTTTAATTTTAATATTCATTATAATTTAAATATTATAGTTAACACAAGTATATTTTTATATACAATAGAGTGATTAATGAAAAAAAACCTTTTTTTTAATCGTTCTAAAGTTATTTTAAAGGTATAAACGATAAATAAATAATCGCCTCGAATAAAAAAAATTCTTGCATATTAATGAGTGTGGATATTTGTTATGTGTATCTATAACGATTTTTTTTTGGTAATAAATTCGATAATAATGTAAATGTTTTATCTTCCTTGTATAATAAAATAATAATTTATGAAAACAATTTGAATAAAAATTAGAATTTAGTCTAGTAAGTAAATATTTAAAATTAGATTCGAAAAATGTAGACAAAGCATAGAGGTATTGTTTTATAAATTATTATTGTTTAAATATACATATTCTTTCCATAAAAACTCGGTATTACAATTTATTAAATTTTTATATTTAAATATGATTATTTTCAGCGAATTTAATTATTGGATGGAATTCTTTTTCATTGTAATTATTTTGATTTTGATTTATTACTTTATCTAGTATTATTAATATTTATTGTATAAAAAACTTTTAATAAAATATTTATCTCATTTTATATATGTTTTAAGACTACATTTATTTTGTTGATTTTAAAATATATTATTTGTGATGACTTGTACATTGATTTGAGTAATAGTATTAAAAAAACTTAAATTAAAATTTCATTAAATATAATGCAATATTTGTTTCTTATATATATATATATATATATATATATATATATATATATATATATATATATATACAATTTAAGTGGTTTTTATTAGTAAGTAAATTTAACTGTATTTGTTTTAATAAGACATTAATCGTTATTATAAAATATATACTATACTTGAAGTATAATAGTTAAATATTACAGATTATAAACTGGTTGTTAAGTACGAATTGTTTATTTAAGAGTCGCTTCATTGAATTCTTATATGTGTATATATATATATATATATATATATATATATATATATATATGCACTTGTATAACATTAAGCAGAAATAATAGGTATTTAAATTATATATATATATATATATATATATATATATATATATATATATTATAAAATACTTAATAGCATTACTACTGAAAACAATTCATAAAATCTATTTTTAAGTACTATATTTTAATAAAAGTCTGTTAAAAATATATGTTATTTAATTTTTTCATTAATTTAGCGAAAAATGTATGGATTAATAATATAAAATAATCGTAAAAAAGACATATATATAACAAAATAATACATTGATTTTAATTTAGCTAATTATCTTTTTGTATAAGCGATGCATATAAATCAATGATAAGTTTCAAAATTCCCATTAAATATAAATTGATAATACGACAAATATATAGATATATTATACAGTATGGATGAAACTTATTTTTGTAAATAAGTTATATTTTCGATTTATTTTATTTATTAAAATATGCGTGGTCTATAAAATGAATTAAAAATAAATAGAAGGAAATATTTGGAATTATTTAGCTATCACTGATTACCTATAGTAAAAAAATATTAAATATTAATGAATGTGGATATTTATTAAGCTTATGTCTACAAAGATAGTTATAATATTTTAATATATACTTATTTGTAAAAGAATCATTATTAAAATTTACTGTTTTACATGTTGAAAAGTATTAAATATTTTATAAAAAAAATAAATTATTTTTTAAACATGTATAGAGACAATAGAATGTATTTTTATTATTATTTATGAACATTATTAGGATTTTGAAATATTTACATACTATATAACTTTATAAATTTTTAAAAAATTATTTTTACAAAAATTTAAAAATAACATCATATATATATATATATATATATATAAATGAAATAAATATTTAAATAAAGTTATTTGTTAATTGACTGAATTTGTAGACTGATGTTTGGTTTTAATAGAAAAATTAACCCTTTAGACAAAATTATGAATATGTTTTTTACTACAGAATTTTGGTTTTAATAAAACATCTATTTAGTATTTTTTGTATATGTGTTCATTGACTTTGGTATATTTGTTGTTCATTTCTCCATCTCTATTAAATATTTTTGTCATTTATGAATGAATTACACAAATCTCTATAAACAATTCGTAGTTAACAAAAAGTTTTATTTAGAAATGTTTAATCTTTTCATACACTAATGTTAATTTTTTATTTTAATGTTCACCTTTTTCCAGTTGTATTTGAAAAAGAAACCTTTTTTTATCGTTGATTATTTTAGATTTTATTAAATGGATTAAAACTTATTATATTGTGTTTATAATCATAAACAGATATAAAAAATCTGTATTAACTAGGAAGTATATATTTTTTTATTTGTAGCTATACTTCGCATTATTTTATGTACTCTTTATTAATAATGTTGTGGTGATTGTGATTTTTTGGTGAATAATTGAATATATTAAAATATTCTGCGGCGAATAAAAAATATAATTAAATTATACTAATTAATGGCAGTTTTATTTTTTCTACGAAAAATTAAAGTTAATACTTTGTTAGATAAAACATTCAATATTATTAAAAATATGTATTTTAATTAAAAAATAAATAACGTTAAATAAATAAATGTGAATTTAATTCAATCGTTACAACGACGTATATAACGGCTCCGCTTCTGACGGCGAACGAAAACGGATGCCGCCTATGAAAATACTCAACAACAACATAACAACGAATCACAACCGTGCATTTATCACATCGTCCCCAATAACTGAACGCGTTCGCTGAACAAAGAGCGCGTGATTTTTATCTTGAGTTTGACAAATCGCTACTAATTTCTCGGGTATTTTATTATTGCGGTGAAAATATGGAAATTTGTATTGCTCTCAACAGTGCACAACGGTTTTATTTTCATCTTGTTTATTACCGTGCATTTATTTTATTATTTCGACAGATGCTATAAATTAAAGAATTATTTATATATTTCACGAGGTGCTGTACGCGTATAAATAAATTACGGCGGAGATAAAAGTATGTGTAGGATTTTTTTGTTAATGATTAATAATTGAGTACGGCATCGGAGTGGTTACGATGTGAATGTGTGTGCGTCTCTGTTGTGATTTTTTTAAGGATATAATTGGCTTTATCAGTAGAGTCATGTACACTAGGTCTTCCGTTAATATTTATTTTCAGGATGAGAAAATAACGATATAACATAATATCCGGTTTATGGAAAATGTCATTATACTTTAGATATGATAAGATATGCACATTAATATTGCAAATATGCTTTTAACTTTATAAAGATTAAGGAAGAAAGTAAAAATGTATATTGAAAAAAACCTAAATCCCTAAGACTAAATATAATTTTTAAACTAGCCCTCTTCATCGTTTCATTCCTTCTGACAGAAGTGTCTAGTTGATTAACAGTACCAAGATAAATTGTGTAGTGAAAACGTTGACAGATAACAGACATCCTCACTCACAACACAAAACTGCATTACAAATGTTAAGTGTTGATAAAGTTAGTTCAGTATTTAGTTTTTAAGTTTCAATTTTAAGTCTTTACATACTTTCAATTCAGTCAAGTTTGAGATTTTTTCTGAAATGTAAAACAATGAGTAAAAAAATGTACATAACAAATTTTGTCTGAAGTAGTGAACAGAACATAATTATATTTAGTACATATTTAAGTGTGATAATAGTTTGAACACTTATTAAGATTTAAATTATCAAAATGAGTGGATATAAAGTAGAAATTTCCTCAGAAGAAATAAAACATCTAATAAAGGAAATTGAATATTAAACTTAAGAAGAAATACTAAACAAGTTATATATACATTAACAATAAAAAATATTTGAATATAAAAATATATAATTATTACAATAATACTTTTTTTGAATATGTCTAGATAAGAAAATTAATCAGTTGGTATTGTAAAAATTATTATATGTTCTTTACTCTTATTACATGAGCTACGTGAACATTTTTAAAGTGGACAATTAAAATATATCTAAAATAATATAGAAAAATTGGAGAAATCATTTTGATAAATTCAAAATAATCTGTCTTATCTCTCTTACGATTTCATACCTTAGTAGATATATGTAATACCACTACATTGTGGTCATAGTTGCAACATTTATGTTACTGTATGTTGAGTACGATGTTCAAGGCTCTGGATGAGAATAACTAGTAATGGCTTAGAAGCTTAATGTTGGGTTCAAGAGTGTGAAGGTCACTAGACTGAAGAGATCCAAGTAATAGTACACAGTAGAAATCACCCGTGCAAATAGAAATAAATAGAGTATGAAGTTCTTTTAAATCCGTATTATTTACGAGACTTTAGGTAAAAAATTCTATATTAAAGGAATATAAATCGTCATTGAAAAAATAAACTCGACGTAAAGGAATATTGCAATTGTTTAAAAATATCAACTAATATTTTCAGTTGTAATGGGGAAATGTATTAATATAATTCAAAATTCATTTTACTAATTTCTAATAAATCTATTAATTGTACATAAAAACACATCTTTAATTTTACTTTAAATTTAAAATTATTGATGTATTGCTTTAATATATACATAATTTTTTTATAATTTATTTTTTAAATGACCAAACAGTGATTTAGAACTACTATTTTCTCTTCTTAATTAATAAATTATTTTTATAATTTTAAAAGTTTATAATTAAACAATACATTGTTTTATTAAAAGATTTTGTTAAATCTTGTTAAATTTTAAATGCATCTTGACATTTTATATAGAACGTTTAAAGCTATAAATATTCAAACGTTTATCCACACGTCAATATATTTTAAACTGTAAATATATAAAAACTAAAAAATGAAATTTGAAAACTTTTCTTACATCAAATAAGTACTTCATTTTTTAGTAATAAAGCTGTATCTACATTATCATCTATAGTTATTATATATATATATATATATATATATATATATATATATATATATATATATATATATATAAGTAAATCTAAATTATTTTTATAAAAAATTGTGTTTAAATTTTTTAAAAATTGAAATATTACTACGAAGATAATCAAAAAAAATAAACTTATATTTGAATTATTAAGCAGATATTTAAAAAAAGTAATTTGTCTCCGGGAAAATCAATTGATTTACAAATAAAAAAATTATAAATAATCTTCTATATATAATGTTGTATATATAGATGAAGTTTTATAAAAAAAATAATTAGTATCTAAATTTATTTAAATATTTTTGTAACATTAAGTTAAATAGATATCATTAGACTACAAAAACAAGTTATACGTTTATGTTTACCGAATTTAATTTCGTTATAAAATCCTATCCTATTAAATATGTATATACAAATTGTTGTAAACAAGAAATCAAAAATATTCGATTAATTATATTGTGAGGAAACGAACCTTCGTGTAACTGGTTTGTTAAAAAAATATCTCTAATTAAATTTGACAATAGTATAAATTTTAAACACGCATAAATAAATAAAAAGTTATATGTATTGGTAACATATATGTTGATTGCATGAATAGGATTAAACAAACGATTAATTTTTAGAAAATATTTCAAACATATAAATATTATATTTTATTTATATATTAAAAAAATCAAGATTAGAAAAATAGTAAGGATATCTATAGAGAGGTAGCTGAATAATTTGCCAAAATCATTATAATAATTTATGTAAAGTACATCATAAATAATTCACACGTGAAAATAATAAACCTTTTAACGTAAAACTGTCAATACACAAATATGCTGAGTATAAATTATTAAACAATATATAATTTTTATACAAAATATTCCAATATATCAGTTACATTTATTCGATTTGTTGATAAACCAGTTTACAGTCTACTTCACTCGAAAACATTGAATGTACGTATTAGACATCTTTGTTTTCAGGTAACTGGTAATTTGTACCCAGTTCTTTTTCAGTTCATCTATTCTATTTGTTGTTGGTACATATAATCTAGTGATTTGTATCCATTTAATTTTCGAGAATATTTGAAATGTAATAGAGTCATTCTAGTGATCCGCCGATATTTGTTACCTGGTGGAGTCCGGTTTGAAATTATAAATGGATAAACGTGATTTGAATAGAATTCAATTCTGGGTTTGAGGCATTTTTTTTTAAATATCTGTTCCATGAAGTATTACATTTTTTTTACATTTCATATTTATTTTAATAAATTATTCATGTTTTTATATGTAATTTTAATATACGAATTATAATTAAATCAATTGATTAATTACATTTCACTTATTTTTTAAAAAATAAACGAGTTTTACCCACATACTTATGTACACACACACATGCATATGTATATATATATATATATATATATATATATATATATATATATATTATGTTCACATATCGAAAAAGTATATTCATTTCGTATCGTTAAATGAAAAATATTTGTTTTTAGTATTAAAAAAATGAATTAAAGCAATTTATTCATTTAACTAATAAAATATTTCTAATGAAATTAAAATCCTTTTTCTCTACATTATTTTTTAATATATGCTATTTTTATTTATTAATATTCTCCTGTTTTTATGAACATAATTTTGCACTTTTACAACTGTGTTACAGTTAAGCAATGAAATATACTATTCGGCATTTGAAAATCGTCTAATTTAATTATAGAGACTATTTTTATTATAGTAGAGTTTGAATCATTGTAATAACCTTGAGAGATAAACTTGACAGGTTGATGACATATTTTTAGGTGACTCTGCAATTTATTATCAACTGTCTGATTTAATTAAATCTGCTCAAAATCCAGTTTGTTTTAATGGACCATACAAGTTGAATTTAATTGATTTTTATTTCGATTTTATCTAATTATATATATATATATATATATATATATATATATATTTATATATGTGTGTGTATGTGTGTGTAAACGATTTAATGTGTCTCATAAAATTTTAAAATCATTTAGAATCTAATATTAATTTTATACAAGTTTGTTATTTGTATTTTATTATAACATTGAGAAAAAGAGATTTTTTTCTTAGTAAAAATTAATTATTTAATTAGTTTATATATATATATATATATATATATATATATATATATAAGTGATTGAATTTACACAGTAAAATCAAATAAGCTGGATTATAAATTTCATAAAAAATTAAATTTTACAATAAACACAATTAAATAATATAATTTTGTAAGTACAGAGAATTAATATAATGTATAATATTTTCCAGAATCTTAATATCATTGTTTTTAATAACAAAAAATTAATGAAAATGAATCAATATTAAAATTTATGTTTGCTATAGAAGTTTTTATAGTTTATAATTATATCTAAAATATAATAATTATTTTTAGAACTTGTTTTCTAATTATTTTTGCGATTATAAGATAATTAAAATTATTATTATGACTTAAAATAATTCTAATTTTAATAATTTTGGCAAGCAAAATATAATTTTAAAATAATACTCATTCATATAACTTATTAAAATTTTAAAATATACAATTTCAATGAAACTGACATTTTTTACGCTATTAATGGATCACGAAGTAAAAATTAAACAATAATTATTTATTTTAATAGTTTTATATTTATTCTAACAAATTTTACTCAATTTTTTGTTTTGTTTTTCTTTAATTAAACATATTTTTATCTACAAATATATATTATTATTGAAAATTGTAGTTATTAAAATAGAAATGTATTCTACATTTAGAATATTTATTTATGATAACCAATGTTTGTGCAATGACGATTTTTTTTTACATATAAAACTTTATTAATATTTTAGATGAATTTTAGTGTAAACTGAAAAATAAATTAAATTTGTATATATCTATGTTCAACTTTAAGTTTATTAAATTTACAGTAATTTTTTTTAAGTATTGATTTCATACTTTGTATTTAAGTGTTTTGTGAGTTAATGATAAAGTACTTAAATTATAGAATTTAATAACCGCTAGTGAGATAATTTTTTAATGTAGAATAGCCGAGTAGTTCGGTAGTGAGCAACTGGAAGCATTCTCCTGCTGTTGCTTTTTTCCCAGTTGGCCTAAAGGACGGCTTGCTCGTTTTCACCATTACAGTTTCTTTTTTGCTTAATTTACTGTTTATTAATTTAATTATTAGAGATGGGAAACATTTGAGAATTAATAAATATAAATCATTCGGTCACATAAATGTATATTAAAAATATATGCTAAAAACGGTATAAATTAATAATTGTATAAAATAATGTTCTACACAAAGTATAATATTTTATTGTAATAGTTTGATATTTTTTAGTTTAAGTTATTAATTATGAATACTTTTCATTAAATACGTTATAAAATTACTTTCTAAAAATATGCTAAGAAAATTATTTCAAGCCATTTTATTTACAATATATTTTTTATTTGTTACAACAGGTAAAAGTTTTTAAAATATTTATAGATACTTTTATTAAAATATTTTTAAATTTAACAAATAAGTTTTTTAGGATCCATCTTAGATTTTAAATTAAATATTTGAAAATATATTTTAACTAATTTATAATTTATATATTAAATATAATTGATTATCAAAATTAAAATGTGTTTTAATAAGGCAATAGTTTTAATTATTACTTTTATGCGAAAATTTTAAAAATTAAATATATATTATTTAATTTCTAAATATGTATTAACTGCTATATATATAATTGAATAATTATTAAATTTTTACATTGATTACTTATTCCACTCACTGAATGTCGGTAGACCAGTTTTCTTAGATTTAAAAATCGATTCATTTTTATAAATTTTTATATTACATGCTTGAATTTTAATTCAAGTTAAATAATATATAAAATTGATGTTACATGAAAATAACATAATATTATTTATTATATACTATGTTTTATATTGAAATATAAAATAATAAAACGTTTACAAATAATTGAGTGCTAATATTAATAATTAATGGAAATAAAATTATTTATTTTATGGAAATAATTTTAAGTATCTATCAGTAGTTTAAATATGAAAATAATTTATATATATATATATATATATATATGTGTGTGTGTGTATGTATATATATATTCATATATTGTGCAAACTAATAAATGTATGAAATTATTATATTAATTTTACAGTCAAACTGAAAGTAAAATACGTATTCATTGATCATAATGGTTTTTAATTATTTAAGTAGTTCATAACATTCCTTAATTAATTGATATAAATCCTTTTTGAAAGTTTAATATAAAAAGGGTAATTATTTTGAAATTAATTTATATATATATATATATAAAATGATTTTGAAATTATTAAAAATTACAAATATATAGTAAATTTCAGTGATTTTTTAAATTGAAAAAATTAGAGTAGATAAGGTAATTAAAAATTTACTTGTGATGAAATATTCAATAAAATATTTTAAATATAATTGAATTGTAAGTGACATCCCTTTTAAATAAAACAATATTTATTGAATTTCCGCTGAGGTTTGTTTATATTACGACGGAAACATAATATTTGATCAAATATAATTAAATGAAAGAGTAAAATATTATTTCTTTATCGATGTCATATAATGATTTTAAAATGTGTATAGAATATTAAATTAGTTTGCGGTTATCTCTCGACTGCTCCAACATATAATATAACAGAAAAATAAATATATTTATATATATATATATATATATATATATATATATATATATATATATATATATATATATATATATATATATATATATATATATATATATATATATATATATATATATATATTCACATACACACACATATATGTGAGTATCTGTGTATGGATATATTTTGGGAATTTTATTGGTTTGCCTTCACTATTAAATCTTTACAGCATGCATTCTCAATTATAAACTTCTTGTGAATTGAATAGATAATAAAAAATATTTTTTTTATATGAACATTTAACATTTTACTCGTCTGGCGAAACAGATAAATTCATACAGAATTATTTGTTTACAAGTTGGAAGTGTCGAGATTACTTTTTAAAAATTCAGTTTCAGGTTTTTTATGCTAAACACATGTACTGAGATATAACAAAAAAATAATTAATGTGCTGTCACGAGAGTTTTTAACAATTTCGTTACCTGTCCACTTTTAAATAACCACTGTAACAGTAACGATAAAATTTTTAATTTTTATGACATATTATAATTTGGAACTTTGCTTACATGGACATGTTTATTAATTAATATTTATTATAATTTTAGGAATTTATATTTAATACTTAATTTCGTATCTTGGTTATTAATTGAAATTTTAACATAGACACACACACACACACACACACACACACACACACACACACATATATATATATATATATATATAATTAAAATCAAATAAATATAAGTAAAAATAGAGATAAGAATTATGTTAGAAATGACATGTAGAGATAACACAAAAAAAGAATAGTTTTGAAAGAAAACAAAAGTTGGGGATGTTTTCTCAAAATTGAAAAATTTAACAAAGAATTGAAATGGTCATCTAGTAAGAAAAGAATACCACCAATGGACAACAGATACATAAAAGGTCTAAGAAGTGAATGAGGTAGAGACATGAGAAAGTTTATTAGTGTGGAATGGAAGAGAAAAGCTTTGGATTGTTGGAATTCAGAAGTTTTGAGAAAGATCTTCGTTTAGAAGCAGATTAAAAGATGATGATCATAGTATATACATACATACACACACACACACACACACACACACACACATATATATATATATATATATATATACATCTTCGTAAGTTTTAATTATTAATTAGTTAAATATAATTTAATAACAAAAAAAATAAAAAAAGTAATTAATTTATTCGCCATAACATTGTTCAATTAAACACATTATACGATAGTTGTAATTGAATCTGTGTGTTAAACACTGACATATTATATTAATAAATTGAAATTAAAGCAAAAAGTACATTTTGTATAGTTATTTAAATCATGTGAAATTTAATTGAAATTAGAATGAACAATTCGTGTGATATTTATTTTGTATTATTTATAACGAATAAAATTCGTATAAAATATAATAGAAACCGTTATACCTACAATATGAAATAAATTACTGGTAAATGTTTTACAGTCTATTTGTATTCACATTATAAATAATTTAATTTCTATACAACGCACGAATAAATAGTCTATATGTTTTTTGAAACATAACAATATAGTCGAATAATAAATTAAATTGAAATAAAATACAATATTGAATGTTTTTCACAAATGAGTTAAATTTGTGGTGCAGTTTTTCAACCACAACACAGGTTACATTTAGTTGTGTAATTTGAATTTGAACAAGTTTTTCTGTGTATAGCAGATCTGATGATATTTTTTTTAACTTGCACGTTATATGCTTGAATAATATTAGAAGTATGTAAATTAAGATATATATTTTCTAATTCTATATGTTAAAAAAATATCTCTCGAAAATTTAAATGTTATATATACATTTGTTATTATTTCAAATATATAATGTTTCGTTATAAAAATAATTGAGAGAAATTGTGTAACATTTATGAATAATGCAATTTATTTTAAAGTTTCAGAAGTTTGAGCGATTCAAATAATTAAAAAAAAAGTTAAATGATGAGTATATTTGGACATAAAATAATAAATGTATTTAGTAATAATTTAAATATAGTTAATAGTAAATTTAGTTGTAATAATTTTTATTTTATAATTTTATATAATATTTGATAAAATAAACATTTTTTTAAGTTACTATTAAAAAATATAATTTTATTATTTAAAATTTATTTGTGTTATTATAAATTATTTGTTATGTTTTAATATGCATGTTATTAGTTCACAATCTATTTAGAACAGTTTTGTAACACAAAAGGAATATTTATAGATGAAATAAATATGAAAGTAGAAATAAGATGGTGTTAATTTGAGAAATATTCTTATAATTTGAAGTCAACGATTTTTTATGTTTTAATAAAAAAAAGTTTTGATTTAGAAATAGAACCTGATTTTACGTATAATAGTGATAAATGTGTTTTATCAACGGATTAAGACAATATAAAGAAGGATGGAAAGATGCATATTAGGAATAACATATAGAAATAAAAAGAGAAATGTGTGGATTCGAAAGAAAACTACAGGTAAAAATATTATAACAAAAGTATTTTTTTAATAAAAATATATCGATGAAATACAATAAAAAGAAGAAAGATTATCAATAAACAAGATAAATTATTGATTGGGGATGTAGTGATATAAAAAAAATATTTGAAGATAATTATTGACAGAGGGAATAGAGATATGAGAAAATTGAAGTGAAAAATATTTTTTGATGTGGAATGAAATGTTTAGGGAAAGGCCTTTATCCAGTAATGGATAAAAAGAGAATATTTCTGACATATATATATATATATATATATATATATATATATATATATATATATACATAAATGAATACCTACATACGCACATAAATATGTATGTGTGTTCATGTTTATGTAAAATATTGCCGTACGATAAATTTATTTGTGTTCACGGTTGAGAAAACTTTAGATATCTTTTAAGTCATTGTTAAAACGGTGGTGGGTATCTATTTCTGTATGAATAGTAACATGGCTAATCGTGGTATCGGCACGTTCAGTCCGTATCTGATAATCGACGTGGTGAAAAAGTGCGACAAAAAACTACTATTGTTTTATTTCACGAAAAGTATATTAAAACTCTTCTTGTGATGTGTCGTAATAATAAAACGAGTGTATGTATGGTAAACGGTTTTCGATGACAAAAGTTCTACACAATGCACACATATATGTCACGCTCGAACGCGACCATATATGTATCTGTCTATTGAATAAAATCGTTGATTTTAATTTACAGTCGAAACCGAAATATGTTTTATTAATATTTAATCAGCCTAAACATCGGTATGTCACGTAGATTTTTATTTGAAAAAGAGATAGAGGTATGAGAAGGGATGAAATAACAAATATATTTAAATAGATTAGTTAAGAAAATTGGTAACTTATTTTTCTAAAAGGATGTGTTTTATAATTATTAAAGTTTTAATATAATATGTCACAAAAAAAATTAAAGTGAGATAAATTTACAATTTAATAAAAATTATAAATATATAAATACTTGATTTCAAGTAAATGGGTTTAAAATATAAATCGTGTGATGAAAAATAAACCAAAAAATCTTGATTTTAAATTGTAATTAGAATATTTTCACATAGGTAATGAAAAATATAAATTTGTTTAATAACAAAATCAAAAATAATTAATATAATAATAAAAAAATATTTTCTTCTTAGACGTATTGATATTGACATTCATTGGTTCTTCTAAAAGATTTGATTCAGAAAGTATTTAAAAAATAAGTGATATTTTTTAAAAATTTATGTATCCACATTTTTTAAATTTTATTTAAAAATAATTGTCATTTATATTTCACGTGAACTATTACCAGTCTATATTCTTCTTAAATCGTATAACAGGTATTAAAAACAGAAATAATTTAAAAAAATGTTATATCAATTATCCAGTATAAAATATATGTTATTTATTTCTTATTTAGGAAGTTAATGAAATAAAATAAGTGCGTGTATTATTAATTTTGTTCTACTAAGAGGTTTTACAAATTTTTTAATCTTTTGAAAAATAAAATACATTCTTAATTTAAATTTAAGTTCATATTAATTAGTTAATTTCTGTACACATAACAATTTTGTTATTAATTGGTTCAATAATGTATAATAATAGTGACTTAATATCTGAAACGATATTTTAATTCACATAAATACATACACACACACACATATATACATATATATATATATATATATATATATATATATACCTTTTACTATTCATATGATTCAAATAACTTTGTAAATTAGTTTTTTTGTAAATATAATGTATTAATATTAATATAGCACACACACACATATATATATGTATATATATTTATTATATATACCTAAGTGTATTACTAATATAAAATGTTGATTTTTAAATTACATGTTTAAAGAACATTATATAGTTAGAATCAGGCGATTATCGTGTTGTATAGTGACTAACATGTCGTATGTTTGAATCTCACTTTATGACATGTCATTTTTCATTATGAAAACGATTGTTCAAAATGCTTGTTAATCTTCAATCTTGATATAATTAATCTTATATTTTTATTTTTGTTCCATATACGTCATTAAACAGTATGAAGAAAATATACTATATAAAGAAAATATAATATATATTATGCTAATAAGATTACATACTGTACTTTTTCAAACTATTAAACATTAATATAATTATAATGTTCTAAGAATAAAGTGAAAAATACAAAATAAAATGGATATAAAGTAATTAAATTGAAAATAATATAATATAAATATTGTTATGAAAATGTTGTTATAATCACTTTTTAACACTGGAAATAATGATATTGTCGTTTAAATGTCATGAATGGTCTAATAAAATATGTTTTAATTAAAAATATTCAAATAAAATTTGTATTTTAATGAAAATACATAATTAAATTAATATTTCATTTCGAAATAATATATGTACGTATTTGATTAGTATAAGAAAATTAATTAAACATTATTTTTGATAGATATAACTTACCATAAATGTTATGTTCTGAAGAAATAGTATATTATTAAATTCTTGTTAAGTGAGGGTTAGACCACATACAAAGAACAAAGTAATATTTTTGAAATAACAAAAACTTTATTCATAAAAAACCGTTTAACAAACATACGTTGTACAAAAATAAAATAAAAATGTTACATCATTTATTTATACTTTAAGAAAAAATATTGTTATACGAAATAGACTTTTTAGAAATGTTATTTAAATTTACATTTTGTTGATATATTAAATTGGTTGTGTGTTTTTAAATATGAAAAGTTTATTCAAATATAAGCTTTTCTCTTTCACTTAAAATAGAAATGAAGATGGTGAAAAGTTTTCAATAATTTCAATAATAAACTATGTAATTTTAAGAAATGTTTTAGAATTCAGAATATTTTATAAAAAAAGTTATCTTTACTTAAATATAAAATCATATGAGGTATGATACTTAATTAAAATATTTACAGTATTGTTTTATTTATAAATTAGGAAATTAAAACCTAATATTTTATAAAAAAAATATAATTAATGTTGTTCATTTCATTGATGTTTTAAATTAGTTTTTTTTCATATATATATATATATATATATATAAAATTAATTTAAAGATAATATAATAAATATAATTTAAAAATGATATAATTATAAAATAACGAAATTGAAAATTTACATACATTATATATGTTTTCAATTTACATTGAATTAACAAAACAAAATATTTATCGATAAAAAAATTGTACTTTATGAAAGCAGCGGCTGAACATATCTTTTTTTGTTGTTGTTTAATTACATTTTCGTTTCACAAAATAAGCTCTTATTGATTTCAATCGATAACGACGTCGACAAAGCACAAAAAAGTTCCAATATTAAGAGATGCGTGATACACAAGCATTGTATTAATTGAAAAAAAATATTTAAATTCTTCAGTTTCTTCGACATGGCTGTCGACTGTTTAGTTTTTTAACGCCACGACAAAAACATGTTTAGATTCAAACTTATATCGATATTAAATACAAACGAAATTTGTTGGTTTTAATTGAATTCATTATGTAAATGAGATTAATTGGAAACTTAGCGTGCAATACAAATCTGTAAATTCCATTTACAAGACTTTTATTAATTGAGCATTAAAAAAGAAACGTTTATTATTTATTGGAACTGAATTAATGTAATAAAATTAACAACGAATAGAAATGTTTTCACAGCACGATTTTTCATATTTTAATAATAAAATTTTAATTAGAAACTTGTTATTAAATATTAAATATATCCAGAAATATTTTATATATGTATATATGTATATATATATATATATATATATATATATATATATATATATATGTTTATGTATGATAATAAAAAATTAGAAAAGTTTAAATTATATAAAGAGAACTAAAATTCTTTTAAAGCACTGTGAAAAATATAAGGACAGAAAGCATGTTTATTTTAGAAAATATGTTCATTTTTATGTTGAATTTTATGATTCTGTACATGTTTTTAGTTAAAATGTATTCCTTTTTGGTTATAAATTTCTTTTTTAGTTTCGTTAATATTTAATATTTTTGTGAAACGTTCCTTTTATGGAACTTAGTATCGTCGATATTAAATTGATTAATATAAAAAGACGTGTCTTTTTTTAAAACAGTTACATATATTATTATTTTTGCTTGTTTATTAAATATTTCGGTAATAATTTTAGTTAATTACTAACAATTCCACTGATAATTTTCTCTACTGTTCTAAAATTGTAAATATGAATATTTATGAACTATTTTATTCAGATATGATTTATTTTAAACAAATGTGTCTCATTTTGTATATATTTGAAATATTTATATTTTTTTAATTTTTTTATTGAATTTAAAAGAATGTGGTTATAGATTTTACAGGTAATTTATTTAGATATTATTGGTTAAAAATTCAAAATAAATTATGAAAATTCTTAATCTAAATACTTATGAATCAAATGTGTTGGTAAGTAAATTTAAGTTTTCTTAAATAAATCCAAGAATGTATATAGGTAGTTTCATCATCCAATATATTAATAAACTTATTATTTAAATTGTTGTTGGAGAAAAAGCTATTTTTTAAATATTTCAAAAATAAACACACACGCACACACACACACACACACACACACACACACATATATATATATATATATATATATATATATATATATAGGGTGATCAAAATGAGACTAAATGATAGTAAACAAGTAAAAATATGTCAAAACCCTTCACTCTTATTTGGTCAACTATTTATATGTGTGTGTCTTTTGTATATATGTATATATAGGGTGTTTAAAATGTTATTAAAAAATAAAAAACTCTTTTTTCAAATGTGCTAAAAATGAGACACTTTAGAGATCATTTTTTATATCATTAGTTAAGAATTCAATATTGTAAATTTTCAATTTTTTGTAATCAGCATTAAATACTTAATGAGGTTAATTATTTGTTTTTTTAATGAAAAAATATCATAAAGAATATTAAATTGATAAGAATTATTTTTACAGAAAAATAACTAAAATTGCATTAAAAAATAACAGTATACAAAAAATGATAAAGATAATGAATTCATAAAATATGGTTATCAAAAAATAATTAGAGAAATGTTAAATATGTTATTTAAAATTGTTAAATAATAAATATAAGGATTCATAAATAGATACTATGAGTTTTTAATTTCATTTTTTCTTTACACTGTACAAAATTATGAGTATTTGGATAAAAAAAACATTTTAAAAAATATTAGAATAAAATTTATTACAAGATTTCATATAGAATTTATAATGAGGATTTTAATATCTGTTTTTAAAAAATCATAAATAATACTTGGGTCGAATCAAAAATAAAAATCTAAATTTATTATAAAATTATATATATGTATATATATATATATATATATATATATATATAAATGAAAGAACAAACTCTTAAAAAATAAATTTAAAATGAAACAACTCTAAATACAGGTTTTAAAATCCATAAAGACCAGTTTTAAAACAACATCTAAGTTTTCATATAGAAAAAAAATAAATAGAGCACACGTCATTCACTCGTCAGAACGTTTATCTAACTCTCACGATCACAAAAAGAAAAATAAAAAATAATAAAACATACAAAGCAATCCGTGTTAAATATTTCGTCGGTGGATAAAGGGACCACTGAAACGGAACATTTAAAAACGAAACACGTCCGTCGAGCTTCTTATCCGCCTCTAATCAAGAGTTGACCGGCGGACCCCTGCCGAAAGGACCCCCTCTCGTCTATAATACGTGGCACTGTATTAAGAGACCTCGTACAGATCATAATCTATTCGAATCGGATAATTTCAATAGATCGGGATCGAGTACTTGCCTGGACCCGTGTCTACGTGATTTATATTGCACTTTTATGGCTTTAAATTAAGAAGTTAGTGGCGATATGTGTGTGTGTGCACGGCGGCAATCGTTTTTTTTCCAGTGGGTGTTTGTGTGAATTATTGAATGATTATTTTAATCAGACTTTGGTTACGGTTCATTTAATTATTAAATCGATATAACAGTAATATATGCTATATTACATTGTTTGTAACCTATTAAATAATATAAATTTCTGAAATCATTGTATTTAATGACAATAAATGCAAGATTTGATTACACATACAATGACATTTCAAATATTTTATATACGAGGGTCGTTTGATAAGTTTGGTAAATTTATTTATTGTTTAATTTAATTAATTAATTAATTTAATTTAGTTTTTGAATTTAATTTTTCTTACTTTTTTACGATACTTATCAAACGACCCCCGTATACATATATATATATATAAATGTTTAATTTTTATCATAAATAAATTATAATATCTTTGTTTTGATAACAATGTTTTTCGATGGATTATAAATTTGATGTATGTTATTCAATTTTAATTATATGTTGAGTTGATAATTTTAACCTCTTTTATGAAATTATTTGTTTGAATACATGAAATAATATTGTTTATATAAACTAATATTCATTTTATTAAAAAGTTTCATTTTGTTATTTATTTTATATTTACATACACACACATGCATATATATATATATATATATATATATATATATATATATATATTGTATATCTACTTAAATAATGCATACATTTATGGATTTTTACAAATTATAAGATTTTTAAGAATTGGATGATAGGTAAACATTAATATATATTTATTTAGAGATTTGATATAATTATTTTTCAATAACTTGTAATATTTATATAATTTAAGTTTATATATTGTAATACGAAAATTATCTATTAAATATATATAAAAAAAATTCAAATATGTAGTAGAAAGTATTATAATTTAAAGTATAGCACAATTTTATAAATCACTTCTAAAATTGTGAATTATTATAGAGGATTAAGAAAAAGAAAAGACAAATATTTTAAGATGTGTTGTATAGACCAGATTTTCAAAGATATAACCATATATATTTCAATAATTGTTTACATTTTTTATATAATATTAAAAAATAAAAAAATATATCATTGAATATCATTTGGCTTATTTTTATATATTGAGAATTAAACGAATATTAATATTTTTGATATAATATTTTACAAATACATTCTAATTAAAATTATTTGTTCCTTTTCTATTGATGATATATTTTTAATATTAAATAGTATTTGTATAATCAATATGTTAGAGTTTTCTTTCAAATAGTATTTGTATAATATATATATGTTATATATATTCTTATTATTGTCTCTCCCTTCCGCCTTTTTGTCTTTTGAATTTCCGGCTATGTACAAAAAAAAAAAAGCGGAAGGGAGATACTTGACAACATAATATATATATAAATATATATATATATATATATATATATATATATATATATATATATATATATATAGTCCCTCATTTTCGAAGGTTGAGTATGAAGGCCGACAACCTCATCTTGTAAAAAATAACTGTCGAGAAAGGAGTAAACCCCGAATAAAAAAATCTTCACCAATCTGCCTGGTCAGCGTGGTGAATATGACCAAATACCAGTGAATGGTAGCATTCATTGAGGCTCTCGTCCAGTAATGGATTTATATGGGCTTGATGGTGTGGTGGGATATATATATATATATATATATATATATATATATATGTATGGAAATATATACATATATATTAAAGAAAGAAGTATTTTACACGATAATTCATAAAACTATTTCAGTAAAATAAAGACAGATAAACTAGAACTAACAAGACATTTGAAAAATTAATAAAAATACTAGTACTTTTTATAATTACTGATGCAAACAGCGTCTAATTTTGCTTAAGGAGTTTTGTATCGACCATATAAAATTATAACATGCAGAAGATTTATTAAATGCAGCTTGAGTTGACAACATACAACATGTTGTTTTGAAGAGTATGACATATTACTGCATTGTTGTAATTACACCTTTAGACAACCTTCATATAAACTGCAGTTGTTACAAGACATTATATTAAATAAAAACGTTATCTTATCATGTCTTCTAAGAGGCTAATAGAAATATAAGAAATATAGAAATTTTTAATTCCATATACATTTTTTTATGAATGATTTTTTTATTAAATAAATGTGAATATTTATTTAATTCATAGTATGTAAATATTTAGTTTCTACTTCAAATATATATATATATATATATATATATATATATATATATATATATATATATATATATATATATATATATATATATGTATATATATTTGAGTGTATATATAATGCACTAAAAATGGAATTTCATTTTTCAGCAACTCAAAAGAATCTTCAACACGTGTTTTATGTATAAAAGGTTGCTTTGTTTCATATATCAGTATTAATATATAGAGAGGCATACCAATATATAAATTCTTTTGTCGTGTGACCAAGCTATAAAAAGGTATAGCCGAAGAATAGACGAACAATGTGCCTGTACAGGTACACGTTTATGGTGATATCTTCGGAACGATGGTCTGCCGTCGTGTGTCTTTCTATACACAAATATCTATAAAGTGTATATTCATCCCAGCGGTGGCGATCTAACGTACTTGTTTGTTAGAAAATAAGTTTCAATGATGACATGGACCGAAATATCGATTGTGATCGATAATATTTGTTCACATAAAGAATCGTTTACGAACTGTGCACATCTTCTTTTTATGTCTTATAATCAATTGATAACTTTAATATATATATATATATATATATATATATATATATATATATATATTCTGTTTTCAAATAAAAGCAGCTTTACATTTAAGAATAAAACATAACAAGATTATTTTATTTTGTATAAAATGTCTAAAATGTTATTTATAAATTTCTTTTACAAATAACATAAAATTTGAAAATGATTAAAGTAATTGAATTTATTTCTTTAAAAAATAAAAATAGATATGTTGGTTTAGTGTATTCGATTTTTAGTGTTATAAGGGTCTTTTTATATTAGAATTAAGATGTGTTGATAGCAACGAAAATATAAAATCAATCTCATATAAACTACAAAAGAAGATGTGAACTTGTTCTACGGTAAACATTATTTTTCGATGCCCTTAATTTCGACGATAACAACTTACGTGATGCAAACAAATCAAACTAAATGGTTCAGCGTGAAATTTAATCCTTTGCGTGGAGATTAAACAGCAATGACAGTTCAAATTAAATAAGTTTGACAGAGTGTGGCATGACTTGGTGTGTATAAAACGAATCCAGAAGGACAAATGAAAAGTTTTCGTCGAGGCGAGAAGAGACGAACGAAGGAACGACGGCGGCGGATCTTGCCGCTGTATGCCAAACCAAACGAAATCTTAAACTTGAATTAAAGACGTCACCGGCAGCCGAACAAAAATATATAAAAAAAATTCCGACGCATTGATAACACTGGTAAAAGTTTTCGTCGGAACGAATGGAACACAACATCCGACGCGATGGTAACGCGACCGAACATCGGTGGGCGTGGAAAGAAGGTGACGGGGATGGAAAAGAAACAACCGTGCTTGAAAAATCTATGATGTGTCTGTACTTAATATGCATAAGATTGTTTGGCAAAGGCTCGATGCGAATATTAAATTTTAGGAGCATGCCGAACCGTTCGTTTTTGACTATGAACATGAAAGTGTCGGGGCGGCGGAACATATAACAGCCCGTGTAGATAAGCGGCGAGACTTTGTTTCTGCGACTTTGTTGGCGTCGGCGACGCCACATTCTAGACACGGTCGTCGGCGTTCTGTCAAGATATGAACGCTTATATCGTATATATTTATTTCCAATAACTTTGATTCTGACGAGCCAACAAACTTCTTCAACGCGGCTGCCAGAACAATGACAAAAAGACTGTACCTTTTGCGCGTAACGAAAACAACTTTTAACATTACGAATATTTTCTGCAGTGGCGTCACTACCAATAGATTCGATTGATTCGATTCGACATCGACAGAATCTTAAACTTTCATATATTATGCAAATGAAATTCATCCCTGCTATCTTACGTACTAATGGATATATATATATATATATATATATATATATATATATATATAACATTATCGTTAAATAATAATAAACACACACACACAAAAATATATATATATATATATATATATATATATATATACATATATAGAATCAAATTTTAATAAAAAGTTAATATCTTTTGTAGTGCATAACTTGTACATTATAACACATTTCATTAACAAGTGCTATTTTAATATCCGTTGTATTAATATGTTCTTCATCTATCTAAGTGTTTATATCTACCTGTTAATATATCTACTTTTATATATATATATATGTCAATATTAATTTATAGAGTGAATTTTATTACCAGAAATCCAGTGAAGTGTTGTATATAATTTTTCTGTCAAAGCTCGTTGGCTTCCATTTGTAATATTTTAATTTTTCTTTAATGGAATTATTTAATATAATATGGAATAAAATTTATTTCTGAATATGATAATGATCATTATATGATAATATAATACATTCGAAAAAATATAATTTAGAGTTATTAATTTAAAATAATATGATAGATAAATTTTGCAAAGATTGGAATAGAAATTAAGTATTAGATGAAGAAACTTCTTCAATTTTTAAGATTCAATTGATGTAGAAAATAATAATATAATCGTTTTTCTTTTTTAATAAGTTTAAATAAAAGAAATGAATAAAATATACAGTATAAATAATCAATTCATGAATTATTTTTATTGAGTATTTTAATAAACTTTAAAAGTTTGGAGATATTTTTTTGTATTTATATTAAAAATAAACGTAATTAAATTATTCGAAAATATTTGTTAGATAATTTTAGCAGAATCAAAAAAAAATTGCAAATATAAGAAAAAATATTACTGAATATAAATTTCCAATTTTTGTAATTTAAATAATATTTTCAAAAATAATACACATTTTTATTGAAAATAGATTGTATTTACACTAAATGTGAGAAAAAATAAGTATTTTAATTGTGTTAAGTAAATAAATAATATAATTAAAAACTTTATGTAACAAAATATTTCCATTAGAATTATAATAAAATACAAATACACCCGTCCCTCAATTTACGCGGAGTATCCGTTCCACGTGGATTTGTTTCACGCGAATGAAAATCGCGTAAATTAAGTGTGTCAGTATAATAGAAAAAATATTGGAAATAAAAGCTAGTAAAGTTGTAGAAACACATATTTATTTCACATAGCTTAACAAAAAAATAATGACGTTTTAGAAAATAAAAGTAGATAAATTTTATTCGGTGTCACTATCGCTAGTGTAATTCAAAACAATCAACCTTTTATATATTTATATCGTATTTTTATACGTTCAAGTAAGAATTTGCGTCACTCGGATATATAATAAATTCCATGAAAAATTATATGAAATGAAATTTATCTGACCGCGTATAAAAAGTGCCGCGTAAATAGAGGTATAATTTGTTGCGTAAAAAAAAACTCGTGTAAAAAAGTCCCGCATAAAAAAAGTCCCGGGTAAATTGAGAGACGGGTGTATATGTATTACAGTTTGTAAAATAATTTCGAAATGTAAAATAATATCGAAACACCGAGTTCGAATAAGCACTATATTTGAATATATTATCCACCTGTTTATGAATATCTCAGTAATTGTATGTAAATAAATATGAATAAAGAGTTATTTAATAAACATGTACCGAAACCGATGCGATAAATTTCAATAAATATTTAATAAGGGAGCGTGCCCTTTAGCGATTTAGTGACGCGCCGCCAGAGATACAGCACGGAGTTTTTTGATTTCTTGAGATGGTTACTACTCGGGTAAAAACAGGCGTTCGCGCTAGGTCGCATAAAATGGATGCGTCGAATCGAGCTGCCCGCCGGCGAGGCGCTTCTGTCAGAACTATGTGTATGCGTATAGCTCTCTGTGGCGATCGCAGATGATGGCAACTTTCCCGATATTCAAATATTGAGTGGAGATGACTGTCATGCTTGCCATCAGTTACCCCTCTATATAGCTTATTGGTTGTGCGTATCGGCTAGCCGCAACCAGATTGCACGGAAAACAGAAAATGAATTATGTTCGAATCGAAAACTGAACTTTGCATACGAGAGTCGCGAGCGTCAAGCAACCCGGTACTTTTCAATCGAGTTCTTCCTTATTAGAATAAACGAAATTCAATTGCACATTGAGACGGGAAAGGTTTCGCCATGCGCCTATTGGAAAAAGTTGAGTGCCTTTCGATATGCGAAGATGTTACAAAAGCAGTGCGGTGCAATTTTGTAGCGGCTTGATTGATATTTGGAGAGCGCGATTTCAAATATTTGCGGTGAATACACACACATACAGAAAGAGATGATGGTTTAATCTTGTTTCAGACGTCTGATCTAAGAGAATCAAGATTAGTAATCAAATTTGTTTTCGTACATTTAAATATATTTTCGATGTCAAATATAAAATCTTTATCAGTACGTTTATTTTTACATTCTTTATATAATTTAATTAATTGTTTCAATATTCAATCATATATCTATATAAATTTGTGTATAAATGTATATTTTATTAAAATGAAATAACATTAGAATCAGATAATAATATTTTTCGTTATAAAAAAATATTACAAATATTGTAATAAAAAATATTATGTTCAGTTTAATTAACGATTTATATACGTATTCCTTGATTTGTAATTAACGTTTAATTTTTTTTAAAAAATGGGAAGTAATAACAGCCAAATTATGTGAAAAATAATAATATATATTATGATACTAAAATTTATTTCTCACATTGCATCATCTTCTATTTTTCTATTTTATTGCGGTATCATAAATCAATTCATAATTCTTCATGATAGAATTTGTTATTTTATTTGTAGACTACGTTTCACAAAATGTAATATTTCACTTTCTAATATATTTTTTTATGTACAGATTACTGATATTTTTGTATTCTTACAAATTTCAAAATATTATTTTCTTTTTTGATTAAAGTATTACATATACCTGAGTTATTTATTTCGTTGCTGTTTAAAATGATTCGAAATAGTTTAATTTTTGTTCATATTTCTTATTGTTTTCGTTTTATTCGATTCTTTATTTCTTTCATTATTGCATATTTAATTTAAAGTCACTCACAAGTAAATATCAGCAACATTTATTGACATAATTGCACTTTTATATATTAAATAAATAAAATGAACACAGAAAATCTTCAGAATGAAATTAAAAAATATTTTCTTTTATGGAAAATTATGAAATATTTTTGTATTTAAATAAAACAATTATTTGGTATATAAATGCATTTAATTATAAATATTTTAATATGTACTTAGTTGTAACTTCGAACAGAAAAATTCAGAATCCTTTAACGTATATTTTTTATTATATATATAAAATAAAAATACATTGTTGTAAGTGTGATGTAAAATAAAAGTATTTATTATAATGTTTCAAATAATTTAATATAAAAAGCAAAGACTTATGATGTTTTCTTTACTTTTTTTTTTAAAGAAAAGCAATAAATATATGACATTATTCTATACAGAGATAAGTGAAATTTAAAAGGAAAATGATAATGATATTTTAAAACATATGGAAACATCAAAACCAACACTATTATGGAAATATCAAAAATATTTAAGAGAGTTTGCCAATTATTTTAACATTGATTTGAGAAATTTTAAAAAAGGAGTGTATTTTGAAAATTTATTGTTTATATATTTCTTTTTGAATTATATTAATAATATTTAATATAAAAACCGTTTTCAAATAAATTAAATTAAGTAAAAAATAATTTTTATTTTGAGGAAAAAGAAAAATTACTTGTTTCTTTAATGAAATACTGAAAATTAAACATATTATATATATATATATATATATACACACGATAGTCGTTTGATAAGTATGGTAAATTTATTTATTGTTTAATTTAATTAAATTTTTCAATTTAGTTTTTCTTACTTGTTTACCATACTTATCAACCGATACTCGTATATATATATGTATATATATAAATTAATTTCTTGTTCTATTAAAATCTTGACTATTTATCTACAAATATTAATTTTCAGTAGGAAATGAAATGTTTCAAACAATTAATAACTTTTGAATTTGACAGCTTTACAATAAGTAGAATGTAAGGAATGGAATATTTGATGCTGTACATTGCCAACAGCAATTATATGATTACAAGCGAAATATGTTTCAATAGAATTACAGAAATGATAGAATCGGCGATTTGTTTATAAATAAAACAAAATAAAATGCGAGCGGGTCCATTCAGCCGCGTCATACGTTTCCTAATATCCGAATAATCCGGAAACCTATATCGGATTGAATTCCATGAAGACGGATTACTCGTCGCGACCGTCACCACTGGCGGGTGGCCCCGTCATGTACCGAACCGTTCTACTCGGGCTTTACGCCCGAAAAGTCTGTTTCATAAACGTTTTGTCGCGTTTTCTGCTCGCAAGAGCACAAACTATTGCCGTTACGTTCTTCTCGTTCCACTATTTTGTTCTTTCGTTTTTTTCCCTGTACGACGTATCAAGAATTCATGTGTATATTCATATAACGATCAATATATATTTCCTTATTCGCATATATATATATATATATATATATATATATATATATATATATATATATATATATATATTGTTCTATATTGGTTTTATGATATATTAAATTAAAAAAATAATTTTTATTTAAAATTTTATATATATATATATATATATATATATATATATATATATATATATGTGTGTGTGTGTGTGGTGTGTGTGTGTTTTAATATTATTTTGAATAATATTTACATTTGATTAGAATAATAATATTTAACAATTTTTTTTTACTTTTTAAAATAATTGCTATATAGTTTAAATGAAATATTTTTAGAGATTTATTATGAAAGTATTTAAAATCTAACAGATTTAATTATATTAAATTAAATTATATATATAACCATAAATGATTATTTATATTATTTTTTATATTTCATTCAAGTTCGAACTTGTTATATGCTAGTATTATATAAAAGATCTTAGAGTTAGTATTTTGATGACTAATTTCAGTTTTTAAATATTTAAATACCTATCTTAAAATCAGATAATGATGAAAATACAAAAATTATCTATGATAAGTAATTAATAAAAGAAAAACTGTAGGATATTTTATAAAAGATTTTTATTTAATAAAAATATATATTAATAAAAACCAACACCAATATTATTTTTATATATTTTTTTTCAGTTACTTGATATTTTTTAGTTGTAGTATTTTTTTTATATATTGCAAAAATTAAAAAAAATGTCAATTATTTTATAATTATTATTTGTTTGTTAAAAGGAATTCGTATTTTAAAACAATTTATTTTTTTGTAAAAAAATATTTTGAAATTATGAATTACATTCAATTGCTAGAATCGTTTTTAAATAAAATGTATTTCTTTTTGTAATTCAGATATTAATATAAATTCTGTTACAGTTGTTTATTTTATATTTTTCATTTTTATTTTTTTAAGTACGCCTTTTTCTAATTATAGTTTATTAAGTATTTAAATAAATATCAAAATTGATAAATTATATTTTTTAAATAATAAAAGGAATTTTTAGTATTAAAATTCAAGCAAATATACTTAAATACTGTTAATAAAATTAATAATAAATTTTATAATATAACAAATAATTTTCAATTAATAAACGTAAAGAAAATAAAAGCTAATTATGGATAATTTATTGCTACAATTTAAATTACAAAGAAATTTTTTACAAAAAAATATTGATATTTATTTAGTTCAAATGATAATAATTTTAAATATTTTTTTACCGTAAATATTTTCTTGAATTAGTATAAAATGAAATGTTTACATTATTAAGTGGAAAGATAAATTATTTATGACAATTACGCCATAGAAAATGACGTTGAATGTAAAAAATAAATTACTACAAAAAGGAATAATAAAATGAAATTAAATCGACTCTTTGAAATATGATAATTTCATAAACTGTTGAATGCGAATAAATATTTCAAATCTAATTGTTACGTGAGATTTTCTTCGGAAACTTAAAGTATTATCGTTCATCTATATATTTGAGAAAGAGTGTATTGTATTACCTGTGATATATTTTTAGTGTTTTATAAGACAGAAAACGATGTTATTATAGTCTATTGGTAAGTATACGAGAGTATCAATAAATCACACAATGAAATCTTACTCGCACTGTCAAGTCTATAAAAGAGTGGTGAAACTTTTGAAGAAAATCAACTTACAGTTATTGTAAAAGAGATACAGATGTTAATATTTGGTTTACAACAATATAAGAGATATTTTTAAAGTGTTTGAACGAGATAGTTTCCTTTTATTTGAGGATTTATTTAAAGATATATATATATATATATATATATATATATATATATATATATATATATATACAGCGTTTTATTGTAAATAAAATTAAATGATAATTTATCTATCATTTATTTTTATAAACATTGATATATTTTATATTTATTATATCCAGATCACAATTTATTTTATTATTATTATTCGTTGAATATTTTTTACTAATATTTTTATACCAAGAGTCTAAATATTACAATGATATTTATTTTGAAAAGAGTGTGATATTGAGAAAATATTTTTGAAAATTTTTCAAAATTATAACAATTATTTGTAGTATTTTTTTTATTTTTTCCACTTTTAACAACATTTTGTTAAATCTGAAATTATTGTCACATGTCTTCATTTTTTCATCAATATGTGTTGATATAATTGGTAATATGTTCTTTAAACAATTTTCTTTATTTTATTTTATTATATCATTTTATTTATTAATTAATTTGATTTATTTTATTATATTAATTTTAATTTATTTAATAAATTTCATAATTTTGTTATATTAAATTTATCCTATTATTCTAACTTCATAAGATATTAAAAAAATGTTAATTAATTATTTATTGTTCACTTTCTTTGTTCATAAACTGATATAAATTTAGATGATAATGTTATAAATATCAGAGCGATGTGTTATTAAATTTGATAGCGTATTAATGATGATGGCATTTTCATTGAAATGCGCATTAGCTTGTGAACAAAAAAAGTGAACAATAAATAATTATTGAACATTTTTAATCTGATAGTTTTTTTTGCGTGAAAGTAAATTCATCACAGTCCAAAACAAATAATACATTTTTTAATACCAAAATTTTTTTAGCAATATTTTTTGAAGCTTGGTTATTAATTATTTTTATGTCCTTTTGGTAGCTTTCTTTATTCTTTAATATATATAGATATATATATATATATATATATATATATAGCATATATATTTATGCCAGTTTTGAAAAATGTATTTGTGTAAGTCTTTATTACATACATAAATACATATATATTTTGTATATATATGTTTATATATATATGTATGTATGTATCTATATATATAAAATTATATGTATATATTAATAACTATATGAATATATATATATATATATATATATATATATATATATATATGTATGTATGAATGTATGTAAATTAATTACATCACCGCACTAGTACGGAGTTGGTGAAATATTCGTCGCATAATTAGGATCCAAACGGGAAATAATTTCAAAGCGTTTCGATCATCAAAGCGATTTCTTATTGAATTATTTTAAAAGCTTATAAATCGGATGACGTCGAGCGAGGTAAGTTTCGCGAATACGACGTAGCGGATGTCTGAAGGCGTACGAAATTGAAAAGTGTATTTTTGAGACGACGTTATTATATTTCGTATTTCCTGTTTCGTTTCATTTATTTTCTTTTAACCAGAACGTCTTATTGTCAATTTCAGGAGCTTTATGCCTGTAAAGCTTTGGGTAGAAAAAAATTTTTTTTGTATTCCAGTACGCGAAAATAAAAGAACAATAAATTGGATAAATTCTCTCGAAAAGAAATATATACAACGTGAAATAATTTGCTTATGCGGGTTATCATATCAACAAATTTCCCTGTTCAGCGTTTAGTCTTCGAATATTTTTTTTTCAAGCAATCAATCAATAAAAAGCTGTTTCCAATGATTGTTTTTCTTCACTTATTCGTTGTATGTGGAATTGTGTTCAACAGCAGATAATACATACACATTACAAGAACATTTTATATATATATATATATATATATATATATATATATATATATAAAGGAGAGAATAATATATAGACGAAAGAACGTTAACAAAAACCAATATACGCTTCTCTCGTTAGTGTACGGATAGCATTGAGGGTGACGCTAATTGCTGTGATGTGTTTTACGCAGAAGAACGAAACAATCAGGACGTAACCTAGTCTTGACCAATGTGTGAGAACGTTTGATTTATAGTTCTGACTTTGTTGACGACCTAAACACTGATTCGACGGAAGCAAGTACTAAAAAATAAAATAACCTTCGGAGGAAATGTTCTTCTCAGTTATGTTTCATTCATCTTATTTTGTAGAAAGGTAATTGGTAATCGCTAAATTAATTAAATCTACGCATATATATATATATATATATATATATATATTTACATTTGGAATTTATTTATTAAAGTTCGTCATAAAGTATATCATAGATCATTTAATATTCATGTAGTATTAAAATGTTTCTATTTAAATGTTTATTTGGATGTTTTTACAGATTTCTTAGATTAATTATTTAAAAAGTTCAAAGTTTATTTCAAACATCAATTTTAATTCATTCCATATATTCTTATATTTTCTCATTTTTTTTATCATTAATACGTTGTACGATATATTGAAATTATTTTATGTAAAACTTCAATTTAAAAAAATTAAAAACTCATATCACATATCATTCATATTTCATCATTATTATCCTGATTATTTTATGTATTTTTTTAACATTTAGATAAATTGCTGTTAAAAATGTTCTAGTTGGATACTCATTCATAATTGTATGGTGTTTATCATTATTTTGTGTATTGAAATTAAATCATTTCTTACAGAATCCTTCTTTTTTTTTGAACAGGTAGATATCAATCTGTGTCAAGTTCGAGCTATTAAAAAAGTATGTAGTAGTATATCGTAAGTCGTTAAGGTTAATTATCATAATTAATCGTTATAAATCGTTAATTGTTTAATTACCGTAATTAATTAAGTTGTTATTTATATCAACTCTAAGTTACCTTATTCAATGGAAATGTTTTTTTACTGAAGTAAATTAAAATTTTAAAAATTACTCTTATATTTCAACAAATAGTACAAATAGTCTGAGTAAGTGTTAATATTATATAACTGTGAGAAAATGGAACGAAAAAATGAGGAAAGATTTGGAAAGGAGAAGCTTAATAGACGATTGATGGATGAAGTGAAATGCTTGGAAATGCAGATATGAGAAATGGCCTACAGTATATATAGTATAGTACCATAAAAACTCACTTTTATATAATAACAATCATAGAAAGATGTACGAGGGTCGTTTGATAAGTATGGTAAAAAAGTAAGAAAAACAACTTGCTTTATTTCTTAATTTTTTTATTTTATTATTATTTTTTTTAGTATGATGGTTCAGGCTGAAACTATGTATGATTCAGTTCGAAGAGTGGTTCTATTTAACCATGTGATACATCGTCACTTGCGGTACCATCTGATGAAAATTTACCATTCTTATTAAAAGACCCTCGTATGCTAGAAATAATATATAGAGATAGAAAAATAAGCGAGTGGATTAGAAAGAAAATAAAAATTACAGACTTTAGTAAAAGTGAGGAGTTTGAAATTGAAATGAGCTGGTTATATAGCTAGAAAAGAATATCATCGATGGACAAGATATATAAAATAACTAGATATATAAAAAAGTTAAGGAAGAGACCCATTGATATATTTTTTTCTCGAACTGCGGCGAATTAAATTTCATACAAATAAACTAATATCTTAACATCTGAAGATATTGAAACAAATATTAAATAATTATTTATTATTCACTTTTTTATTTATAAGTTTATATATATTTCGATGGCAATGTTAACCCTTATCGGTCGTATGTCACCTCTGACGTGACATTGCAACTTTATTCTATCAATCGTATGTCACGTGCGAGGTGACAAGACTGAACAAGTAACAACATCATTGTATATTTTTACAGTTTAATTCTTACTCGATGGCAGATAACACGTTCTGTCATATTTCAGCAATTATTTTACTTATATTATAATATTTTATTCCTCCAAAAATGAATAAAGAAAACTATAGCAATATGGAAAGTAATAGTTATAGTTGTAGTGAAATATGTGAAAATTTTGAATATTCAGCAAGTGATTTTAATTCTTGTGATGAAGGAGACAGTGATACAAGTGTTATATTTCAGTTAAGGAAAAAATTCCTATTCAATATTCAAGTGAAGTGGAAAGAGAAATTGTTTCTTATTGTGATGAAGATTGGATTGAAATCGACAGTGATGACGAAGACATTTAAAGTGTAAATATAATTTTTTTTTATGCACAAAACTATTTTTTTATATTAAGTAACCTTAGTTACTCTTCTCTCACAATAAACAATCAAATATATCTCCGAAATTTAAGTTCAAACTGCTAACGTCCGATAAGGGTTAACTTTATCAGAGCGCCGAGTTATAAAATCTATAGATTTTATAATCCAAGAAAGTGAACAATAAATAATTATTGAATACTTTTGTAATATCTTGTAGTGTTGGAGTGATAGTTCTTTGTGTAAATTATGTGATACTTTGGAAATAAAAAAGATACAAAATCGTTAAGAGAAATGTTTGTAGTTTGATTCAAAAATTTAGATTATAATGGAAACGTTCCGTTTTCGCGTAACATTTCTATTTAAATCAAGGTCAATGAGGGAAGAGAAAAAAAAGCGAATTGATTAATTCGGTCGTCGGATTAATTTCCTTTTCGATCAGCAATAGGCGGCGGCTGCGTCATTGTCGTTGTCGACGAGCGTCCGTCGTCTCGCATTGCAGATCACGACCAATTGGCTATCGTAGAATAAATATTCATTAGTTTGACATGTTGTGTCGGGGCGCCGATCCGAAAAGAGTGCATGCGACCCAATGCAGCGTCCTCTAACCAGCGTCCCGCCAACGGAGCGGTCGTTCTACGAGATCCGAACGGCGGCCAGAACGATCATCAATCCGAGCGTCCGACGTCGGGCCGGTTACGTAACGACGGTCCGCGAGCAGGCGAACGCTATCACGCGCATTCGTGTGCGATCGTGCGCGTCCGTCCGTCGTCGGCACCGTTTGCCATTGGCTGGGGTCGCGAGCGCGGCACTCGCGATCGCCCGCGCTAGTCTTACTCGCGCCGTGATCGTACGCGTTTCGTGTGCGCGCCATCTCCTACTCTTAACAGATCAGTTCTCTCCACAACACAATAACAAACAGCACACATCATTTGGATAAACCGATTGCCCGCCTCTCTAGTGTTTGTTGCGGTAGCGCAACGTACAAGTCATCCGTACGGATGTACGTGTATTCGACGCCCGCGCGCGGTTTATTCAATTGAACTGAAGACACCGGCGTGCGTGTGAGTGTGTGTGTATATGTATGTGTGTATTCGGTGTCATTTTATATGTAATTATCAACAAAACAGTTCATTAATTAAATCCCAAAACGATCTATTCGCAACGGACGTACGGTTTTACTCAAACCATTCACGATTAATATTGTTACTTGTATATTGAATCCTTCGTTTCTACTATTAATAAACACAGATTCATGTAAAAATATATATATACATACGAATGTCTATACAATTTGTTCGTTTATATTAAATCTATATATGTGCACATTTTAAGAAGAAAAGAATGAAAAAAACCCGATATAACATTAAGTGTAAACCGAAACGACTAACAGAACTCGTGTGTTTCGTCTAACTCGACGTGTTCTGAACAACTTTTTTGGTGATCGTACAACTCCATCAGTGTAAATAATAAATTTACAAAAAAAGTTCCCTCGACATATATCGTGTGTAAATAAAATTTTCAAAGAGTGTTTATATAACCAGTGCTGGGTGTGATTGTTCTCCTGTGGTAACTGGGCATGTCATTTCCATCGAAGACGAAACAATCGTTTTAAAACTTGTGTGTTTTGTAAACTCGTCTTATATTATGGCTTCATCTAGTGGTGATTCTAGTGGGAGCGATGGTGGTTTAGGACAACGTCGTCGACGGCCACTAAGCTCTCAGAGCTTTGCATTCAACCTACTGATCTTCACAATTGTGGGGTTAAGCCTATATTCGCAACCCGGAGCGCTTGCGAAGATTTCTGAGGAGGATACTGGTAAAGTTCCTTTGCATTATTCAATACGTTTTTTTTTATTTTTTCCCTAGTTTGTTTGTTTGTTGCGTTAGAATGGGTGAATACTGACTGAAATGAAAGAACGGGTCGGATGTCGGATCTGCCCACCCGCCTCTGCCATTTATATAAATGCTACGAGGGTTTGACCCAATAAATCTTCGCCGGCGTCCCGCGAGACTTAAAATGCGGGTCACTGTGAAAATTTAAAGTGTGGTTTTAGATGTGGCCGGTGATATTTTATTATCGTTACGGTGTAAAATCGTCCGCTGTGTGTATTTTTTTATTTTGATAAATTTATTGTTGTGTTTTTTAACATAGGGGTGTTTTAATTGCGGTTTAATTCGATATCTCGTTAGCTTTGTGTATGTCGACGTTGCGTTTAAAATAAAGTCCAGCTAATGGCTTTTTGAATTCAACTAATAATTACGGATGCGAGCTTTCGTTCAAGCGTTTACATTATTTAAATAAATTCACAGAGTAACAACAAAATATACTTCATAAAAAATTACATGTTTTGGAAATCCTCAAGCATAATAATATTTTTAACTGTCTACCATTTATGTCAGAGATTTTATTAATGATAAATAATATTTTTCACAATTATTTTTCTTTTAAAAAATGATATATGAATATATTAAGAATTATATAAAATAATTTATGACATTTTAATTTTTGTAAACTATTGTATACATGTAAAAACGACTTCAAAATATATTTATAATGTTTGAATCAATATAAATTTTTAGTTTGTATTCCATAGTGTATTTTATAACATATTTATATATATATATATATATATATATATATATATATATATATATATATACATTTTATAATTTTATTCAGAAATCTCTGAATAAAATCTAGAAAGAGTAAGATATTTTGCATTGAAAACGTATAGTTCAACGTATTTATAAAGCTTTAGACAGCTGAAAAAATAATAATAATAATCCCAAAAAGGGTTCATTGAAGCTAAAATATTTTATGTAAAGGATATTTTGTGCATACAGTCCAATACACGATTCAAATATTTTACGCAAAAGTTATTTTTACTTTAATGTTCAGTGAGTTAAGTTCAATGAAAAAAAATATCAAAAAAACTTTCAAAGAAGCAATGTTTCTGGAAAATATTAATTTTTTACACTAACTCGAGAAGAAATAAAGTCCTTTTTGTCAAATAAATCTTTTTAAATAAAATCTTTTTTGATTTTTTAAGGTAATTTTTGTCATTGATTAATTGTTTAAGATGAAAAAATTTCTAATGTATGACTGAAATTTGATAGATTTCTTAATAGAGATTTATTAAGGAAATAAAAAAAAATATTATATTAAAGTTTTATTTTTAAAACATTTGTTTTTTATGAACTATTTTTCTGGTTATTAAAGAATTATTATTAAAACATATTAACATTTATTTGATTGAAATAGACATATGTGTTCTAAATTTAATGTTCATTTAGTGATTTTATTATTTCGTCAATTTATTTTAATAGTAAAGTTTATTTAGTAATAAAATATCGTTACTGAAATTATTATTTTTTTTATTTAGCTTACTAACTATCGAATACTGGATGCTGTTAATACGACGTTACTGAATGAGTAAAAAATATAAGAAGAATTTAAAATATTTTTTTATAAATTTATTATTAAAAATATAAATAATTTGAGTCATTTTAGCTATTCAAAAAAACATTTATTCAAAGTAATGAATACTATTTTAAATACTAACAATAATTTTTAATATCAGATATGAATTATTTTGTAAACAGTTTTTATTTACACCCTTCTTGTTTTATTCATAATTCATATTTAATTAATTTAAAATTGAATTATTATCGTTAATAATTATTATTACATAATTATTTTCACAAAAAATCATTTTATGAAGGATTCAGTTGTTATATACGTTTGTTAAATTATCAAACTAACCTCAAATAATTTTTTTTTTACGGAATATATTTTCTAACTAATGTATAAGTATCATTATAAAATAAAAACATTTATAAAGAAACATTAAAAAATCTTATTGTAGAATTACTACATGGTAATTTTAATATTAAATAACTAACATTTTGTAAGTAATTGTCTAGGGTAGAAAATATCTACTGAAATACTATTATTCTTCATCTATTTACTCTAATTTAATAAGAATATTTTAATACGTAAATATATAAATTTAAAGTATGTTAATTAATGTTTAATAAAAATTATGTGTAAATTGTAATATGCTATTACATTATATTGTTTATGATGTATTCATTAAATTTCTTTAATAATATAATTAATATTAAATATGTTTAACGATAAATTAAAAAATATTATATAAAATGAATTTTTTTTATCGAATTATATGTTTTATAAAAATATGTTATTTTCAAAATTCCATTTTTTGGAATTATTTCAACCGTATCAATAAAAATAATCGAATGTGAAATATTTTTTTCAGTTATTTATTAAATATATTTTCAATTATACATAGTAAATAATCAAATTTATTTGTCCATAACTTTTTTGAATAACAACCAAAACAAATGCAAAATATTTTTTAATTATATGTTAAAATATTATATAGTGTATTTTTTGACTTCAAGTTTGTGAAAATAATTAATTAATTAAATTTTTACCCTTCGTAATAGTTATATATATATATATATATATATATATATATATATATATATATATACATAATTATTCACACATACATACCTATAATATTTATTGAAATATAAAATAAATACACTCATATGACATAGACCTGGCTGACTTATATAGTTTTAATTATAATATATATATATATATATATATATATATATATATATATATATATATATATATATGTATATATACAATATATAATTTTCATAACTTTTTTTTATAATTTTGAATTATTCTATGATGATTTTTTTATATAAGGAATATTAAATATTTTTTTATAGAACGAGATAGAGTCTATATTATGTAATGAAAATTCATAAATTTATAAATATTAATACGATTATAGATATAAATATTATCTTCACGTATTTTATTATATTTGTAAACTCTAATAAAATGCTTTGTAAAAATAAAGTACATATGAAATTAGTTCGAATTTAATTTTCAAATACTAATTTTCATATATAATAATATTCTAATAAAATATCTAACAAATTAATATTGAAAAAATACTTTTTGTATTTATTACTTTATATACATATATATATATATATATATATATATATATATATATATATATATATATATATATATATATATGTACACATACATACATACATAAATGAGACATTAATATTGTCGTACATTTATGAATTGCTATCATATAATATATTTATATTAAAAAAAATATATCGAAAAATGTACATAAAGTGCGAAATAATAAGTTTTTTTTAAATTTAATATTTTTTACCTTCTTGAAATAAAATGGTATTCGAAATAAAGTTCTATATTTTATTTATTGATAAAAGAATTTAAGTTCTAAGGTTGAAAAATACCTCCGAGAAAATTCAGTATGGAAATTTCGATTATATCAAGTGACTATTCAACGTGTCGAATATAAGATTTACAACCCGTACGAAAAGGTACTATTTTCATTTCTGTGCTATTTTAGAATAAGAAAAATAAAGGATATATATATATATATATATATATATATATATATATATATATATATATATATATATATATATATATATATATATATATATATATATATATATATATATATATATATATATATATATATATATATATATATATATATATATATATATATATATGGTAAAAGAATTTTTTCGTGAATATTGTAAGTAATTAGTATATTGTGCGCATGCCTACATGTTAGTATAGTTTGTCGCCTAGAAATCTAAATGTAAAAACATTTGAACAATGTTATCTTGTTTATTAAACATCAGTTTTTAATTGTGTGGAGAAATTTGTAACAAAATTGGTAAATATATAATTCCTTCGTGCACTTAATTAGTTTCGATTTTTGTATTTGGATTGTAATAGATATGTTTCCAATTATTTGGTAAATATTTAAGGTGTATAAAATACAATAAATAGAGTTTTAAAGAATAAATCTGTCAAATGGTATAAAGGTTATCTTTTATGGTAAAATGATATTATATTTTGTGTATTGATTGATCATTTGCTGTAATAATAATACAATATATTATAATGACTGAATATTTTAATTTTATATCAATGCCTATTTATTTATTTGTATGTTTAATGAAGTATTTCTCTGACCATTGTATCTGTATGTAGTTAGTATTTTTTTCATTTTTGTTTTTAGATTCATATATATATATATATATATATATATATATATATATATATATATATATATTAGATATGTTTTTATGATTAAAAATGTTGATTTTTACAATAACATTTAAAATTTTTAATTATATTAATATTTTATTTTTTCAAATTGTTTATATATTTAGTTTGATTTAATTTTCTTTATTTCTTACAGTTAATTAGCTTTCAATAAGTATCGGATATATAAAAATATTAAATTTGTTACTTGATATATATATATATATATATATATATATATATATATATATATATAAGAATATGAATAGTATTAAATTTTTAAAAAAATAATGTGCCTACTTTGTCTTTTGTTGATAATAGATATTTTTTGGATTATATGATAAATATTTCTAATGTTGTATTTAATATACTTTAGTTTCAGATAATTAATCTGTTAAATGAAGTGTATAAAAGGTACTCTTGTTTTTTTTTATTTAATTATATATATGTATACATATAAATATAATATATATATATATATATATATATATATATATATATATATGTATATAAAATTCTTTCTTGGCAATTTTTGTAATAAATACATATATTTTATATTTTGATTTTGAGTTTTTTTTATTATTATAATTATTATTTGTATTTAGTGTATGGAAAATATTATAAAATGTATTAATTATTTTTTTGAAAAATTAATACATAATTGAATTTTAATTATCTATTTTAAGTGTTTTTAGAAATAAATTATATTTTTGATTTTAATAAAGAATTACAATCAGTATTAAGTAATTTAATTTCATAATCAAATTACTCAATATTAAATTAAATGAATCACTCATTCTAATACTCCAATATTTTATAAAAGTGTTCTGTAATAAGATATTGATTATTAAAAAATAATAATAAAAATTGATTAATAATCATATTTTAGAATACTTTTTAAAATCATGTGGTTATGAGATGAGTGATTAGTTATTAAAATTATTTATATAGAATAGTATAATTACTTAATTAAGATAATCTAAATATTTATTTCAGTTTTGTCAATTTATTAATCAGACATGAAAAATATTTTTTTTACATGGTTAGTATTTTTTTCATCAGGAATTACACTAAAATTTTGTTTTTTAAAAATCTTTAAATTTTTATTGCAGATTTGAATTCTAAAATCATCAAAATTTTTTAAAAGAAATGAAAATAAAATTTAGGAAACAAAATATATCACAAAATTATAGTTTCTATCAAAATGGAAATTATTACGGTAAATTCAAATTGAAATCAAATATTTTTTGTTTAAATAAGATTTATTCCTATATATAAATACACATTTGATGTGAAAACAATTTATAAATGATTTAATGGTTGAAGTAGTGATCATAATTTCGATCCTAATAATATGTATATAAATAATATGTAAATAAATATGTTATTTAATATGAGAGTGAATATAGAAATAATAGGATATTATTTAATAGTATTAGTCTTAGATGTAAATATGTAATTATTATATTATATACAATATTTTGTTTTATTTTGTTGAAATGTATGTTCAACATACACACTGAATACAAAATCAATCATCTATTTGAAGTATAACTAATGTTTAATAAACTTGCAGATAAACAGTTTGTCATTTGAGAATTGTTGTGTGTATGTAGATTCATTTTACATTCATTTAATAAATATCTGATATATGTCCTGCTTATTTAACAATATATCTCAGGTGATTTATTTATATTGCTATGGAGCATTGGGTTGAAACAAAGGGATCAACTAGTCCAATAACAATTAAAATTTTAATAAAATTACCTATTTTCGCCAGTTTGAATCAGTTCCATACTTCGTGTTAAATTTTAAATTTGTAGCATATTTTATCCGTTTTCAGTGTACACATTTATAATTATTAAGGAGTAATTCTGAATTATAATAGAAATACTTTCAATTATATTAGTATAATTTCATATGTGTGTATTTATTTTTTTCCTTAGTAAATATATATATATATATATATATATATATATATATATATATATATATATATATATAAACACATAGATCAGTAGTATAATGGTTAATATTATCGTCTGTTATGCGGGAGAAATTTGTTCGATTCCCGTTCAGAAATCTAGGAGAGGCAGGTTTCTTTAACCTAAGGGAATAAACCCTGAATAATAAATCATCACCAACCTGAATGGTTAGCGTGATGAGTATGATCAAATATAAGTAAATGGTAATATTAATTGAGGCTTTTGTTCAGCAGTGGGCTGATATAAGATGGATATAATGAAAATAGTAATATATTTCTCTCTCTCTCTCTCTCTCTCTCTCTATATATATATATATATATATATATGTATATATATGTACATATATGTCTATATATATATTTATAAAATTGTGAATTTATATATTTATTATTCTCGATATATATATATATATATATATATATATATATATATATATATATATAGATATATATATCGAGTATAATCTTATTACGGATTTTAATGTACTTACCATCGTACTTTTATATCCAAAATTGGTTTTGTTCAATAACGTATCACACATTGATGTGAATTAAATCAATTTTAAAACTGTTTATTCTACATAATTATAATTGAATAATAACAACTAGTTCGACTAAAATACAACTGTTGATAATTTCGGCAAATATGCAACATTAGTTGTTTTTAGTATCGGAATTGATTTTATTTTAACAGCCGAACATTTAATTGAATAGCATTCAAATTATTTAATTCAATACATACAATAAATAGTTTAAATTATGAATGGATTGGTTAAATTATCAGAATTTTTCAATTTCCTAATTAATGAATGCAGTGTAATCAGGTAGTATCATTTTCAAACATAAATTAATAATTACAAAGTGTATATAATTGTGAGATTAAATGTAATGTCTAGTTTGGAAATATTTGTTATTTATCTATTGATTATGTAGCTGTTTACGTTTATATAATATACAATATATATATATATATATATATATATATATATATATATATATATATATATATATATATATATTGTTATAACAATAAATTACTATAAAATATATTAATATTATTATTAATTATCATAATTAAGACTTCATTAATTTATTGTTTAAAAATTAATTTTTCTAAAAGTACTGAATGTACTTATGAAAAAAAATTAGTTGATGTATTGATGGGTTCTCTTTATAAATACTAATAATTGATCTGTTATACATTTAGAAATAAATCTTTTTGTGTATTTATTATATATATATATATATATATATATATATATATATATATATATATATATATATATATGTGTGTGTGTGTGTGTGTATTGCTCTAAAACATTTTTACATTTAAAAAAAGTGATACCGCAAAGAAAGTAAATATTTATTTCTTGACATATTACTAACATAGAAAATATTTATTGAATTGACCATAAACATACTATATAATAATAATTTAATAAAATTAACATAGAAATGTTATAGAAACATAATGCGCAGTATTATTTTTAACACTTAAAAAAATTAAAGGCCACAATTATCAGCAGAAGGTGGCATCTAAAAAGATAGTAGATATGTTCATGATCAGCAAGTATGATATTTATATTCATATGTAAGATCATAAATCATGTATGTATCTAAAAGATCTTCGCTCGGTGGCTGTCTGTCGTTTATATATCGATGAATATATTGACGTTGATATTATATGTTGCTATAGTTTCGATTTTCTAGTATCACAAATGGTATTAACTTATAAATTTTAATATTACAATGTCATAAATTAAAATGGTATTATATATGTGTGTCCATACATGATTTTTGACACATTCAGTGTGTTTTTACTCGTATACTTGTTATAAAAATCCAAAATACAATAATATATATCTATATATATATATATATATATATATATACGTGTGGTGTATTTTTAGGTAACACAATTTTATATAAAAAGTATTAAAATACTTTTTAAACATTTCTAACAGGTTGCGTGCTAACAGTGTATTATATATATATTTTTTTTTGTCTGAATTGAACAATTAAAAATTCTGTTAAAATTATACAAAATTAAACAATCATTGATTAAATAACAGCATTGATTTAATATTTATATTTTAATTATTTTCTAACTAGTACATATATGAAACTTATTCACTGTAGATAAATAAAATGAAATTGACAGTAACAATAATTTGTTTTTATAATTTTTAAAATACATTCGTACTTTTCGAATTAGTAAAAGAATATTTGAAAATATTTAGTGTTATTTTAATAAGATTTAAAAATGATTGATTTAGGGAGAAGATAAAATAAATTTTAATAAATCAGCCAATTGCTCAATGTGTAAGTTAAAGAAAATTAGAGTTGAATTTGTTTGTCACAAAATGAAATACATATTTATAAATTTGTTAAATAGAATTTTGCTCAAAAAGTAATTAAAATTTGGTTATAATTTTAGAACTATTTGTATTATTAATTATGATTTTTCGTAATTTAGTAGTTAGTACCATACGTAACAATTGATTCAATAGAGGATATTCATATAAAATGGTACTAATATATAAAAAAGATTAATCAAAGAATATATATTTATAATAATATTTTGCAGATAATATTAAAGGTTAATAACAATTGTATCAAAATAATACTAATTATAATGTAATAAAATAATTAATAAAGTTATTTTAGTGTATATTTTTTGAAATAAAAAAAACGAATTATGGAAACATTGTGCTTTTCTAGTAGACATTTAGCTTTCTAATAAAATTTTAGAACAAAAACAAATTAAAAGTTTGATTTTAATTAAAATTAATTATTTTAAATAGGAGCTTTTAACATCCTTTATAAAGTTGAAATTATATACTATTGTACATAATATGAAAATACATATAGTTTTTCATGTAAATGAGGAAATGTTTGAGGGGTTTATATGAAAAAAGTTAAGTTTTGAGTATTTAGTTTATGGATATTGTTACAAAACTTTGTTATTAAATAGTAGATATGATATTAGTTGTAAATAAACTTTTCATTCATTTTGGTTTATTGTACTTTTTTAGTGTTGCATTAAGTAATATTATTTAATGTCTTCTCTTCGGTTATAAAATATTAAAATAGATATAAAATTTCACTATTTTTTATATTTGGTATATATATATAAATATTGAAATATATTTTTAATATATTATAGTTTATGAAGCTATAGAGTTTATTGATATTTTTTTTTAATAAATAAATTTAGTTCTTAACCGAAATTTTAGATAAAATATTTTATTTATTTAGTTTTTAAGTGAAAAGAATTTTTATCATTATGAATTTTTTCCTATCTGATAAATTTTAGATATTTTATTGATCTGTGCATAGTTTTCAAAAAGTATATTTGAGATGTTTCATATTTTTTATAAAATTTTTGTTTATACTTATTCGAAGTTTTTGATCCATTATCAAATACAAAAATCTAGAAATGTACTTTAGAAAATTAATTTCAATAAAACGTATATTTTATTCTAAAAATTAATCGTGCATTATAATTCATAGATATCGTATAGCTATTTTCATCCCTTCTTAAACTTGCAATAAAAAAACCTTTTCTTCTCTAACAATTGATGACTAACAACTAAAATTAGTCATGAACTTTTATTTAGAGGGTTGTAATGGAACATTAAATAAATAAATAACAAATTACGTTTCTCTTTGAATATATCAGCAATATACAAGTTGTAGAATGGCATATACATTATTGAGAGCACAAGTATATTAAAGCACACAGAAATGTATTCACATACTCGCATGGCACTATGTATTTATATTTGTGCTTGTATTTGTATTCATGTAGTTCATATGAATACTTATATATATGTTTATAAAAAAATTTGAAAAGAAGTCTATTTATATAAAATTTGCATTTGGTTTGATTTATTACTTAACAAATTGTAAGTTTATTAACATTTTTAAACGAGTGTGTTTCTTGATTTTTAATTTAATTTATTCCAATATGCGACGATTAAATATAATTTTATATTTAAATATATATATATATATATAAACTAGTCTGTTTACAGTTCATTATAAAAAATATATTTCATATTCAATATTTAATATATTCTAGTTTGAATAGAAGTCGAGTGGAAATAATTATAATAAATAAATGTTCAATAAAAAGCTATTAGTTCTATATTGTATTCATTTTATATTTATTGTGTAATTATGAGCTATTAATTATGTATTGTCCATTTTCAATCTATGATAAATGTATCTAATTATCATATTTAATAATTGTTATTTTATTTTTAAACACACGTATGATATAAATAAAGTCAAAACCTAATGATTATAAATAATGAAGATAGATAAAATATGTCGAAAAAAATATAAAATTCTTCATAAATATGCTAACAAATTGAAGATAAGAATTTTTACAATCCAATTTTTATATCACGTTATTGAATTTATAACAAAGTAATATACAAAATGATTATTGTTTTTTCATTTTAAAGACTGAAAATAAATTTCAAATTGCTATTTTAAAATCAAGATATTTTTATTCAGACGTCGAAATAATTTAATTTTTATTTTCTATTGTGCGTGTGTATTACGATACAGAATCACAGCAAGAATATGTATAGACGTTCGAATTATCGATCATTGAGTTTTATTTCTTCAGTTGAATTTAAAATACCTCATTTTGTATAAAATCAGTGCTGTAGAATATATTTATTGACATACTTTCATTTGGAATACATACGTTTCATTAACTTCGTTCTAGTCTAATAGTAATTGTGATTGAATTTCAATGTCTTTTATAGATTTTGTACAGATTTATATTTTTTACGATCGACGATTTGTTGTGTGCGTGTGTTTTTTTAGTCAATCATATATAATACTGTACACTTTTACTTTTACTTGAATAATATTTATGAATCTTTATATATATATATATATATATATATATATATATATATAATCTGTGTGTATGTATATATTCTATTCAAATTTTATTTTAATGAAAATAAGAGATTTACATATGCATCAGGTAACTTTATGTATGACGTATGAGAAGACTATATTTTAGTAATTTTGAAATTTTTTACAAATACAGTTAGTTTAATGAATATTTATTAAAAAAGTAGTAATTTAATAAATAAGTTATTAAATTTCTAAAATATAAAAATTTCAAAATATTTCACTTAATAAAATAACATAAAGTTGATATTATTAACTGTCAGTTGTTATTCAGAATTGTGTATTTCTGAGAATAAGGGTATTATAATTTTTTCATAAATATATTAATAAAAGTTTTTTTTTAAATAAATAATAATAATTTTTTTAAGTTACTGTATATATATATATATGATTAAAAATTTGATTGAATAAAAAAACGTACAAAATTTCATACAAATATTAATAACCTAATTATCACCATAAAAATCTAATTATCGCGTATGATGACACGAGTGAAAATAAATAAGCCCAAAAAAGTGTATGTGTGTATATTTTATCAAAAAACAACAAAATTATACGTTCGTGGAGCAGGCATGCTAATTTCATAATGGCCGCAGGGATGTATCTGAACATATATTATACATCATGACGGGTTGTTCAAAATAAATTGGCCCAGGTAGACAGAATGCTTAGCCACTTCAGTGCAACGTCGCCGCTCTACGAAATTGCTACTTTTATGTTAAGTGTTATGCTTTATCCTATTTTTTTTCTAAGAAAACGCATTTTTAAGTGTTATTTAACACCTACCGTAGATGCAATTATCATAGCTCTTTATATTTTATACAGACCGCATAGATGACTTTGTATTTAAAAACGAGCTGTTTGTTTTATGATACGTGTAATTAGGTGTTTGATGTAGTACGAAGGTTGTTATAATGGTTTCTGATGAAAGAAACGTGATCACTGAGTAGAAAATGATTTCAAATTTTTAATAAACTTTTTTTTGTATAAAATGTTATACTAAACTTGACATTAATAAAGAGTCTTAACTTCATTTTTTTTTAATAAGACAAGTTTTATATATTTTCACATTTTTAATTAATACAAGTTTTTTGTAAATAAACTTGTGTATATATATATATATATATATATATATATATATATATATATCACAAATAAAATAAATTATTGTTTTTTATGTTTATTTTCATATATATTGAGTGTGTAGAAATATAACTTTGTATAGTTTTGTTCTATTCCACTGTAATTTATTTTAATTTTAACTATTGCAGTTTCGGAAATTGCACCATATTTAAATAGTTTGATCAATATTGTTAACGTGAAATTAGATAGAATTTTATTTAGAAGATCAACTATATTTTATTTAGAATATCTAATTTTACACTGATTATTTAATTTGAAATAGTTTAATAAAAATTATATAATCATATAGCAATAATAACGATTATTATAAACAATACAGCTTAAATGTATTAGAAAGGTAAAAAATTAAAAAATTAGTTGAATTCTTTTAAAAATATCTTTTTTTAATATAAAAAAAAAAAATTTAAAAGGGTCATATTTTCAATAAGTGTAAAATCGAATATATTACCTGAAGGCTTAGTTAATGAATCGAATAAGTTGATGATTTATTACTTAATATCCACAATATGCCTTCCATTTAATTACAGTCCTTAAGTTTTTGGATTGTTTTGAAAGTTAATAAATAATAAGAGTAAGATAGGAGCAATAAAGGATATTACAAAGATAATTTTATTTAAGAGCTGGTATTTTGAAAACGAAATTCTTTTTCTTGTCTTCTTCTTTTTGCTTTCATGTATATATATATATATATATATATATATATATATATATATATATATATAGAGAGAGAGAGAGAGAGAGAGAGAAAGAAAGAAAGAGAGGAATAAAGGGAGGGTCATCTTAATGTAAAGCCTAGATTTGTGTTTTATTAAAAAAAACATGTGTATAGGGAAACGTGTGTAAGTTTTTTATATTTGTCACACACACACACACACACACACACACACACACACACACACACACACACACACACACACACACACACACACACACACACACACACATATATATATATATATATACATATACAATAGTGTTAAATAAAATATTTTAATTAATTTACACAAAAAAAGAATTTAATACAAAGATAAAATTGTTTAATTAATGTAATAATGAATTTATAGTTATAATTTAGTTATGGCTATATGCCTTACACACAAACGTATATACTTACACACACATACACACACACACACACACACACACATATATATATATATATATATAAGCCTACATTCACACGTATATAGTTATAAGTAAATTAGCATTGCAAATTGGAAATAATAGTGAATTTAATGATAAACAAAAAAATCCTAAGGTCACGTATGTGAGGTCTGATTAATTTTGGATACTTAATCTGCGTACATCATATATATATATATATATATATATATATATATATATATATATATATATAAATTTACATATGTAATGAAATCGATTTGATAACGATTATTATATTTAAGCAATATTATTTTATTCCAATTAATGTGACATTAAGAATTAACTGATTTTTATCACACACGTCAGATCAAATTTCTGACGTTCTTTTGATATTTCTGTTTGGATGCTTTATTAACGAAAATATCTCAGTTTTGAATAAATTACTAACGTGTTTGCATGATGTGTGAAGTCGTTTCTATACGTTAGAAAATTGAAACCTAATCAAAAAATCAATAAAGACACAATATATTATATACTTTTTTTGCTGCTAAGTTAACGTGTTGGAAACGTTTATATTCAGGTAGACATTTAATAGCATTATGTTAAATATGTAGTTATACTGTTTTTTTATAATATATATTTATATATATATATATATATATATATATGTATATATAATATCTTATATCATACGAATATATAATGAGTTCTGACCTGAAATAAAAATAAAATAGAATTAAAAACTGAGTAGTGTTTCATCACTTCTTTAACGATGGATTTTTGTTTTAAAAAAAATATATTTTAAAATTTGAACACATGTTTATTTCCACGAAAAGTTAACTTAATTTATATGTTGTGTTGCTTTACTTTTAATATTATATCGATACTTAGTAGTATTTTGTTCGTAATGTGTGTATAATAAATAAAAGTGGTTTTTATATATCAAGTAAATGTTCATAAAAAAGGATAACCAGAGGATATTAAATTTAAGATATATATATATATATATATATATATATATATATATATATATGTATTTGTGTGTTAAATTGAACTAATATGTACTGCTTTATTTTTGTAATAAACTAATTTGAATGGATAATTTTAGGTTGCTTTAAATAACGTGATAAATAAATTTGATCAAACTGTACTAAATTTAAAATTTATTCAACAGAAGCAATAAAAATTTCAATATAACACATCAGTTTGTGAAAAATAATATTAAAGCAATTAATGACTAGCTGGTTTAGAATAATTTGATTCTTTAATATAAAAACAATGCATTTATAATATTGTTATTATGTATGTATATTTTTTAGTAGAATAATTGTAAATAAAAATTATTTACAACAATAAAGTAATAAGTAATATATTTATTTATATGAATATGAAGTTTTTAAATTTAATTTTTTCGTAATATATTAATAATATTATAAAAATTGTTATTAATTAAAAATAAGATTCCTGTAAAAATGACAAAATTATTATTCTAAGATGATAGCAAATCGAAATATATTTTAAATATTGTCAAAGTTGAAATAATCGCAGTAATTGAAAAATATTAAATTTAGTATTATATAAAAAGTAATTTATTTAATGTTATGAATAAATAAATATTATATAATATATAATAATAAATAATAACAAAAATTTAATTTTTCTTTAATAGCATGTTAATTATAAATCATATTTCTATGCATATTTTTAATTCGTTTAGAGTATAAATTTAGAATGTTTCTATTTATTTTGAAAAAATAACATAGTTGGTACAGAAATTTAAGTAAATAAATAAAAACAAATAATTAACAATTATGGAATGTTTGAATTAGAAAAAATGTAGCATTAAAAGTAGTAAATCTTATTTTATGTATTATAATATAATTTTATTTCTCTATATATTTTTTGAACTAACTCTTCTAATAATATAAAGTTCTAAACTATAATTTTTACTATTTTTTTCATACGGGTAATTAATGTAAAAAAAATTTTTTTGCGGAATATTTTCAAAATTGTTCGTGTTATTTGAAATTTACAACTTAAAAGTTCAACAAACTAAATAAACAATGTATACAAAAAATGTATATTTCATTATTCACGTTGTTAATACCAACGTTTAATTAACGAACAACATTATATGTTACGACAGTATTACATTTAGACTGTTTAAAAAAATAAATGGCCAATTACCATAATAAACTGAAAAATAAACTACGTACGAATGTTAATACCAATCTTGTTATCCACTGACATATTTTTCATGTTATAATTTTTTTCCAATCATTCAAAATTATACAGATCGAACTAAACGTACAAAACAAAATAACAAAACATCGAAGCGCATTAATGAGGTCAGTCAATCATTGAATTCCCAAAATAAGTAACTCGAAATGTTATACAATCGAAACCCAATCGATGAATTATAAATGTTCGGACTATCGAGTTTATACCCAATTGTTTATGTGTATACACCCGTTATTTGTGAGGGAACACTAAAAATGTCATTTACATACAATGACGCTATGCAGTTTTTCACAATCGCGTTTACAAGTATTTTTTTTTGTAATTCAAACATTATTAATTAGTCAGCTATGCGGTATCCATCCAATCGGAACGATCAAGTGGAAAAGGAACATATAATGATAATTGGTATTTCCAAGGTTGAACTTTTGTATGTTCATACATATGTACATATATATACAGACACACAAATATATATATATATATATATATATATATATATATATATATATAAATGTAACTCGGATGCACACAAACTCGTTGATTTACGACACAATTTCCTCCTAAGTTGTTCTTTATGCTATCTGACAAGTTAATCAATTGCTCGAAATCGCCGTTTCAATTTTCCTTATGTCACTAAACAATTTCTGACGCTATTAATGAAGTTCGTTTATTTTTGTATTGAATATCGATTAAAATGTAAATGCGTTCGATCATTATATAGTTGTGTCGTTAATTAGTTTAACAGAAAACTTACAATTTAAAATCAAATATTTTCATTTTGTTAGAAGGAAATTTAATTAATAAAATCTATGTTCGATACAGAATCAAGATACGTTTATTTATTATTTTTAGTTCTGTCGTCGTTTAATTTCAGTTAATTTGTGTAAGAAAATAGAATGTTGGCGTGTATGTAACGATGACGAAGCTTTTAGACATGTTGTTTGTAATGTTTCTCGATAAAGTTTATGTAAATGGTTAGTGAGACGTAATGTATTTTTTTTTCAAACAATTCTAATTAATTTTCAATTTATGTGCATGTAGGTTGAAATGTAAAAGTTTATCGTTTTTTTTTTTTTGTTCAGTTTTCAATCGTGATTAGTTTACAAATACAACATTATAGTAAATAGAAAATGAGAACTATGTAACTATATTATAAACAAAACTAATAAATTAGTTAGTTATTTTATCGACCAAATGCTTTATTAAAACATTTTATAACAAAAATGTAGATTTATTTTTTTAAATCTACCAGACTGATGTTTTTGTTAATGAGCTTTATTTGTATCAATTATAAATTTCCGAACAAATTATTTGAAAAATACTTATATCATTCTCATTAAAAAAATATTATTAAATTTAATTGCTTTATAAATGATATATTTTATAAAATGGAAAAGATATTATATTTACTTATTACTACAATTGTTTAATTATTTTACAACAATATTTTTAAAAATATAATTTCATTTTATTGCAATTATCAAATAAGTGTATAAATTAATTTATCGTTATATATATATATATATATATATATATATATATATATACTTTTTATAAAGTTGTGCTTTCTTTCATTTAAATAAAAAAATTAAAAATCAGTTATATTGTTATATACATATAATTATTTTATTGGCTGTTGAAAACTTTCAATAAAATTTCTTGAATTGTTATTAGTTGATAATTGATTGTTAGTATGAAATATTAAATAATAAGAAAGGAAATAAAGACAGTCCTTATGTACGAAACTGATTTACTTAAAAACATTTTAGTGGGTGATAAAATACTGGAATAATTATTTTGATTGGAAAATCAAACAGCTCTTATTTTATCAAAATACATCATTCATCAAAGTTATATTATCGGTTAATTATTTCCACTGGTAGAATTTTAAATTTATGGTTTTATTAATAAAAGCATATTTTATTTGACAAATAATACAACTTTGTTCACATGTATAAAGTACATATGTTTATTGTCCGTTAAGAAATGGCCGTCGTCGCTTGGTTGGTCATCCTGAAATGTTTTTCCTGTTATTCGCATTAATATCAAAAGCACGCTTTTTATGTTTTCCTCAACGAAAATGGTATATATATATATATATATATTTATATATAAATGGAGTTTATTTATATATTTATTCTTGGAAATTCTAAATAGGGTGTAGTAAAACTGCTGTGTTAACGATAGGTTCAGAACATTATAAAAGTAAACGATAGAATTATAGAAAGAGAAATTTATAGATTGACAAAGAATACTTATGTTTGTATATATTTCAAAGAAAACTCGGAACATTGTGTGTATTTTATATATTTTATTTGTCAGTTTTCTTATATTCACAAATTTACAATTGTTACAAATTAATATTATAATTTTTATTGTAAAATATGATATAAATTACGAACTATATATAAATTATTAAATATATTATTAAAATTTTACATATTTTTATTTTTTTAAAAAATGATTTCTTTAAATTATATGACATAATAATAAAGATGGAATTATTTTCACTTTATTAAAAATGAATATATTTTTTTCAATTAATTGCTTTTTATATATATATATATATATATATATATATATATATATATATATATATAATTATTCGAAATGAACTGTAAAAAGAAAGTATTTGATTGGTCAAAGTGAAACTTTTTCAAGAGGGCTTAACCTTTCTTGTGAAATATTTTTTCATGTGTCCACAAAGTAAATATTAATTAAAATTGTTAATTTTTATAACATAAACATATTTTTGAGTATAAGTTCGTAAAAATTGTGTTTAAATAATTTAAATAAATTTCGATAGAAAACACTCAAAAAATATATTGACTGTTTGGTATTTAAATTTTCCAAAATAATATATTCATTTATGTAGTCGAAGTTGTACCTTTTTTAACTACTATTAATTAATCTTATAATTATTTTTCATAACTGAATAATTTCATTCACATTGATTTATACTTCTTTTATTCTCGTAGAGACAAAATTACTACTTTTCGGAATTTTCTGTTTTTAAATTATTTTTTCATGTCTTAAAAAGTCATATTAATATCTTTTCTTTTGAAACATCTAACTCATTTCAAAATAGCGATATTTAATTTATTAAAATAATATCTGTATCTTTTTATAATATTTTACATTTTTATCATTTTCATTTTTATTGAAATTGAATAGAGTTGTTCCTTTCATGTTAGTAATAAATATAAGGAAGATATTTTATTAAGTTATTATATTTTAATATGAATAAATTCCACTAAAGAATTATGGTAGAAAAATATTATCTTACATATAGTGTAATACACATATTTTTATATTTTTATTTCTTTGGTTATTATAAAAACTATATATAAAAGGTTTACGTTTTATTAAAAATATATATGAAGTTTTTGATAATATTTTTTGAAATGTGTAGTAAAATTATTTTTAAATAAGAAACTATTTCGATACGTTCTTAACATTTTGAAAATTAATGATAAAATTGTTATTAAAAGACATCGTTGAAATAATATTAAAGTACAAATTTCCTTTGAATATTACATTTATTTTGCATATGGTAATAAATGTTTTAGTTTGTAAAGTATGTTATCTTTTTTTATATTACAAAAATTTAAATTGGACAAAACCATTTTCATGAAACATATATGATGTGACAACCCAATATAAACTTATTTTGTGGTAAGCTTATTGAGACGAATGAATTTTTTTCTAAAGTACAGAATCGATTTCGTAGTTATAATACAGTGTGGTATTTATTCGACGAATCCCTGTGTCTGATGCAGTTTTTGTTTGCATCAGCAGAAGTATCATCGATGTCACATGAATGGCATTCTAAAGTAGCCACGTCAATAATGATGGTTTCATTCAATGATTATTTTGTGATGCACATAATCAGTTCGTCGACAGTCGTTTGTACATTTGGTATCCTCGATTCCATTTATGAAAGATTTTTTTCGATGACTTCAACATTATGTTGATGAGTCGGTTTGTCATTATACGACCATCATAGTGTGATGATTGTGTATGCTTTTTAGATTGGTTTGAAAAAGTACTGAAAGTAATTACATGTTACCCAGATATTCATTAAAGTTGCTGTGAGATTTTAAATAAATAAATGTAAAAGTAAATTGAAAATATATTTCAATGAATTTTTAAAATATTTTATTTAATCATATATATATATATATATATATATATATATATATATATATATATATCTAGAGAGAGAGAGAAAGAGAAAGATAGAAAAAAGGAGACATATTATTTCAAAACAGATATTTATGAATTTTTGAGCATTTTTCAATGGAATTACTTTTAATTAATAATAAACTAGAAATATATATTGTAAAAAAATATAATTTAAACCATTTTATACAACAAATATAACTTTGAAAAAGATAATAAACTATATGAAACTACATTCAGAGTTTCTTTAGAATTATTCGCAAACAGTTTTAATTAAAAAACTTTTTCATTTTTTCTATAAAAGAATCGTGTCAACGTTATTACATTTTATACTATGTAAGAACGTTTTTAACGATTGAAAGTCTCCTTATACGAGTATAACTTAAATATGTTTGTTAATTTGATTTAAAATATACGTTCATTATTTATCTGATCAAATGAATATTTTTAATATTACATTTTAATCAGTTTTCTTTGAAGTACATTAGTTAAGTTATTTTGCTTGAATTGTTAAAAAAGTTATTTTGCTATTAATTTTGCTTGAAGTTTCATAATCGTTACTTATGTTGATTAATAATTGACTGTTATTAAGATAAAATATTGAATGAATGAAATGTTATTTAATCGAAAAATGTTTTTAAAACACTTAGTATTTACTGAGATAAAATAATATTTTTTTTACGTATTTTAAAAATATTTTTAGAAAAAAATCATTATATATATATATATATATATATATATATATATATATATATATACAGGAAGGTCGTTTGATAAGTATGGTAAATTAATTTATTGTTTAATTTAATTAATTAATTAATTTAATTAAATTTTCAACAACTTAGTTTTTCTTACTTTTTTATCGTACTTATCAAACGACTCATATATATATATATATATATATATATATATATATATATATATATATATATATATATATATATATATATATATATATATATATATATATATATATATATATATATATATATATATATATATATATATATATATATAAAATAATTTTTGTGTTTAAAATAAATATATTGTCGGTTAATTTAGTGGTGCTTTTTATATGTAATTTTTAAATGCAAGAAAGTAAAGTGCATTTTAACTCATATTTTACTGTTATTGGAGAAGTAAAAATTTATTGCAAATTGAAAAAAATATATTTTGTCAAAGGTTGATGCTACGAATAAATGAACGTGTAAAATGTTGTTTATGCCATTTTGTGGCTGATATTTTTCATTTGGCATTAAGTTTTGCTTCGAAAGCTTTAAAAAAATTAAAAATGTTTAAATAATATATTAATGGAAAATAATCTACAATACATTATATGATTATAATGACTTGGAGTAAATTAACTATGGTATCTACAATTTTCAAAAGGAATTTTTCGTAATTTGAATACATACATACATATATATATATATATATATATATATATATATATATATATATATATATATATATATATATATATATATATATATATATATATATATATATAATATACATATATATGTATAATATCTATTATAGTATGATGTTGTCTTAAATTATGAACGAAAAAAATATTGAACTGCAATTAATTATTGCAAAAAAAATATTGAACTGCAATTATTTTTTGGAATTAATTATTTAACTACCAAGAAATTCATCTGCTATTAAAAGGAATAGAGTACTTCATAAAACAAGATGGATAATAAAAAATATATTATCTGTATTAACATGAGGTGGAAATATGATAGTATTTTAGAAAAAATACATATATTAAAAAATGAAATATAAAAAAAGATATAATATAGCTACAGAATAGTACCAATATCTGTCGTTTAGTCTATAATTTTATAATACATTTATTATTCATCTATCGTTCGAAATTGATCTCTTATAGAATTGTAAAATTCAAAATTCACCGTGATGAATTTTTTGCTCCAAATCAGACAAGTTCTGCCAGGACATAGTTCTCTAGTTAATATATAATCGAAAAGTTATGTAAGCAGTACATCTATACTTGACAAAAGTGACATTGTTATAAATGCATTTAAATTTTGTATCAAAAATGAACGAGTTTTATTTCAACCCAATCTATAGAATTTTCTTAGCTTTGTCGTATACACGATGGAAATATGAAATGTTATTTGAAAACTAAATTTTATATATGTGAATAGATGCCTTTGAAATGACTTTATTGCAATGTAAAATTTCTAATATAATCTGTGGGAATGTTACATTTTATTTCGTAGAACTGTCTTTCATAACGTTTGACATTTTTTATTACATGTTGTCTATTCACATCGAATGCAGAAGGATTTGAATTATTTTTATGTTTTATTAAAGTTTTTATCCTAAATACGTATGCAGTTTTCTTATATTAAATTCTTTTTATTTATAAATACACACAAAAATAGAATTGAGCATTTTTTGAATATTTTGCGTAATTGCAATCTTTTTAAATTAGGAAAGTATAATAAATAATGATGTTCAAATTTTGAGTTTTCGGTTATTTTGATTCTTAATATCATTAGGTAATTATAAAAAGTTTAAAGAATTATAATGTGCTGTATAAAAATAAATGAGAATTTAAATAAATTATTGATGCAGTTTACACATTTCAGAAAATTAATGTGTAAATTTAATATATATTATTTATTGAAAAAATAATTTTTGCATAATTAAAAATAATAAAAAATAATTATGTATTTGAATAGATATTTTCTGATTTTCTGCACAAGCTGGCAGTTTAAAATTTAATTGAAAAATAATATTTTCCGTGATTTTTTTTTAAAAAATCATCAGAAAAAAATCAGTTAGTACATAATGAAGTGGTGAGCTACAATTATTTTGCTATTTTCTTTTTTTATAAATAATTTACTTCTTAACATTTTGATTCTCAAATAATAAATTTTATTGTTTATTATCTCTATTAACTTATATTTAGTTTTTGGTATTTTAAACTCATTTCTTTATTAAGTCTCTAATTTCTGAATCTGTTCTATAATTATTCCAATTATTTTTTAAACTTTTGTACTTTTCTATTTTGTTATTTACATAGATTGAATATATTAAGGTATTCATATTTTAAGAACTGGATTTTTATATTACTAATCTCGGTTAATAAAATATATTTATTTTTATTTAGAGAATCTTCCATCTGTATATATATATATATATATATATATATATATATATATATATATATATATAAATTGTTTTATAATAACAAAAACATATAAAATATCATTAAACATGAAAATATGAGACTCAATATTTTTGAATTTAATTTTAAAATAAATTAAATATTTAATTATTCGTATATTTTAGTTAAAATATATCAGTAATACGAACAAAAAAATATTAATGGATTAATTATTCTTTCTCTATAAGCGTTGTTAATTTATAATTATTTTTAACGTATGATCTCATTGTTTACAGGAGAAATAAATTTTGCATTATTTCGAAGTTTTTACAAGCAAATTACGTTTAATAAACTGTAAGTATATGAATGAACACGGGAATAGCTCATGAGACCGTATATTTTATATCCGGCCATTTGAACACAAGTGTAATTTCGTGAACGTAACGAAATATGATACGGCATCATATATGCACGACTCGAAAACCATGCATTTCAATTGAATAGATACAGTGACGCGTACAATAGTAGAATAGACATATAACGTGCCAACCGGCGACAATAAATTGAGAATAATTCATCACATCACACACATACATATACGAATTCGTTCTCGTTGAACATTTCATTTTACAATTACAACTCTTTAGCATATGGGATATTTGACGTAAATATATGTTTTTGACAGTTTGCAATTAAACTAGTAACATTTATTATTTACTATGGAACACGCAGTGCAGTGGCGTCGAAAACGTGACCTCATGTTGCTATAACACGATGTGCATTGCTAGTAATTATTTAATTTTCTTGCTTATACGTAGTGTGCATAGCAGTATAAACCTTTTAGCAGAAATGCCACTGCAGTAGCAGGATTACTGGTTAGTTGATTCGTCGGATCGAGCTGGTCGCTTCGTGTGCTGGTTTATGTATTGCAAAAGCATGAACAAAATTGTATATGGTATGTGGCTGGATAGCAGTGTGTGAATTTTTAATCTTTTGCTTTACGTAACTCTGCAATCTTTCCGGGCACAGCATTGAATTACACGCTCGACTTTAACATTGCAAACTTACACGGCTGGAAGATTTCCCCGTACTTCTATTTATATTATTAATATTCTGCGCAAAATTACTGGTCGACTTAGAGAAAGAGTAATGTGTGCTCGAATTGTTCTCTTTTCATATGAAAATGAATTTTTCCCAGTTTTTTTTTAATAAGAGATTTAATAATAATATTTACATGAAGTCATTTCCAAGAGCATATAATTTATATGCAACGGGTTAAATAAAAGATACGCCTTGCAAACATTTAATTAATAAATTTTCCATATGTTAGATAATGGAAATAACATGTAATTAAAATTACATGTTTCTATAATAAAAAAATAATTTGTTGAAAATATTTGTTATTAACAAGTACGTAAAGTATTTGAAACAAAATTAAATAGGTAAAGTAGAAAAGTTATTTGTAATTATAAAAGATATTAGATTATTAACTGTTATGAATTGTTCATAACAAAGTTTCATATAAAGTAAATTGAATTTTGATAACATTTATTTTTTTTATGTACATATAGGATTTTTATAATTGTTGAAAGGAAGGTTCATATTTTTTAACAAATAAGAAGTTTTATTTTTAATCTAGAAATACATTACAAATCGATATATTATTTTCGTATAAAATTTTGATTATTATAAAGAAATTATTAAAAAATGTTTTCTTTAAATTCAAATGTTATATGATTAATAAACATAAAAAAATGTTTATGAAATTTAACATGAGATCTGATAAATTGTTAACATACAGAAAAATGTGAATTTTTAATTATTGAAATTAGAATGTTTTTCGAAAAAAGTTAATTAATATTATATTCATGAAAGAATTATATCTATAAAAAATTTGAACGTAGAATATGTATATATATATATATATATATATATATATATATATATATACATATATGTATGTATAATAATAAAATTTTCAGAACAGCATGTATAAGATAATTAAAAATATACTTACACATCAACTTATTCACAAGCAATTCTTTAATTTTTAAGAATAACCAAAAATTACAAAAAGTGTCAAAGTAAATATATATATATATATATATATATATATATATATATATATATATATATATATATATATATATATACATATATATATATATATATATAATATATATATATATATATATATATATATATATATGCGTGTGTATATATATAAATATACGTATATGTAAGAGTATATACAGATAATTTAAAGAGATAGACAAAATAATCCTTCAGGAAATTAAAATGAGTTTTGTATACAGTATAGAAAAAGTATATTATAATTTTCATGAAAATTAGTTTCATATTATTTTTTTTATTAGTAGTTTCAATTATACATTTTAAAGTAGTAGTTAATATTTTAATATCACTATTATAATATTTCAAACGATACTACCATAACAGTTTTTTAGATTTCATATATAAGCGTTTCAAAAAGTGTGCTATCGTGGAAATATACATAAATAATAAATAAAAAATAAATTACTATCAAATATTTTACTCAATTCTTCTAGTAAGAAGACTATGTTTTACTGTAAAAAGTGAATTAGTCACAACGATTAACTGCATTATGTGAAATTCTATTAATAAAAAAATCAAATAAATTGTATGCAAAATTGAACTGAATTTATTTTTTATAAAAAAATAAATAAAAATGTACACTTAACCACAACCTTATTAAAAAAAATACGTATGAGTACTTTTTTCATGTTGAAAAAATTGTAAATATGTGAGATTATAAAAAAGGCTGTACCTAAAAATATAAACATACGTTTATATACATAATATCCAGTTATGTCGAAAGATTTTTTCGCATTTTGTTCGAATTTATGTTTATTTTACTTTAAATAACGATAAGTAAATAGAAAGAATTTGATTTTTGTATGTTACATTTTCGTAACATCGGTATTAAAAGAATAAAATGGTTTAACATATTTTGAGAATGATAAAGTATTCTATAATGATTTTATATTTATTTTAAATATTTGTAATAAAAAAAATTGATTGTAACTTAGTTTTATGAAATATAAAAAAACTTAACAATTTTTGTATTAATACGTTTCTATTAAAAAATAATAACGTAATTAAAAAAAGGTACATAAAAAGTATTATAATAACTATTTGCCTTTTTTGTGATAAAAATCGATTTATTTTAGAGTATTTTATTTAGTAAAGGAAATTTTTTAAAAATAATTATATGTAAAGTTTATTTCAATTACAATAATGTCTTATTGTTTGTGTTAAATCAAAAAATTAAATTTGATACAAAATAATTTTAATATAAAAATGAGAAAATTAATATGATTTTAAAATTAAAAAGATATAAACGAAAAATGGTTATAAAGAAATGAAATTAATAAATGATCAGTTTGTTTTAGTAGAGAATAATCTTTTTTATTTCTTTTCACAAATTTAACAAATAATGTGAATAACACAGATGAGTAATTCAAATAACATATTAAAATTCACACACAAATTGAAAATGATATCCAAAAGTTTTACAATTTCCATATACTGTACAAAATATTTGAAAATTATTAGTGCGGTTATAGAGACAAATATTTCAGAAAATGTTTTATGAAATTCGGTTTCCGAAATATTTCTGTTGTTCATTATATTTATCTTGTTTGTCATCTAAATAAGTTCTGAAAGTTATATACATACTTTAAATGGTCAATATACTCTGAATATCATTTAAAGACTACATATGTATATATTTATATACACATATGTTGGTCCCTTGAATTATACAAATTCCTGTTAATATGGTTGGAAATAGATACATTTCGCCATATTCACATCAATATATTAAATAGGTTTAAATGGGAACGTACGTGCTCATTTCAATACTTAGTTAAAATATATGCGGAAGGAATGCGGATGCCCGCGTCGTATACTGTAACAACGGACTCGACCGTATCAAATATTTAATATAATTCATTACATCAACGGTACTGTTTACATCCCTTTGCGTCATCTGGCGGCATTAACTAATGCGGAAGCGTCACCAGAGGCGGGCGTAGCTCCTGCGCCGCGACGCTACTTTCGACAATGCATTTTTAATGAGGCGCGAATTGAAACGCCATCAACGAAGACATATGACGATGTATTATATATACATGTCATGCGGTGATTGTTACAGATTCTGTGCTCATTACGAACGAAAAAAATATATATGCATATATGCAGATGACGTATTGTATATAATCATTGACATATATACTTGCATAAATATATATTTGCATATACACACACAAAAAAATATCTATCTATCTATCTATCTATATATATATATATATATATATATATATATATATATATATATATATATATATATATATATATATATATATATATATATATATATATATGCATACATAAATCAATTTATTCATTAATTATTTGGGTAAATTAACATTTATATAACTTTTTGTCCATTTTTCTTCATTTCTACTTAACAGTTATTTAATTCATTTTTTTTTATTTTTACATATATATATATATATATATATATATATATATATATATATATATATATATATATATATGTATCAGATGATTAAGAATAATACAGATGATTAAGATGATTGAATTAAAAATATTTAGTCTATTATGGATTTATTTCATATATTGCATTAAATAAAAAATATTATTATTTAGTTTTGTACTATTTTAATAAAGATAAATTGATTTTTATCTTATGATATTGGAATTGTAGATAGTATTTTATTATTTGCTATTTGATATTGAAATTAAATAATCATTTTTACATGTATACAATATATATATATATATATATATATATATATATATATATATATATATATATATAATTTATTCATGAATTGAGAGATATAAATCGGGTGGAAAAAAATAATAAATAACACAAAAAAAATTAAACATGGAAAATTGGATTCTATTTGAAAAAAATTTATAGAGTATTTGTAAACGTAGAAAAGCATTATTTCCCATTTTCTCATTTTCTTCGTAAGGAGAATTATTTGAAAAGTGGCAATATTGAATGAGAGTTAGTCAAAAATTTGTATTTTATATGGATTACACAGAGAAAAAAAAATTAAGTATTATATATATATATATATATACATATATATATATATAAATTATAAATATATAATTAAAAAAATCATTTTATGTAATAAATATCATTAGTTATTTCAATTATTCTCTTAGCAGTCATCCTGTTTAATAATTTGTAATTAGTATTAATAGAAAAATGATTCTGCACATTATGAACTGTGAAATAATTTTTTTGAACTGTTTTATATTTGAGATATAATTAATTTTACATTTGATAATAAATTCGTTGTTCGTGATATATTTTCATTAGGATATTGTTTCTGTTAATCTCTTGCAAGTAATTAATTATATTGTCAAAAATATTTATATATATATATATATATAAATATATATATAAATATATATATAAAAATATATTATCATCATTACATTTTTATATCTACTTCTGGATGAAGGCCTCTCCCATAATTTCCCATTAAACACACATACATGCATATATATATATATATATATATATATATATATATATATATATATATATATATATATATATATATATATATATATATATATATATATATATATATATATATATATATATATATATATATATATATACATATATATATATATATATATATATATATATATATATATATATATATATATATATATATATATATATATATATATATATATATATATATATATATATAATATGAAGAATGAAGAATAAATGAAATTTGTGTAGCAGTCATTAAAAATTGAAAATATTGATTTTATATATGTATGATTAAAAAAAAGTTACTTAATGTAAATATTTGCTTAGTTTTTTTGATAGAAATTAAAAATTTAATATAAAATAAAAGAAACATTTATTAAATGAAAGAAATTGTTGTATATTTCTAAAAAAAATCAAATTTTATATTTTAAATCCCAAATATAATTTAAATTGTAAAGTTTAGAAATAATTTTTCAGAGCAGTAAACTATATACGAAGAAAATGTCGGTAAAGTAAGAATTATTTATAGTAGTTTTAAGTTTTTATAGTTTTTTGTTTGTTTATAGTTGCAAGAAATATATGTACTTCGTTTAAGAAAATAAAATACAAACAGTAAACAGAAAACGTGTAGAAAATGGAAAAAGTAATATTTCTTTAATAGTGTTTTTGTTTTACTTTAATAAATTTCATTCCAGAAAATATTAATTTAAAAATTCATAATTACATATTTTAAATATACGGAAATAAACTTTTCCTTAACTTCATATAATTCTGTCTTTAAAGAGTGTACTTTTTCTGTTCATCTTTTAAAATGTCCTAATTACAAACAAAGCTACGCAGTATGCACGTTTAAAACTTATTTTCGTTTTGCGTTCCTGTTAAAACCTTCATTAAAATAGACTGGAAAATATATTCTCACACAAGATCAGACAAAAAAAATATGTAAATTGTTGTGTATATTTCATCTCATTTGTGACCTGTTTGTGGCAATTTATTTTACAAGAACGCTACAGAATAATTGTTCTGCATATATGTATATTTTATAAACGAACTATAAAGCGACTGAAATTAATGCCACATTTTACACTTGAATGTTGGGAAATGTATAAAAATTCGTTGAAAAAGAATGTGTTTCATTACAAATATTTGTAATTTTACTTTTTTAGGAACTAAATTTGAAGAATGCTGTTGATTTCTTTTATAATTTACGACATGATTAATTTTTATATAATTAATAAATAAATTATACATATAGAAAATTTTAGTTTAATAATATATCATTAATCTTATGTATTAAAAAATAAAGGTTTTTAATCATTTTAAAAAAAACAAGAATTGTTTATTATATAATATAAAATATTTACTTTATAAAAATAGAATAATTTTAGAAAATATATGAAAACAAATATTCATTCAGTGATGAATATATAATTTAACTAACTCTTTACTAATAGGAAATTTATAAATATATTTATTCAATAATTGAAACATATTTTTTTATTATTAATTACAATTTTAAAATATATCTTT